>CM024756.1:116427781-116704449 GCA_014218235.1 Colocasia esculenta | reverse complement strand
TTGCAAGGGAGCAGAGTGGACTGAAAGGTTGGGTGTCTCAGTAACAAGGACGCAGAGATTAATGGAAGGGCCATCTCCGAGGATAGGAGTTCTAGCAAACCAAACGAAAGAGACAGGCTAGAAACAGATGACGTACCGTCTGAGAGACAAATAGGGATAAGAAAAAGGGTGATCTACCCGTGTAACTACAACTGCGACCCAATGGCAGGGTCCCTGGCATGGTCGTGTCGGACTTTGAACTAGTTTCCGGCGTGTCTGAGTCAAAGGAGCTGTAATATGGCAGTTGAATCTAGAGGGTCTCATGACCGGAGCTCGCGGGCTCGCTGGCCTAATCAGGATGTCGGTCCGAATTTAGAGGTCATGGAGACAAGGAGTTGGTTGATCTCTCAAAAGATTATCAAAAGATCCTAACTGGAATCACATGCTTGGAAAGCCTGAAGTCCGGAATTAAGCTCGTGGCTGGCGAAGGCTTAAATGAACTCAATAAGGTTGGAATGATCATTTGTGAAAGACACGGTGGGACAAGTGGAGAAGGGGGCAACAAAGACCCGATATCGACCGGATAGTCATGAAGGGTGGACCCAGTAGGCTACCTGAGCTGGGGGAGCCATGGAGCAATCATTGATCGAGGAAAATCACTTTTTTTTTTTTTTGAGTGTTAGTAAGAGAATGTTAGCAGTGAACTAAAGAATGTTAGCAGTGAAGATGCATGGTGTGGGGTTGCCTATCTAAAATGCAAGTTAGCACCAGAGGAAAATTCTAAAGGCCATACTAATAACTGAGAGATCGCAAACCCACATGGTTTTTGGTGAAGGGGAACAAGGGAATCAGGGTCACGGTCGCCAAGTTATTGCTCTGGTGGGGTCCTATGTTAGACATACCTATAACGCTCAAGGTCACATGAGCGTTCCGAATTTGAAGTGCAGCTTGTGCTTAAAATATCTGCAAAATAACTCAAAGTACAAGATAAAGGATAATGGCCAGATAAAGAATAAGACATTTAAAAGTATCCGGGGGTAAACGTCCACATCGATGGCCGCCAGTACTCATGTTAACATCCACAGATGTAGCCGCCAACCTGTTACTGGCGTCAACTGATCTGGACGCCTCCTGACAGCGGATCAGACCAAAAAAATAGGTGATGGGAGTCCATAAGGACTCTCTCATCTCCTACCTCCGTCCCTCCCTGCTCCTGCTGCGAACCAGAGAGCAAAGAGACAGAGAAACACAGCAAGATGGCCTCCTCATCGACCGGACAATCCACAGGCGCGAACCCTGGAGTCTGAGCGAAGTACCGGGACACCTAAGCATGCGTCTGGCCAACGGAGAGGTAAGCAATGATTATTTCTGCTCTTCCTGGGCTGAAAACGCCCCAAACAGCGTTCTTATAAAAAAACCACACTCCTACGCAGGAAGTCCCAGCATTCCCAAGCCAAGGTCAGGTACGGGCCTTTTCTTGGCTTGTGAACCTGATGAACGCGATACCCTAGACATGCGGAGCTTCATTGGGCTGTGGAATTTGAACTTTATGGTGGTACTGGCGAAGAACATGAAAGACATGTGGGGGGGGTTTGACGCCCTGGGGGCGCTGGTGGAGAGATGGCATCCACACACGCACACGTTCGTGTTCCAGGGCTTCGAGGCGAGCGTGTTGCTGGAGGAGGTGGCGCTATTCCTGGGATGGCAGCGGTGCCTAGAGTACGATGCAGCGACTCCTCTCCTCTGTGGGAAGAGATCCTCACAGACATCGTACGAGACAAGAAGGAGGTGTTGCGGATGACGAACAAGAACGAGATCTCCCTAGACCGGCTGGCCTGGTGGTTGATCAGCATGCGAGGGAGATTGGCGGAGAGAGGGTGACCCGGGGATTGACACTCTGCCTGGCTGGAGTTTTCCTGTTCCCTACGAGTGGCGACTTCATCCTGTAGCATGTTGGGATTCTATCCTTGTTGTGGCGCGGGGAGTCACTTGCCCCTGCGGTGCTGGCACACCTCTACAGTTCGCTCACCACAATGAGCCTAGGCGGACGCACCTGCGGGAGCTTGTTCCTGCTTCAGGTATGGATGGAAGCTCATTTAAAGTTTGATTTTGCTGATGTACAACCTACCCCTGTTGGGTTCTCATGTGGGAGAATGTTGGGTTTACATGAGAATGTTAAGTTGACAATGGTATGTTTGTTTTTGATGATGAGATTTCATGAACAATACAAATTGATGTTTGTGTATATGTGAAACATAATGAGAATGCTAAGTCAAGCAAATGTTAATCAAGAAAAGCAAATGCTAATCAAGAAAAACATGTTAATTTGTTCATTTATATGTTCATTATATCTCACTAATAATGTTCTTAAATGTAGGTGAGATTCCATGCAAGACAAAGCCCAAAATCCAAGTGCAAAAGAACAAGACAAGCTGCTGGAATAGTGCCCTGTCAACAGGTGAATAGTGCCCTGTCAACAGGTGAATAGTGCCCTGTCGACAGCAAAACTGCCCTGTCGACAGCACCCCTGTCGACAGATACACACAGAAATCTGTTTCCAGAAAGCCCAATCTTCTGGATCTTGCAACACTGTCTGTTCCTGTCGACAGCAGCAAGTCGGCTGTCGACAGACGGAGTTTGGGAAGATCTAATGGCCGGGATATGATCTATATTTTGGTGTTTCCTTTTAGCATGACTCTCTATGCTTGGACACCACTATATATGGATCATATGAGGCTATTTTCGCAGCAAGAAGCCACCATACCAAAACCCTAAGCAAAGGTCAAGAAGAAGGCTCTCTTCATGCTGCTCTGCTTCAACTCTCTGCCCAGAACAAAGAAGAACAACCTTCCAAGCGGAGGAGTTGAAGTCGGTTCGTCCTCAAGTCAAGCTTCTCCATCATCACGTGGTCTTCAACGACGTGAAGCTTGAAGTATTCTGGACGAACTCACAGAAGAGTTTACATATTGGATTTGATCCTCAACTCAGAACTCTCCTCTGTTTCTACTTTCATATCTTGTGTGTGTGGTAGTGGTTCAAGCGTTCCTTGTGCTTGATCCACGTGTGGATTGTTGTTCTGATTGCGTGTTTGCATCAGACAACGTGTGTGTGGTGTGTTGGTCAGATCAAGGCTAGAGGATCTGATCTATTGTGGACTTGATCTAGCGTGTGTGTGTGGGTTGAGCCGTTGTGCTCGTGTGTGTGTGTTGTACTCAATTGTTGAGTAGTGTGTCCTCACTGTGTGGGGGGTGGACGTAGGAGTCACGTGGTGTGATCTCCGAACCACCTAAAAAATCCCTTGTGCGCTGTGGTTTGATTTGTGGTTTGCATTGTATTGCGCTAGATGCATGCATAGGGATTTCATCAACATGCTACTGATTGATTTATTCACACACGTTGAATCACATCAGAGGGGTTTTGATTGAGTAGATCTTTTAATACGAAGTAATTTTTAAATTGCTTAAGTTTCCGCTGCAAATCTATTCAACCCCCCCTTCTAGCTTTGCCATAACCGAATATCCGATCCTAACATTGGTATCAGAGCGGGTTTTCTGTTCATCGATTGTGATTTGGCATATTGTTTATGTGTGGTTAATTGCTCTGATTGGGTTTATATTGATTCTGATTTTCTCATCTGATTATTGATTCAGTATCTAACACATACTCAGAAATATGTCTAAGTTCTCGAGTATCATAAATAGACCAATGATTATTGAGTTTGATAATCATGTTGATAAAATGCAGGTCTCCTCTATGAAAACATGCAAGTCTAGAAAGAGAAGAGAAGAAAAATGCTACATGGCTCATGGAAGCTCAAGAGGCTCTTCTCGTTCAGACGACTCTAGAGGATCACATATGTCAAAGGTGTCAAGAAATTCTCTAGAATCAGGTAAATCAAATTCAGATCCATTTGATGCATCAATATCCAATTCTGATTCAGAGAATGATATATCTTATGATGAATTGATAGAATGCTATGAGCACATGTGCAAACAATTTAAAACTGTAAACATCAAAACAAGAAGCTAAAAGAAAATCTGGAAAAGAATGAAATGATAATTGATAATGCTCAAGCATTCTATGAAGAAAATGAAAAATTGAAAATGGAAAAAGAAAAATTAGAAAAAGAAGTCAAAAACTATGAAATCAAGTTTTCTAAGTTGAAAGAAGATCATGATCATGTGGAATCTGAAAATTCTAATTTGAAAAATGAAAATGAAAAATTGATTGATCATAATGAGAATCTCAAATTTGATAATGATCAATTGAACAAACAAATCTCAACATGGCTCATGATCACCAAATAAAAGAAAATGCAATCAACTGTTTGAGGAGAATAATCATCTGAAAAGAAGATTGAAGGCTTGTATCATAACAGACCATTAAATGATGAAGGAACAATGCTAAGCAGAAAATTGTGACTTGGAAAATCAAATTGTTCAAGTGAAATTGAAAAGAACAAAATACAAAATGGTCTGGATGTCATGAAAAGTCAACTTCTAACTTCTAAAAAAGAAATTGTTGCATTGAAAGCTGAAAAGAAAAATTGAACAAAAAGGCTCAAAATAGGAAGAATCATGTTTCAATGAAAACCAAAAAAGAAAATGGGGAAGAAAAACAAGAGTCTACAGGGTCTCTACACTCCTCCAGAGGCCAAAGTTTCAAGGAAATCTCCAACTCCACATCATGCCAAGAGATACCAAAGGGTACCACCTCCTTCTTCTCAACCCAAGGGTGATCAAAGGTACTCTAATGGACCTCAGAGATTCCAGCAAATGCAATCACACTATGGTAAGCTCCAGGTAAATGCTCAACCCGTTGCTACAAATGCAATAAACTTGGTCATCTTGCTAAATTCTGCTGGAAGAAAAATCAACACTCTCATAAAAATCATGATGTTGTGCATGCTTCAAAGCTCCATAATAATCCATGTGTTCATACACACAAGGATAAACATGTTCAAAAAGATCAGAAATTTCATGTATCTATGAACAGGAAAACTGCACAAAACAATAGAAATCCAAAAATCAAATCACTTTGGATTTTGAAATCTTTGTTATATCCTAACATTAATGTCGTTGCAGGACCCAAGCAAGTGTGGGTCCCAAAACACGCTTGATCAACAAGCTGAGATGTCTTGCAGCCAAAAATTAGAAATGAATTCATGCCATTGGCTGTGCAAGGCAAGAAATGATGGAGAATAAAGGTAATTTTTTTTTGACTATGATTGAAAACTGTTCAGGTAAAATCTCTTATCACTTCATATTTGAACTGCTGAAATTGAAATGGATTCTTACCTTCACTGAGCAATGCAAAATGTGCCTTAATGCTACCCCACAAGACAATGCCTCTTAGAAATTAGAATCATGCCATCTTGCTTGAATACTGTGCACATGACCTCTTGGTATATCAAATGATGACATGTGGAAAAACAAGTTATGCTTGTTTGGAAACTATCATTATGCGTGAGTAAAATACTCCGCCAAGTACCAAAAGTCATGTAATGCATAAGACTAGTTGAGTGCTTAATAATGTGTGAATTGCTGATACATTTACATGCATGTGTTATGGGGAGTAAATTTGAAAGTCATCATATGCACACTCTATGGAGGAGTAAGTTTAAGGCTAGGTGAGTGAAATTCATAAGGGATACCCTTCATATTCAATGTGTACTTATCCCTCAATCTTATGGTTCAAATCACACTCAATTCAAGCCTTAAAGCTGAAGTTTCAAAGCCCCTGTCGACAGCTAATTCCTCTGCTGTCGACAGCCAAGCACAGTTCTTGACCTCCCAGAACCAAGTCTTTCAAGTCTGAGTGCATCTGTCGACAGACACTCCCTTGCTGTCGACAGATACACATTTCAATGATAATTCTTCATCTTTCTCAACATCTTCATGAGTATGTTCATTTTATTGCTACAAGGGGAGAATGTGGACTTACTATTCATTGCAACCTTTCATATTCACATAGTATCAAAGACATTGAATTAATCACAATGATTTTGATATAATTTTTGTGTTTGAGTCTAGGTTGTGTCATCTAGAAAGCATTGATCAAATCTAATGATTCTAACCTAACTCTCTTGAATATCTCCCTTATGGATTATCATGTTTCTAAAATGGTTTGATAAGTAAGAAGGTTTTGAACTTAATGTTTTACATTAACCATTGACCTTAACTAATCATTGACCTTGATTGTTTAAAAAAAAAAAAAAAAAAGAGAAAAGCTACCTATTTCAAACACTCAAAAGTTCATAAAAAGTATTTGAAATGGGACAAAGGCAGAGCACTAATGAGTATCACTGAGTAACCGGGGACATGGGCATCACAAATGTTTGTCTTCGCGTCAAAAAGTCTTTCATTATCTCTGCACAATGGTATGATGGTCACTCACACTGAGTAACTGGGGGTACGGGCATCCCTCATGTCTATCTTCACGTCAAAAGGTGAAAGTGATCCTAATTACTACTTTTCCCACATTAACTTGACAAAAGAAATTGTTCAAATGCTTGAAATAGAGTGGAGCCTCCAAGATTTAAATCAAGGATAATGGGTTGTCAATTGTAAAATGTTTATGTGGACATTACCTTCCTTTACCAACTGAAAATCACCACTAAGGTATATGATTTCTTTAATGGTTTTATTCAAGGGGTTATCTTACTTTCATATGTTTTTGAACGATGTATCCTAAATGCTATAACTTGAGATTCCCAAAGTATTATCTCTTCACCATTGTAGAATTTTTACGTGTCTTAATACTAGTGTCTATGACATTTTGCAATGGGTATAAACCAGTTCTCAACCTTAAAATTCTAATTGAACACTCATTCCCCACTCATGTCTTTCACAATTCAGTTATGTGGTCACACAGTTCTTTGCTTCATTCTTATCCATTTGTGCTTGACCTATCTTTTTGAATGTTGCCAAAAGGGGGAGAAACATCAATCGTAAGTTTTGTCATCATCAAAAAGGGGGAGATGTTGGGTTCTCATGTGGGAGAATGTGGGTTTACATGAGAATGTTAAGTTGACAATGGTATGTTTGTTTTTGATGATGAGATTTCATGAACAATACAAATTGATGTTTGTGTATATGTGAAACATAATGAGAATGCTAAGTCAAGCAAATGTTAATCAAGAAAAGCAAATGCTAATCAAGAAAAACATGTTTAATTGTTCATTTATATGTTCATTATATCTCACTAATAATGTTCTTAAATGTAGGTGAGATTCCATGCAAGACAAAGCCCAAAATCCAAGTGCAAAAGAACAAGACAAGCTGCTGGAATAGTGCCCTGTCAACAGGTGAATAGTGCCCTGTCAACAGGTGAATAGGCCTGTCGACAGCAAAACTGCCCTGTCGACAGCACCCCTGTCGACAGCAAAACTGCCCTGTCGACAGATACACACAGAAATCTGTTTCCAGAAAGCCCAATCTTCTGGATCTTGCAACACTGTCTGTTCCTGTCGACAGCAGCAAGTCGGCTGTCGACAGACGGAGTTTGGGAAGATCTAATGGCCGGGATATGATCTATATTTTGGTGTTTCCTTTTAGCATGACTCTCTATGCTTGGACACCACTATATATGGATCATATGAGGCTATTTTCGCAGCAAGAAGCCACCATACCAAAACCCTAAGCAAAGGTCAAGAAGAAGGCTCTCTTCATGCTGCTCTGCTTCAACTCTCTGCCCAGAACAAAGAAGAACAACCTTCCAAGCGGAGTTGAAGTCGGTTCGTCCTCAAGTCAAGCTTCTCCATCATCATGTGGTCTTCAACGACGTGAAGCTTGAAGTATTCTGGACGAACTCACAGAAGAGTTTACATATTGGATTTGATCCTCAACTCAGAACTCTCCTCTGTTTCTACTTTCATATCTTTGTGTGTGTGGTAGTGGTTCAAGCGTTCCTTGTGCTTGATCCACGTGTGGATTGTTGTTCTGATTGCGTGTTTGCATCAGACAACGTGTGTGTGGTGTGTGGTCAGATCAAGGCTAGAGGATCTGATCTATTGTGGACTTGATCTAGCGTGTGTGTGTGTGGTTGAGCCGTTGTGCTCGTGTGTGTGTGTTGTACTCAATTGTTGAGTAGTGTGTCCTCACTGTGTGGGGGGTGGACGTAGGAGTCACGTGGTGTGATCTCCGAACCACCTAAAAAATCCCTTGTGCGCTGTGGTTTGATTTGTGGTTTGCATTGTATTGCGCTAGATGCATGCATAGGGATTTCATCAACATGCTACTTGATTGATTTATTCACACACGCTGAATCACATCAGAGGGGTTTTGATTGAGTAGATCTTTTAATACGAAGTAATTTTTAAATTGCTTAAGTTTCCGCTGCAAATCTATTCAACCCCCCCTTCTAGCTTTGCCATAACCGAATATCCGATCCTAACAACCCCCTCCAGAGTCTTCCTTCGGAGTTCAGTATACTGCAGCAGGGCGTGGTATGAGCCAGAGAATGATCAAGTGTGTGACAGCACACTTGAAGGGCAGAGAGACCCTGGAGAGACCATTGGCATTTCTGGTAATGGAAGACTTCATGTGAGGCCATTCTCATGAGGACAATCGAGTTCCGGGTCCGGACTAGGGTGGACAGAGACTGTGGTTGATTGGAGCTGATCAGATGGTGGTGTATCAGCCACCACCGGTGCCATTGTCAGCTTGGGATTCCACGGGGAATTCCTACTTCATTCAATTGCACTGATATGATAATCACCGGGAAGAATGAAAGGATGATGAAGAAAACTATGAAGACTTGGAAGAAATACACCGTGAGCAAGAAGGTGGGATTGGCAGTGCAAGAAACACCGGAAGACATATGGAAGTACGAGGATTTCACAGACACTATTTGTCCCATTTCTTGTGACTTTTTCATGGCCCGCAGGGCAAAATGATGTATCTCTCTGTTCTGAATAAGTGTAACACGAATTTGATGAATAAAGTGAATTGCATTTGTGTTAAATTGGCTTGAGTTGCTTGACTTGTGGAATGTGTGGGATGAAATGGCCTCAAAAGGGGCCAAAAGAGTGTGCTGTGAGAACTGAGTGCGGGGTTGTTGGCGTCCACATCGACGGCCGTCAACCACTGGTAAACGTCCAGAGCCCGTCGCCAACCACTGAGACAGAAGATCGACGTCCACATAGGTAGCCGTCTAATTTAAACTAGGCGTCCCAACATGGACGTCTACCAGACTTCGAGGTCTGACATCGAAGAGACCTTGACGTCCACACCATGGCCGTCAAGGGTACGTCAACGGCCAAGGCTTGACGTCAGGAAAAGTTAAACGTCCAGACCTTGGCGTTAAACCAGAAAATTGCCTTTTTTTGAACCGAAGCCTTCTCCCGGGCGCCATTCCGTCTTCCAAACGCCGGGAGAAAGAAAGAAAGAAAGAACCATACCTTGCTCAAGACTAGGATGAGGACGAGGGAAAAAATAGGCATCATCCGGGGCCGTCGTCAACCAGAGGAGGAAGAGGAAGAGGTGGCCATGGCGGAGGAAGAGGAAGAAGTGGCGGTGGAGGACGCACCGGAGGGGGACGAGACCGAGGGAGGAGACGAGACGGAGGCGGAGGCACCTCGACGACCCCGGGTGAGTACTCTAAAACCTCAGTGTTTTGTGATTTGATTTGGTGAAAAGAAGGGAAAACAGGGGAAGTGTCGTCGGGTCAGACAGGAACTTGACGGCAACATCGGTTGCCGTCGAGTTCCTACCGACGTCCAACCCCTTGACGTCGCAAGTAACTTGACGTCAAGGCACTGGTCGCGGGGAGAAGAACTCGACGACCACCCATGGACGTCGAGTTCCTGTAAACGTCCAACGTGTTGTCGTTTATGTGAACTTAACGGCAATGTTTTGGACGCCAATACAGGAACTAAACGGCTATAACATTGACGTTGACTGACTGTAGACGGCATACCCCTGGCCGCCAACTGCAAATTAACGGCAATCGATACTGACGTTAATCTTTCTGTGTTTCCTGCAGGGCAAAGGCCGAATGAGGAGTAGGGTGACTTGGGACCTGTGCTGGGCGTGGTACAGGGCACTCCCGGAGGCCCAACAGGCCAGATAGCGAGGATAGGGTTCAGACATCTACTATCGGTGCGCCCTTTTCACTTAGATGTCCCTTACTTGGAGGCGTTGAGGGAGAGATGGGAGGAGGACTGCAGGGCATTCATCATGCCTTGGGGTCACATGATACCCACATTGGAGGATGTGGCGTATCTAACAGGACTACCAGTTCAGGGAGAGCCGGTAGTCGGGTGGAGAGGAGAGAGACTATCATGATGATATCGCAGAGCTACTAGGGCCAGAGTTTGTGGCCAGGAGGAGGAGACCGATCCGGAGCATCCTGCTCGGATCGTTGTCGGAGGCAGTAGGATTGAGGGGTAGGAGGAGAGGACCCCTAGAGACATTGGATGAGTTCTATACTGGAGTGCGGGGGGCACTCGACCTCGGAGACCGGAGCGAGGAGCGTTCGGTGCGGATTTTCGTCAGCTACCTCTTTGGACGGCTCCTTTTTGCCACGCAGTCATCGCAGATGAACTGTAAGTTCGTGCTGCTGCTGCGGGACCTGGCGCAGGCGGGCCGGTATGCATGGGGTGCTGCGATGCTGGGACACCTTTTCTCTCTCTCCCCAGCAGCTCACAGCGCTCTCAGAGCACAGGGGGCTTCACCCCTTCTTACAGGTATGCAACTTTCTTTTAATGCTCGTCATTGATTTTTCATTGATTAACTGCCTGACTGACCATTCTTTTTTGCTGCCTTGCAGATCTGGGGGTACACCCGCTTCCCTATGGGATGCGGGATACAGGTAGAGGGGCGCCAGACGGTGGTGCCTCTCATGACGAGGTGGGAGGTGGCCCCGGACCCCAGGGTCACAGATAGGAGAGTAGGGGATGTGCGGGTCACACTCGACCACTACCCGCATGAGCAGGTATGAAAATCTCAACTAACTCTTGCATTCTTTCAATTACTATGATGATGAATGTGACTGACCAGTGTTTTCTCATTTTTCTTAGGTAGTGTGGACTCCTTACGCAGGGGAGGCGGACGCCTCGCACCGGCGGGTGGCGGCGGGTCGCCCCTGTTCGACCGCCACCTCCTCTTACTGTGCCTCGGGACATGTGAGGTACTGTATTTGGAGTTGGTGGTACGGACCTTGGGCTGGCACCAGCCGGCCATCGAGGTGCCTTCCCTCGGGAGAGAGGGACACTCACGTCGGTGGTTCTTCACCGAGGACTGCGACTGGGGAGCGGACCACGGCAGCACAGTCGCGTACTGGCACGAGGGTGGTGAGCAGGTGGTACGGCAGACTGCCCTCCTCGATAGTTCAGCGTACATGGAGGATTATCAAGCACGGTAGCTGGACGTCTCCGACTCGACTGGCGAGTGGTAAGTGAAACTTCTACCTTAAGCCTTGGTTGGTGGATTGCCTCATTTGATTCTAACCTTGAAGTGCATTTGGCAGATGCCGGAGTCACAAGCTGTATGCCTCCTAGAGGGACGGCTTGCCGAGCAGGAGGTGGAGCTGGCGAGGCTCCTCACCGAGGTTCGGACATTGGTAAGTAGCATTAACCCTTGAATTTGATTTGATTTGATTATTGAGCTGATGACTGACCAGGGTTCCATGAATGCAGAAGGAAGAGTTAGCGAGGGCTCGGGCGAGCCGCGACCTCGGGGCGAGCTCGTCGGCACAGCCGGCGAGAGGGGATCTCGCCGACCGCCTGCAGGACGCCCTGAACCGAGCGCAGGCGAGGGTCCGGGAGTTGGAGGCCGAGGTAAAAGACTACCATACCCTTTCTGCATAATTTGATTTTGATTTGATCTGACTTGACTTGACTTTTATGTGCAGCGGGAGGGGAGTGGAGTAGCGGCTCTCCAGGCGCAGATGGAGGCTCTACGTTTGGAGATGGAGACAGAAATAAGGCACCAAACTTCCTCCTTCCTATCATGCATTTGTAACTAACACCCTTGACATGCAGTGGCGGACCATGGCGGCTGCCATGGAGGAGCTGAGGGACGACCGGGCCACCATGAGGGGTCGCCTGCTTGAGGCTAGAGAGAGGGAGAGAGAGGCCGAGACAGCTCGGGCACGGATTGCTGCGGATTATGAGATCCTGAAGGACTGGGTGCTGAAGAAGCGCCGGGAGCAGCAGCGCAGGCCCAGCAGGCGACGCCCGCGAGGACCGGATCGGCGTTCGCCTCCCTCGACGACATCATGTCCCTGGGGGACCCCTCCGTGGTGCGAGGAGGGTTCAGCGGACCTGAGGCGTCGACGGCGTCGAGACCTTCTTCCAGACCGGCGTCGGGAGAGGGAGGAGGAGGAGGTGAGCAGCTCACGTAGGCAGAGGCCTAGTGAGGGGGAGCGGAAGGAGGAGTGAGCTTTTGTACCACCAGGGGTATGCCCCTGTCATGATATGTACAGAACTTGATCATTATAGTGGAATTTTGGAATTTTGTCATTTGCACTTGAATGGTTTGTTTCTGTTCTTTGGTTCCTGCATCTGTATCCACAACACTTAAGAAAACAGGTTAGTGTAGATCTATTTTTAGCCCCTTGCCTACGATATACCTTTCTTGAGATCTGGTCAGGGGCTAATTTCTAATCAAAGATAAGAACATAATAAAATAACGAAGGGAAAATATGCACATGTATATTTTTTTGTGTTTTGTTTTTTGATTTTTTTTTTGTTGTTTTTTCATTTTGAAAATAAGTAAATAAGCGAATAAGCAAAATGTTAGTGTATATACATAGTACCACTAATTTTTTTTGGATTTTGATTTTTTCTAATTTTTTTGGCTTTTGAAAATAAGGAGAAAATATGTACAACGTGAAATATATACATCAAAAGACTCTCTTTTTTGCTGTTTTTTTGCATTTTTTTTTTTTTGACTCTAAGACACATATTCATCACATGTTGTGATATAGGGTTTACACGATCTACTTAACCATAGAGGCCAAGAGTAAGGAGGGACGTGCATGAAATTTTTGATGTTGGAAATTGCCCCTAGCCTTCTTGATATTTTCCACTACGGAGGATCTCATACAATCAAATTGCCCCTAGAGGGAGGATGAGAAGGAGTATAGGAAGTCAAGTAAGGACTTAGTTTAACTACTTTTTGTTTCCAAACCGACATCTCATACTAAAAGGAACTTAGTCAACCATTATTTTCGGGGGACTTTTCATCTATTTTGATTTCAGGGGTGGAGGCACGTACTTTTGCTACCTCCTTGAGTTGGTCAGCCTTTTCTGGGTACGTACTTTTTGCTACCCTTTTTTGACCTTTTGGCTTTTCTTTTCCCCTTTGAGGCTTGATTTAGCATTTTGCCTCTTGTTTTTTATTAATTGCCCCTATTTTATGATGACTTTGCCCCTTTAGATGGATGCGGTGGTCCCTACTTGTAGTTTGTTCCGCTTCCAGACACGACCGAGTGGGAAAAGAATAGGGGAAACACATTGACCGGATGAGACCGCCCGAGCGTACTAGTGATTTTCTAGCCAAAGGGCAATATCTTAACATCGTGTGGTGTGTGAATAAGCCCTACCTGACTAGTGGCCACGTGGAAAAGTAGAGGCTAAACCCCTAAACCATTGGCAAGTGATGAATGACTGACCAACTGACTGACTACTGATGATAGAACTCTTGAGGTAGACTGCATTCCAAGGGTGCGTCAATTCGACCCCTTCGGCATCCACTAACCTATAAGCGTTCCCTGAGTAACTTCTTTGACAACGAACGATCCTCCCAATTTTCTTGCAATTTGCTCCTGGGACCTGGTGCTTTCAATTTACGCTTAGGACCATCTCACCCACTTCAAACTTTCTCTCAAGAACTCGTTTGGCATAAAAACGTGCAATTCTCTGACGATAGACTTGAGCATGGTCAGCCGCTATCATTCGCCTTTCATCTAAGAGTTCAAGTTGTGCCAACAAAGCTTCCCGACGTTGATCAGGATCAAGTTCGGAATCCAATTGAACTCTAAGCGAGGGGACGAAGATCTCATATGGGAGTATCGCATCTGATCCGTACGTCAATGCGTAGGGGTTTGCCCCGTAGGAGTACGGACGGAGGTGCGATAAGCCCAAAGAGCATCAACTAAGCGATCGGCCAGTCAGCATTGTTATGAGATCTGCATTTTTCTTTAATTTTGATGAGAGTTTTATTAGTAGCTTCCGCTTGTCCATTACCTTGTGGATAATATGGGGATGAATGATGAAGGTTAATGCCATATTTACCACACATGTCGCGAAGCTCCTGTGAAGTGAATTGTGGTCCGTTGTCGGTGACGATGTCCGAGGCACGCCAAATCTTGCAAGGATGTTGCGCTTGATGAACTTGACGACTGTTGAAGCTTTGACCTCTATGAACGCTTCTGCTTCAGCCCACTTCGTGAAGTACTCTGTGGCGGTCAGAATGAAGGACTTCTTACGGACTTCTCCGGTTCTGTCCGCAAGAGGACCGACCACGTCAAATGCCCACATGGCGAAAGGCCATGGTGCGATAAGGGGATGAAGAGAGGAAAGGAGCATGAATTTTGTCACCGTGTAATTGGCATTTAGCACAGTGACGGACAAAATGGCGCAATCCTCTTCCATGGTGGGCAATAATAGTGTCTTAGCAATTTTGGGCAATTGCTCTACCATTAACATGCCACCACATTCACTAGAGTGAGCGGCTTCAACAACATCTTGAGATTCGAATTCATCAAGGCAACGGAGATAGACCCGCTGAGAGACTTTTTGTAGAGAATGCCCCTATGATCTTGTAACGCTCCGAGACGCGACGAATTGCCCGTCTATCGGCAGAGGTGGCATAATCAAGGAAGGATCCATCTTTGAGAAAGTTTCGATGTCAAAATACCAGGGATGGCCATCTTCAAGGTCAATTTCTGGCTCTTTGGAAAGCGCATGGACCCGAAGGGATGGAGAAGGACGCACGAGCTTGAGAACCAGGATCGACATGGGAAGGGACTCTTAACCTCTGGACAGAGACGGTTTCGAAGACTTTCCCAAAGGAATGGGAATGGAAGATGCGAGGGAAGCAAGAGAATCTGCTAGGATATTTTGGGCCCTAGGAGTGTGAACTAAGGTGAGCTTCCTAAACTGCCGGACTACTTTTCCTACCAACTCTTGGTATGGTTTCAGCTTGGGATCCCGGGTCTGGTACTTGCTAAGAGATTTCCAGAGTATCAACTGCGAATCTCCAATAATCCTTAACTCCTTGACTCTGAGCAATAAATCCATTTTCAGCCCGACTAGGAGAGCCTCGTACTCAGCCACATTGTTCGTGGCTCGGAAGGTTAACTGATAGGCGTGCGGAATGACTACCCCTTCCGGAGAGAGGAGGACTGCCCCTATCCCACACCCTTTAGAATTGAGGCCCCATCGAAGTAAAGCACCCACGAAGGTTCACCATCAATAATGGCTCCTAACTCTTCATCGGGAAAACTTTCATCAACGGGAGAGTATAAAGGTAAGGGGTGGTGGGCCAAATGCTCAGCTATGGCATGCCCCTTGATTGACTTTTGGTTGACATAGGTGATATCAAATTGGTTAAGGAAGCTTTGCCACCTCATCAACCGCTCAGTCAGACAGGCTTCTCGAGCAAGTACCGAATAGGGTCCATACGCGCCAGAAGTTTCACTTCATGAGCCAAGAAATAGTGCTTCAACTTCTGGGCAACCCAGACGACGGCCGCCGCACGTTCTTTTTCAGCCTCATTGAATAACTTGGATAAATAGTACACCGCTCTCTCCTTCTTCTCGTCGTCGTATTGGGCCAAAACCGCTCCAGTTGAATCCTAGTGGTTGACACATAGAGCAGTAAAGGCTGACCCGGGACCGGAGGAGCGAGAACAGGGGGATTAAAAAGATAGCTCTTCAAATCATCAAAGGCCTTCTGACATTTATCGTCCCAATTAAACTTCGCCTCTCCTCTAAGCATCTCGTAGAAGGGCTTACAGCGGATTGAATGCTGGGAGATAAATCTCCGAATGAACTGGAGTCTGCCAATTAGCCCTCTAACTTCCTGATATTCCTAGGAGGAGGCATGTCAATTATTGCTTTGGCCTTGTTAGGATCAATTTCAATTCCCCGCTTGCTTACGATGAACCCAAGCAATTTCCCCGAAGAGACACCAAAGACGCACTTCTTGGGGTTCATCTTAAGATTGTGCTCTCTAGACCTTTGGAGAACTGCCCGGAGGACCTCAGCATGGCCATGTCGAGTCTTTGATTTTACCAAGACATCGTCCACATAGACCTCCATGTGCACATGCATCATGTCATGAAAAATTGCCATCATTGCCCTTTGATAGGTTGCTCCCGCATTCTTTAATCCGAAGGGCATGACGACATAACAATAAGTCCCCCAGGGCGTTGTAAATGAAGTTTCTCCTGGTCTTCCTCCGCCAAGCGAATCTGGTTGTACCCAGAGAAACCATCCATAAAGACAAAAGCTCGAAGCCGGCAGTATTGTCCACTAGGACATCTATGTGTGGGAGAGGGAAATCGTCCTTTGGGCAAGCACGATTAAGGTCACGGAAATCTATACAGATCCTAACCTTACCGTCCTTCTTCATTACAGGGACGATATTAGCTACCCACTGTGGATATAGCACAACCCTAATAAATTTGGCTTTGTGCAACTTGTCAACCTCCTCTTTGATCTTGAGTGCAGCTTAGGATGTAGCCTTCTCAATTTTGCTTGACGGCCTTTGCGTCGGCTTTTAGGACCAAACGGTGCTCGACCAAAGAGGTATCGAGTCCCGGCATGTCCTCATAAGACCAAGCAAATCCGTCGGAAAATTCTTTGAGAATGGCTACCAAGGCTTCTTCTTCTTCAACACTCAAGTTGGCACTAATCAAAACTGTCTTCGGGGATTCTTCAGTGCCAAGGTTGACCTCTTTAGTAGGCTCGTCTGCAGCCATGGTTGGCTCGTCGAACCTCTTTGTGCCATCCACATAGGAGCTCACTGGGTCCTCTTCTCCGACCCAGGATCTCCCACTCACCCTCCTCATCAAAATCTAGCAGATAGACCCTAAACCGTCATCTTCGGAGTCACCTTCTCAAAAGTCAGACTCGACGAGAGCAGGATCCTCAAGAAAATCTGGCACCTGACTTAACTTAGCACATCTCTCAGCCAAGGCCATGACAAAACGGGCAGGAACTTGCCTACCCTTCTCCTTGCGCACACATGGCTGAGAGGAACTAGACTCTTCTAAACTAAACCAGACCCTAGACTAGCCTCTAGACCTGACTCTAAACTAGAATCTAGACCACTATTTACAGGACTGCTATGTACAGGGAAGTCCCTAGAGGGCAAGAAGAAGGAACTTAGCCGGAAAGCGTCGGCCCCTGGCCGAGCGGAAGAGGTTCCAGAGAGGAGGGGTGCTCAATGGAGACCTCGGATTTCCAATTTTCAAAATTGGCGTTTTTTTTTGGGAGTCAAGGCCAAGAACCATGAGTTGCTGACTCAAGGCACCTCGACTGGCGGGATGAGGGATGGAGAGAGGACAGGAGGAGAAAGAAGGGGATTAGGGTGGATGGAGGAAGAATTGTGTGGCGAGCACACAGTAGTGGAGGGAGATGGAGATGATGGTGATGATGATGGGGAGAAGGGAGATCAGAGCCAAAGAGGGAGAGGAGGCCAAAATCGTCAGAAATGTCTTCTATTTGGGCATCCTCTTCTTCTTCTTCATCCTCACTCTCAGAGCAAGGAATTTCTTCAATTACGGGCTCCCTGGTCCCCAGCTGGGTTGGCCCCTGGCAAAATGCTCCTTTCAAAGTCCAGGTAAGGGGTTGATACGGTATAAATGGGTCCGGATGGACAGGGTCTGGGTGGAAACCTAGACCGGATTTGGGTAACAACCTCCTAATTCCTGAACGCTCTGGATCTCTCCCTTTTCATCCGTGCCCAACCCGCGGCCATGAACATAGCCGATGTTGGCCATCACTTCCCAACCCTTTCCCGGGGGACATGGAACATGGGGTTCTATAACAGGCCGGGGAGGTTGGCCAAGCTCACAGGGTGTAGGGAAGTCAAAAAGAGACATGACTGGCTTCTTCCCCTTATCCGGAATGAAAAGGTGCGGCATTTGCTCTGTGGTGACCGCATTGAGGGTCTCCAAGATGGGAATGCTCTTGATCTTGATCACCCGCCCATTGAAAGGAAATTTGAAGCATTGGTGGGCGGTGGAAGGGACCCCTAGAGTCTGTTCTAGCCAAGGACGACCGAGAATGGCCTTGTAGGCCGGATCGACGTCAAGAACTAGGAACTCGGTGGACATAGTGACAGGTCCGATTCCTAATTTAAGAGCAATCTTGCCTTTGGCAACTCTTTTGGAGTTGTCATAGGCAGCTATAGTGGAGCAACTCTTCTCCAGATTCTCTTCTCCTAAACCCAATTGCTTAAGGGTCTTCATCGGACAGACATTGATAGATGCCCCGGTGTCGATAAGAGTGGAGTCCACCGAAACCCATTGAGGTTGATGGTGAGACAAAGAGGGAGCGAACGACACTCGGGGGTGGCGAGATCCTTGTCCGAGAGAAGAGATTGAGGGTCCTTGGGTGAGGGAGAGAATGGCGCCGGTGACCCCACTAGGAGGGAGATCATCATTGACCATGATCTTCTGGAGGAACTGGAGGAGAGTGGATTGATGTGATGGCGACCTCCGAATCAATTCTAAAATAGACACCTCGCGGGCGTCTTATCAAGATGTTGGAGAATATCATATTCGGTGCCAGCCGGAGGTGGAGGCCCATTATCCTCCTCATCTTGGGATGGCCGCGGAGGTGGAGGAACAATTCGGTTTCGGAGCGTGACATGCACGGCCTCCTGAGGCTGAGGACGGATGAGCTGGAGGGGTCAGGAGGATGACTCATTGGCAAGGGGAGTGAGGATAGTGGGATGAGCATCTTGGGGAGGACGGATGAGCACTAATGGTCTCTCCTCAAGGATAGCATCTACCGAGATAAAAGGCTCCTGAGACTCGGCAGTGGGACAAGGGTACCATTCTTCGAAACCTTCTACCCCCCATTGTTGCTCTCTCCTCACAACCGAGGTCCCAGGTGTACCATGGTATGCACGCTCTCATGGGTTTTAGAGGAGGAGGGATTGTTGCTTGGTGAGTGGGGAGAGGGTTACTGAAAATGCCAAGGTCTTTTTTGGTGTACCTAGACTTTGCTATGGCCACCTTGACGTCATCCCAGTTGATTCTACCTTGGTCATTCATATCATAGACCCAGTCACGGAAAGTAAAGCATTGTTGATGAAGTGACCATGGGCCCTATGGTATGGACAGTACTTGGAGGTGTCTATCCTTGAACTGATGTTCTCCCTTTGTGGGGGGAGTTGAATTGCATCACAGGACATGAGAGCGAAGAACACGTCCTCGAGAGTCTCAGGGAGAGGAGGGTAATGCGACCTTTTGGGGCCAGGTCGAGTGTATCCAGAAGGAGGGGGAACGGCAGAGTAAGGCTTGGAGGGGTGAGATGGGAATTGGTGAGGGTTGGAGGGAGGATGGGAGGATTTGTTGGGAGGCCTCAAAGGCTGGCTGCAGGCACTGACAGACTCATTGATGGTCACCCCCTCGGTGGTGGGTGCCGCGGGAGCCTTACGTGCCTTTGGCTTCCCTTCGAAGAAATGTGGGAGAGAGGAGTCCTTGATTTGATTTTCAATTACCCTGGCTCTGTTATAAAGATGTGAGAAGGAAGGGAACTCACTTAGCATTAGAATGGAACGGAGCACAGGGGTGGTGTTGGTGACTAACAAGGTTATGGCTTGGGACTCCGGGATGGGAATGTCGGCTCTCGAGGCCATGGACCTCCATCGGTTGGCATAAGTGACAAAGTCTTCGTTCGGCTTCATCTTTTCTGCCACCAAGTCGGGGAGTGTAGGGACTTGAGTGGCCATGTATGAAAAGTGCGAGATGAAGCGTTCGGAGACTATGTCAAAGTTAACAAGGTCCGATGCGGGCAAAGAGGTAAACCACCTCAAAGCCTCCCCTTCTAACGATTGTTGGAAGAGATGGACTAAGAGGACCCGATCGTATAGCCACCGATGGGAATCCATGGTGAAGCCGGCAAGATGGAATTGGGGGTCAGAGGTCCCGTCGTATTTGCTACTTCGGGGCCTTGAAACCCGGAGGGAAGTAAGCGTTGGGGAGCTTGCAGTAGTTTTGGAGTGAATGAGGCTTGGAAAGAGATAAGGATTCAGCTAAGAGCTCCTAATGAGACCCTCCGTCTCAGACCGGGACATGGATTCGGATTGAGCGGGAGGAGTGGTTTGGATATGAGATGGGTGAATGGGTGGAGGAATTGGGGTAGAAGTAGGTAAAGGAGTGGGAGGAATAGGAGTGGAGATAGGGATGGGGGATATAGGAGTTCGGGAAGGGGTGAGAGGCCTAGGAGCGGGCCTAGATGAGGAAGCATGGAAGGGAGAATGGGATGGAGGGGAAGGAGAAGCCGCTGCCCGAATGGTATGCCTGGAAAGCATAGAAATGATATCGTCGGGCGAATAGCGGGACATGAGTTTGGAAAACTCGGGGTCTTCTTGGGCGTTCTGGGCATGAGTGGGGTTGACCCTCAAGCTAACTTCCTCATTGTCGGATTGGGAAGATGATTGAATCGACTCCTCAGGTTGAACATTAGTGTTAATCATACCGACAATCTCATCATTGATGTTATCATCATATTCAAATGCCGGTTTATTAGACATGTCAACAGGGTCCATCCAAGTGTCCATTAGCACACAACCTATGGATTTTAGAATGGTTTAAGTTGAAGTGATTACACTGTTTTCAGCAGAAGTATGAATTTCTACCAATCAATGTTATCAAACAACGTCCCAAAAGTTTTAAAGATTAAGGTTGTGTATTACTTTGACTTGACTTGACTTGGACGGTTCTCTCAAATCTTACTCAAACCCGGATGAGTAGGTGATCTAGACAGGGAGGGTAAAGGTCCTCCAGCCCCGTACCATGAGGGAATCCACGGGATTTAGGGACTTACAGAGTTTTCCTTGGAGCCAACCCGATTTACCCGAGAGGGAATCCCCGAGTAAAAGGTTGTAAACCAAGGAAGGGTGATCCTAAAATGTGAAGGGAGGCTAGAAGAGGTGAGAAAAGTGACCCCCCAGAGACTGTGGACTGTTAGTAGCAAACAGTAAGCAAACAGAAACAAAATCACAACAAAACAATAAAAAAAACAGGGAAAAGCATGCTTCTGTGAAACTAGACGTCCAGCCTGTGGACGCACAGTTCATGATCAGAGAATAGATGGCAGGATCGACGGACACTGACAGAAAATAAACGACAGGAGAGGTGGACGTTAAAAGACAATTAATGGTGGGAACGCTAGACGTTTACCTGGATAGGCGGCAAGATCTCCTGCCGTCTACCTGGCCGCAGCAAGACCATAGTGGCAGAAGCTTGTCCCACCATGATCGCCAGAAGAGAGCTGTAGACGGTTTGTTTCCGCTCCGTCGCCGGATCTCTCGGATGCTCGCAGATGCCGCCGGACTCTCGTTGGCGATGAAGGGGTCGCCGGTTGACAACGTTGACCCTCCGGTTGACCGAGTTGACTAGAAGGAAAACGAAGCAAACAAGCGGAACAAAGGGGATTTGGTGATCGCCAGGGCCTTACCTGTGCCCAAGGGGTTGCTGTGATCACGTCGGTGCAGTGGCCTCGCGTTGCGGGTGATGGCGGGACTTCAACTTCTCCTCCTTCGGCCGGCCAAAGGAGAAGAGCTCCGTGGTCTTCTGCGGGTCGTTCCTGCCAAAACAAAGACTCTATTAGACTCTAGGGAGTGTGGTAAATGCTCAAAACGAAGTATGAAAAACCCAAAAGGAAAGTCCCGTACCGATTGCGGACTTGAGAAGAGGGGTGGCCAATGTTATGACCACCCTTCTTCCCTCCGTTTTTGGTTGGGAAACCCCTTTCTAGGTGTGTAGGAAAGTGCCCTACGTGCCTAGAGTGTGTGGGAAGTGTGTGTAGCATGCAAAGTGTTAAAATGAGAGGAAAGGAAAGAGAGGAAGAGGAAGGAGATGATCCTCATTGTTGGCGTTGTTGGCTCCTTGCAGGGCTCCTCCAGCTCCAAAGGAACCCTTCTAGACGTCCCGAATGAAGAGAGAAAGGAGAGGATGAATGGTAGAAGGTAAGGTGCAATTTTCTCTCTCTTCTCTCAAAGCGGCAGCATAAGGACATCCAGCCTCTCCTCCCCCGTTCAGAGGGCTCAAAGGTAGGTTATATAGACAGTGGAGCTCGAGGTTGAGATCCTTGGATGCTCAAGTGTGAAGAAACACACTTACACACTTGGCAATCCATGCATTAAAGGTCCAACCAATAGTGAGAGGCCAAGTAGGATTTTTACTAGGTCAATGGGGTGCCTAGGTGGCCCATATGCCCGTTGGGAACGGCTACATGCGTTGCATGGCCGAGAGAATGGTGCAAGTGGGCTGGAATCTCGGGGTAGTTGCGCAGACCAGGTAAACCCTATTGACGTCCAGCGATCAGGCCGCCAACCGCATGCAGACATCCATGGATATGGACTCCAGCTTGGGTCAACGTCCAGGGGTATTGCCGCCAACCAGTAGTCGGCGGCCATCGATGCTGCCGTCTACATGGTATCCGAGGCAAGTCAACAAATGGTCAAACGACGCTTAATGGGCCAAAAGAGCCTTGCGGGAGATGGGCCAAATCTCGCGTCTACAGGAAGTAATGGGGCATGTATAAGGCATTAATCTTTTGGTAGAACGAAGGCATGCCCAGAGGTGAGAGACCATGAGGAGTGGTAGATTAACCGGGGTACAGTTCAGAAATGCATGAAAAAGGGACTTGTGAATAGCAGTCACAAGCTCCCGACTACCATCCTTAGGGACAATCATTGTAGTGAAAATGTGGTGGATGAAACGATGAAGTGGAGGGAAGTTGTTGGCATTCAAGGACTTACGATCTGTGGGGTCGTAAGGCTGCAAGGTAAGGAGCTGGTGACATTCAGATTCGTCGGGATGATGTTTCAGAACATCAAGGCCGGAATTAGGGATTTGTAGAGCGATGGAGAGCAGGTTGGGAGTGACCAGAAAAGAGGTCTGTCTCACCGTGGTATGGAGGACACCAGTGGTGGACAGCCTAAGATTTTGGTAAAACTCGGTCACAGCTGTAGAGGAATACCGTTTGTGACGGTGACAGAAACATGTCCAGCCCTGGGCATCGAACAGAGGCTTCAACCCAGGAAAGAGATCTTCCACTGACACAAAATCGATGTAGTGGGGCTGCACAAACCTAGTGTAGGTGCCATGAGGAGGAAGAAAATCCAAACCAGGAGGAATGATCAGCTCGGGCAAACGATCCTCCCTGTGTTTTGTGCGGCGCTCTGTGGGAGCCCTGGAATCGTCGCCATCGGTGGAGGAGCGAGGACGGCGCCGGGAGACAAGCTTCTTCGCCTTCGGAGCCATCTCAGGAATAGAGTTGGGGGAAAAGAGGGCGGCAAAGAGGGGAGACAGACAGGTGAGCAGAAAGCCCAAAGTGCATAGGCCCTGCGCGCACCCTGAAGAAGAGGGTTTTGGGGAAAGACGGAAGTGGGGAAGGTTTTTGAAAGGAGGAAGGGGAGAGGAGGGATCGTGGGAGCCTTTTAAAGAAGGTGGGAGAGATTTGGAAAGGTGTGGGTCCCACAAAATCCCATTTAAATCATGCCGGTTGGGCGGGGCTTCCCAAATCCGCCCTGAGTGCGGCTGCGACAGGTGAACAGTACCATGTCGACAGGCATACATAGAAATGTGCCAGTGAGATATTTTTTATGGTGATTCAAGGCCATGAGCAACAGATATGAGGCTGAGACGAAGTAAGGGTAATTGCATTAATATAATAAATCATGTCCACACATACTTAGACCACATCTTGCATTGACAATGATTTTGATATAAAATTCCCGGACTCTAAAGTTGCGACATGAGAAGTGCAAGGAACAAAAACATGAGGTTGTAAAATGACCCTCTTGAATAAGGCCTTTGCAAGAAATTATTTTTCTTAGTGAGCGTTAATCAGAAGATTTATTAAGGATAGTGCTTCATAGGTAATGAAGTGCTAACCACTGAGTGCCCTTGACAAGATATTTGGAGGAGAACACAAGCAAATTTTTATTATATTTTTTTTTGTACATAGGAGTTAAAAAGTGGTAATTAGGAGCAATAGACCTTTTGACGTGAAGATAGACATTGGAGATGCCCGTATCCCCAGTTACTCGGTTTAGATGTCCATCATACCATTGTGCAGAGATGATGAATAAGCCTTTTTATGTGAAGATAGACATTGGTGATGCCCATATCCCCGGTTACTTAGCAATACTCAACATTGCTCTGCCTTTTATTCTCCCTGTTTTTTTGAAACATTGTTGTGTCTTCTCAAGAATGATTTTGAAATTCACATACCAAGGGCAAGAAGTAGATAATACATAAAAAACTTTGAAATACATACCCTCAAATGACCTTAGGATTGAACACATGACTTTGAAAAATAATGAGTCACAAGGGATTTATTCAAGGGAGTTAGGTTGGTCTCATGAATTTGTTGGATGCATTTAAAATGAAACACCTTAGGCTCACTAAGGAATAATATGCCAAAAACATTGTGATATGGACAAAGTCTTGGATATGTTATGGATATGAAAAGTTATAATCCATGCAATCACCATTTTTCATCTTTAAATGCTCATGAGAAGTATGCTCATTAAAGATATTTGCAATTGAGTGAGAAATTACTTGAAGAAGTGTATCTGTCGACAGAGCAATGGGGGCCTGTTGACAGATTCACACAGAGGAAGTTTGTTGAGTTCTATCTGGGAACATCTATTGACAGATTGGATAGGCCCTGTCGACAGATGCATACAGTTCCGGGTTTCTGGGTTCTGGGAAGGTGTTCTGTCGACAGATTGAAGTGATGCTATCGACAGGCATGTGTCCAGGACAGATCTTAAATCCAGTAGGAGTTTGAAAAGGTGCTCCATGCAAAGAAGGAATAATATGATGACTTGAAAGTTTTTCCCTCATGAATTCACTCATTTTGCAATGATATCCTCCCCCATAGTGTGTGCAAGTGGAGACCAAGCATCCAAACAATTCACAGATCAATTCAAGAAAGAGTCTCACACAATTTAACAGGGCACCATCCATGTAAGAAGATAATTTTTTTTTTTTTTGAATGACTGGGCAAATTGAAAAGAAACTATGTCCCTTATCCAAAATAGATGTCCCTTTTTACATGTCAACTATTGGTACGAGGCGGAGAATGTTTTCTCACGCATAATGAAAGTTTCCAAACAAGCCTAACTTGTTTTTCCACAAATCACCATTTGATATATCGCATAGTTGTTGCTGAGAAGGAACATATATTCAAGACTTGGTATGAGTTTCATAGCATTTTGCACAATCCCAATTCTCTTCTAAGTGTAGTGAACCTATCCTCAGCCAATGGTTTTGTAAAGATATCAGCTAGTTGTTTTCTGTGGGTATGAAGCTCAGCTCTAAGGTGTGGTTGGCTACCTCATCTCTCAAGAAGTGATGCCTAATCTCTATGTGCTTTGTTCTAGAGTGTTGAATTGGGTTCTTTGAGAGATTGATTGCACTGGTGTTGTCGCATAGGATAGGTGTGCATCCAATGTCAATATTGTAGTCAGACAATTGACTTTTCATCCACAACACTTGAGCCGCATAACTTCCTGCAGCCACATATTCTGCCTCTGCAGTGGAGAGTGCAACCGAGTGTTGCTTCTTGGATGCCCACGAAACCATGCAACCGCCAAGAATTTGGCAATAGCCACTAGTGCTTTTCCTGTCAATTTTACATCCAGCATAGTCAACATCAGAATAAGAGACCAAGTTAAAGCTACTACCTGCTGGATACCAAAGACCCATATCATGCGTACCTGAGAGATATCAGAATATTCTCTTTACTGCAGTCAAATGGCTTTTCTTTGGACTAGATTGGTATCTAGCACAAAGGCAAACACTAAATTGAATGTCCGGTCTACTTGCAGTAAGATATAAAAGTGAGCCAATCATACCTCGGAATTGCTTTGCATCTACCGGTTTACCTTTCTCATCAGTTTCTAGCTTTATGCTTGTGCTCATTGGTGTTGAGGCAGGCTTGGATTGTTCGAACTGAAATCTTTTAAGCGGTTCTTTGACATAATTTTCTTGATTGATGAAGAATCCATCTTCTAATTGTTTCACCTGCAAACCAAGAAAAAATTGAAGCTCCCCCATTAAGCTCATCTCAAATTCACTGTGCATATGTTTTGAGAATTCCTCACACAGTGTGGGTTAGTAGAACCAAATATAATATCATCCACATAAACTTGAACAACAATGATGTGATTGCGGACTTTCTTAGTGAAAAGAGTTTGGTCTACCTTACCTCTTGAGTAATTTTTGCTTACCAAGAATGTGCTCAGTCTGTCGTACCAAGCTCGGGGTGCCTGTTTCAAACCATAAAGAGCTTTGTGCAATTTAAACACATGGTTAGGTTTATCATTATCCTCAAAGCCAGGTGGTTGAGAGACATAGACTTCTTCTTTGATGTAGCCATTTAAGAATGCAGTTTTAACATCCATTTGAAAAAGTTTGAACTTGTTTGAGCATGCATATGCTAACAAGATTCTAACTGCTTCTAACCTAGCTACAGGAGCAAAGGATTCTTCGAAATCCACACCAAATTCCTGATTATATCCTTTTGCTACCAGTCTAGCCTTATTTCTCACCACTTTACCCTCTTCATTCAGTTTATTCCTAAAAACCCATCTTGTCCCAATGACAGAAATTTCGGGGGTTCTAGGAACTAAACTCCAGACATTATTTCTCTGAAATTGCCCAAGCTCCTCATGCATAGCATCAATCCATGAATTATCCTTTAAGGCTTCTTCAACATTTTTAGGTTCTACTTGAGATACAAAGGCTAGATGATCCTGTTCAACTATTTCCCTAACTTGAGACCTAGTTTGAACTTTTTCATTCACATCT
Organism: Colocasia esculenta; assembly: GCA_014218235.1. Lineage (NCBI taxonomy): Eukaryota > Viridiplantae > Streptophyta > Magnoliopsida > Alismatales > Araceae > Colocasia > Colocasia esculenta. The sequence goes on along the minus strand of CM024756.1, from coordinate 116,677,456 downwards.
CCTATTATGTTCTCAAGTGGATGGTCTTTAGAGTACCTGACATTTGTGATTGTTGAAGGTCCGGGTTGATCTTGCAATTGAGGAGGTTGTGCCGGAGGAGGGATTGCTTGAGGGGTTTCAGCTTGAGGTTCATCCTCTTGTGGATCTTCTTCAGGTGCTTCACCTTTATTTCTGAACAGTATTGTATCATCCTCATCATCGTACTTGCGAAGATATCCACCTCTAACCTTTGGTGCTGTTTGAGAGCTCTCCTTGGCTGCCACTTGTGGTGGATCTTCAAGGATTGTTTTGTCATCTTCATTGGGAGTCCTGTGAGAATTAAAATTGTCAGATTTTGCATGACTCTCATCAAAAACCACATGTGGAGTTTCTTCCACAGTTCTATTCTTGATATTAAACACCCTATAGGCTCTAGAGTGTTCTGAGTATCCAAGAAAAATACCTTGATCACTTTTGGCCTCAAATTTGTCCAAATATACTTATCATTATTATGAATGAAGACTTTTGAGCCAAAAACTCTAAAGTACCCAATACTGGGCTTCTTACCTTTCAGAAGTTCGTAGGGGGTTTTCTTAATGACAGGTCTTACCATGGCTCTGTTGAGTATGTAGCATGAAGTGTGCACCGCTTCTGCCCAAAATGTCCTGGCAAGTTGACTCTCAACCAGAAGGGTACGAGCCATTTCCACCAAAGTCCTGTTCTTTCTCTCCACAACACCATTTTGTTCCGGTGTCCTTGGAGAGGAGAACAAGTGTTCTATCCCGTGGTGCCTGCAGAAATCAGAAAAAGAATTATTGTCAAACTCTCCCCCGTGATCAGTGCGGATTGAGCATATCTTGTGTACATTTCCATGCTCAATTTTATTGAAGAAGTCCTCAAATAGGCTTAATGCTTAATTTTTGTGTGCGAGGAACTTAACCCATGTGAACCTAGAGAAGTCGTCTACAATAACAAAACCAAAGCGTTTGCCATTGAGACTTAATGTTCTTGTAGGTCCAAACAGGTCCATGTGCAGAAGTTCATAGGGTTTAGTAGTACTTACCGGTGCTTTTGATTTGAAGGATTTCCTAGTTTGTTTTCCTTGTGCACATGCATCACAAAAATTCTCATTCTTATTAAAGGGATTTCAGGAAGTCCACTTACCAATTTGAGCCTCATGATCTTGTGTAAAACGTTGTAACTTGCATGACCGAGCCTACGATGCCACAACGTAAGCTCATCCTGTTTGTTTGCTACAAGACACAAGTCATTATTCTCTGGATCATCTAAATCAACCATGTAGATGTTATTCACCCTTTTTCCAGAAAATTTTAGACTTCATGTTTCCTTATCAATTATTTGACATGAATTAGTTTCAAAGACAACTTTATGACCTTTATCACACAATTGGCTTATACTAAGCAAATTGTGATGAAGGCCATCTACAAGCAACACATTGTCTATAGAGTTAGAGGCATACTTACCAACCTTACCTGAGCCGATGATCTGGCCTTTGTTGTTGCCTCCAAAAATTACTTGACCTCCATCTTTCTCCACTAGCAGACATAATTTTTCTTTATCGCCCGTCATGTGCCTCGAGCAGCCACTATCCAGGTACCATTTGTTTTGAACTTAGGCTGCTAAGCATTCCTGCACATGTGGATCAGACAAGAGATTTTGGTACCCAAATTACTTTGGGTCCCATTGTATCATTCATGCCAAACAATAAATGCTTCGGAATCCAAACTTGTTTGATGTTTAATTTACTTGGTTTGTTCCGGCATTCTTTTTCATTATGCCCAACTTTTTTACAGAAATTACATGATGAAGGTTTTTTCACAGCAATGGGCTTTTTATTTTGAGGAGCATGCATGGTCATTTTGCCTTTTTGTTGCCTGGTCAGCTTCCCTTTGGAGGCTAATTTCCTGTCCTGTCGACAACCCTCATTGGGGCTGTTGACAGTTTTTGCAGTTTTGTTGGCAACGGGCTTCTTTTGTTTAGTTTGTTGTTGCTTGCCCTTGGCTTGGGTTTTATTGCTGTTTGATGGGATTTGTTGGATTGTGCTTGGGCTTGACTCAACAAAAGAAGTTATTAAGTTTTCTCCCACTTTCTTTTGCTTTGGAGGAAGACACCCAAGCCCATGCTTTGCAACAAAAATGTTTGTTCCTAGAATTGCATCAAGGTTTTGTTTCCCTTTAACAAACCTTGATAGATCTTCACTCTTACCTTTTAAATTCTCTTCAGCCTTTTTCAATTTTTCTTTTACTTCAGAAAGTTCATCTTGAAGAGTTTTAAGGGAGTTGCTTAGATCATCTCTCTCTTTTTGAACTTCTTGAAGTTTCAGTTTCATGTCATCCAATTCCTCATAGTGAGCTTTTTCATCAATCTTCATCATTTCTAGTTCTTTTTTCAAGGATGCAATTTCTTCATTATTGTTGGAGCTATGAATAAAGGAATTGTTTTTCTTTTTGAGTGCCTTTATTTCTGACTTATACTCACAGAATTTTTCAAATAAAACAGTATAAGCTTCTTCCCATTCATCAATTGAATAATTTTCAAAGGAAGAATTTACCTCATTTGAGTCATCACTTCTGGCCATGAGACAGTGGACTTCATCATCTCCGGAGGTAGCTTGACTGTTCTCGCCTTCGTCTTCATCACTCCAAGTAGCCATCATTGCCTTGGCTTTCTTGAACGTGAACTTCTCTTTTTTCAGCTTCTTCTTAAGCTCGGGGCACTCTCCTCTCATGTGCCCTTGTTTCTTGCACTCATAACACACGACATCAGACTTTTTGTTAGAATCAGATTTGTTCAAAAAGTCTTTCTTTTGAAAAGGTTTGGAGTTACCTGATCCTCTCCTTTTGAGTTTTAGGAATTTTTTAAATTGCCTAGTGAGCATCGCCATCTCATCGCTCTCACTATCACTGGAGGTTTCAGGTTCATCACTTTCCTGTTGAGCATCCTTTTTGGACCCTGAGGAGTTTTTCTTAGAAGCTTTTAAGGTAATTGTTTTTCTTGGGTTCTCTTCAGTTTCCTTTCTCTTGACATTAATCTCATATGTCATTAAGGATCCAATCAGTTCATCCAGTTTCATTGTTGAGAGGTCTTTAGAATCCTCAATGACAGTGGCTTTGGTGTTCCATGAGGATGGAAGAGACCGAAGTATATTCCTTGGGGTGGACCGCACACTGCATCATGTTTAGGGTGCTCCAATTGAGTGTCCCTTTGGCAATCTGGTCCTTTGTCCAGGTATCTTCATCTTCAGGAAGGACATATGGTCCTTTGTGGACTATTTTCCACAGCTCGTAGTTCTGTGCTCTTAGAAACACCTGCATACGGTTTTTCCAATATGGATAGTCAGTGCCATCAAAGAAGGGTGGCCTGGTCACAGAGTGTCCCTTGGCCATGTATCCCTTACTAGATTCCATGAGATCAAGATTCTCCTGATCGTAAGATCAAACAAGTATGACTGTAAATCGGAGAAACCTTGCTCTGATACCAATTGAAAGATTGCGGAATTCCCTATGTATGGTAATCTAGAAGGGGGGTTGAATAGATTACTATCGATTAGAAGAGCTTATCACCTTCTTTTCGCGAGAACACAAACTGTTGAAACAATAGGAGAGTCTAAATTAAGTGTGGATGTGTGTGTGACTTGACAGCAAATAAAGAGCAAACTATCAAGTGCGTGTAGAGATGCCGTGCCTACCAAACATCTAACGTAAATCCGTGCAAACCACCATAAGACACGAAGATTTTACGTGGTTCGGAGTACACAACTTGTGTATCCTACATCCAAGGGCCACACACACGCAGAATAACCTGCTTATGAGCTAGTTCGTCAACTACAACTCACACACATGAGTTATCTGATGTGCAACGAAGATCAGATCAACTCACACACGTGAATCAAGCACAAGGACTGCTTGAGACACAACAACACACACTCGTTTAAGCAAAAATGAAAGCAGAGAGAGTTCTGAATTGTAAGACAAATCCTGATGGAAGAACTCTTATCGTGAACGTCTGGCTGGACTTCAAGCATCGTCTTGATGATCACAACTTGATGAAGATGCTTGAATCCACGACGTTCAAGCTTCACCTCCACTGGGAAGACGTGTCTTCTTGGTTCTGGGCGGTAGGTTGAAGCAGAGCAGCAGAACAAAGCTTCTCTTGAGAGCTTTTAGGGTTCCTGGTTGGAGGCTGCTTGTTGTGTACGAAAATATCTCCAAAAGATACCTTTTATACGGGTGTTCAAGTATAGAGAGTCGTGATTTATGGAAACACCCAAATAGGGATCATGAGGAGATCTCGTATCTAACATCTCGCTTCGTCTGTCGACAGGTCTCATGTCATCTGTCGACAGGAGCTTGCATAGTTCCAACATTCAGAGGTCCTGGAGTTTCTAGAAAGCATTCACTGTATGAATCTGTCGACAGGCGATCTGGTGCTGTCGACAGGGCTTGTTTTTCCAGAAGGCTTGAAATCTGACTGTATGAATTTGTCGACAGGAGCATCTGGGTCTGTCGACAGGTGTTCTTATTTTGTTCTTTTCTTGTCCTTTTTCTCTTGTTCTGGTACAAGGTCTTGAATGGAATCTCACCTACATAAAGGAAGATGATTAGTGAGACATAATCAACACATTAGTGATCAAAGAAAATATTTGATTCAATTGCATCCACTTGTCATTGTCTCTTAGTTTTACACATTTGTCATACATCAATTTTGGTCCATAAAATGTTCATAATAAAAAACAAGGATATGTCATTAAACTTAGCATTGTCATAGACACTCCAAATGAGAACTCAACACCAGAACTGCAGGGCAAGTGACTGCCCGTGCCACAGCAGAGTCAGGATTCCCACGTGCTCGTAGAGGAGGAAGTCGCCACTGGTGGGGAACAGGAACACTCCAGCCAGGCAGAGTGTCAGTCCCCGGGTCGCTCTCTCTCCGCCAATCTCCCTTGCATGTTGAATCAACCACCAGGCCAGCCAGTCCAAGAAGATCCCATGCTTATTCGTCATTCTTAAAACCTCTTTCTTGTCTCGTACGATGTCCGCCAGGATGTCTTCCCATGGGAGAAGAGGCGTCGTCACGTCGTACTCCAGGCACCGCCTCCAACCCAGGAACAATTCCACCTCCTCCAGCAACACGCTCACATCGAATCCCTAGAACACGAACATATGTGTGTGCGGGTGCCACTGCTCCACGAGCGCTCCCAGGGCGTCGAACCCCCACCACATATCTTTCATGTTCTTCGCTAGCACTACCATGAAATTCAAATTCCATATCCTGATGAAGCTTCTCATGTCCAGGGTTATTGCATTCGTCAGATTCACGAGCCAAGAGAAGGCCTGTATTTGACCTTGGCTTGGGAAGGCAGGCACCTCCTGCATCAAGAAATGCTGTGAGAAGTGGTTTGGGGTGTTTTCAGTATAGAAAAGATCAGAAATGAATAGTACTTACCTCCCCATTAGCCAGTCTGGTGCTTAGATGTCCCAGAACCTCACTCAAAATCCCCGGGTTCACACTTGTGGACTTTCTGGTCGACGAAGAGGCCATTTTTACTGCTTCAGTCTGTCCTTGGGTCCTCTGGTTTGCAGTTGGGAAAGGAATGGACGGAGGAAGGAGGTGATAGAGTCCCCATGGCCTTCCAATACCTATATTTTCAGCCTGATCCGCTGGCCAGTAAACGTCCATATCGTTGGATGCCAGTTTACGTTTAATGGCAACATCAGTTGACGTTGACTATATATCGGCGGCAATCGGAGTGGACGTTTACTCCCCAGAATCATTAAAGCTTTATTGTTCATATGGGTGTTATTTCTATATCATGTGCTTCAAGTTGTTTTGTAGATGTTTAAGCACAAGCTGCGCTCCAACTACGGAACACTCATGCGACCGTGAGTGTTACACAGGTATGTCTAACATAGGACCCCACCAGAGGTGAATAACTTGGCGACCGTGAACCCCGAGTTTCCCTTTACCAAAAACAATGACGGGTTTGCAATCTCTCAGTTATTCATATGGCCTTAGAATTTTCCTCTGGTTCTAACTTGCATTTTAGATAGGAAACCCACACCTACATGCACTGCTAACCGCTTTCTTGCTAACACAAAAAAAAAAAGAAATGGAGATGTTCCTCAATTACTCTGTAGCTCCCCAGTTCAGGTGGCCTACCGGGTCAGCACCTCTTTCATGAATATTTGAGCTGATTTTGGGCCTTTGTTGTCCCCCTTCGGGAACTTGTTCCACCGTGCAAATCACAAATAGTCATTCCAGCTTTGTTGGGTCCATGCGAACCTTCGCCAGTCATGAGCTTAATTCTGGACTTCAGGCTTTCCAAACATTGATTTCAATTAGAATCTTTTGATAGTCCTTTGAGAGATCAACCAATCCCTTGTCTCCACAACCTCCTAAATTTGGACAGACGTCCTAATTAGGTCAGCGAGCTGACACGAACTCAGGTTATGAGACCTCCTCGATTCAACCGTCATATTACAACTCCTTTGACTCAGACACACCAGAACCTAGTCAAAGTCCAACACGGAAATGCCAGGGACCCTAACATTGGGTTGCAGTTGTAGTTACACGAGTAGATCACCCTTCTTCTTATCCATATTTGTCTCTCAGACGATTCATCATTTGTTTCTAGCCTAAATCTTTTGTATGGCTTGCTAGAATTCCTATCCTCGGAGATGGCCCTTACATTAATCTTCGCGTCCTTTGTTTACCGAGACACCAACCTTTCAGTCCACTCTGCTCCCCTGCAAGACCGGATGTCTCGGAGGGGCATTTGTGCGAGATTTGGCCCATCCCCACGTGGTTCCATGGCCCAATAAGGCCCATTTGACCATTTGTGGACTTGCCTCGGATCCCATGTAGACGGCAGCATCGACTGCTGCTGACTGCATGTTGGTAGTAACCCCCCTGGACGCTGACTACTGTTGGCGTCCACCGATGTTGACGCCTGCATGGGGTTGGCGGCATCATCGTTTGACGTCAACCTGGTTTTACCTGGTCTGCGCAACTACCTGAGATTCCAGCCCACTAGCGCCATTCTCTCGGCCATGCAACACATATAGCCGTTCCCAACAGGTATATGGGCCACCTTGGCACCCTATTGACCTAGTAAAAATCCTATGTGGTCCCCTCCCATTGGTTGGAGCTTAAACACATGGATTGCCAAGTGTGCAAGTGTGTTTCTTCACACTTAGCATCCTAGGCACCCTAGCCATGACCCCCACTGCCTATTTAACTCACTCTCTGGCCTTCTAAGTGGAGGGGAGGAGGCTGGACGCCCAGGCTTTGCCACTTGAAGAGAAGAGAGAGAAAACCCACCTAAACTTCCAACCCTTGTCTCCTCTCTTCCTTTCATTTTTTGGGACGTCTAGGAGGCTTCATCCCGAGCTGGAAGAGCCCAGCAAGTAGTCAACAGCGCCAAACGAGGAGGATCATCCCTCTTTTCTCCTTCTCCCTCTCTCTCTTTTCCTTTAGTTTTTGCATGTCATTCACACCCACATACACACCCTAGGCACGTATAGCACCCTCCTACACACGTAGAAAGGGGTTTCCCATACAAAAAATGGAGGGAAGAAGGGTGGTCATAACACTTGGCCACCCCCTTCTCAAGTCCGCAACCGGTATGGGGCTCTCCTTTTGGGCCTTTTCTTTCATTTAGGACATTTACTACACTTCCTTTAGTCTAATAGAGTCTCTTTTTGTGGCAGGAACACATCAAAGAAGACTGTGGAGCTCTCATTCTTTGGCCGGCCGTAGAAGGAGAAGTTGGAGTGCCACAATCCACCGCTATGCGAGGCTATTGCACCAACGTGATCACAACACCTCCTTTGGCACAGGTAAGGCCCTGGCGATCACAACATCTCCCTTTCCTTTGTGGTTTTCTTTGTTTTCTCCTCGGTCAACTGGAGAGTCAACGAGGTCAACCAACAACCCTTCATCGCCAACGAGGGAGCGGCGACGTTGGTGAACGACCGGAGGATCCCACAGTCACCGAGAGTGCGGTTTACGGATCGTCCACAGAATCGAAGGAGGGTTTTGCAGAGCTCAGAGTTGAACTGGCATGAAGAGAGAGAGAGAGAGAGCGTGAATCGATAGGGAATGAGTTGCCGTCGATATAAAATAGGAAAAGGTAAAGTAGAAAGGCAGAGCATTAATTGTACAAAACGACAAAGAGTCTGTATAGATGATAGCGCAAAAATGAATAAAATATAGGATAGAATAAAATCGATTTTTATAGAGGAAAGGGGGCAATATTTTACTCTGAAATAAATTTATTTATTTTAGTCATATGCATATAAATCTGTTACAAATTGCATATGCCTAATTCCCATCTCAAAGTGGTAAATCTCTCTTCAGGTAAGGCTTTTGAAAAGATGTCTGCTAACTGCTTTAAAGTATCTATGAAAGAAATACTGATATTACCATTTGCCACATGATCTCTAATAAAATGATACCTAACCTCAATATGCTTGGTCCTCGAGTGTTGTACAAGATTCTTGGTGAGATTGATAGCACTGGTGTTGTCACATAACAGTGAAATAATTTTGATGTGCAGTCCATAATCTTCAAGCTATTGTTTGATCCAAAGGAGTTGTGTACAACAGCTCCCAGCAGTTACATATTTAGCTTCAGCAGTTGATAAAGCTACTGAGTTTTGTTTCTTTGAAGACCATGAGATTAAACATCCTGCAAGAAATTAACAACAGCCACTGGTGCTTTTTCTATCTACTTTGCATCCAACATAATCAACATATGAGTATCCAATTAAATTTATCTTACAGGTTTTAGGATACCATAGACCTAAGTTATTAGTATGAGCTAAATATCTAAAAATTCTTTTCACTATAATCAGATGAGATTCCTTGGGATCAGATTGATACCTAGTACACATGCATACACTAAATAAAATATCAGGTCTACTTACAGTTAAGTAAAGCAGTGAACCAATCATACCTTTATAAAGCTTTTGGTCCACCTGGATCACTATCCAACCTTGTTGATGTGTTCATAGGAGTAGATAAAGGCTTTGCATTTTCAAATCCAAATTTCTTTAATAACTCCTTGGTGTATTTGATTTGACTGATGTGAGTTCGTTCTTTGCCTTGCTTGATTTTTAGTCCAACAAAGTAGTTGAGCTCTCCAATCAAGCTCATCTCAAATTCTCCCTGCATTAACTTTTCAAATTACTTGCATAGAGATTCATCAGTAGATCCGAAGATAATGTCATCTACATAAATTTGTACAATTAATGTCTTTAGCCCAAGATTTAATGAATAGAGTGCTATCTACTTTGGCTCTAATGAAATCATGGTTCAATAGAAATGCAATAAGTCTTTTATACCAAGCTCTAGGTGCTTGTTTCAGATCATATAAAGTTTTATGTAATTTAAAAATATAATTAGGATATTCTAAGTCATCGAAACCGGAAGGTTGTTCTACATAGACTTCCTCCTTTATAAAACCATTCAAAAATGCTGATTTTACATCCATTTGGAAAAGTTTTAAATCCAATGTAGATGCATAAGCAAGTAAAATTCGAATACCCTCAAGTCAAGCAAATGGTGCATAGGTTTCATTAAAATCTATCCCTTCCCCTTGGGAATAGCCTTGAGCAACCAATGTAGCCTTATTTCTAGTAATAACCCTAGCTTCATCCAACTTGTATCTAAACACCCATTTGGTGCCAATCATAGGATGATCTGATGATCTGGGAACAAGGGACCAGACTTGGTTTCTTTTGAATTGATTTAGTTCATCTTGCATGGCTACAATCCAAGATTCATCAGTCAGTACTTCATTGACTATCTTTGGCTCTATTTGAAAAACAAAAGCTAAATAATCACAAGGAATAATATTACCTCTGGTTCTTACCCAAACATTTAGATCTCCAATTATATTTTCTATTGAATGGTCCTTTTTATATCTCCATTCCCTAGGAAGATCTTCATGGATTAGACCTTTCTGTTGTAGTTCTTCCAAGGGTGGATCTTCATTGCCCTTGATGGATACTTCCTTCATTTTGTCGGATAGGTTCTTGTTGGGTTGAGTGTAATTTCTTATCATTTCCCTCCTATTTTGATGATGACAAGAAGTGATTTTAAAAGCAATTTAAATGAGACATGTCAAAAATATTTCACCTGAAACTTATATTCAAAAAATGTGTTTCAAAGCACACCTATTATTTGCACTAATAATAAAATATTTTACTAATGATATATGTGTTTAAATTTCAGGTACAAACCCTTTTTGCAAAAGATGTGTCGACACATCCTTCCATGGTGTCGACACAACAACACAGATTCAAAGGCAAAAGGTGAAGAAATATTGAGACTGTGTCGACACAAGTCAAGAGTGTGTCGACACGAGTTGCAGTTTTTCAGGAATAAGTGTACCCAGGTCGACACACTCTCAGAGCAGGTCGACACTGGACCCAGTTCCCAGAACAGCTAGTTTGTAGAATTGGGACAGCAGGTCGACACACTCTCAGAGCAGGTCGACACTGGACCCAGTTCCCAGAACAGCTAGTTTGCATATTTGGGACAGCAGGTCGACACACTCTCAGAGCAGGTCGACACGGGACGTTCTTCCCAGAACATCAGTTCTCATATTTGGGACAGTGTGTCGACACCACCACCAGGGCAGGTCGACACACTACGGAAAGTTTGCAACTTAAAGTGGATGGCCGCCACGTGTCAGCCCAGACCGATGGGGTATCATCCTAGGATCGTGTGCCATTATACCTAAAGGGTATCTTTGGACTCTTTTGGGTATAAAAGGCCCTCTATTGGCCATCCATCCTAGTGAGAGACCCAACAAAGCTCTTAGAGCCTCCTGGAAGTTTCCTGGCGGCTACAAGAGGTTGTCTCCCTCCTCTGCTCTACGAGTGCTTCCAGAAGACCAATTCTCACCAATTTAAGTGTGAGAATTGGAGTGTGATTCTTGAAGAAACCTCTGAAGCATCCCAAGGAAGCAGATCCTGTAGAAGCCTTCGTTGGAGAAGAACTCAAGGAAGATCCAACAACTCCAAAGTGCAGAGCATCGGTTTTGGACTTCAAGACTGCAAGCCTCTTCCCAATCCAAGCTTCTACAAGGGAGTACACTTGAAGAACGAAGCTATTTAATACAATTCACTGTACTTCTGTTCTTCTGAGATATCTTTTGAGATTATGCAAGTGCTTCTGCATAGCTCTCATTAGTGCTCTCATTTCGACTAGATCTTGCTAGAAGGTCTATGTCTTGAGTTGGTGTCTAGCAACCATTGTGTGAGCATTGTGCTCAAGTTGTGTGAGCATTGTGCTCAGGTTGTTGTGAGCCGTCGTGCTCAGTTTGAGTTGTCTAACTCAAGGTTGTGTTGAGCAGTCTTGCTCAGTGGTTCTAGAGTAGTCTTGCTCTAGAAGTTGTGTGAGTTGTAAGCTCTCAGTGTTGGAGTTGTCAGGCTCCAGTGGGTGTGTACCCGGTTGTTTTAGTGAATCCTCACAGGGTGTGAGGGGTGGATGTAGGAATCACTTGGGTGATTTCCGAACCACCTAAAAATCCTTGTGCACTTGTCTATCTGTGGTTTGATTTCATTATCCGTTAGATGCTTGCATAGGATCGTTTAAGGTTCACTTAATCAACTGATTTCATATCTATTTTTACCAACTCACTCAAATCTCATCAGATCTGTGGTTTTTCACTGATAAAATTGCCTCTGATTCAAAAGTGTTTTTAAACTGTTTAAGCTTCCGCAGAAAGTGGCATAGATCTATTCATCCCCCCCTTCTAGATCTTATCCACACCTTTTCCTCGATCCTTCAATTGGTATTAGAGCGGGTTTACCTTGATCTGATTTGATCTGAGCAGTTTTTGTTTCTGAGTGTTGTGTGTTTGAGTGTTTGCCTGTTTGTTTGCTAAGCATTTTTTTTTCTGCTTTAGAGTCATGGATTCCAAAGGTTTCATAGCTGAGGGTCATTCCATAAATAGGCCACCATTCTTTAATGGGACGGACTATTCTTACTGGAAAAACAGAATGCAAGTATTCTTAAGGGCCCAGAACTATGAGATCTGGAAAGTAGTAGAAGTGGGTCCCTATGAAAACCAGGGAGAAGAAGACACCTGGACTAGGGAACAAATAAGGAAAGCTACATTGAATTATAGTGCCATGAACATGATTCAATGTGCTGTCCATCCCAAGGAGTATTCGAGAATCTCAATGTGCAAATCTGCCAAAGAGATGTGGGATAAACTCGAATTACTCTATGAGGGAACATCTCAAGTAAAGGAGACTAAGGCAAATATTTTAGTTTCAGAATATGAACTTTTCATGATGAAGTCTAACGAAAATATTTCTGAAATGTTTGCCAGGTTCATGGTGATTGTGAATGGATTGAAGGCCTTGGGTAAGGAATATACAGATGCAGACTTGGTAAGAAAAATTTTACGTTCACTTTCTTCAATTTGGCATACAAAGGCCACTGTCATTGAAGATTCAAAAGATCTGTCCAAAATTCTTTGGATGAATTGATTGGATCCTTAATGACATATGAAATCAACTTAAAAAGAAATGAAGAACACATAATTAAGACCAAGCCTATGGCACTTAAGGCCTCTTCAAGCAATAAAGATAAAAGTCAGGAGAAAACAAGTTCTGAGGAGTCTGAGTCAAATGAGGATGAAATTGCCCTCATGACTAGGCAATTCAAAAATTCTTGAAATACAGAAAAGGAAAAATGTCTGGGAAAAAGAAGTCTTTCTCAGGTAAGAAAAACACTTCCTTTTCTAATTTCAACAAGAATCACAAAACTGACGAAAATATTGTCTGTTACAGGTGCAACAAACCAGGACACATGAAGGGAGAGTGTCCTGAGAACAAGAAGGATAAGCACAAGAAATTCCAGAAGTACAAGAAGCCAAAGGCCATGGTGGCCACTTGGTCTGACGAAGACTCAAGTGAGGAAGAAGAAGAGAAGAAATCCTCAAGCTCTGAAAGTGAGGAGGTTTGCTTCATGGCCAACAGCACAGATGAAAAGGTAAATACTTCCTTTGAAGACTTTACTGTTGAAGATTGGCAGGATGTGTATGCAGAACTGGTTGAAAGATATTCTGAAATGAGAAAAGAAAACAAACACATCAAAAAGAAAATTGAAAATCTTTACCATAACCAATCTTCAAACCATAGAACTTGTGAACTGGAAACTGAAGTAACAGAATTGCTTGAAGAAAAAGAAAATCTCCTGAACCTTATTGATGAACTAAAACTTGCCTCTCAAAAGGCCTCCCAAGAATTCAGAAACTTAACTGAAAAGCTGGGAATTGAAAAACAAGAAAAACAACAGAAAATTGAAGAAATTGAAGCTCTTAAAAACCAGCTAAAAGGAAGGGATGAAGTTATCCAAACCTTCACAAAAGGTAAAGATAACTTAGAGGCATTGCTAGGAACCACCATGACAACCACCTCCCATGGATTAGGATTCAACAAAAAGAAACCCATCAAAGACAAATCTGGTGAGAAAAAGAACAAAGCACCACTAATTAAATTTGTCAAGGGTCCTAATCTTGAAAACACAGAAATTCAACAAACAGCAAACAAAACCTCAAACAAAACATCAAAAAATTCAAAAACTCAAAAACAAAAGAAGACAACCAGGTCGACTCAGTCTCCTGACAGGTCGACACCAGTCCACAAGAAGAAGGCTTCTGTGGCTGTTGTGTCGACACCAGTCAAAGACAGGTCGACCTGCTCAACATCAAAAGCTGCAAACAACTCAACCAAAAATTCAGATAAAAATTTAAAAATAAGAAAAATCAAAAGAAATAATTCATGAAAAACCTTGGACCTCCAAGACAACATTTCAAGATGATTGGATCAGTCCTTGGAGCCAATGGTATAACAACCCTCTGTTGGTATAATCCTCAATTCTTTCATCCAAATCTTTGGATGTACCAACAAAATCCCTGGATTCCACCTCCTCATCTGAACTCCAATTTTCAAATGAAAAACTCCCCTCCTACCAAAAACAAAAATGATGGTGCTTTCATTCCTAAGAAAAAGAACAAACCTAAAAAGACTGAAACCACCAATTTAACAAAACAAAAATAAAAAACAAGTCAAATTTGGGTGAGAAAGGATTTACTAACAATGTCCAAACATTCTGATGGTCCCAACTCTGTTTGGGTACCAAAATCTTCTCTCCACTGATCTTGTTGCAGGAAGGTCGTGCACCCAACTCCAATGTATGGTTCCTTGACAGTGGGTGTTCACGACACATGACAGGAGACAGAGCCAAATTCTCATTCCTGCTTGAAAAGGAGGGAGGGTCAGTTACATTTGGAGGTAAAAATAAAGGAAAGATCATTGGATCTGGAAAGGTTGGTCAAACTTCTTCAAACTCAGTAGATAATGTTTTATTAGTTGATGGTCTTGATTATAATCTGCTCAGTATCAGCCAACTATGTGACAAAGGTCACAAAGTTGTGTTTGAATCTGATTTTTGTAAGATAATTGACTCATCATCTGATAAAATCAAATTCTTTGGAAAAAGAGAAAATAATGTCTACATGATCAACCTAAATAAAAACTTTTCTGAAAATCTTTGTTTTGTTGCAAATAAAGATGAAATTGCATGGACTTGGCACAAAAGACTTGGCCATGCAAGTTTCAGAACAATGGATAAGTTATTAAGATTGAATTTGGTTAAGGGTCTTCCTGAATCCTTCTCTAAAGTTGAAAATCAAGTTTGTGGGATATGTGCTAAAGGAAAACAAACTAGGAAATCTTTTAAAACCTTCAATGAGGTACTTACATCTAGGCCACTAGAACTTCTTCACATGGACCTTTTTGGGCCAACAAGAGTTCTAAGCTTAAGTGGCAAAAGATATGGGTTTGTAATCATTGATGATTTTACTAGATTTACTTGGGTTATCTTTCTATCCCACAAAAGTGATACTTGCCTTGAATTCAGGAATTTCTGTACCACTATCTTAACAACTTATCCATATAAAATCAAAAACATTTTAACTGATCATGGGGGTGAATTTGATAACACATCCTTTTCTGATCTATGTGCTGAATTTCAAATATTTCACAAGTTTTCTTCACCTAGAACTCCAGAACAAAATGGAGTTGTGGAAAGAAAGAATAGAACTCTTGTGGAAATGGCTAGATCCATGCTCTTAGGAAGTAATCTGCCCAAATCCTTCTGGGCTGAAGCTGTTAACACAGCCAATCATATCCTAAATAGAGCTTTGATCAGACCAAAGATCAGAAAAACCCCCTATGAACTGTTGAGAAACAAAAAGCCAACTGTCTCTTATTTCAAAACTTTTGGGTGCAAATGCTTTGTACACAATAATAACAAAGAAAACCTTGACAAGTTTGATGCTAAGAGTCAGGAAGCTATCTTCCTTGGCTATTCTGAAGTGTCAAGGGCTTTCAAAGTGTACATTCTAAAAACCAAAACTGTTGAAGAATCTCCACATGTTATTTTTGATGAAAATTCTTTTCCACTAATGATTCTAAATCTTGCAGGGAAAGACAAGACAATGAAGAGGATGACCTCATTGTGGATTCTTCACCAACTGTTGAGGAGCTTGTCAATAATGAAGAGAACCTGAACAACAACTCACCATCTTCAAGTGGGTCAGGTAACATTGCTCCAGAAGTGGGCACTTCTCAACAGGTAATTTCTGAACCTCGATATCTGAGAGATCACCCATTAGACAGTGTAGTTGGCAATTTAAATGATAGAGTAAGGACCAGATCATCTTTCTTGCAAAATTTGAAGAAGACTCACTAGCTCTAATTTCCCAAATTGAACCCAAGTCAATTGATGAAGCCTTATCCAGTTCTGATTGGATTAATGCCATGCATGATGAGCTTCATCAATTCGAAAGAAATCAAGTATGGGAATTAGTACCTAGGCCTAGTGACCAAGCAGTGATTGGCACTAGATGGGTCTTCAGAAACAAATTGAATGAATCTGGTCAGGTAATTAGAAATAAAGCTAGGCTAGTTGCAAAGGGGTACAATCAAGAGTTTGGAATTGATTTTGAAGAGTCATATGCCCCTGTAGCTAGACTAGAAGCAGTCAGAATTTTCCTTGCTTTTGCATCCTCCATGAAATTTAAAGTCTATCAAATGGATGTCAAAAGTGCATTCTTAAATGGATATATAAAGGAAAATGTTTTTGTTGAACAACCTCCTGGATATGAAAATGAAAAATATCCTAACCATGTTTTCAAGCTTAATAAGGCTCTCTAAGGTCTTAAGCAAGCTCCAAGAGCTTGGTATGACCGGTTGAGTTCCTTTTTACTTGAAAAAGGATACTCTAGAGGTAATGTTGATCAAACTTTGTTCACAAAAACAGTAAAAAATCAAATAATTGTAGTCCAAATTTATGTTGATGACATAATTTTGGATCAACCAATAAAGGCCTTTGCACTGAATTTTCAAATCAAATGAAGAATGAATTTGAAATGAGCTTAATGGGAGATTTAACATTCTTTTTGGGATTGCAGGTGAACCAAACAACTGAAGGAATCTTCATCAGTCAAACCAAATATGTCAAGGAGCTATTAAAGAGGTTTGACTTTCAGAACCTTAAGCACTCAAGCACACCAATTGCAATTAATGCTAAACTAGAAGAAGATCCATCTGGTAAGTCAGTAGATCCAAAGACCTACAGAGGTATGATTGGCTCTCTGCTCTATCTTACAACTTCTAGACCTGATATTCAGTTTTGTGTGTGTTTATGTGCTAGATTCCAATCTAATCCTAAAGAAAGTCACATGCTTGCTGTTAAACGAATCTTCAAATATCTTGTTGGAACATGTGACTTAGGTATTTGGTATCCTGCTGGTTGCAAGTTAGATCTGTTTGCCTATTGTGATGCTGATTATGCTGGGTGCAAATTAGATAGAAAAAGCACAAGTGGCTTGTGTCTATTTCTAGGTGGGTGCCTTATCTCTTGGGCTTCTAAGAAGCAACATTCAGTTGCTCTGTCAACTGCAGAAGCTGAATATGTTGCAGCAGGTAGATGTGGAACTCAGATTCTCTGGGTGAAACATCAACTTCTTGATTACAACCAAGATTTAGGGTGTGTACCCATCCTATGTGATAACACTAGTGCTATAAATTTGTCTAAAAACCCCATTCAGCATTCTAGAACAAAACATTGAAATTAGGCATCATTTCTTGAGAGATGAGGTTGCAAAGAAATCTTTTGAACTCCACTTCATTGAAACTGAAAAACAAATTGCAGACATATTCACTAAACCCCTTCCTGAAAACAGATTTTCATCTTTAAGGAGAGAACTTGGTCTTTGTAAATGTCCACCTTCTTGATCTCTCTCAAGGTTTGGGTTGAGTGTTTGCATTGTCTAAGGGGGAGTTCTTTGCATCTCATAATTCTTTGCTTCCTTGAGTTACATTGTTCATATCTCTCTCACTTTCAATTCTATTCCCCTTTTTACAATAAATTCTCCAACTCTTATTGTGTTGAAATTTCTTGGTATATCAAATGGTGATTTGGAGAAGGACAAGTTATGCCTGTCTGGACACTTTCACTATGCGAGAGTATATGTCTCCGCCAAGTACTAAGAAATTGATATGCAATTGTTGAGGGGGAGCTTCTATTGTTCAAAGAGGATACTTTTCTGATTTCAAAATCTTGCTTATCTTCACTTCCATTTCTCTTTGATAATGAATTCTTCAACTCTTATTGTATTGAAATTTCTTGGTATATCAAATAGTGTTTGGAGAAGGACAAGTTAGGCTTGTCTGGAAACCTTTCATTATGCGTGAGTATATGACTCCGCCAAGTACCAAGAAATGATATGCAATTGTTGAGGGGGAGTCTTTGTTGTCCAAGAAGAAAACTTTTCTGATTTCCAAAATTTACATATCTTTATTTTGATGAAAAGTGATTGAAATCATCATCTCAGGGGGAGCTAGAAAATTCACAAGTCATGACTTTGCAAAATTCAAAATTTTTCTTGAATCTCATCAATTCCTTGCATGATGTCATCATTTCGAAGTCTAGAGTCTCAAAATGAACCCTTGAGTGATCTATTATATTTTTTACTAATCAACTTTCAACTATATCTCTCAACCCACAGAAATTCAGATCTCTTCCTAGACTAAACATCAACTTGTGCCTTGAATTTAAAACATTTCCTTGTTTGCAACTGATGATTGGATGTATTTGATTTCTATCTCACAATCTCTCCAAATTTTTTAAAATCCAACAGAGCAATGGCACTTGTGCTGAGAAACTGCACACCTTCACAATGAATGAAGTGCCATGTATGTCATGAGGCACTATTGCTAACTCTGTTCAAAGGGGGAACAAAATAAAAATAAATACAAAACAAAAGCAAAATGTGCTATGCTTTTTGATGATGACTGAGTAACTGGAAATATTGGCGTCTACAAAACGTATATTTTCATGTCAAAAGGCATCATTTACCCCTTTGAGACTTGACAATGACTAAATCTTAAGTATCCAGGGACTATGGTGTGTAAAAAGCACTAGTACTTGAGTGAAAGAGATTTATATCATTTGATAGTTTGTTAAAAGAACAAATGTAAGCATTATTGGAGATATGTCTAGAAAGAATCATCTTCATTCCTCATCCAGTTGTTCTTTGAGATTGTGTTTTATTTTCAACACAATTGTATTTAGTCTAGATGACATCTTTAATTCTTTTAAGTTGAGAAATATGGTAGATTATAGTTGATTGTTAGATATATTATATCCCTCAATTTTCATTTTGTTGATTCAAGTCTTGGAATGCTAATATCCTGTTGGAAATTGTTTGAAAACTTGAATTGTGATGAATTTTGCAAAATATAACAAATGAATTTTTAAGCCTCTTAAAAATCCTTGAAATGATAATTCCCCTCATTGCTTATCATTCTAAAGATGTCCCAAAATTTCTCAAAAATTTCCTCTCAAAAATCAACTTTTTCTTCTAAGGCCGTGTCGACACCGTCCCATCCTGTGTCGACACACTTTCGGTCAGGTCGACACAACCTTCATCCTGTGTCGACACTAACCCCTTGCCTGATTGTTTTTCAAACCGTTTGGTACATGATAAGCCATCCTTGTTCCTGCGGGGCAGTACACCACTGCACCCCTTTTAGGCATCAGGTCGACCCGACGGCCAAATTCTCATCGTTTCCGGCAAGAAATCTTCACCATTTCTCTAACTCTCATCCTCTTTCCATCACCTCTCCAATCTTCCATCTCCTCTCCGAATTCCACTCCTCTTTGCACCATGGTCAGGAAGTTGGGTCCCCGCCGTGGCGCAAGGTCCAGGCCTCTTCAAGGCCGATTCCGGCAGACAGTGCCGTTGCCCAGTCCGAAAGAAGGTCTAAGAGAAGGAATGATCCTGCCGAGCAACCAGGATCCTCTTCAGCACCTCAAAGGGCAGCAAAGAGAGGTAGACCTTCCTCTTCAGGCAGAGGTAGTAGTCCTCCAAACCCTAGACCAGAGATTCCAGGCGAATCTTCTGAAAACCCTGAGGAGACATCTTCCTCTTCTTCTGAGTCTCAAGAGGATATTCCCTCAGAGTCAGTCAGTGCAGCCAAGTCCATTCTGAAGCCCCGAATTCTAGACCTTTCAGACATTCAGCTAGCAGAATCTTTTCCAGCAATTCAAACCTATTTCTCCTTTCAATCTTGGTTACCTTTTATCTCTGAGTTTCAAGTCAGTTATCCAAGACTTGTTAGGGAATTCTATAAGAACCTCACATGCACAGATGAAGGGTATGAATCCAAAGTTAAAGGAATAGCCATAGATATGCCAACTGCAACAGCAGCCTCCATTTTCAAAGTACCAGCTGAAGGGGCAGACTATCATGAATTTGAATTTGATTTACATGAAGCCTATTCCATCTTGACAGGACTTCCTGCAGATGCATCAGATCCCAAACAGACCTATGTAACCAGGTTCAATGCCAATTCATTTCCTCCTGTGTTAAGGGTCATCCACCACATATTGACCCCATAATTACCCCTCAAGGTGGTGGAAGGGACAGTTGACAGACATTCAAGGTTTATTCTCTATTGCATGGTCAAAGAAATCAATCAATCTCAATGTCATAATGCTTCAAATCATATCTGAAACAACAAGGAAAGACCTAAAGAGATCATTGCCTTATGCAGCACACTTGACCTCAGTATTCCAGCACTTTGGTGTGCCCTTGGAGAATGAGAAGTCCCAATCTATTCCCAAGTCCAACATCTACACCTTTAAGAATATCCAGAAGTTTATGGGATTTAGATTGGAGGGCAATCAAATTAGAAGAGGGCCAGTTGTGGTTGAGGCCCCTCAAGCTCAGGAGGAACAGCCTCAAGATCAGGAGGTACAGCCTCAAGATCAGGGGGAACAGCCCCAAGCTCAGGAGGACCAGCCTCAGGTTCAAGGGGACCAGCCCCAAGCACAAGAGGAACAGCCTCCAGCTGGAGGGGACCAGCCCCAAGGTCAAGAGGATCAGCCTCCTGTAAATGAGGATCAGCCTCAAGTCCAAACTGAAGGTGAAATCCCAGTTCATGCCCCTCTCTCACCTCAATTTCAACCCTCCTTCTTTCACTCTCAATCTCCACAACCCTCATTCCAACCATCCACATCCTCTGGTGGGCCTTCTATTCCACCAGAGTTGTTCTCCTTCCTCAATGACAAATTTGAAACCTTAAACTCCTCCATTCAAACCATGTCCACATCATTTGAGTTGAGGATTCAAAGACTGGAAAATACAGTATCTGCCAAGTTCATAGAACAGAAAGCTGCTTCAGACTATGCAGCTCAAAGGTTCAACAGATTGATTGGCACAATGGCAGATGCCTCATTACAACTGAAGGAGCATCAAGACAAGTTGGAGACAGTTCTTAAGGGAATTTTGGCAAATTCCCAAGCAGATGTCTTCAACACCAAGCAAACATTGCATGAGATTTCCAGCACAAGATGTCATTTGCTCATTTTGTGGATGATTTGGAAAGCATGAGGAACTTCAATGAGCACATTGACAAGCAGATAACAGATTTGACCAAAGAATTCAAGATAATGCAAAGACCTGGTTGGTCAGCTGGTTCATCATCATCCTCACAACACAGTGCAGCTGATCTAGCCAGACTTCAAGCCACCTTGATAGAGAATTCAATAGAATGGAACACTTTTTGTGCACAAAAATGACAACCATTCAAGATCAAATCAAGACTAGCTTGAATTTCATGGAGAAAAGACTCTCTGACATAGAGACCATTCTTCTTCCCATTCCTCCTCCTCCTCCATCTTCTACTTAATGTAATTTCTTGTTTTGATGATGTCAAAGGGGGAGAAGAAAAATGTTTGTAATCTATTGTTGGATTGAATGAAATGTTCTCTTTTCTCCTGATTGAAATGAAATGTTTTGCTTGGCCTGAATATTGTGACTTCAATATGAATGAAAATCCTTATGTGAATGTGATTGTTTGAATACTTGTCAAGTTGCTTGACTTCTGTGTACAAAAATCTCATTTCAAGTAACATTGTGTCTCACAAGTACATCATCATCTGTTACTAAAAAATATCAAAAGGTCTTTGACAAGTTTAAACAAAAAGAAAATAAAATTTAAATAACCAAAAATTGCTTAAAATCACATTTCATCAAAACCTTACTTTCATATGGATTTAATGTTGCCATCATCAAAAAGGGGGAGATTGTTGGGTTGAGTGTAATTTCTTATCATTTCCCTCCTATTTTGATGATGACAAGAAGTGATTTTAAAAGCAATTTAAATGAGACATGTCAAAAATTTCACTGAAACTTATATTCAAAAAATGTGTTTCAAAGCACACCTATCATTTGCACTAATAATAAAATATTTACTAATGATATATGTGTTTAAATTTCAGGTACAAACCCTTTTGCAAAAGATGTGTCGACACATCCTTCCATGGTGTCGACACAACAACACATATTCAAAGGCAAAAGGTGAAGAAATATTGAGACTGTGTCGACACAAGTCAAGAGTGTGTCGACACGAGTTGCAGTTTTTCAGGAATAAGTGTACCCAGGTCGACACACTCTTAGAGCAGGTCGACACTGGACCCAGTTCCCAGAACAGCTAGTTTGCAGAATTGGGACAGCAGGTCGACACACTCTCAGAGCAGGTCGACACTGGACCCAGTTCCCAGAATAGATAGTTTGCAGATTTGGGACAGCAGGTCAACACACTCTCAGAGCAGGTCGACACGGGACCTTCTTCCCAGAACATCAGTTCTCATATTTGGGACAGTGTGTCGACACCACCACCAGGGCAGGTCGACACACTACGGAAAGTTTGCAACTTAAAGTGGATGGCCGCCACGTGTCAGCCTAGACCGATGGGGTATCATCCTAGGATCGTGTGCCCTTATACCTAAAGGGTATCTTTGGACTCTTTTGGATATAAAAGGCCCTCTATTGGTCATCCATCCAAGTGAGAGACCCAACAAAGCTCTTAGAGCCTCCTGGAAGTTTCCTGGCGGCTACAAGAGGTTGTCTCCCTCCTCTGCTCTACGAGTGCTTCCAGAAGACCAATTCTCACCAATTCAAGTGTGAGAATTGGAGTGTGATTCTTGAAGAAACCTCTGAAGCATCCCAAGGAAGCAGATCCTGTAGAAGCCTTCGTTGGAGAAGAACTCAAGGAAGATCCAACAACTCCAAAGTGCAGAGCATCGGTTTTGGACTTCAAGACTGCAAGCCTCTTCCCAATCCAAGCTTCTACAAGGGAGTACACTTGAAGAACGAAGCTATTTAATACAATTCACTGTACTTCTGTTCTTCTGAGATATCTTTTTGAGATTATGCAAGTGCTTCTGCATAGCTCTCATTAGTGTTCTCAATTTCGACTAGATCTTTGCTAGAGGGTCTATGTCTTGAGTTGGTGTCTAGCAACCATTGTGTGAGCATTGTGCTCAAGTTGTGTGAGCATTGTGCTCAGGTTGTTGTGAGCCGTCGTGCTCAGTTTGAGTTGTCTAACTCAAGGTTGTGTTGAGCAATCTTGCTCAGTGGTTCTAGAGTAGTCTTGCTCTAGAAGTTGTGTGAGTTGTAAGCTCTCAGGTGTTGGAGTTGTCAGGCTCCAGTGGGTGTGTACCCGGTTGTTTTAGTGAATCCTCACAGGGTGTGAGGGGTGGATGTAGGAATCACTTGGGTGATTTCCGAACCACCTAAAAATCCTTGTGCACTTGTCTATCTATGGTTTGATTTCATTATCCGTTAGATGCTTGCATAGGATCGTTTAAGGTTCACTTAATCAACTGATTTCATATCTATTTTTACCAACTCACTCAAATCTCATCAGATCTGTGGTTTTTCACTAATAACATTGCCTCTGATTCAAAAGTGTTTTTAAACTGTTTAAGCTTCCGCAGAAAGTGGCATAGATCTATTCATCCCCCCCTTCTAGATCTTATCCACACCTTTTCCTCGATCCTTCAGTTCTCTTTACCTTCATCATCACTAAAAATTTCCTTTCTCAAGGAAGGGTTAGATTCATCAAAAATAACATGTACAATTTGTTCAATTAATAGACTTCTTTTATTGAAAACTCTATATCCTTTGGGTTTTGAAGTGTAACTCATAAAAATACATTCATCGGATTTAGGTCCAACATACCAATGTTTAACTTACCTTTGTTGTGAATGAAGCAAGGACATCCAAATATTCTGAGATGGCTGATCTTGGGTTTCTTCTACTTGTACAGTTCATATGTTGTCTTCTTAAATATAGGCCTAATCATAGCTCTATTGATTATATAGCAAGCTGTATTAATTGCTTCTGCCCAAAAATATCTTGGAAGGTTGTATTCAGATAACATGGTTCTTGTCATATCCAATAAAATTCTATTTTTCCTCTTAGCTACTCCATTTTGTTGTGGTGTTTTTGGTGCTAAGAAATTGTGTTCGATCCCTAGATCATCACAGAATTCTTTAAACCTGTCATTCTTAAATTCTCCCCCATGATCAGATTGAAGACTTACCATACTGAACTTCTTATCTTTCTGAACTAACTTGCTGAACTTGACTAATGCTTCAAATGTGTCATCTTTGTGTAATACCCCAGAAATATCATTAATTAAAAATTATAGATAAAATGGAAATTTGTCAATTAATAAAAATGTAAACTAGTTAAATGATACGCATCATTATCACATGCGTAAAAACATATATAAAAATTTTGTAAAAATAAAAGTTATACTTTAAAGAATATTCCCTAATGACCCATTAAGAAATTGGGGCATAGAAAAATAATTCGACCGGGTTTTTAGAATTTAGGTTACTTATTATTGTAATCAAGGGACAATTCGGACAACCCATTATTTTATGAGCCAAGTGGATTAATAATTAAAAGTCAAATAATGGGTAGACTTTAACAATATGTATTGATAATCCATCATGAAAAATTGGATAAATGGACCTCTCATGGCCATGAATAAATTCAAATGAGAAAATGTAATAAAAATCCAAAACTCTATTATTCTCCAATTAAAAAGGGAAATTCCCATAGTTAAATTCTATTAAGTGATGGGCTTTTCTATATTGACCCATTAGAAATCAGTGGGCTAAAATAGATATTTAAAAAGAGGAATAATAGAGAAATACCCAAAATTCGTAACTAGAATATTACTAAAATAGAAAAGAGGTATTTAATGCATTAAATAGCTAGTTTGAATTAGGATTGGATTCCTAAACCTACCGTAATAGGTTGGACACGAATTTGGCTCCCATCCTAACCCAAATAGAAGTTGGAAAGCAAGGAAGGAAAGAAGGAGTTAGGAAATCTCGTAATTAAAAAGAAATTTGAGTAGTAGTAGGAATAGGAACCCTTACTAGCTTAAATACTCTCTTAACTCTCCATGGCCGGCCGTGAAACTTTACTGGGGCTCTCTAGACATGGAGAGAAGCCCAAGGAGAAGGAGAATTCATGGGGAGAAGGCTCTCTCAAGCATCTTCCTTTGTTCTTCAAGTTCTAGCCTTAGAAGAGTAAAACGACTAAAGGTAGGCATTCTCACGAGCAAAACTCAATTAAATCCATCTGTAGATTGTTCCATACATCAGGAACAAAATCCCTCTTGTTTCACTCTTTTTCATCGAGCCAATCTTTTGATCTCTATTTTTGAAATTCTGCAAATATAATGAACCCAACCCTTCTTCTTTATTCTTGATCTCCATGTATACTCAACCTCGTGCTCTCAAATTTTAACTAGAGTTACTGATGGATGTTAGGCATCTTCTGCCCCTAAAAGCCCTAATTTTTATCCATCCTTTGTCACGAATTAAATCTTGCATGATTTCGACAATGTACTGTTGCGGTTTAACCTTGACTTGTGTTACAAGTTCCATACCTCTTTGTGGAGTCATGTTTAGACCAAGTGTTCAACAGAGAACTTGTTACCTCATGAGTCTACTTCCATTTGGCACTATTTTTCCCAATGTTTGTTGATTGTACTAAGAGTATTATCCTGAACATTAACACTATGTCAGATTCACGTAGTCAGTCACAATACATTTATTACCGAGTCAAACAACCTTTGTTTCTCAATTATTTTCTACTGTACAAAGTATTGGAAGTAATCTAACTAACAAAGGTGGTTTCACTCGATTTGGATCATCCTAGCATTTGTTTTTATTTTTCAAACCCACAGCTGTCAAACCCAATCCAAGTCGGAGTTGGAAATAGGTAGAAAATGTGACCCAATCGTCATTTTCAGGTAGCGACAGGTCGACACGTCGCTACCATAACGCGACAACATCATGGTCGCGACCCATACCAAAAATCAGGCCATTTCGTGGTCTTTTGCAGAAGGCGACAAGTTCATGGTCGCGTTCACTTTCAGAAGGCGACAGGCAATGCGTCGCGTTCTGCCTGTGTCCGCTTAATCGGCCAT
This sequence comes from Colocasia esculenta, assembly GCA_014218235.1. Lineage (NCBI taxonomy): Eukaryota > Viridiplantae > Streptophyta > Magnoliopsida > Alismatales > Araceae > Colocasia > Colocasia esculenta. The sequence goes on along the minus strand of CM024756.1, from coordinate 116,651,565 downwards.
AACTTTTTTTATAGACCTCGGATTGATGAGCCGGTTTCTTTGCTGGAATCCTCATTCAAAGGGCTTCAATTTGATATATTCATGTGCGAGAGTTGAATGAAAAATCAATGAGTTATGACCTTAGGAAGTGAAGGGATGGGATTGCATTTGCCTTCTAAAAGGCATACATCTTGGTTTCCGTCGTTTTGCGTCGTTCCTTGCATGTGTGAGTTTGATCTCTTCTAAGAAGGTTCTAGAAAGTATTAACATGCATTTATCAACCCATATCAAAGTTAAAACATGTTTACATAATTTTTAATTGATTTTAAGTTCATGATCATGCTCTCTACTTGCCGATTATCCACTTCTTGCCTTGTTATCAAACTTGCTAAAAACACATGTTATAAAATGGAGTCATATTGAATGATTTAAAATGTAATAACACGACATCTTTCTATCTATGATTTCTCTCACACGTTCACACACTTGAACCATCCAATTATGGCTTGACTTGGCACAAAATATCTCATAATGTATCTGGTTAATTTATTGCAATAATGTACATTAAATTGCTCTATTTTAAATGAACTTGTCTTCGTTTCTCGCGTTGTTTGGGAATACCGTTACCGACGCTCCACTATTCTAGAATTCCTCTAGAACATCGGGCACTTGTTTCTATATACACACTTTCCTTGACTTGGACGAACTCTCTGTCGGATATTCCTTCTGTCGGACTAGTGAATCCTTGTTCAAGACCTCCGTAAGTCTCCTCTGTCCATGGATTCCCACATGGTCGACGAGTTGGTTGTACCCTAACACCTATGATACCCTTTAGGGATCGACAAGATCCAAACAGCCTTAGTTTCTCTCACTCTTATCTTGAATCACGCCGGACCTCTGGACCTGTGCATAACGAGGCCAGCGGTAGGGTCGTGAATTCCACCTGACTGCCAACACCAAGTGCGTGTGTTGTGCAACTGTTACTACCGCCTGGTTACTCGACGTATTACGTGCAAGTGTCCACTAGCTCTCATCTATACTCTACTCGCTGAACTATTCACGTTCACTCTACTATCTCATCTATTCATCTAGTGCTCTTATCTATTTCTTGGTACTCTCAAATTGGCCATTAATTGATTGTCTAAAGATAAACAATATAACCAATGCCAGCGCAATAGGGCCCGATCAGGTCCTGGGGGGAGCGCCCGAAAGTGCCATTTGCCGCGGGAGTTAAATGATCAGGATGTCGGCATTACATCCAAGTGCCATACTATCAAGATTAATCTAAGACAATCAACACAAAGTGCTATATTCTCTCATTGTCTATTGACAATAAAAGTGCTATGTTCTCTCTCTCGGCTATCTACGGATAACAAAGTGCCATTACTATTTCGATTGACGAAAGTTAATCAAAAGTGCTATACTATTTCGATTGATAAGAAAATCAATCAAAGTGCAATTTACTCTCTATATGGCCAACTACTTTCTCTATCCTTGCTATACATGTTGCTTGATATTGCTGGACGTTGACGCTATGTGCCATCGTGTTATTTTGTTTTCTATCGCGACTTGACTTTAACCATCGTGCTATACCTGATTCGTCTGCTATCTGCACCATGTTACTTGTGCTATTACGTTCACAACTTTACATGACTCTCTCTATCATTAGTTACTCTACCATTTAATGCATTAATTATTTAAAGCTGCTGACTATTGAGATTTAAGTCCTACTGGGCGTTATCGCTCACCCTTTGTTATTTGTCTTGTGTGCCTTAGGTAAGTCGGACTCTGACGTCACACGCAGCAATGGGACAGGACCAGAGTGATGAGCGACCTGGAGTCAACTCATGAAGTTACCTTAGTACCATGGAGTCTAGTAGTTATTGCTTTAGATTTCTTTTCAATGTAATGACGTCATTGAGCCCTATGTATTGGCTCCTAATTAGCGGTTGTAATGGTCTTAGTGATTTTATAATGAAATAAAGAGTTATTTCAATTATTTTTCATTAGATGCTCTGATGTTTGTAAAAGTATGCACAATTGTCGTTACCATACTCGTTGTTCGCGTCTCCCTCCGATTTATTCCGCTGCTAAATTGGAGGGGCGTGACACTTTGTGTTCAAGAAAAGAGACTCATGTGTATCTTGAGAAATCATCAACAATAATGCATCCAAAATTCTTTCCACCTAAACTTGTAGTCCTCATTGGTCCAAATAAATCCATATGTAGCAGTTCTAAAGGCTTGGAGGTGGTGACCATTGTCTTAGATTTGAAAGAAGGTTTGGCATGTTTTCTCTTAGCATATGGTTCACAGATCTTTATCCAATCTTGAATTTATCTTAGGTAAACCTTCCACTAAGTCATGCTTGATGAGCTTTCTAATTCCATCCAAGCTGGCATGTCCTAGTCTTCTGTGCCATAGTTCTGCATTTTGCTCTTTGCTTGCAGCCAAGCATATATCTCGACCTTTCAGATCTTCCAAATGTAATACATATAGATTTCTTTACCTATAGGCTTCAAAAATTGTTGTCCCTTCCTTGATGAGTAAACACTTGGATTCTTGGAACTTTACTTGATGATCCTTGTCGCATAACTGACTTATGCTAATCAGATTGTGTTTGAGACCTTCAACGCAGAGAACTTCTTCTATCAGTGTCTTGTCTTTGCTTCCAACTGATCCACAGACAATTACTGATCCTTTACCATTGTCACCATATGTGACTGTCCCTTCTTCAGTCTTGATAAATGAAAACAACTTCTTGTTTCCTGTCATATGCCTTAAGCACCCGCTGTCCAGGTATCATTTTGATGCTTTAAGGCTTTCCTATGATAGATCAATGAGATTTAGGTACCCAAGTTCTTTTGGGTCCTGATTGGTTAGCTTTTGCATAATCTCTTTTTAGAACCCACTTAAGATGTTTAGTTGCACAAGTATTTTTTGTATGACCCAGTTTATTATAATGAGTGCAACAGAAAATATGTTTTGTTGTTTTGCTTGTTTTACTGTGTTTATTCATCTTTGTTTTATAACCAGGTTCCTGTTCAACTAAAAATTTTGGTAACAGGTAAATTTTAGGATATATAATTGTTTCTTCATTTTCTTGTGGAGTATAACCAATTCCATATTTCTTCCTTCCTAATCTTCTTTCTTCTTTTAATATTAATGAAGATCTTCCATCGGTTAATTTTTCGATTGTAGTTGTCAAGTACTCGTTGTCTTTTGTTAATATTTCTATTTCCTTTTTAGACTTACTTACAATTTCTTGGTTTTCTAGACTTAATATTTTTTCATTTTTATTTTTTACATCTTCACACAACAACTCATTTCTCCTTTTTAATTCTTGAATTTACTTTTCTAGTTGTTCTGTTTCTGATTTTAAAATTGAGTTAGTTATTTCAAGAATTGCAAAATTTTTCTTAATTGATTTTAATTGTTTACATACATCTTTATATTTACCATATAGTTCATTAAATGCTTCTTCTAGATTATCAAAGTCAGAATCAGAATTATTACATGAAGTAAAAGAAGAGTCTGAAGTTACCTTATCGTCAATGTTTGCCATAAAGGCTAGGTTGACCTTTTCTTCTTCTTCTTCACTGGAGCTTGACTCACTGCTTGAGTCTCCTCCTTTTTTCCATGCAGTAGTCATTGCCTTCTTCTTGTATTTCGTGAATTTCTTGGTATTCTTCTTCTTTTTATACTCTGCCTTCTTAAGTTTCAGACAATCAACCTTTAAATTTCCAGGCTTCTTGCATTCATAGCAGATAGGCTCAGGTCTTTTGAATTCTTTGCCTTTCTTGAAGTTTCTCCTTTCGGACAAATACTTCTTTTTGGCCAGAATTCTTTGTAGTCGTCTTGAGAGGAAAGCTTCTTCTTCTTCATTGTTTTCTTCACTTTTCTCATCTTTTGACTCTCTCTCAGATGTGTTTTATGCTGCTTTGAGGGCATTGTTATACTTTTTCTTACTCCCAACCTTTCCATGTTTATCTCATGAGCCATTAAAGACCCAATGAGTTTTTCGAGAGACATTGCCATGAGATCATTTGCTTACTTTATGGCTATCACGTTGTGAATGCATGTAGTTGTCAAGGATCTTAGTATTTTCCTCACCATATCTCCTGTCTCATATCTTTTGCCTAGCCCAGCCAGGCCATTTGTGATATCTGTAAACCTACTGTACATTTGGGAGATAGATTCTCCTGAATGCATTTGGAACTTCTCATATTGTGTTACTAGTATATCTATTCTAGTTTCTCTTACCTTGTCTGTTCCTTCGTAGGTAAGTTTCAACTTATCCCACATTTCTTTGGCTGACTTGCATGCATATATCATGTTGAATTCCTTCTTGCTTAGTGAACAACATAATATGCTCTTGGCCATGCTGTTTTGAGACATTAACTTCTTGTCAACACTTGTCCAGTTCTCTTTGGAGTTTAGGACTATCAGATCTCTGTCTTTTATTATAGTGCATAGTTGATAGTCTGACCTTGAAGAAATAACTCCATTCTAGTCTTCTAGTAGTTGTAGTCTTCTCCATCGAATAGTGGAGGCTAGTTGATAGATTGTCCCTCTGCATAACCTTGGGCTGCCATTTACCTTTGCTCTTCAGATCGTGAGATCTACTCCTTAAAGAGACTTGGCTCTGATACCACTTGTTGACCAGGTTGCAAGCCTAGAAGGGGGGTGAATGGATTGTTAAAAATTCCTCTTAGATATATTCAATGACAAAATAACTTTTCAAACACTAAACAAAATAGTTAATGTTAATGAGCAGCGGATAAGAAAACAGAAGCAATCACATGAACAACAAAATTTTTTATCTTAGTTCAGGTCTTTTATCACAGGGAGTCCTACGTACAGTCCCCAAGCAACAACTTGGGATTCCACTAACCAAGGGTACAGACCCCCTGAAGGACACTTACACATCTAGCACCAGCTGGCCTTCTCTTCATGTCATGAAGAGGCAATACACCACCTGTTACAACAGGTCTTCCTTTCTACAAAAGGGAAAGAACCACCCACTACATAGTAGGTCCTCTCTTCATTGATGAAGAGGAGCACTCAAGGAGGAGTAAAGAGGTGATGGCCCCTAGACCAAGCTAATAGCAACAATACAATGCTTGATCTAAGGCAGAATTTGAGAGAGAAAAGAATTACACCCAGAAGAAAAATCTCTTAGATCTAAACAGGCTCCTTCACTCAAGAAAGGATTGAGGAACAGTGCTTTTTGGAAATCTAAGAGCAAGAGTGTTGATCTCGATGAAGTAGCGAGATCTTCTATTTTTCTATTTGAAAAAGATGGTCTTCATTGTGTCAATATACTTCTATTTATCTTCTCTTGATGAAGTATCCGTTGAAGTGTCCGTTGTATCTCTTATCTTGAAATGTGTCTTCTGACAGTTGTAGTCGGTCCAACGTAAGAGAGCCGGAAAACCTACAGATAATAAATGATTGGATAAAGACATATAGTGAGACAGAGATCATATGAATATTTTCTTTCCTTTGGTCAACATGGCATGTACAACGTTGTAAACATATGTGACTACCGAAAACCTACAGACAATAAATGCTTGAAGGTAGACAGCTCAAATATATCTAAACTATCAATTAATGTTACTGGCCATGCTGCAGGAGGATATACTAAAGAGGAAACACCATTCTGTCATCATTTAATGTTCTAGCTGATATGTCATGAAAGTGGTAAACAGTAAAAGATGATGTGCATAGAAATTGTACCCATGATAATCAATAAATGCTTGTGTGCAAAGGATATGCAACAATTTGCGGGAAAGTTTGAAACACACAACATTTCAAAATTAATTTGAAAGGAACTGTGAGGCAAGATATGATTAAGGCTAATTTATCATGATCAATAAAACTTTGGTTATAACCATAATCGATATGATTATCGTAAAAGTCATTTTCAAGGCAATGCAGTCGATGTTCAAAGAATAATTAATGACTAAGGGATAATCGATGTTCAAAGGCAGTTGATGTGAACATAATCGATGTTCAATCATAATCTATGTGAACTTAGTTGATGTTTAAACCAAATCGATGTTGAATCATAATCTATATGAATGTAGTCGATGTTTAAACATAATCAATGTTAAGCATAATCGATGTTTGAGCATAGTCGATGTTTAAGATAGTCGATGTGAAGGCAATCAATGTCTTAACATAATCGATGTTTGATTAATTGATGTGAGAGTAGTCGATGTTGAAGCGTGATCGATGCTTAAGTAGACTATAATCAATGTGAGAGTAGTCAATGTTGAAGCGTAATCGATGCTTAAGTAGACTATAATCGATGTGAGAGTTGTAATGACCTGACCTCCCAGACGCCTGCCAGGGACCCCAAAGTTCGTGCCGCAACCCGCGGATCCAAAGACCCGAAAGGGTTCGAAGAGATAGTCTTGTGAGATATGTACTGAATTTAAATAACTATAACAAGATATACAATATACAAAAGTATGTTCAACATGTCCCAAATAAAACCACAGGTACACGAAGAAAGGTGCAGTCCTTAAGGGGCATACCCTGAGAACTTGCAAAGCACAACTCTCAACTCACTCAAGTACAAGAGCTCACAACACTCGCTCTCACTGTTGTTGATAGCACACGACGCCACAGTTGCCTTTGCAACCCATCCAACACCGAGCTCTCGCGACGACGAGCCCCTAGCTAAAGGAAGTAGGGGGAGTGAGCCTCGCAAACAAGGCCTAATAGGGATTACCAGTCCCTCACTAGCTAGAGCAGTAAGAACTCCGAAAATAGGAAACTACAATAGAAAGCTATAAAGCGAGGAACACCTACAGCAGGGTACTACTAAGCAGCGGAACAGAACAATGCAATGCCACGACCACTAACCCAGGGTTGTGACACATGACTCCCGTAGAAACCAACGGAGTCAGGCACAACACGAAAACAAGTCTTGGCACTCTCGCCGAGACAGGGGTCTCACGGAGACCACGAAGCAACCATGTGAGAAGGACGTCTCACCACAATCACAACCACCTCTGACCTTCACAAGGTCGAGGGCCCACAAGCAGAACAACCCCAGACCCCAGACGAGCCACGAGGTCGGGAAACCACACACGCCAGTGCTACCACGGACTAGCAGCAAAGAGCTGGACTACGAAAACAAGAGAACACGAAGCGGAAACCACCAGAAGCGCAGGCCATCAAGGCCAAACCAACAACACCCACGAAGCTAAACATGGCTAGGCTACAACCGCTGTGCAGGCTAGGGCAACGAGTTGCGCTAGGAAGCGTTGTGAGGAAACATTGTCACAATAATAGCAACCAAGCCACCGCCACTGGCAGCCAAGAGGAGGACATATGAGTCACTCCCTCTGCTCGCCAGCCTAGCTCCTGCCTCTAACCTCCCCGAAAGAGGGAGACAGAGTCGCCACAAAACACCACAAGAGCGCACGCACCACAGCAGCCTGGCCAGACTGTGGCCCCACGCCTAGCACCACTGCTTTGCTCCAGAACCAACGTAGAGAGAGAAGTGAAAAAAAAAACTATCTGAGCTATGCCATAAAGAAAACACCTTAACAGCCTCGGTGTCCTGCCCTAGGTTAGAGAGCTCTACAAACGACTCGGCGCCACTGTCCAAACCTCATTTTCCCCTCCGCTCTAGAGTCTGCCAACTCCACTGCCAACTCGAGCACACTCGTAGTCCAGAGCACTCCCTCAATAGGCTCCCGAGGATGGGGGTCCCAGGCAATGAAGACAACCTCTGAACGGGACAAGACCTCAATTGCCAAGCACCGGGCGAACAGGCGGGGCAAGCACAACAAGAACCACACCGAACCACTGGCTTGTAACCCACGACAAGCCCAACAAGCACAAGGAACGCACGGACCCTCGAGAGGGCCGTCGGCCAACCCAAGCATGCACGATTAGGCCAGAACCTCGAAACGTCACCAGTCGGTACAGAAATGTTGCTCTGCTAATAATCGATTGACTGTTGGACAATAGATTATTAGGTAGATGCGAGCCTTCTGGCACTGCTTCCAGGACACAGCCACGAAGGTGTTACCTTCAGTAACTAAACGTATCGAGGCAACCTGCTACATTCCCCACCTGAAGGTCCTAAGGGCAGGCCAGCCCTGGGGCGCACACCGACACCCCAACAGGAACAACAGAAGCACCCGAAGAAACACAAGTACTGTCACGTCCCCCGTGGCTGTCGCGATACCATTGCGACCAGGAGGGGCACTGCAACAGCAACCTGGTTGCGACGGGGCAACACGTCGCGACAACGATCCTTATCGTGACGGGACAACGCGTAGCGACAAAGTCAGGTCCGACCAGGTTGACACCTCTTCTAATGTCGTGACGCGCACCGCAGCCACGACACCAGCAGAGAGGCAGACCCAAGGGATGCTCCATCCCAGGGTCACCCACACACCACAAACACACCACACGGGGGGAGGGGAGCATGGAAAAGCAATAAATGCTATCTACAAACCATGAGGGGCTCCCAATCCACCTGGATCGAGAAGGGTACAAACAATCCCTATCTTTCAAGAAGAAACGAACCCATTGGGGCCCTTCACGTCGAATTGGCCACCCCCTCCTCGCTCCAAGCAAGATCCACGACACCAGGAACACGAACACGACCCTCCTCCTCGCCTGAAACACATAAAAGGAAGAGAGGGAGGCAGAGCTCCCACCAGAGAAGAGGAAAGGGAAGAGGAAGAAGAAAGGGAAGAAGGGTCACTGGTAAGGCCCTCAATTTTTGTGCATATAATATCTATTTAATTCTGTGCATATTATGTCTGTTTGGTATTTTTGTGTTCTGTCGAAATCCCAGGTTAACGTCAACATCACTTGACGTTAAGAGCATGTTGACGACAACTTTTGTGTTGTTGACTGAGTGGCCAGAGGATCTAGACGTCAACATTGATTGACTCCTATTTCTGGTTGACGGTAGCTATGTGGCCGTCTACTTCTCCAGCTGGGTTTGGAATTCCAGATTGGAAACATCCCCGTTTTCTCCGGTGATCGTTTAGGAAATGCATCCCCAATGGTCAGGACTCCTAATACCTACGTTTACCTGAAGGATTACGGAATTCCCTATATATGGTAATCTAGAAGGGGGGTTGAATAGATTACTGTCGATTAAAAGGACTTATCACCTTCTTTTCACGAGAACACAAACTATTGAAACAATAGGAGAGTTTAAACTAAGTGTGGATGTGTGTGTGACTTAACAATAGATAAAGAACAAACTATCAAGCGTGTGTAGAGACGCCGTGCCTACCAAACATCTAACGTAAATCCGAGCAAACCATAAGACACGAAGATTTTACGTGGTTCAGAGTACACAACTTGTGTATCCTACATCCACGGGCCACACACACACGCAGAATAACCTGCTTATGAGCTAGTTTGTCAACTACAACTCACACACACGAATTATCTGATGTGCAACCATGATCAGATCAACTCACACACGTGAATCAAGCACAAGGACTGCTTGAGACACGAAAACACACACTTGTTTAAGTAAAAACGAAAGCAGAGAGAGTTCTGAATTGTAAGACAAATCCTTATGGAAGAACTCTTCTCGTGAACGTCTGGCTAGACTTCAAGCTTCGTCTTGACGATCACAACTTGATGAAGATGCTTGAATCCACGATGTTCAAGCTTCACCTCTGCTCGGAGGACGTGTCTTCTTGGTTCTGGGCGGTAGGTTGAAGCAGAGCAGCAGAATAGGACTTCTCTTGAGAGCTTTTTAGGGTTCTTGGTTGGAGGCTGCTTGTTGTGTACGAAAATATCTCCAAAAGATACCTTTTATACGGGTGTTCAAGTATAGAGAGTTGTGATTTATGGAAACACCCATATAGGGAACATGAGGAGATCTCCTATCTAACATCTCGCTTCGTCTGTCGACAGGTCTCATGTCATCTGTCGACAGGAGCTTGCATAGTTCCAACATTCAGAGGTCCTGGAGTTTCTGGAAAGCATTCACTGTATGAATCTGTCGACAGGCGATCTGGTGCTGTCGACAGGGCTTGTTTTTCCACAAGGCTTGATGTCTGATTGTACGGATCTGTCGACAAGAGCATTGGGTCTGTCGACAGGTGTTCTCATTTTGTTCTTTTCTTGTCCTTTCTCTCTTGTTTTGGTACAAGGTCTTGAATGGAATCTCACCTACATAAAGGAAGATGATTAGTGAGACATAATCAATACATTAGTGATCAATGAAAATATTTGATTCAATTGCATCCACTTGTCATTGTCTCTTAGTTTTACACATTTGTCATACATCAATTTTGGTCCATAAAATGTTCATAATAAAAAACAAGGATATGTCATTAAGCTTAGCATTCTCATAGACATTCCATATGAGAACTCAACATTCTCCCCCTTTTTGATGATGACAAAAATTCAATTTGACCACAATTGATGTTCTCCCCCTTTTGACAACATCCAAAAAGATAATCCAAGCAAAGATCAATGGAACAGGAAGAGAAGGGGTGCATTTCATTCATTTGGCGTTCATTACACAATTGCACACATGACACATGAGTAATGGCAGGAAATGAAAGACTACAGGACACAGGACTTGGAGGGCAAATGAAAGCATCTAGAACATGACCAAAACATTAAGGACTTCTAGACAACTCATCCTAAACATCAGCAGCATCGCCCGGTGGTGCTGAGGCCCGACAGAGCTCATGATAATCAGTAGACAACCTTGTCAGCCTTAGCTGGAGCTGGACTTGTGTGTCGGCTAAAGCTTCAATTCCAGAGTCAACGGTGTCCAACCGTGTATGTATCCTATCAAAGCCTGTATTGATTTGCAATTGCATCTGGGCAAGAAGCTCTCGGATTGAAGGCTTAGAAGATGTTGGACTACTTGGGGAAATGATGTCTTCATCTTCCGGAGCATCTTGAGGCTCAGGCTGGGAGTCTTCATCAGCATTGTCAGCTTCATCTTCTTCTCCACCTTCAAAATCATCATCTACCTCTACAGCAGTGGATGGTCCCTTGCCCTTAAGGTCTCTAGTGACAACCCCGTCTATCATCTTGTATCCCATCCTTTGGGCAGCAATACTATCATAAGAGCCGCGGCCTTTGAGCTCAGTCATCTGATCATGAGGAATGTGAATACCAAGGAATAAGAGAAGGGAAGTAATGGGGCAAGTATAGGGCATTGATCTTTTAGTAGAACGAAGGCATGCCCGGAGGTGAGAGACCATGAGGATTGGTAGATTAATCGGGTTACGGTTCAGAAATGCATGAAAAAGGGACTTGTGAATAGCAGTCACAAGCTCCTAACTACCATCCTTAGGGACAATCATTGTAGTGAAAATGTGGTGGATGAGATGATGAAGTGGAGGGAAGTTGTTGGCATTCAAGGGCTTACGATCTGTGGGGTCGTAAGGCTGCAAGGTGATGAGCTGGTGGCATTCAGATTCTTCGGGATGATGTTTCAGAATATCAAGGCCCAAATTAGGGATTTGTAGGGCGGTGGAGAACAGGTTGGGAGTGACCAGAAAAGAGGTCTGTCTTACCGTGGTATGGAGGACACCAGTGGTGGACAGCCTGAGATTTTGGTAAAACTCGGTCACAGCTGTAGGGGAATACCGTTTGTGATGGTAACAGAAATGTGTCCAGCCCTGGACGTCGAACAGGGGCTGCAACCAAGGAAAGAGATCTTCCAATGACACGAAATCGATGTAGCGGGCTGCACAAACCTAGTGTAGGTGCCATGAGGAGGAAGAAAGTCCAGACCAGCAGGAATGATCAGCTCGGGCAAACGATCCTCCCTGTGTTTGGTGCGGCGCTCTGTGGGAGCCCTAGAATCGTCGCCATCGTTGGAGGAACGAGAACGGCACCAAGAGGCAAGCTTCTTCGCCTTCGGAGCCACTCAAGAACGGATTCGGGGGAAAAAAAAGGCGCTGGCAAAGGAAGGAGACAGACAGATGAACAGAAAGCCCAAGGTGTAGAGGCCCTGCGCGCGCCCTGGAGAAGAGGGTTTTGGGAAGAGACGGAAGTGGGAAAGGCTTTTGGAAGGAGGAAGGGGAGAGGAGGGGTCGTGGGAAACTTTTAAAGGAGGTGGGAGAGATTTGGAAAGTTGTGGGTCCCATGAAATCTGCATTTAAATCGAGCCGGTTGGGTGGGCTTCCAAAATCCGCCCAGAGTGCGGTTGTCGATAGGTAAACAGTTCCCTCTCGACAGGCACACACAAAAATGTGCCAGTGAGATATGTTGATGGTGTTTCAAGGCCATGAGCATCAGGTATGAGGCTAAGACGAAACAAGGGTAATTGCATTAATATAACAAGTCATGTCCACACATATTTAGACCACATCTTGCATTGACAATGATTTTGATATAAAATTCCCGGACTCTAAAGTTGCGACATGAGAAATGCAAGGAACAAAATCATGAGGTTGTAAAATGACCCTCTTGAATAAGGCCATTGCAAGAAATTATTTTTCTTAGTGAATGTCAATCAGAAGATTTATCAAAGATAGTTCTTCATGGGTAATGAAGTGCTAACCACTAAGTGCCCTTGACAAGATATATGGAGGAGAACATAATCTAATTTTTTTGTTTGTTTGTTTTTTTTTTTTTTGACATAGGAAGTCATGGGAGTTAAAAAGTGGTAATTAGGAGCAATAGACCTTTTGACGTGAAGATAGACATTATAGATGCCCGTATCCCCAGTTACTCAGTTTAGATGTCCATCATACCATTGTGCAGAGATAATGAATAAGCCTTTTGACGCGAAGAGAGACATTTGTGATGCCCATATCCCCGGTTACTTAGCAATACTCAACATTGCTCTGCCTTTTATTCTCCCCTTTTTGTTTTTTTTTTTTTGATTTGACGATTGTTTTTAAAAAAAAAAAATAGTTGTGTCTTCTCAAGAATGATTTTGAAATTCAAATACCAAGGGCAGGAAGTAGATAATACTTAAATACCTTTGAAAGACATACCCTTAAATGACCTTAGGATTGAACACATGACTTTGAAGAATAATGATTCACAAGAGATTTATTCAAGGGAGTTAGGTTGGTCTTATGAAGTTTGTTGGATGCACTTAAAATGAAACACCTTAGACTCACTAAGGAATGGTATGCCAAAAACATTGTGGTACGGTCAAAGTCTTGGATATGTTATAGATAGGAAAAGTTATAATGCATGCAATCACCATTTGTCATCTTAAATACTCATGAGAAGTATGCTTATTAAAAATATTTGCAATTGAGTGAGGAATGACTTGAAGAAGTGTATCTGTCGACAGATCAATTGGGGCCTGTCGACAGATTCACACAGATGAAGTTTGCTGAGTTCTGCCTAGGAAAATCTATCGACAGATGGGATAGGCCCTGTCGACAGATGCATACAGTGCCTAGTTTCTGGGTTCTGTAAAGGGTGTTCTGTCGGAAGATTGAAGTGATGCTGCTGACAGACATGTGTGCAGGACAGATCTTAAGTCCAGGAGGAGTTTGAAGAAGGTGCTCCATGCAAGAAAGGAGTGGGATGATGACCAGGAAGTGTTTTTCTCATAAATTCACTCATCTAGCAATGGTGTCCTCCCCCATAATGTGTGCAAGTGGAGACTAAGCATCCAAACAATTCAAAGATCAATTCAAGCAAGAGTCTCACACAATTTAACAGGGCACCATCCATGTAAAGAGATAGAAATTGTTGAATTTTTTTTTTTGAATGACTGGGCAAATTGAAAAGAACTGTGTCCCTTATCCACAATAGATGTCCCTTTTTGCACTTCAACTATTGGTACGTGGCGGAGAATGTTTTCTCACGCATAATGAAAGTTTCCAAACAAGCCTAACTTGTTTTTCCACAAATCACCATTTGATATACCGCATAGTTGTTGCTCAGAAGGAACATATATTCATTGCATTTTGCACAAACCCAATTCTCTTCCAAGTGTAGTAAACCTATCCTCAGCCAATGGTTTTGTAAAGATGTCAGCTAGTTGTTTGTCTGTGGGTATGAAGCACAGCTCTAAGGTGTTGTTGGCTACCTCATCTCTTAAGAAGTGATGTCTGATCTCTATGTGCTTTGTTCTAGAGTGTTGAATTGGGTTCTTTGAGAGATTGATTGCACTGGTGTTGTCACATAGGATAGGTGTGCATCCAATGTCAATATTGTAGTCAGACAATTGACTTTTGATCCACAACACTTGAGCCGCACAACTCCCTGCAGCAACATATTCTGCCTCTGCAGTGGAGAGTGCAACCGAGTGTTGCTTCTTGGATGCCCATGAAACCATGCAACCGCCAAGAATTTGGCAATAGCCACTAGTGCTTTTCCTGTCAATTTTACATCCAGCATAGTCAGCATCAGAATAAGATATCAAATTGAAGCTACTATCGGCTGGATACCAAAGACCCATATCATACGTACCTGAGAGATATCTAAAGATTCTCTTAACTACAACCAAATGGCTTTCCTTTGGACTAGATTGGTATCTAGCACAAAGGCAAACGCTGAACTGAATGTCCGGTCTACTTGCAGTAAGATATAAAAGTGAGCCAATCATACCTCGGAATTGCTTTGCATCTACCGGTTTACCTTTCTCATCACTTTCTAGCTTTATGCTTGTGCTCATTGGTGTTGAGGCAGGCTTGGCTTGTTCGAACTGAAATCTTTTGAGCAGTTCTTTGACATATTTTTCTTGATTGATGAAGAATCCATCTTCTAATTGTTTCACCTGCAAACCAAGAAAAAATTGAAGCTCCCCCATTAAGCTCATCTCAAATTCACTGTGCATATGTTTTGAGAATTCCTCACACAGTGATGGGTTAATAGAACCAAATATAATATCGTCCACATAAACTTGAACAACAATGATGTGATTGCGGACTTTCTTAGTGAAAAGATTTTGGTCTACCTTACCTCTTGAGTAATTTTTGCTTACCAGAAATGTGCTCAATCTGTCGTACCAAGCTCGGGGTGCCTGTTTCAAACCATAAAGAGCTTTGTGCAATTTAAACATATGGTTAGGTTTATCATTATCCTCAAAGCCATGTGGTTGAGAGACATAGACTTCTTCTTTGATGTAGCCATTTATGAATGCACTTTTAACATCCATTTGAAAAAGTTTGAACTTGTTTGAGCATGCATATGCTAACAAGAATCTAACTACTTCTAACCTAGCTACAGGAGGAAAGGATTCTTCGAAATCCACACCAAATTCCTGATTATATCCTTTTGCTACCAGTCTAGCCTTATTTCTCACCACTTTACCCTCTTCATTCAGTTTATTCCTAAAAACCCATCTTGTCCCAATGACAGAAATTTCGGGGGTTCTAGGAACTAGACTCCAGACATTATTTCTCTGAAATTGTCCAAGCTCCTCATGCATAGCATCAATCCATGAGTTTTCCTTTAAGGCTTCTTCAACATTTTTAGGTTCCACTTGTGACACAAAGGCTAGATGACCCTGTTCAACTATTTCCCTAACTTGAGACCTAGTTTGAACTTTTTGATTCACATCTCCTATTATGTTCTCAAGTGGATGGTCTTTAGAGTACCTGACATTTGTAATAGTTGAAGGTCCAGGTTAATCTTGCATTTGAGGAGGTTGGTCTGGAGGAGGAGCTGCTTGAGGAGTTTCAGCTTGAGGTTCATCCTCTTGTGGATCTTCATCAGGTTCTTCTTCTCCCTTTTTGAGGAGGATGTGATGGTCCTCATCATCATCGTTGTACCTTTGAAGATATCCACGTTTAGCTTTTGGTACTGTTTGAGAGCTCTTCTTAGCTGTCACTTGAAGTGGTTCTGCGAGAATTGTTTTATCTTCATCGGGAGTCCTGTGGAAATTGACCTTGTCAGTTTTAACATGACTTTCGTCAAAGACAACATGTGGAGTTTCTTCCACAGTTTTATTCATCATATTAAACACCCTGTAAGCTCTAGAGTGTTCTGAGTATCCAAGAAATATACCTGCATCACTTTTGGCCTCAAATTTGTCTAGGTCTGCTTATCATTATGATGAATGAAGACTTTTGAGCCAAAAACTCTTAAGTACCCAATACTGGGCTTCTTACCTTTCAGAAGTTCGTAGGGGTTTTCTTAATGACAGGTCTTACCATGGCTCTGGTTAGTATGTAGCATGAAGTGTTCACCGCTTGTCACGCCCGACGCGGAACATCGGAGCGCGAAGGCAGTTGCAAGAAAATGGTATAGAGCAAGTACTAGACATCAAACCATTGCACATTGAATAATACTAAAACAATCTTTCTCATTGATAACTTTCCAAATGTCTAGTTACAACCACTAATATCAGAGCCATTCTATAGGGCCCAATTACATTGCAATAAAAGGAAATAACTAACTACATCTCTAAGATAACGTAATGACTCGAGGGTACTCCTGGCTTCACTCTTGGTCATCCCCTTCCTCGTGAGTGTATGTTTCATCCTCGGTCTCACCTGAGAACACAACATCAAATAACATAGGGTGAGCGATAACTCCCAGTAGGTCTTAAATCTCAGGCTCAAGCAGGCTTTAAGTAATTAACGCATTTGACGGCAGAGTATCTAACGAAAGTAGGTATAAGAGAGTCAAAATATAGCAAGAGATAGCACAACAGCACGAGAGCTAGTATAGTTTCCAAAAAATAGCACAAGTATCGAGTATAGCACGAATAGCAGGATGGCCATAGCACAACTAGCACAAGTATAGTAACAGCACGACGAGTATAGCACTTGTTTGTCATTCTAGACATCGAGAGAGCATAGCACGTTTGTGTTTTGATTGTCATATAGATAGTCGAGATAGATAGCACTTGAGTGTAATGCCAAACACTCTGATCATTTAACTCCCATGGGTACTAGCACTTTCGGGCGCACATCCCAGGACCTGATCGGGCCCGTTATATATTGCCAAGCATTGGTTATATTGTTTATCTTTAGACAATCAGTCAATGGCCAATATAGAGTACCAAGAAATAGATAAGAGCACTAGATGAATAGATGAGATAGTGGAGTGAACGTGAGTAGGTGAGCGAGTAGAGTATAGATGAGAGCTAATGGACATTGCACGTAATACGTCGAGTAATCAGGCGATAGTAACAGTTGCACAACACGCGCACTTGGTGTTGGCAGTCAGGTGGAACTCACGACCCTACCACTGGCCTGGTTATGCACAGGTCCAGAGGTCCGGCGTGATTTAAGACGAGAGTGAATCTCTAATAGCCGTTTGGATCATATAGATCCCTAAAGGGTATCATAGGTATTAGGGTACAACCGGCTCGTCGACCATGTGGGAATCCATGATCAGAGGAGACTTACGGAGGCCTTGTGCAAGAGTTCACTAGTCCGGCGAAAGGAATATCCGACGGAGAGTTCACCACAAGCCAAGAAGAGTGTGTATAGAAAACAGGTGCTCGACGTTCTAGAGGAATTCTAGAACAGTGGAGCGTTGATATCGGTATATAAACAACGCAAGAAACGAATACAAGTCCTTTAAAATAGGGCAATTAATATACTTTATTGCAATAAATTACCAGATACATTATGAGATATTTCTGCAAGATTTCAGCCATGAATGGATGGTTCAAGTGTGTGCAAGTGCAAGAGAAATCATAGATAGAAATAAGTCGTGAAGACGTATTTAAAATTATTCAATATTGCTCCATTTTTAGGCAAGGTTTTTACTGGGGGTATAACGGTAAAAGGCGTAAGGATTATTTAGAAAGCGACAAAATATTTTTCATGGGTTTTTCTCAAAATCCTTATGAAGGCGACATAGGGCTGTAAGGATGGCGACATGGGCCAGGCAGAACGCGACAGAGTCTTACACAGGTCGCGACAGGGCATGCAAATCGGGTACTGAGAACGCGACGGCTCACCTGTCGCCTCTTGGTTGCGATAGGGGGCTGTCGCAATCAGGCCCCAGAAAGCGACATGTCGAGGTGTCGCCTTCTGGTTGTCTGCGCCTGACTCTGACAGGAGTCAGACCAGACATTGGATTGCGGACCAGGGGTTTCAATTTTTGATACAGGGTCGTTTAGAAATCATAACTAATTATATACACGATGAAAAATCATGAAATCAGGGGCAAATGAAACTAGACATGCGAGAGTACTTCCAGTAAATAATAATTCGAGAGAGAGCATGATTTGAACATGGTTTGAGAACGAACAAGAACAAGTAACATAGAACATGACACAGGGAGCAAGTTTGATTTATTTCGAGCAACATGCTCAACAAAAACTAGGGCTTTCAGGGGCAAAAGATGCCTAACATGCATCAGTTCTTACAATAAAAATTTCGTAGCATGGGATTGAGTATACAAGGAGATATGGATTTAACATGATGTCTCGGGGTTATCATGTTTGCAGAAATTCAAAAATTAAGAACAAAAGATAGGTTGGATGGAAAAATATGAAACTTGGGGGTTTCGTTCCAGAGGGTAGGAAGAACCTACAGAAAAAGTTTCATGGTTTATGCTTGTGAGAATGCCTACCTTGACTCGATTTCCTCTTCTAGGGCTAGAACTGAAGAACGGGGTTGAGAGCTTGAAAGGTTCTTCTTCCCATGAAATCTCCTCCTCCTAGGCCTCTCCTCCTGGTCCAGGAATCCTTTGGCACGAGCTTGGGTCGGCCATGAGGGTTTTAGGAGAGTATTTAAGCTTCTCCTCTTTCTATTTCCTAATAGGACTCTAATTCCTCTTTAAATTCCGAAATTTCCTTACTTCCTCCTTCCTTCCTTGCTTTCCAATATCTATTTAGACTAGGAAGAGATCCAAATTCGTGCTACCCATATGGGGTAGGTTTAGGAATCCTATTATAACTCAAACTAGCTATTTAATGCATTAAATACCCCTTTTCTATTTAGGTAATAATTTAGTTACGAATTTAGGGTATTTTCCTATTATTCTCCCTTTGTAAATTCATATTTTTGACCCAATAAATTCTAGAAGATCCATTAAGCAAAGCCCATTACTCTTTTCCATCTAATGGGTTTTATTTAAATATCCATTTAGCTAGGTTTTAAATTCTTTATTTAAATTTTTATTTTCGTAAAAATTCAGGTTGCTACACCGCTTCTGCCCAAAACGTCCTGGCAAGTTGACTTTCAACCAGAAGGGTACAAGCCATTTCCACCAAAGTTCTGTTCTTTCTCTCCACAACACCATTTGTTCCGGTGTCCTTGGAGAGGAGAACAAGTGTTCTATCCCGTGGTGCCTGCAGAAATAAGAAAAAGAATTATTGTCAAACTCTCCCCTGTGATCAGTGCGGATTGAGCATATCTTGTGTACATTTCCATGCTCAATTTTATTGAAGAAGTCCTCAAACAGGCTTAATGCTTCATTTTTGTGTGCGAGGAACTTAACCCATGTGAACCTAGAGAAGTCGTCTACAATGACAAAACCAAAGCGTTTGCCATTGAGACTTAATGTTCTAGTAGGTCCAAACAGGTCCATATGCAGAAGTTCATAGGGTTTAGAAGTGCTTACCGGTGCTTTTGATTTGAAGGATTTCCTTGTTTGTTTTCCCTGTGCACATGCATCATAAAAATTCTCATTCTTATTAAAGGGGATTTCAGGAAGTCCACTTACCAATTTGAGCCTCATGATCTTGTGTAAAACGTTGTAACTTGCATGACCGAGCCTACGATGCCACAACGTAAGCTCATCCTATTTGTTTGCTGCAAGACACAAGTCATTATTCTCTGGATCATCTAAATCAACCATACAGATGTTATTCACCCTTTTTCCATAAAATTTTAGACTTCCTATTTCCTTATCAATTATTTGACATGAATTAGTTTCAAAGACAACTTTAAGACTTTTATCACACAGTTGGCTTATACTAAGCAAATTGTGATGAAGGCCATCTACAAGCAATACATTGTCTATAGAGTTAGAGGCATACTTACCAACCTTACCTGAGCCGATGATCTGGCCTTTGTTGTTGCCTCCAAAAATTACTTGACCTCCATCTTTCTCCACTAGCAGACAGAATTTTTCTTTATCGCCCGTCATGTGCCTCGAGCAGCCACTATCCAGGTACCATTTGTTTTGAACTTGGGCTGCTAGGCATTCCTGCACATGTGGATCAGACAGGAGATTTTGGTACCCAAATTACTTTGGGTCCCATTGTATCATTCATGCCAAACAATAAATGCTTCGGAATCCAAACTTGTTTGATGTTTAATTTACTTGGTTTGTTCCGACATTCTTTTTCATTATGCCCAACTTTCTTATAGATTTTGCATGATGAGGATTTTCTCACAACAGTGGGCTTGTTGTTGTTGGGAGCATGCATGGGCATTTTACCTTTTGTTGCTTTGTTGGTTTTCTTTTGGGGTTGGTTTCCAGACCCGTCGACTTACCCTTAGCTTGGGTTTTGTTGCTCTTTGGGGGAAATTCTCACTTGTGCTTGGTCTTGAATCAACAAAAGATGTTATTAGATTTTCTCCAATTTTCTTTTGTTTTCTAGGTTTGTACCCAAGCCCATGTTTTGCAACAAAAACATTTGAACCCAAGATTGCATCAAGGTTTTGTTTCCCTTTAACAAACTTTGATAGATCATCCGTTTTTTCTTTTAAATTTTCTTCAGTTTTTTTTAATTGTTCTTCCAACTTATCATGCTCACTTTGAAGAGTTTCAAGGGAGTTCATTAGAACTTCCTTTTCTTTCTGAGTTTCTTGCAATTTTAACTTCAAGGTGTCCATTTCCTCATAATGAGCTTCCTCATCTATTCTCATCATTTCAATTTCCTTGGTTAGTGATGCAACTTGTTCATTAATGTTGGTGTCATGAACAAAGGAATTTATTTCTTTTTGAGTGCTTTATTTTCAGATTTATACACACAAAATTTTTCAAATAAAACAGTATAAGCTTCTTCCCATTCATCAATTGAATAATTTTTAAAGGAAGAATTTACCTCATTTGAGTCATCACTTCTTGCCTTGAGACAGTGGACTTCATCATCTCCGGAGGTAGCTTGACTGTTCTCATCTTCGTCTTCATCACTCCAAGTAGCCATCATTTCCTTGGCTTTCTTGAATGTGAACTTCTCCTTTTTCAGCTTCTTCTTAAGCTCGAGGCACTCTCCTCTCATGTGCCCTTGTTTCATGCACTCATAACACACGACATTAGACTTTTTGTTAGAATCAGATTTGTTCAAAAAGTCTTTCTTTTGAAAAGGTTTGGAGTTACCTGGTCCTCTCCTTTTGAGTTTTAGGAATTTTTTAAATTGCCTAGTGAGCATTGCCATCTCATCACTCTCACTATCACTGGAGGTTTCAGGTTTTCCACTTTCCTGTTGAGCATCCTTTTTGGACCCTGAGGAGATTTTCTTAGAAGCTTTTAAAGCAATCGTTTTTCTTGGGTTCTCTTCAATTTCCTTTCTCTGGACATTAACCACATATGTCATTAAAGATCCAATCAGTTCATCCAGTTTCATTGTTGAGAGGTCTTTAGAATCCTCAATGACAATGGCTTTGGTGTTCTATGAGGATGGAAGAGACCGAAGTATCTTCCTCACCAAGTCACTCTCCCAGTATTCCTTTTTAAGACCTTTCAACCCATTTATTATCAGCATGAACCTAGCAAACATGTCTGAGATGGTTTCAATGTTGTTCATCTTAAACATCTCATACTCAGAGACAAGCATGCTTACCTTGGATTCCCTTACCTGTGACGTACCTTCGTATATCAGTTCGAGCTTGTCCCACATCTCTTTTGCTGATGTGCACATGGAGACCCTCGAATATTCCTTGGGGTGGACCGCACATTGCATCATGTTGAGGGCGCTCCAGTTGAGTGTCCCCTTGGCAATCTGGTCCTTTGTCCAGGTATCTTTGTTCTCAAGAAGGACGTATGCTCCTTTGTGGACTATTTTCACAGCTCGTAGTTCTGCGCTCTTAGAAACACCTACATATGGTTTTTCCAATATGGATAGTCAGTGCCATCAAAGAAGGGTGGCCTGGTCACAGAGTGTCCCTCGGCCATGTATCCCTTACTAGATTCCATGAGATCAAGATTCTCCTAATCGTAAGATCAAACAAGTATAACTGTAAATCGGAGAAACCAAGCTCTGATACCAATTGAAGGATTGCAGAATTCCCTATATATGGTAATCTAGAAGGGGGGTTGAATAGATTACTTTCGATTAAAAGGACTTATCACCTTCTTTTCGTGAGAACACAAACTGTTGAAACAATAGGAGAGTTTAAACTAAGTGTAGATGTGTGTGTGACTTGACAATATATAAAGAACAAACTATCAAGTGTGTGTAGAGATGCCGTGCCTACCAAACACCTAACGTAAATCCGAGCAAACCATAAGACACGAAGATTTTACGTGGTTCGGAGTACACAACTTGTGTATCCTACATCCACGGGCCACACACACACGCAGAATAACCTGCTTATGAGCTAGTTCGTCAACTACAACTCACACACACGAATTATCTGATGTGAAACCATGATTAGATCAACTCACACACGTGAATCAAGCACAAGGACTGCTTGAGACACAACAACACACACTTGTTTAAGTAAAAACGAAAGCAGAGAGAGTTTTGAATTGTAAGACAAATCCTGATGGAAGAACTCTTCTTGTGAACGTCTGGCTAGACTTCAAGCTTCGTCTTGATGATCACAACTTGATGAAGATGCTTGAATCCATGAAGTTCAAGCTTCACCTTC
The DNA here is from genome assembly GCA_014218235.1 of Colocasia esculenta. NCBI lineage: Eukaryota > Viridiplantae > Streptophyta > Magnoliopsida > Alismatales > Araceae > Colocasia > Colocasia esculenta. The sequence goes on along the minus strand of CM024756.1, from coordinate 116,628,924 downwards.
ACTAGGAAGACATGTCTTCTTGGTTCTGGGTGGTAGGTTGAAGCAGAGCAGCAGAATAGGACTTCTCTTGAGAGCTTTTTAGGGTTCTTGGTTGGAGGCTTCTTGTTGTGTACGAAAATATCTCCAAAAGATACCTTTTATACGGGTGTTCAAGTATAGAGAGTTGTGATTTATGGAAACACCCATATAGGGAACATGAGGAGATCTCGTATCTAACATCTCGCTTCGTCTGTCGATAGGTCTCATGTCATCTGTCGACAGGAGCTTGCATAGTTCCAACATTCAGAGGTCCTGGAGTTTCTGGAAAGCATTCACTGTATGAATCTGTCGACAGGCGATCTGGTGCTGTCGACAGGGCTTGTTTTTCCAGAAGGCTTGATGTCTGACTGTATGGATCTGTCGACATGAGCATCTAGGTATGTCGACAGGTGTTCTCATTTTGTTCTTTTCTTGTCCTTTCTCTCTTGTTTTGGTACAAGGTCTTGAATGGAATCTCACCTACATAAAGTAAGATGATTAGTGAGACATAATCAACACATTAGTGATCAATGAAAATATTTGATTCAATTGCATCCACTTGTCATTGTCTCTTAGTTTTACACATTTGTCATACATCAATTTTGGTCCATAAAATGTTCATAATAAAAAACAAGGATATGTCATTAAGCTTAGCATTCTCATAGACATTCCATATGAGAACTCAACATTACCCCGACTCTATGCCTATTTAACCTAAGCATCTCGGTTAGGCAAGACTTTTCTCACCTAGGGCTTTTCGGGTTCCGGGGAGAGAAAAAGAGAGTTCTTCTGAGGGCTTGATCTTGCGATTGGGAGGCTTCACTGACAATCTTCTGCGTTTGGGAGGTTCTTCTGGAGGTGAAGGAGCTCTCCTAACTCCGGGGGATCGACTACAAGACCGTATAGGTCAGATTTAGGCGAAGATCATCACCTCTTTGGCTGGGCCGAGGAGGGTTTCATCACCAAAATTAGATCTTTTGAGTTTTTTCTAAAGGCAAGTAACTTAGAGGTTTCATCCCTAGACCTATCACCTAGAGTTTAGGTTTTTTTACGGTTTTTTAAATCGTGTCCTGGACTCCCAAATTCTGTCTTTTTCTGTGTTCAGTCTACACTTTTCTACAGACAGGAGGTTGACACAACCTTGTTGCCGCCAAGTTCATGTGTTAATGGCAGTCGATCATGACATTAACCCACCTTGACGGCATGACCTTGACGTCAAGTTCATCTGATTTTTATAGAATTATGTGTTTAGCCTCTATGATGTGATTTTTGGGATTTCTAGTTATCTGCACATGCTATAAAAATTTAGGGATGTTCAATTATGATGTTAGGTTAAACCTCAAATTTATGATAATTTTTGATGATAATTGTAAATTATGAAATTTCTGTTACGGGGAATATGCATGTTTTGACAGATTTAAATTTAGAATAAATAGATATGATCCATGATAATGTTGCAAGAAATTTTCATGAAGTTAGGGCTATTGTTTACATGGTTTGAAACTATGAGATCTGACTGTTTAGTATCTTTCATGTTTAAAGTGGAATATCCTATTAAATTGCATGAGATCCCTATTAAATGTTAAAAATAGAGTTACTATCACGAAAATTCTGAAAAATTAGTCATATGATATGTTCCATGCGTAGGGTTTATGGTTAAAATTTAGGACTGTTCTGATATCTATATCTACTATTTGTAATTATCAAGTATTAAAAAGCATATTAAGCATGATTGTTTAAGAAGATATACTTTTCAGTGATTAGCAGCATGTTTTGGTACTGTTATGCATGATTTGATACTGTTAGACAGTCATGATAGGTTCGGTAAACTGAAGCATATGTGTTTGAATAGTATGCATGTGAATGAACCAATAAGTGCATATAAAATGATGTTTATCATGTGATTAAGTTAGACAATTTGATTAAGTGAAATATGTGCCAAAATTGACACTGCTACCATAGAAGGCTATGGATCCGTACTGTAGAAAAGTCCCTATGGGAAGGCTCAATGTGTATGTGATATCATGTGGGTATCAGGATGAAATCCTGGAGGTGGACAAGTACCACTGGTTAGGGTGGAGAGGGCTTCTCCGGTTCTACGCAGTTACCAAGATTCATCACTATATTGCCTAGGTGACGGGTATGTGTTATGTGATATGTGTGTCCTACTTTATGGTGGTTCGGACTATGTGTCATGGTAAATAATGTGTAAAAGTGTGAAATATGTGTAAATGTGCATAGTGTTCATGTGAATGAGATGTGTTAATGTGTTACCATGTGAAATGATGTGAAACCATATGAATATGTTTTATTTATATTAATACAACAAGAAAAATATGTGATTATGTGATATAAAAGCATGTGAAAAGTGTTAGATATCATGCTAGGATTGTTAGTGACCATGTGCTTAATTCCATAATCAATTTGCTTAGAAATATAAGGTGAATGGATTGAAATTGATATCATGATTCAAACTAATGATCAGGTGTAGAAAGCATGTTATAGATTATTCATATGTACTTGTCTATTTTAACATGAACCATGTGGTAAGATTTCTCTTGTTGTTAAATTGAATAGCATGAATGTGATATGTATAAGGATGTGCCAATGAGTTGCTTGCTGAGTCTTTGTGAAGACTCATACTTGCTTTAACATACAGGTGAGACATGTGTCCCCGTGCTTGAGGTGGACATTGTGAGGAGAGACTCCGAGCGAGAGGAGTAGCTGTGCTTGTGAAGACTATTTGCTTAGATTGCACTTTCATTTACTAGTATGTGGACAATGATGTTATGATATGGACTTGTATAATTGTGGACATTGGTTATTTTCATTGCTACTATATAGACTATGGAATATGTGAATGATGATGGAATAAGATTATCTTTTAATTCTACTGTACTTTCTTTTATTATTTATGTACATCTTTACCTACTGTGTTGTGTTGGGTACATGTCCTACTGTAACGACACCCTTTATATCGATGTGGATTGGTATAATCATATCGGTATAAAGAGGGTCGTTACAGAGATTGGTATCAGAGCAACAGGTTGAGATTGTACATGAATGAGCCATCATCTACACAATATTGCAAAGTCTTTGTAGAATTAGTCCAAACATGTGGAAAATACTTAATAATGGATTAAAGATTGTTAAGCAAATGGTTAGGACTAAGTAACTTAGATTCTAACTAAGTTAATTGTCTTACAGGCAATGCCCAGCTGTGGTAGGCGCACAGGCTCGGGAGGACGAGTAGAGACATGAGGAGAGGGGTGAGTAGCAGGCCCCAGCACCCCAAGGTCCTACAGTGGTTCCTCCACCACCACCTGTAGACTATGGCGTGTTTATGCAAGGCCTAGTCCAGCCAATGTAGACTCAAGCTCAGACGCAGGCCGCACTGCAGGCTCAGTTGCAGGCACATGTTAGAGTTGTTAAATAGGGAGTAGTCTGTTTGTTGGTTGTATTATTGCTTATGTGTGCTTGTTGTCTTAGGCTTAGGCTCCAGCTCCAGTTCCCCAGGAGCATGGCCATGGTGGTCCGTCCATCATGGAGAGGTTTAAGAGGATCGATTTTCCTTCTTTTAAGGGGAGAGTCAGCCCTTTCTAGCAGAGAATTGGATGAGAGAGGTATAGAAGATGTAATAATACGGTCGTTCGGATCCAGGTTTATCGGGTCTGTGTGTGGTGCTCTTGACCAAGAGATGGTCAATGGGCTGTGTTTGGGTTTTCTGTGCACAGAGTGAGCAGTGTGGGCTGGATATGCTCGCTCAATTGCACTGCTGGTTCATTGTTCTGAACCGCGTCGGAGTCAGGCGAGGCGATTTGAATGCATCGGCTTCTTCCACCGTGATTCGGAGAACCGACTCTATGACGCGTGTCGCGCGGTTTTTGAGTAGCGTCGGATAGGGTGGACGTGTTTTAAGTAGGTAAACACGGCCTCTATCCCAGACGCGATTTGAACAAGTGTTTTAAGTGCATCGTTTTGGCCAGACAGAGCAGAAGAAGCTCTGTCCGGCGATGGGGGAGGCTGCTGTGGCACCTTCTGTGGAGTTTTCTGGCAATTTTGACTTCTGGTGGCTCGTGCGGCATAGGATTCACGCGAGGACGATGTTCGGAGCGTGGGCGTGCCATTGACGAGGAGGTTTTGGGCATTTTTCGGCGTCTTCTTTCGGTAGGGAGACTTCCTACCTTGTTTACAGTTTTATGGCAAGTTTGGATTGGGTTTAAGGGTTGGAGCAGGTGAGGGTGGTTTGCCCTTGATGAGTTTTACTCATTTACAGTGTTAATAGAATGAATCCTTTAATTTCTTGTTGGTTCTCCCGTGGGGGAGAGTGGGTTCGGCCCGTGAGTTGAACCCACTATCTTCGTAGAAACGCATCCGGTTAAGCCGACGCGTTCATGTTTGAACGCATCCCTTTGAGTCGACGCGTTTCAGTTTTGTGTGTTGCGCTATGGCGGTGTTGGGGTCGCATCTGCTTGACTCGACGCGTTAATGTTGAAACGCGTCGATGTGATCGGACACGATTATATGTTGACCGTAGTTTTGACCAGCTTGGTCTGAAGACATCGTGTCGGGCCGACGTGACTTGGTCGCATCACTAATCTTTATCTCGTTAAGTTGGAGTTGCGTCGAGTATAGAGGACACGATTTAGTTAAGTGGCTTCGTATATATCGGACGCGTTTTAATGTCAATAAAGCGGCGTCTGTGTTGGATGCGTTTCAGGTTCTGTGGCTTGGTTGTGATGGCTGGGTAGTGAGGTTCTGGTGTGAACTTAGCCAAGGCCATGTGGTTTCTGTTAAGCATGGTTTAATACAGTTAATGTGATAGCTTTGTGTATGTTGTTAGTATGCTTATGACTTATGTTAAGCATGCTTATGTATTAAGATAAGTGTTTAATGGTTAATGAGTATAAGTCTAATGTGTGGTCTTGGTGCTCATATGATGACCCAGTGAACAATGTTAGATTGTTTAATTGTGGTTAATGAACGGTCGTATGTAGGATGGCTTGAGGGTCACAGGGTCACTGAGGATAGGCTATTCTGTACACTTGTGTATCGTGGGTTGTACGTAAAGGTCGTATAAGTATGTATACCGAGTTTTGTGTGCTTGCCGAGTTTGGTGGTCCGGCGCCTAATCCGAAATGCCTCTTCAGTCGGGCACCCCAGGTTCCTAGGAGAGCAAGGCAAGTGTGTAGTGCTCGGGTTAGTCCCGGTACTGTGTGTACCGTCGAGGTCTGTGTCGTCTTCCTGGACACCCTCACTCTTGTGTTTGAGTTGTACGTCCAGCTGAGGGAAAGATGATTGTGGGTAGCGACTTGTGTTTGTGGGTGTGCAGTCGCTTGTAGCGCACTCGTGGTTGGGGGACGGACACCAGTAGACGTCACTGGTCCCCAACTAGTCCTGTGTTTCCAGTGCCACACTTTAGGGAGCTCGGGCCGGAGTCCCTAAAGGTGTCATGCTTGGACCTGCAGCTGTGTAGTCTGTAGGTGTGGTGTTGGTTAGGCTCCACTGTTCTTTGGCTTGTGGTTGTGGAGCGGAAGTTGGACCTTTCGTCCGTGACTGCGAGATTGAGAGGTGGTTCTTGTGCTGTGTTGTCCGGGTTGGATACTGGCGCCATGAACCAGTAGTTCGTTCCCAAGTGGTGGCGTCGTTCCTTTCCGACTCGTGTTTTGCCACTGGTGTTGGTTTGTGTATGACTCGCTGGTTAAGGTGGTAACCATTGAGGTGTGCCTTGGTGGTGGCATGGTTTTGGTTATGGTTTTGTGTTGTACCTCGTGGTAGTAGGTATATTTACCCTTTGTGGGCAGCTCTGTGTTGTGGTACATGTGTACCGGCCTCAGCAGGTGTTGAGGTGGCTTTGTGCTTTGAGGAGGTCTCGTGGTATGACCTACTACACGTTGTGTGTTATCGTGTTAGTTAAGCATACGATTATGGTTTTGGTATGAGGGTGTTGGCTGGTTGATGCCAATCCCATTACCCTGTGTGTTTGGTTTCCCTGTGAGACTGGTAGCTTAGGCAGTGATCTGCTGATGAGGCTTGTGGTCGAGGTGTTTTCTGTTAAGGGTGGACTAGTGGTGCTGAGCTAGTCTTGTTACTTCCTTTTACTTTTCGAGGATTGAGGTTAGCCGGTATGATTATGTTAAATTGTTGTTTAACATGCTTGTGTGAGCATGTTGTTGTTAGCTTATCGGTGTTGCTTGTGAGACCCTGTAGGGTTGAGGTCTCTTTTGTGTTGTTATTGTTTCCTTTTGGGAGGTCCCCACTGCGCCAGTGACGTGTTGAGGCTCACTCACTTACAGCTTGTTTCAGGTGTTAGCCGACTCTAGTGTGGCTTTGGAGGAGTCGTGGCAGACTTGTACCACCAGCATTAGAGTTAGATGAGTCGTGTGAGCATGTGCTCCCTCGGGGTATGCCCCAGGTAGTTGTACTCTTTTAATTGGACATGTAATATTGTATTGGGACAGTTGTACATTGTTGTATACAAATATGAGCACTTGTACTTTCCTATGTCTTATATTGTAGTTGTTCTCTTTTATATTCGTACTGGACACGTGTTAGAGATATCCCTTGCGATACTTCGGTCCGATCGTGGGAGGCGGACTTGGATATGGATCCATGTTGGGTATAAATATCCAGGGCTATTACAGAAGATCTTCCGGGCAATCAAGTGTGCAGAAGAAGATAAAGTTAGCCTGGCTACCTACATAGTACTTAGAGTATATGTACTTGTGTACAGTTAAGATTTTAGATTGGATAGTGCTTATGGGTTGTGTTTTACAGGAGAGAGCTGATGTTTGGTGGGCCTTTGTTCTATGTACGAGGTACGAGGATGGTGCTATAGAGGTGACTTGGGCTATGTTTACTAGACTCTTTCGGGCCAAGTTCATCCCCGAGCACATCTAGGACAAGATGGAGCAGGAGTTCCTATCTCTCATACAGGGCTCTATGACGGTTCTATAGTACGAGGCCAGGTTTGCCGAGCTTTCCATGTATGCTCTTCATATTGTTGCAGATGAGAGAAGGAAGGCCAAGAATTTTGTGATGGGGCTTAAACCATCACTTAGGTCGAGGCTGGTTGCTTTTGACCATCGGACATTAGATGAGGCTCTCAGCGCAGCATGCAGGCAGAAGGGCGAGATGGATCAGTATATAGAAGTGAAGAGGGCAGCTCAGAAGAGGTCAGAGCCACCTTTCCAGAGGCAAGAAAAGAATATGGCAGTGGTGTACCAGTCGCCACAGCATCCAGCAGCTCCGAGTCAGCAGGCAGCGGTGCCATAGACACCCAGCTTCAGGCCTAGCGACAAGAAGATGTGTCCTCATTGCAGAAGGGCACATGGCGACACTGAGTGTTGGAAGCTTGCAGGGAAGTGTTTGAAGTGTGACAGCACTGAGCACCAGATCCGGGATTGCCCCAGACTTCAGCAGTTTGCTCAAAGAGGAGCGCCAGCCCCAGCAGCGGCAGCAGCAGCAGCACCAGTGACAGGGAGACCAGGAAGGCCTCAGGCCCAAGCCCGAGTGTTTTCACTAGCTCGAGAGGATGCAGAGCAGGTCGAGAATGTCGCAGAAGGTAAGGTTCTAGTCATGGGTGTGCAGGCTCGAGTGTTGTTTGATACAGGTGCTACACACTCGTTTATTTCCGAGCGGTTTGCTAAGAAGTTAGCGGCAGAGTCTGGAGTTGAGGCAGAGGAGTTAGAGGTTCCCTTGTCTGTGCACACACCAGCAGGTACGATAGCGACCAGGAAGTGTATTCCATTCTTACCTGTGTGCATTGAGGAGCGAGGCTTGTTTGGGTGCTTCTACTTGCTCAAGATGAAGGACTATGATGCTATACTAGGTCTGGATTGGCTTGAGGAGCACTATGCCTTGGTTGATTGCAGGGAGAAGAAAATTACTTTCCGTATTCCTAGAGAGGATGAGTTCTTACATCCGTTGCCAAGGAATCTAGCGGGAAGGTTTGTGATCTCCACCATGAAGGCTATGAGGATGGTGAACAAGGGTTGTGACGCTTTTCTTGCCAGCGTGGTCTTAGTTCCTAAGACTGATCAGTCACCTACCCTAGAGGAGATGGAGGTTGTGCAGGAGTTTCTAGACGTGTTCCCTGATGATCTGTCTGGATTGCCACTAGCAAGGGAGATAGAGTTTACTATAGAGTTGCTTCCAGGCACCTCACTTATCTCTAAGGCTCCCTACCGAATGGCACCTGCGGAGTTAGCCGAGCTGAGGAAGCAATTGCAGGATTTGCTCGATAAGGGGTTCATTCGCCCCTTTATAATTTTAGAAAGTCAAAATGATACCTGTGTGCTTGTCCTAGTATGGAAGAGGTTAAGAAGGATGTTTGGTGTCTAAATGGTAATAGCTCCCCTGGTCCGGATGGCTTCACTGGTCTGTTCTAGACTTCTTGTTGGGATATTATTCATAAAGAGGTGTATGCAGTGGTTAGTGGTTTTTTCCAGGGCCACTCCTTCCCTAGAGGAGTTACCTCCACTTTGATCGCCCTTGTTCCCAAGAAACAAATGCCTGAGTCGTTTAATGATTTTCGACTTGTTAGCCTTTGCAACTTTTGCTATAAAATTGTTTCCAGAATTTTATGCGATAGGTTGGTTGGTACTATTCCTGGTATTATTTCTGAGGAACGAGGGGCTTTCATTCAAGGGAGGTACATTCTAGATAATGTCTCCTTTTCCAGGCAATTAGTTCGGGACATTGGTCATAAAGTTAGGGGGGGAAATGTCATTTTCAAATTGGATATCAGGAAAGCTTACGACAGTGTTGAATGGGATTTCTTGTTTGCTATCCTCAGGTGGTTTGGTTTCTCTTCTAGATTTGTCTCTTACATTAGCATGATGCTATCCAATTGCTAGTTCTCTGTGTTGTTTAATGGATTTTCAGCAGGTTACTTTAAATCTTCAAGAGGTTTAAGACAAGGAGATCCAATTGCTCCTGCTCTTTTCATAATAATGGAGGAAGCCCTGAGTAGAGGTCTGAGGAAAATGGTTTCAAGTGGTCTTCTTAACCCTTATACTGGCCCAAGAGGTAGTCCGCCCCTATCTCATTTGCTATATGAGGATGATACATTAATATTCACGAATGGCAGTTCTCGAAATATCTAAATTCTTATGCAGTTTTTGACAAAGTATTCTCAATCTTCCGACCAGCATATCAATGCCAGTAAGAGCTGCTTTATGGTTCCTGCCAAGATGTCTCCCCTTGCAGTTCAAAGAATTAGAGATATTACTGGGCATAAGAGACAACAAGAGCCGCTTCTTTACCTAGGTGTTCCGTTGAGGCCTGGAAGAGTCTTGGTTGCAGATTACAAACATCTTATTGACAAAGTGCATGCCAACTTAGGGAGCTGGAAGGCCAAACTCATCTCTCAAGCAGGGAGGATAACCTTGATTAATTCGGTTGTATCCTCTATCCCTATTTACCTGGCGGAAGCATCTGTTCTCCCAAAGGTAGTGATATCCTTATTTGAGAGGTCTGTGGCAGGCTTCTTCTGGAATGGCACGGACGGATCACGTCGATGCCATTGGGTTGCATGGAATTCCATGCTACGTCCGAAAGATGAAGGAGGCCTAGGCATTCGCAACTTGCACCATGTCAAACTGGCTCTTGTCGTCAAACAGCTATGGAACCTTCGTCATGGTACTTTCTTCTGGACAAATTACGCTAGAAGGAGTCATGCGTCTACCAGTTACAACAATCTTCCGGGAATTCCGAATAGGACTCTCCAAGCCGCTAATCTCATCATTCAAGAGAACACGAAATGGATCTATGGTAAGGGGGATAAAATCAGGGTTCTGCGTGATACCTAGGTGGGAGACGCTCCACTATCAGGTTTATTTCCAGGTTCTTTAGAGGATGATGAAACCACTCTACAGGAGGTTGTGAACAACGCTTCCCACCCTCTTCGGGTGGTCCTTCCTGAAGGAAATTTTGAAAGTCTTCAGCTTAATGAAGAAGAGGACAGGGACATCTGGGCTCCTTCCTCTAGTGGCACGTTTACTGTTTCCTCAGCTTATAATCTGATCAGAGAAAGGGGGACCCGCCGCTCTGAATCGTTAAAGATTTGGCAGACTGCTTATAACCCCAGAATTTCTTTGTTTTCCTAGAGGATTGTGAATGGAGCTGTTCCTGTTGACAGTAGGATATCAGATTGTGGAATTCCAATGGTTTCAAGATGTCACTGTTGCTCCTCTCCTCAGCTTGAAGATCTTGACCATGTTTTCATCAACAGTGACATAGCAGTTCAACTTTGGCGCTGGTTACTTCCTCTGGTGAGTAATAAGATCCATCTGGATGGTCATATTACCACTAGGACATGGAACTTTGTTAAACATTGTAATATTCGATCCCCTATGGGTTTTGTATCCCTCTATGGATTCATGATCATGATATGGGAGCTGTGGAAAGGCAGATGCCCTGCTAGGTTTGAAGAGAAAACTGTTCGAGCTGGTGACATTATCAATAGCATCAAGTTTCAAATTTTCATTGCCCATAGCAAGATCTCCTTCAAAGGTGTCCCAACACTAGATGATCAGTAGGTGCTTCATACTTATGGTTTTAATCCTCATTTTTCTGCAAAACAGATCAAGTTAATTCGCTGGATTCCTCCTGAAGTGATCTATTGCTTAAATGTGGATGGGGCCTCTAAAGGGAATCCAGGAAATTGTGGTGGTGGAGGTTGTATCCGAGACAATAACAGAATGGTGCTTGCTGCCTTTGCTCATTATTATGGAATGGGGAATAGTCTTCTTGCAGAAACCCATGCGTTATGTGGTGGGATTCGGCTTGCTATTTCTTTAGGAGTTCGGCTCTCTCACGTACAGTCGGATTCCTTATTACTTGTTAACTCGTTACACCAGAACAGATGTATGTCTTGGCAAACTTTCAGGTGGTGGCGCGAGGTAAGGGAGATGCTGGGTGCTAATCAAAGAACCCTCACCCATTCTATCGGGAAGCAAACATGGTGGCGGATCAGCTAGCTAACCATGTGGTTGCCATCAGGTCTAATCAGGTCTTCTGGGGAGTTCTAAGTCTCCCTCTGTCTTGTAAAGGGTCGGTTGTTTTAGATAGGTCTGGTCTTGTGCATATTAGACTGGTCTGATTGGGGGTTCTTCACCTCTTTTGGTCTAGCACATTTTGGTAGTCTGTATCCTTCAGGGGTATGCCCTGCAGCTTTTGTAATGTTTCTCCATTCATCTATAAAATTCTGGTGTAGCAAGTTAATCGCCTGGGGGAGTGGTTCCATTTCACCCTACTGGGGTGGAATGCACTCGACTGGCCGCTGATCCTATTGCACTTTCTTTGCCAAAAAAAAAAGGGGGTTCATTCGCCCTAGTGTGTTACCATGGGGCGCACCTGTGCTATTTGTGAAGAAGAAAGATGGTTCCCTCAGGCTATGCATTGATTACAGGAAGCTCAATCAGGTGACAGTGAAGAACAAGTACCCCTTGCCGCGCATAGATGATTTGTTTGATCAGCTGCAGAATGCATCTGTGTTTTCCAAGATTGATCTACAGTCCGGCTAACATCAGTTGAGGATGAAGGGAGAGGATGTGTCCAAGACGGTGTTCAGGACCCGCTATGGACATTATGAGTTTCTTGTGCTTCCATTTGGTCAGACTAATGCCCCTGCAACATTCATGGATCTCATGAACAGGTGTTTAGGCCATATTTGGATGGCTTTGTAGTGGTGTTCTTAGATGATGTGTTAATCTATTCTCCTGATAAGGCTACATACCGTGAGCATTTGAGGATTGTTCTGGAGGTTCTCCGAGAGCACAAGCTATATGCTAAGTTCAGCAAGTGCGACTTCTGGATGCACGAGTTTCACTTCCTTGGGCATGTTATCTCAGGCGCTGGAGTTGCTGTTGATCTGGCGAAGGTTCAGGCGGTGTTAGAGTGGGAGACTCCGAGGACACCATCCGAGATTAGGAGTTTTCTTGGGTTAGCAAGCTATTACATGTGATTCATTGAAGGCTTTGCCTCTATCGCAACACCTTTGACTAAGCTAACCAGGAAGGGAGTTAAGTATGTGTGGTCTGAGGATTGCGAGAGCAGTTTCCAATTGCTGAAGTCGAGGCTTACATCTGCACCCGTGTTGATCTTGCCTAGTGGTGTAGAGGGTTTTTCTATCTATTCTAATGCTTCCAAGATAGGCCTTGGTTGTGTGTTGATGCTGCATGGTAAGGTAGTTGCTTCTGCTTCTCGTCAATTAAAGGAGCATGAGCATAACTATCCAACCCATGATTTGGAGTTAGCGGCTGTGGTTCATGCACTGAAGATCTGGAGACACTATCCTTATGGTGTCAAGTTCGAGGTGTTTATTGACCATAAGAGTTTGAGGTACCTTTTCTCTCAGAAGGAGTTGAACCTGTGGCAGAGAAGGTGGATAGAGTTCCTTAAGAACTATGACTTCGAGCTTCAGTACCATCCAAGGAAGGCGAATGTCATGGCAGATGCACTTAGCAGGAAGAGGTCCTTACTTCGGCAGGATTGGAAGATGCTAGAGGATGCGACATGTGCTATGATCGAGCTAGAGTCACAGTTTTTTTTTTTTTTCAACGAAAAGGACACAGGAGCGAAAGCTAGCTAAGTGCGCTATCCCCCAGTAGGGGATAACGTTCTCACTCCCCTAGCCCTGCCCTGCACCTGAGATTTTATATATATCAGAAATAACATACAAATACTAGCGGGGCATACCCCTGATCAAACAAATCACAGCAATCTAACAGACGGGAGTCCAGATTTATCAAGAACAACTGGACCTTTACAGCTGGTAGGGAAAGAGGAAGAGGAGAAAATCGATTTATGCTGAGTGTGGCAAGCATGAGTCGCTAAGGCATCAGCCACTCTGTTAGCCTCCCTAAAGATATGATCCACGCCAACATGCATCTGCAGAAGTAAAGAACGAGCCAGGATCCACCACCAGGAACACCTCCAGGACGGGCACTTGTCGTGAGTAAAGGACTGGACTAGAACTAGAGAATCAGAGTACACAACTGTAACATGCAAACCATGAAGCTCAGCCAATCTCAGGCCATCGGTAAGCGCACAAACTTCAGCAAGCAAACTATCTCCCTGGCCATAGAAAAAACTGAAACTCAGAAGGACCTCGCCAGCTGGATTACGCAAGCAGCCTCCCCCGCCACAAGGCCCCGGGTTCCCTTTGCATGCACCATCCACATTGAGACAAACACCATGTTTGGGAGGGATCCACCTGACAATCTATGGAGTCTTGAGTTTGACAGTAGGTTTAAAACCAAAGGAAAGCAAAACCGCCATGTACTCAGCCGAACAATCATGCTTAAACTTGACACCCTGAATGGCCACACTCACAGCATATCTGATATCCGCCATAATCTTCCCCACAGGCTTATGAACAGAATCAAATCTCTTAGCACATCTATACTTTCAGATCTCCCAAACAACGAGAAGCACAACGTAAATCGAAATAAATCCCATCGCGCTATTACAATTAACAGTAGAAATGATGTTCCATAAGGTGGATGTTATGTGCTAGAGTCACAGTTGTGTCATGCTTTCGTGGCTCAATTGTCTATCCGATCCAATATGTTGGACGAGGTGATCGAGCAGCAAGGGGCTGATCCTAGACTTCAGGAGATGGTAGGCAAGGCAGGCATTGCTCGAGATGAGGACGGTGTTATCAGATTTCAGCACCGAGTGTGTGTCTCTGATGTTGTAGATGTTTGTGAGCGAGTACTTGCAGAAGCTCACAGGTCGAGGTTCTCCATTCATCCAGGCAACACCAAGATGTACCAGGATTTGAAGAGGTCCTTCTGGTGGTCAGACATGAAGAAGGACATGGCAAAGTTTGTATCTAGGTGTTTGGTATGTTAGCAGGTTAAGGCCGAGCATCAGAGACCATCAGGCCTTCTGCAGAAGATGGAGATACCTATGTGGAAGTGGGAGGCAATCACCATGGATTTTGTGACAGGATTGCATAGATCAGCTAAGGGCAATGACTCGATTTGGGTGATTGTAGACCGTTTCTCCAAGACTGCGCACTTTCTTGCCCATGAAGAAGAAACAGTCTATGGAGAGCTTGGCTAGGTTGTATGTTGGCAGTATTGTGAGATTGCATGGTGTGCCAAAGTCTATTATTTCTGACAGAGACCCACAGTTTACATCGAGGCTATGGCAGGGTCTTCAAGAGGCTTTGGGTTCTTAGTTTTAGCTTAGTTCGGCATTTCACCCTCATACAGATGGCTAGTCTGAGAGGACGATTCAGACACTCGAGGACATGTTGAGAGCGTGTGAGCTTGATTGGAAGGGTGATTGGGAACGTCATCTACCTCTTGTGGAGTTCGCCTACAACAACAGTTTTCATGCGAGTATCGGCATGGCTCCATTCGAGGCTTTGTACGGTCAGCCCTGTAGATCTCCTTTGTGCTGAGAGGAGACAGGTGATAGGCAGTTGGTTGGTTTGGAGTTGGTGCATGAGACTTTCGATAAGATTCAGCTTATCAGGCAGAGATTGGTTGCAGCGCAAGATAGGCAGAAAAGCTATGCCGACAACAGAAGGAAAGACTTAGAGTTCAAGGTTCGCGAGCATGCTTTCCTCAAGGTTTCACCTACACGAGGTGTGGTCAATTTTGGTAGGCATAGCAAGTTGAGTCCGAGATTCATTGGCCCGTTTGAGATTCTTAGGCGGATGGGTAGCGTGGCATATGAGCTAGCTTTACCCTCAGCGCTAGCTACTGTGCACCTGGTTTTCCACGTGTCTATGCTCAGGAGATACGTGAGAGATCTATTACATGTTATCAATCACGAGCTAGTGGAGATTTAGTTAGACTTGTCTTATGCAGAGCGACCAGTAGGTATCCTAGACCGGAAGGTCAGCACCTTAGGAACAAGGCTATTGCATCTGTGAAGGTGTTGTAGAGAAATTTCTCATAGGAGGAGGCTACATGAGAGCTTGAGAATGCCATGAGGAAGCAATATCCCCATTTGTTTGGTTAGTATTTCTATTCTAACTTCGAGGACGAAGTTTCCTTTTAGGGGGAGAGGGTGTAAGGCCCTCAATTTTTGTGCATATAATATCTGTTTAATTCTGTGCATATTATGTCTGTTTGGTGTTTTTGTGTTCTTCCAAAATCCCTGGTTAACGTCAACATCACTTGATGTTAAGAGCATGTTGATGACAACTTTTGTGCCGTTGACTTAGTGGCTAGAGGTTCTATACATCAACATCGATTGACGCCTATTTTCGATTGATGGTAGCTATGTGGCCATCTACTTCTCCAGCTGCGTTTAGGATTCCAGATTGGAAACAACCCCGTTTTCTCCGGAGATCGTTTAGGAAATATATCCCCAATGGTCAGACTCCTAATACCTAGGTTTACCCCGACTTTATGCCTATTTAACCTAAGCATCTCGGTTAGAAGTGGACTTTTCTCACCTAGGGCTTTTTAGGTTCCGAGGAGAGAAAAAGAGAGTTCTTGTAAGGGCTTGATCCGGCGATTGGGAGGCTTCACCAACAATCTTCTGCATTTGGGAGGTTCTTTTGAGGGTGAAGGAGCTCTCCTAACTCCGGGGGATCGACTACAAGAGCGTGGAGGTCGGATTTAGGCAAAGATCATCACCTCTTTGGCTTGGCCGAGGAGGGCTTCATCACAAAAATTAGATCTTCTGAGGTTTTTCTAAAGGTAAGTAACTTAGGGGTTTCATCCCTAGACCTATCACCTAGAGTTTAGGTATTTTACGGATTTTTAAATCGTGTCCTGGACCCCCAAATTCAGTCTTTTTTCTATGTTCGGTCTGCACTTTTCTACAGACAGGAGGTTGACGGCAACCTTGTTGCCACCAAGTTCATGTGTTAACGGCAGTTGATCGTGCCGTTAACCCACCTTGATGGCAAGACCCTTGACGTCAAGTTCATCTGATTTTACAGAATTATGTGTTTAGCTTCTATGATGTGATTTTCAAGATTTCTGGTTCTCTGCACATGCTATAAAAATTTAGGGATCTTCAGGTATGATGTTAGGTTAAACTCAAAATTTATGATAATTTTTTGATGATAATTGCAAATTATGGAACTTCTGTTATGGGGAAATATGCATGTTTTCACAGATTTAAATTTAGAATAAATAGATATGATGAATGATAATGTTGTAGGAAAGTTTCATGAACTTAGGGCTACTGTTTACATGGTTTGAAACTGTGAGATCCGACTGTTTACTATCTTTCATGTTTAAAGTGGAATATCCTATTAAATTGCATGAGATCCCTCTTAAATGTTAAAAATAGAGTTACTTACACAAAAATTCTGACAAATTATTCATATGATATGTTCTATGCATAGGGTTTATGGTTAAAATTTGGGTCTGTTCTGATATTTGTAAGCACTGTTTGTAATTATCAAGGTATTAAAAAGTATATTAAGCATGATTGTTTAAGAAGATGTACTTTTCAGTGATTAGCAGCATGTTTTGGTACTGTTATGCATGATTTGATACTGTTAGACAGTCATGATAGGTTCGGTAAACTAAAGCATATGTGTTTGAATAGTATGCATGTGAATGAACCAATAAGTGCATATAAAATGATGTTTATCATGTGATTAAGTTAGACAATTTGATTAAGTGAAATATGTGCCAAAATTGACACTGCTACCATAGAAGGCTATGGATCCGTACTGTAGAAAAGTCCCCATGGGAAGACTCAATGTGTATGTGATATCCTATGGGCATGAAGATGAAATTCTGGAGATGGACAAGTACTACTAGTTAGGGTGGAAAGGGCTTCTCCTGGTTCTGTGCAGTTATCAAGATTCGTCACTATATTGCCTAGGTGACGGGTATGTGTTATGTGATATGTGCGTCCTACTTTATGGTGGTTCGGACTATGTGTCACGGCAAATAATCTGTAAAAGTGTGAAATATGTGTAAATGTGCATAGTGTTCATGTGAAAGAGATGTGTTAATGTGTTACCATGTGAAATGATGTGAAACCATGTGAATATGTTTTATTTATGTTAAAACAGCAAGAAAAAGATGTGATAATTATGTGATATAAAAGCGTGTGAAAAGTGTTAGATATCATGCTAGGATTGTTAGTGACCATGTGCTTAATTCCATAATAAATTTGCTTAGAAATATAAGGTGAATGGATTGAAATTGATATCATGATTCAAACTAATGATCAGGTGTAGAAATCATGTTATAGATTATTCATATGTACTTGTCTATTTTAACATGAACCATATGGTAAGATTTCTCTTGTTGTTAAATTGGATAGCATGAATGTGATATGTGTAAGGATGTGCCAATGGGTAGCTTGCTGATTCTTTTTGAAGACTCATATTTGCTTTAACATACAGGTGAGACAGATGTCCCCGTGCTTGAGGAGGACATTGTGAGGTGCGACTCTGAGCGAGAGGAGTAGTTGTGCTTGTGAAGACTATTTGCTTAGATTGCACTTTCATTTACTATTATGTGGACAATGATGTTATGATATGAACTTGTATAATTGTGGACATTGGTTATTTTCATTGCTACTATATAGACTATAGAATATGTGAAAGATGATGGAATAAGATTATCTTTTAATTCCACTGTACTTTCTTTTGTTATTTATGTACATCTCTACCTACTGTGTTGTGTTGGGTACATGTCCCACTGTAATGGCACCCTTTATATCAATGTGGATTGGTATAATCGTACCGGTATAAAGAGGGCTGTTACATCACCGGCCAAGCCCTTAATCCTCTGGCACCCAAGTCGTGATGGGGCGACGCGTCGCGTTAAGAACCTTAACGCGACGGGTCAACGCACCGCGACAAGAACGCATCCCCAAGGGATGCCGCGACAATCCGACAGGTCATACTGACACACTTGCCACCATGACAGGTGTTAGACGACCGAAGTGATGGAAGACTATCGCGGCCAGTTGATCGATCGCAACAAGAATGTCGGGCGTGACAAGAACGCGACACACAAGCTGGTCGCGATAAGGATAACTGTCGCGTCAGACACCAATGATGCGACACTAATGGGTCACCCAACCCGGACGCGTTAGTGGCCAGTCATCCAAGACACCGGACGGAAAGCTGGGATGCCGGGTATTACAAGAGTATTCGATGTTGAAACGTAATCGATCTTTAAGTAGACTATAATCGATGTTGAAACGTAGTCGATGTTTAAGTAGACTGTAATCGATGTTGAAACATAATCAATGTTTAAGTAGACTTTAATCGATGTGATAGTAATCGATGATGAAACATAGTCGATGTTTACGTAGACTGTAATCGATGTAAGAGTAATCGATGTTGAAACGTAGTCGATGTTTAAGTAGATTGTAATCATTGTGAGAGTAATCAATGTTGAAACGTAATAAGTAGACTATAATCGATGTGATAGTAATCGATGTTGAAACATAGTCGATGTTTAAGTAGACTGTAATCGATGTGAGAGTAAAATAGTAGTCGATGTGAACTTACAACAATAATCAATGTTGACTTGGATAATTCATATGGAATTGACTTCTAATTTAAATAGGTGTAGCCAACTTACATAATTTATTTCATTTGATACCTATTGACAAATTTTAAAAAAATATGTTAGTCAAATATTTTTCATGGTTTTGTTTATCACCAAAATATATGAGTGGAGATAAATTGTTCATCAACTCTCATTCTCAGGAAAGACATGTACAAAGATAAAAGAATCTGTATTATAAGATGGGCCAATGGAAGGGATTTTGCTGTAGGAGTTGAGGTGGCGGCGATGATACCAACCTAGTCTATGATGATAGGCTTCATAGTCTAGATTGTGCCTCAAAGGAATAAACTTCATGTTAGCAGCTTTGTGCAGAAAATCATTCACAGTAATGTTCCACTAAAGTCCCTGTGAGTGTGCTGCTGCTTGGCCTTGTAATACAGATCATATTTGCCTTCCCACTTGAGTGTAAGAGATTTTATAATTCTTAGCCATGAAAGAAGAGATTTGAAGCTTTTTCTTTTTACATTCATTAGCCTCTTCTGGATAACATGCTGCCTACTGCACTTCAGTTAATCTTTCAAATTCTGCAAAGCACTGTTGAAATTCTTGAAGATACATTGTTATCTTTGCAGTGTGAATGAGGGTAAACCTCCGAGATTATAAGACTTTGGAGTACTTAATCTGAAATCTGATTGCTAGCCTGATGTGTCTATTGAAGACAACTTGGGAAAAATCCTTTCGGGAGGAGACTGCACCTATCAGGATGGGGTACAAAGAAGAGGGCAATCCAACAGTCATTGAGGGTGTAATTTTCATCTGCCCTTTCAACAACATAGCCCATTGACCTTGGCTGACATCAACTAAGTTGAGCTAAAATCTTTCTTCATTAAATCTCTTCATTTGGCTGAAGCTTTCTTGATACTGCTATATGAGAATGTCAAATAAATCAAAGAATCACCAGTGCCTCCTACTCTGGCTTCTTTATACATGGTTGCTTCACCAATGTAGACTCTTAGAAATTCCTCAGCACTAAGACTGTGACTGGAATGGATGATGGAATTTAAGGCTTCTAGAGGGAATTCCTCAATTTTGATCAAAAGAGGGAGCCAATCTTCTAGTTTGTAGTTAGGCATCCCATGGACTTCCAAAAAGATTTTGATCTTCAAAAATTCTTCAAAAAACTTAAAGTTCCTCCTAGAGTGATGAATAAAATCATACCATAATGGAGGATAATATTTACTGACATCTTGTCCTTTTCTCTTCTGCCCAACCTATGAGGGAAGCTCTTTACTAGGCACAATCTTAGCTAAAGGTTGAGTACTAAGGTCAGAAGCAGAAGTAGATGAACGGGGAAGAGATGAGAAAAAGGAGGGTGGTAAATGGTAATGTTCTGGGATGTCTAAGGGTTCTTGATTGCTGGTGTAGGTTTGAAGAAAAGAGGCATAAGAAGTGGCTAGTTGTGAAGGTAGGCATGAGAATAGATGAGGGATCAGGATTAAAGGAGGGGGTTGACTGAGAGGTAGGAAAGAATATGGATCCTGACTTGACCAACTTCCTCTTAGCTCTCCTTGTGAACACCTTAGCCTAGGATCCTGAGGGAGAGGGAGCTAGATCTGATTGTGGCGATTCTGTGGAAGCTGCCTCTGTCTCTGCTGCCTGTCCTGCTACTACTATTGGTATTTACTCTGCTGGATGCACTGTTACTGTTTCTGTTGTAGTTGCTGCTGGTTCTGGTTCTACCTCTGGTACAACTCTTTCATCTGCCATTGCCTCTGCAGTTGGTGTGGTGGCTGGCATAGGGGTACTGCACTTGTCTTGATTACATACAAACTGAAAAAATAAATCTCTTAACTGTTGAATCTCATCAGATATAAAATCAGACTTAACATCTACTTGATGGATTTGCATCTGCAGTACACTAAGCATCTCTTGTTGCTTGAGGACCAATTCAAACAAATCATCTAGGGTCCTACTTGTCCCCCCCTGAGACCTTGGCTGGGTCTCTACAGGTGGTGAAGAGAAATGATGGTAAGCTTCCTCCATAAAAGGTTCATGAACAGGAGGACTTGGAGGAGCTTCTTCATGCACAACAAATTTGCCTTTCCTATCCTTGATTACTTAAGCAAGTGTTTCTTCAGGGATTTCTGGTTCATTAGTGGGTCTTGCTTGTTCTTCTTCAACAAGCGCAACTTCTTCTTTAATGTCTTCCACTGCCTGAGTTGGATGGGCAATGTAGGGTGCACCTTGCATCTCATCATTAAAAACTTCATGTGTGCAGTTTGGTACAGAATCTTTGATCCATAAATTTTGGGTTTTATCCTCTAAGGAGTAGTGAGTAGTGACTCCTACGGAGAGTGGACAACCCAATTTTCTCTTTGACTGGGGTGGCAAATTCTTCTCCCAAATCCACTGAATTTCTTTTGAATAAAACTATCAACAATGGTCCGTAAGGAAGAGATTCATTTATGTTCTGGACCCTAACATTCTTTCCATGATTACAGATGTCAAACTAACCTGATGCCTTTGAATGGCCAGAAGAGCAAGTTTCCATCTCTGGCTATGATAGAAGAGTGGGTTCCTGCTCTTGGGGTCACAATGGTTTACTAATGGCATGGAGGAGTCTCTTCTCAATAGTAAGTTGGTTGATGATAAGCCCTTCTTGTGAGTAGTCCCTCTGCTACCAACTATGCCCAATCTCTGCTTATCTAAAGGAATTACTTCAATTGGCATGTGGCCGGAAGTAGGGATTCTAAGATTTTTTCCAAAATAGCTTAAAATGTTTTAATTTTTTTGCCTTTAACAGAGCCTTCCAAAGATCCATCTGTTGAAACTGATAGAGTTACATAAAAGGCTTTGACTGCTTCTTCAAATGTTCGCTCCTGAGTCTTGTAGAGTCTTCTCCAACCCATGGCTTCCATGGTATCTACTACTAGATTCAACTGGCCGGTCATCTGGGAGAAATCAACTGCTTTACCAGGACAAACTAAGGCTTTGGCAAAGGATAATCTGTGGAACTGCTCTGGAGTAAAGAAGGAGGCATCCATAGACTTAAAAGAGGTCATCTTGACAAAGACGATCAAAATGACTTGGAAAGACTTCAAGGAAGGTATGAAATGATCCAAAAAGGTCAAATATCCTACCTTTCTTTAGAAAAGATTGATGAAATAGAGAGAATCAAAGCAGGGTTCCATCCGAGTCAAAGACGGGCGCAGGAACCAAGAAGATGACAAGAGGAGTCGAAGTGGTTTTGAATGGGGTGATTTGAAATGAAAAGGGGAAAGCTTATGTATAAGAAAGTGAAAGGATGTCGAAGACCACAGATCATGGGATCAACGACTGGAATTAAGTAAACAAAGTGATAGAAAGGAGAATAAATAAACATTTATTATTCTACCACCCAAAAAAGTGAATTTAAAATTTGAATTTTGGCTTACAACTCCGACTTGTGAGAAGTCGAACATCAAGGAGCTTAAAAAAAAAGATTGTCAGGATAGTTAATCATAGAATATAGCAGATTAAGTTATTCAAGGTTGCACATCCATATTTCTCTTCTAATTGAAGTAAATCTATCTTTAGGAAGAGGTTTACTAAAGATATCAGCTAACTGATGATTTGTAGCAACAAATTCAAGTAAAATGTCAACATTACTTACATGGTCCTTGATGAAGTGATGTCTAACCTGAATGTTCTTGGTCCTTGAATGCTGGATTGGATTCTTGGTCAGGTTAATTGTGCTTGTGTTGTCACACAACATTGGAATTGCATTTAATTTGTGACCATAGTCTTCTAGCTGATGTTTGATCCATAGCAGTTGACTACAACAACTTCCAACTACTGTAAGGCCATGGGCCTTATTGGACCCTTAATGGGCATTCCTGGAATAGTGTGGTTGACGTCAAGGGGGCTTGACATCAACATTGTGTTGATGGTAGAATAGTGTGCCGTCTACTTGGTATTGAAGGCAAGAGATGTTGTCATCTACCCCAGTTTTTGGAATTTTTTAGTGTTGAACTTGACGGAAATCGATGTTGACATCAAGTTCTAGGCGGTGCAGTTGACGACAACCTAGGTTGATGTCAACCTGTGTCGGGCCTATTTTTATAAGGCAATCCAAGCCCCCTCTTCCACCCTTTTCTCCCCTTTCCACCCACCACCTTCACCTCCCTCTTTCTCCACCACTTCCGGAGACCGACGGGAGCACGTGGGGAGATCGTGGCGCACATGGCGGCTTCAGATCGGGCAAGAAGATGGCAGATTTGGGGATTTGACCTCGCAGGTGTGCGTGGGAAACAACGTGATTTTGAGGTTCTTCTTGGTGTTTTTGGCATTTTGAGGTAGGGATCCTACCCCTGAACCCCTCTTGGTTTTGTTGTAAGCATAAAATGCATGTGATTTCTATAAAAATCATGGTTTGGGGAGGGTTTCTCCATACCGGGTTTTGTGGGTGTTTTGCTCGATCCAAGTGTTGGATTGGTGTTTTTTAGATTTATATTGATGTCATTTGATGAGGGAACATGTTTCCCATCATCAAATCTTGTTTTTCTAGGCTGGATTTGTAAGGCCCTCGAATTTTGTGGTATTATTGTGTTGCATGTAAATAATTCACGTTGAGTATGTACGTATGTGTGTATCTACGTATGTATTAGTGTACTTATGTGTGTATGTACATAATAAATAATGTATGTATTACTTGATGGTAGAGTGTGCATAAAACTATATAGATATTGCATGTATATATGCATGGCATGCATAGTTTTCCTGCATGATTTAAAGTTCTGGCCGAAGGCCAGATTGGCGTCCACCCATAGCCGTTGAGGTGGTGTCAGCGTCCATCCATGGACGCCAACACTAATCCTGGCGTCTAACGATGTGGACGCCTATTTCTCTGACCTGCATGTGTTGCAGAGCCAGAAATTTCGGAAACAAGGGAGCTCACCCATTGGGGAGCTGTCCCCAACGGCTCTGAGAGCCATCTTGTCACTTGTGAGTGGGAGAGAGAGGCCTCTCCCATATGTTGAACCCAGATCTGCCTTCCACAACCCTCTCTTCACCCTTTGCAAGAGAGAAACAAGAGGAAAAACCCTAGCTTCTGAGCTGTGAGAAAACCCCCACTTTGCACCCAAAGATCTGACCCTCTGAAGTAGGATCCGGCCATCTTCCTCGACAAGAAGCTAGCTGGACTGAAGGAGAAGACCTCCCCGACGTTTCCTTGCTGTGGAGACCATCCAGGAGCCCGGAGGAAGGAGATCTTGGAGGACGTTTTGCACCTTCTTGGGACTGCCCAAGGAGGGATTCACCGGTACTTTTGATCCATTGGAGCATTTTCTAAAAGGCAAGTGACCTAACCATAATGTCCCCGTATGTGTCTAGGTCGTTTCTACTATTTTTATGAATTTTTCCTCGAGTCCTAGACCCTCCCATTCTCCCAAACTTGAGAGCTCGGGTCTGTGTTTCTGCACAGACCTGCATTGACGGCAAGGTCAATGGACGCTGATATCATGCTTGGCGTCCATCGACCATGCCGCTGACCCTGAGTCAGCGACTAGAGACCGCCGCCAAGTTCCTCTGGACAGAACAGTGACCTGTTCTTCCCTTCTATACAACTATTTTCGGTATGGTTTCCATGATGAGGATATATGGTAACCCTATACACTATGTATATTGTTAAATGTGGCGTGTGGATGAGTGTGATGTGTGGTGGTGGATGTTAGAAAGTTGTATTCCGTGAATTTGTAAGCATGATTTGTTGATAATCTTGCCAATCCATGTTTCATGATTAGGATTAGTCTGAATGCCTCAGTTTTGTCAGATCATGAAGATTAGTAGATCAGTTTATGTATACTCAATTTTGGTAAATTGTCCATGCTTGTATAAATTGCTAATAAATTCGGTTCGGTAAATAGAAAGGCATGTAAGAATGATTTGTGGTGATTGATCTATAGTTGTATGATTTAGGGTAGATTATGTATTCTCAGATCATGTATATAACAGTAGTCTCTGTTCAAACAGTAAGTGGCAAAATTGCATGATGTGTTAAACTCCATGTCAACCTAAATAGTGAATGGCATGCGAAATAGGTATTTGATTTTCTGTAAATTCTATTTAGCTCAGAAAAATCTGAAAATTGAATGTATGACCTTGAACCCGAAAATAGCATGTGGTTAAAAGTTCAGGTCATTTGAACCAGTATATAAGGAGGTGTGTATTTTTCATGTGAAATGTAATAATCTATGTATGTTATCGTAATGTGATTAGATATTATTAACCCAACTTGATTAGTGCATTTACTGTGTGTTAAACTCCTGAAATATGTAGTGCCATGTCAGGAAAAACAGAGATATGCATGTGAGTGAGAAAGTGAATGAGATGAAAAGTGATATGTGTAAAACCATGTGTAAATCGGTAAAATGTGTAAATGTGTAACTGTGCCAATGTGACACTACTTCCGTAGAGGGCAGTGGAACTGTATCAGGGAAAAGTCCCCCTGAGAAAGTTCAATGTGTAAGTGACCCTAAGGGCATTAGGGGAAATCCTGGAGGTAGACAAGTACCACTGGTTAGGGTGGAGACTTGTTCTCCCGGTCTGCGCAGTCCAAGAGTCGCCATTGTAATGCCTAGATGGCGTCTATGTGTAATGTGATGTGTATATGTCCTTCTTTGGTGGTTTGGACTATGTGTCACGGCACCTAAAATGTGTAATGTGTAATGTGTAATGTGTATGTGTTCATGTGTAAATGTGTAAGTGAACAATGTGAAATGTGTATGTGCAAAGTGCAACCATGTGAAAGAGGAAACTTGTGTAAGAAAATGTGAAATGCTAAATGTGAGGGTATGATATTGAAATCCATATGAGACAAATCTGAAACCATGTGAAATCAGTAAATTCATGTTGTTATGATCATGTTTATATGTGCAAAAATGTCTAGAATCCATGTTAGGGATAATTGATGAGCACGGGTACAAAATAGCATGATTGGTTGTTCGCATGATATGTTTTAAGCAACATGATAGCTCTCATGTGTAGGTTTACAGCCATTAAACCATGTGAAACCAGCAACTTAAAGCATGTGAAAATGTCTATGTATGTGCTTAAGAACATGTAAAACTCATGCTAGTTGTGTTTCCTTTCATATATGCACAGTGTTCATGTTGATAGACCTCATGTCTTAGTTCTTTAAAGGCAAAATCTCATGAATAAATTGAATAGAGAGCATGTGATAGGTAAGTTTTATTCTTAGAAATCTGAAAGCATGATCCATGTATAAAATTGTAAAACTTTCATGATAGGTTGAAACTTGCAAATGACTAGCATGCCATGTGTTGAAAATTTTGAATGCGCATGTGGAAACCGCTATGACATATACGTGTATGTTATGAGTAGTGTTGCTTGCTGAGTCTTTGGACTCACTCCTTGCGTCGGCATATAGGTGTAGTTGGTGACGT
Organism: Colocasia esculenta; assembly: GCA_014218235.1. NCBI lineage: Eukaryota > Viridiplantae > Streptophyta > Magnoliopsida > Alismatales > Araceae > Colocasia > Colocasia esculenta. The sequence continues at coordinate 116,603,003 of CM024756.1, read as the reverse complement.
GGCACCGTTGGAGGAGACAGTGGAGACGGACTCCGAGCGCGGAGATTAGTCCTTGGAGCTTCTTTGTGACTTGTGTATTTCATAGTATGTAATTTGAACATTGTACTAGAGTTATCATGAAAAGGATGTATAATTGTGGACATTATGTATTTATATTTCAGCAATTTAAATTATGTGAACTTTTAGTTCCTTATTGTTAATTGCAAACTTCATGTATGTTAAATGTGGATGATGAATGAATGAAGACAGTTGTCTTTTACTTCCGCTACTCTGTAGTATATTCGTGTGTATCTCAGCTATTTGTATCGTTTGGGTAAATGTCGCACTGTGAGGACTCTCGCTATACCGACGTGGGTTGGTATAACCGTACCGGTATAATGAGGGCCGTCACGAGATTGGTATCAGAGCGACCCGGTTGAGATTGCACATGAATATACCTAAGTCATCATCCCATTGCATGCTAAGTATGTCCACATGTGTAGAAAACATTAATAAGAAGTGAAAGATAGATAAGAAAATGGTTAGAAAACTTAGTAACCTAGCTCTAATGTTGGCTGAAATTTATTACAGCCATGGCTTCGAGAGGTAGGCGTGGTGGAGGTCGGCCCGTGAGGACGAGCCGCGACGTGATGAGCAGGCGGAGCAACAGGCCCCAGCACCACGAGGCCCTGTACTTCCCCCACCGCCGCCTGTGGACTACGGAGTATTCATGCAAGGACTGGTGGAAGCCATGCAGACGCAGGCTCATACCCAGGCAGCACTCTAGGCACAATTGGAGGCCCAGGTAGAATAATGAAACAACGAGTAGTTGCTATTTAAATTGTATGATATTGTGTTTATTGTGTATTGCCTATTGTTTAATGTAGCAGGCTCAGGCACCAGTTCAGGACTATGGTGGTCCTCCCTACTACGTACACGCTTTGAGGACGGAGTAGTAGACGTGGCGTGGGATGCGTTCGTGAGGCTCTTTCGAGCCAAGTTCATCCCAGAGCATATCCAGGACAAGATGGAGCGGGAATTTCTCTCCCTGACGCAAGGCTCCATGACTGTGCTGGAATACGAGGCAAGGTTTTCTGAACTTTCTAAGTATGCACCGCATATCGTAGAGGATGAGCGCAGGAAGACGAAGAAGTTCGTGATGGGACTCAAGCCATCACTGCGGACGAGACTCGTGGCGTTTGACCACCGCACGCTAGACGAGCCCTCAGTGCGCCTGCAGGCAGGAGGGAGAAATGGAGCAATATCTGGAGGAGAAGAAGGCTTCGCAGAAGAGGCCGGCAGCGACATTCCAGCGGCAGGACAAGAAGAAAACGGTGTACCAGACACCGCAGCGATCCGTGACAGTCAGCAACTCTCAGGTACCTTCTGTACGTTCCCCTGGTGTGAAGAAGGAGTGTCCCCACTGTTGGAAGACACACGGTGGTACCGAGTGTTGGATGATTTCGGGCAAATGCTTGAAGTGCGGGAGCAGCGACCACAAGATCAAGGATTGCCCAAGACTTCAGCAAGGAGTTCAGCGTGGAGCCCAGCCCCAGCAGTAGCAGTGGCCGCGCCAGCGACAGGAGACCAGGAAGGCCTCGAGCCCAGCTCGAGTGTTTGCTTTAGCTCATGAGGACGCCGAGCAGGCGGAGCATGTCACCGAAGGTACGGTTTTGCTTTTCGGTGTGCACGCTCGGGTTTTGTTTGATACGGGTGCTACTCACTCGTTCATTTCCGAGCGGTTCGCTAGGCAGTTAGCCCTAGAGTCAGAGTAGAGCATGAGAGTTAGAGGTCCCTTTGTCTGTGCACACCCCTGCGGGTACGGTATCGACTAGGAAGTGCATTCCGTCATTACCTGTGTGCATTGAGGATAGAATCCTAGATGGGTGTTTCTTCTTGCTAAAGATGAAGGACTTTGATGCTATCCTTGGTCTGGATTGGCTAGAGGAGCACTATGCGTTAGTGGATTGTCGCGGAAGAGGATTGTTTTCCGCATTCCTGGTGAGGATGAGTTCTCTCACCCCTTGCCAAGGAACTGGGCGGGAAGATGGTCATCTCTGCCATGAAGGCGATGTGCATGGTGAATAAGGGTTGTGACGCTTTTCTTGCCAGCGTGGTGTTAATGCCAGAGGCTGATCAGTCACCTACTCTTGCAGAGATCGGGTAGTGCAGGATTTTCCAGACGTATTTCCTGATGATTTGTCTGGATTGCCACCGGATAGAGAGATAGAGTTTACCATAGAGTTGCTTCCAGGCACCTCTCCTATCTCGAAGGCTCCATATCGGATGGCACCTGCGGAGTTAGCCGAGTTGAGGAGGCAGTTGCAAGAGTTGCTTGATAAGGGATTTATTCGCCCTAGTGTTTCCCCTTGGGGCGCACCTGTATTGTTCGTCAAGAAGAAAGACGGGTCACTTAGGTTGTGCATTGACTATAGGAAGTTGAACCAAGTGACTGTGAAGAACAGGTATCCCTTACCTCGCATTGATGATCTGTTTGACCAGTTGCAAGATGCATCAGTCTTTTCTAAGATTGACTTGCGATCTGGTTATCATCAGTTGAGGATTCGGAGTGAGGATGTGTCCAAGACGGCGTTTAGAACCTGTTACGGACATTATGAGTTCTTGGTTCTTCCTTTCGGATTGACCAACGCCCCTGCAGCGTTCATGGATCTCATGAACCGGGTGTTTAGGCCTTATCTAGATAGCTTTGTCGTAGTGTTTATTGATGATGTGTTGGTCTACTCTTTGGACGAGGCCACGCACCGTCAGCATCTGAGGTTAGTCTTAGAGGTTCTCCGTGAGCACAAGCTGTATGCGAAGTTCAGCAAGTGTGAGTTTTGGTTGCGCGAGGTTCATTTCCTCGGGCATGTTATCTCCGGTGCTGGTGTTGCAGTTGATCCAGCGAAGGTCCAGGCTGTTATGGATTGGGAGATTCCCAAGACCCCTTCGGAGATTCGTAGTTTTCTTGGGTTAGCTGGTTATTATCGGCGATTTATTGAGGGATTTTCATCCATCGCTGCCCCTTTAACTCAGCTTACCAGGAAGGGAGTGAAGTTTGTTTGGTCGAGAAGTGTGAGAGTAGTTTCAATTATTGAAGACTAAGCTCACGTCAGCCCGGTGTTAGTTTTGCCGAGCGGTGTAGAGGGCTTTGCTATTTATACGGATGCGTCTCGGATTGGTTTAGGTTGTGTGCTCATGCAGCAAGAAAGGGTAGTGGCTTATGCTTCTCGTCAGTTGAAGGAGCATGAGAAGAACTATCCGACTCATGACTAGAGCTCGCAGCAGTGGTTCATGCACTAAAGATCTGGAGGCACTATCTTTATGGTGTCAGATTTGAGGTGTTTACCGACCACAAGAGCTTGAAGTATCTTTTCTCCCAAAAGGAATTAAACCTGAGGCAGAGAAGATGGATCGAGTTCTTGAAGGACTATGACTTCGACCTTCAGTATCACCCTGGAAGGCGAATGTCGTAGCGATGCTCTTAGTAGAAAGAGGTCTTCGCTCCAGCAGGATTGGAAGATGTTGGAGGATGCGGCGTACTCTATGACCGAGTTAGAGCCATCGCTGTGTCAGGCTTTCGTAGCTCAGCTATCCCTTAGATCCTCGTTTTGGATGAGGTGATCGAGCGACAGGGAGCCAACCCTAGACTCTTAGAGTTAGTGGGCAAGGCAGGCATTGCTCGTGATGAGGACGGTGTGATTAGATTTCAGCATCGTGTTTGTGTCCCTGATTGGTTGATGTCTGTGAGCATGTGTTAGCGGAGGCTCATAGATCGCGATTCTCTATTCATCCGGGTAACACTAAGATGTATCAAGACCTAAAGAGATCATTTTGGTGGTCCGGCATGAAGAAGGATGTTGCGGATTATGTGTCTAGATGTCTAGTGGTCAGCAAGTGAAAGCCGAGCGGCAGCGACCATCCGGCCTTATGCAGAGGATGGATATCCCAGTATGGAAGTGGGAAGCTGTCACTATGGACTTCGTTTTGGGTTTGCCTCGATCTAGAAGGGGCAATGACTCGATTTGGGTAGTTGTAGATAGATTATCGAAGACTGCTCATTTCTTGCCTATGAAGAAGAAGCAGTCAGTAGAGAGTTTAGCTAGATTGTATGTTAGTGGTATCGTTAGATTGCATGGTGTGCCGAAGTCGATCATTTCGGATCGAGATCCGAGATTTACTTCGAGATTGTGGAAGGGTCTTCAGGATGCTTTAGGTTCGGAGCTGAAGCTCAGTTCGGCGTTTCATCCCCAGACCGATGGACAGTCCGAGAGGACTATCCAGACGCTCGAGGATATGTTGAGAGCGTGTGTTTTGGATTGGAAGGATGATTGGGAGCGCCATTTACCTCTTGTGGAGTTCGCATACAACAACAACTTTCATGCGAGTATTGGTATGGCTCCATTCGAGGCGTTGTATGGTAGACCCTGCAGATCTCCGTTATGTTGGGAGGAGACTGGTGATAGGCAGTTGATCGGATCGGAGTTAGTTCAGGAAACTTCGGATAAGATCCAGCTTATCAGGAAGAGGCTTGTTGCGGCACAGGATAGGCAGAAGAGTTATGCCGACAACAGGAGAAAGGATCTAGAGTTCGAGGTTGGCGATCATGTCTTCTTGAAGATATCGCCTACTCGTGGTGTCGTCAGATTTGGCAGGCATAGCAAGCTAAGCCCTAGATTCATTGGCCCATATGAGATTCTCAGACATTTGGGCAGCGTGGCATATGAGCTAGCATTACCCCCAGCTTTGGCCAGCGTTCACCCTGTATTCCACGTATCTATGCTCCAGAAGTATGTCAGAGATCCGTCTCATGTGATTAGTCATGAGCCAGTGGAGATCCAGCCAGATCTTTCATATGTCGAGCAACCAGTAGCTATTCTTGACCGGAAGGTTCAGCATCTCCGAACAAGAGTATTGCGTCGGTGAAGGTCCTATGGCGGAACTTCTCACAAGAGGAGGCTACTTGGGAGCTTGAGGATGCGATGAAGAAGAAGTATCCCCTTTTGTTTGAGTAGTGTCGTTCTAACTTCGAGGACGAAGTTTGTTTTAAGGGGAGAGGGTGTAAGGCCCTCGAATTTTGGTATTATTGTGGTGCATGTAAATAATTCACGTTGAGTATGTACGTATGTGTGTATCTACATATGTATTAGTGTACTTATGTGTGTATGTACATAATAAATAATGTATGTATTACTTGATGGTAGAGTGTGCATAAAACTATATAGATATTGCATGTATATATGCATGGCATGCATAGTTTTCTGCATGATTTAAAGTTCTGGCCGAAGGCCAGATTGGCGTCCACCCATAGCCGTTGAGGTGGTGTCAGCGTCCATCCATGGACGCCAACACTAATCCTGGCGTCTAACGATGTGGACGCCTATTTCTCTGACCTGCATGCATTGCAGAGCCAGAAATTCCGGAAACAAGGAGCTCACCCATTGGGGAGCTGTCCCCAACGGCTCTGAGAGCCATCTTGTCACTTGTGAGGGGAGAGAGAGGCCTCTCCCATATGTTGAACCCGGATCTGCCTTCCCCAACCCTCTCTTCACCCTTTTGCAAGAGAGAAACAAGAGGAAAAACCCTAGCTTCTGAGCTGTTAGAAAACCCCACTTTGCACCCAAAGATCTGACCCTCTGAAGCGGGATCCGGCCATCTTCCTCGACAAGAAGCTAGCTGGAGAAGGAGAAGACTCCCCGACGTTTCCTTGCTGTGGAGACCATCCAGGAGCCCGGAGGAAGGAGATCTTGGAGGACATTTTGCACCTTCTTGGGATTGCCCAAGGAGGGCTTCACCGGTACTTTTGATCCATTGGAGCATTTTCTAAAAGGCAAGTGACCTAACCATAATGTCCCCGCATGTGTCTAGGTCGTTTCTACTATTTTTATGAATTTTCCCTCGAGTCCTAGACCCTCCCATTCTCCTAAACTTGAGAGCTCGGGTCTGTGTTTCTGCACAGACCTGCATTGACGGCAAGGTCAATGGACGCTAATATCATGCTTGGCGTCCATCGACCATGCCGCTGACCCTGAGTCAGCGACTAGAGACCGCCGCCAAGTTCCTCTGGATAGAACAGTGACCTGTTCTGCCCTTTCTATACAACTATTTTCGGTATGGTTTCCGTGATGAGGATATATGGTAACCCTATACACTATGTATATTGTTAAATGTGGCGTGTGGATGAGTGTGATGTGTGGTGGTGGATGTTAGAAAGTTGTATTCCGTGAATTTGTAAGCATGATTTGTTGATAATCTTGCCAATCCATGTTTCATGATTAGGATTAGTCTGAATGCCTCAATTTTGTCATATCATGAAGATTAGTAGATCAGTTTATGTATACTCAATTTTGGTAAATTGTCCATGCTTGTATAAATTGCTAATAAATTCGGTTCGGTAAATAGAAAGGCATGTAAGAATGATTTGTGGTGATTGATCTATAGTTGTATGATTTAGGGTAGATTCTGTATTCTCAGATCATGTATATAACAGTAGTCTCTGTTCAAACAGTAAGTGGCAAAATTGCATGATGTGTTAAACTCCATGTCAACCTAAATCGTGAATGGCATGCGAAATAGGTATTTGATTTTCTGTAAATTCTATTTAGCTCAGAAAAATCTGAAAAATTGAATGTATGACCTTGAACCCGAAAATAGCATGTGGTTAAAAGTTCAGGTCATTTGGACCAATATATAAGGAGTTGTGTATTTTTCATGTGAAATGTAATAATCTATGTATGTTATCGTAATGTGATTAGATATTATTTAACCCAACCTGATTAGTGCATTTACTGTGTGTTAAACTCCTGAAATATGTAGTGCCATGTCAGGAAAACAAAGATATGCATGTGAGTGAGAAAGTGAATGAGATGAAAAGTGATATGTGTAAAACCATGTGTAAATCGGTAAAATGTGTAAATGTGTAACTGTGCCAATGTGACACTGCTTCCGTAGAGGGCAGTGGAACTGTATCAGGAAAAGTCCCCCTGAGAAAGTTCAATGTGTAAGTGACCCTAAGGGCATTAGGGGGAAATCCTGGAGGTGGACAAGTACCACTGGTTAGGGTGGAGACTTGTTCTCCCGGTCTGCGCAGTCCAAGAGTCGCCATTGTAATGCCTAGATGGCGTCTATGTGTAATGTGATGTGTATATGTCCTTCTTTGGTGGTTTGGACTATGTGTCACGGCACCTAAAATGTGTAATGTGTAATGTGTAATGTGTATGTGTTCATGTGTAAATGTGTAAGTGAACAATGTGAAATGTGTATGTGCAAAGTGCAACCATGTGAAAGAGGAAACTTGTGTAAAGAAAATGTGAAATGCTAAATGTGAGGGTATGATATTGAAATCCATATGAGACAAATCTGAAACCATGTGAAATCAGTAAATTCATGTTGTTATCATCATGTTTATATGTGCAAAAATGTCTAGAATCCATGTTAGGGATAATTGATGAGCACGGGTACAAATAGCATGATTGGTTGTTCGCATGATATGTTTAAACAACATGATAGCTCTCATGTGTAGGTTTACAGCCATTAAACCATGTGAAACCAGCAACTTAAAGCATGTGAAAATGTCTATGTATGTGCTTAAGAACATGTAAAACTCATGCTAGTTGTGTTTCCTTTCATATATGCACAGTGTTCATGTTGATAGACGTCATGTCTTAGTTCTTTAAAGGCAAAATCTCATGAATAAATTGAATAGAGAGCATGTGATAGGTAAGTTTTATTCTTAGAAATCTGAAAGCATGATCCAAGTATAAAATTGTAAAACTTTCATGATAGGTTGAAACTTGCAAATGACTAGCATGCCATGTGTTGAAAATTTTGAATGCGTATGTGGAAACCGCTATGACATATACGTGTATGTTATGAGTAGTGTTGCTTGCTGAGTCTTTGGACTCACTCCTTGCGTCGGCGTACAGGTGTAGTTGGTGACGTGGCACCGTTGGAGGAGACAGTGGAGACGGACTCCGAGCGCGGAGATTAGTCCTTGGAGCTTCTTTGTGACTTGTGTATTTCATAGTATGTAATTTGAACATTGTACTAGAGTTATCATGAAAAGGATGTATAAGTGTGGACATTATGTATTTATATTTCAGCAATTTAAATTATGTGAACTTTTAGTTCCTTATTGTTAATTGCAAACTTCATGTATGTTAAATGTGGATGATGAATGAATGAAGACAGTTGTCTTTTACTTCCGCTACTCTGTAGTATATTCGCGTGTATCTCAGCTGTTTGTATCGTTTGGGTAAATGTCCCACTGTGAGGACTCTCGCTATACTGACGTGGGTTGGTATAACCGTACCGATATAATGAGGGCCGTCACAGGATTGCCCTTGGGAAAAGCCTAGGGCAGTATCAGCTGTTGGAAGCTAAAGAACTTAACGTCAAGGGTTGTTGACGTCAAGCTCTTCAGGATGAACTTGATGACAAGGTGCCTTGCCATCAATGTGAGGTAAACGGTAGTCGACACTATCATCTATTTTGGTACACGGCAGGGGCTGTGCTGTTACCTTGGGTTAACGACAATCAGGGTTGTTGTCAACCCCATAGGCAGGTCCTAGCAGTTGAGCCCTTTTGTGTATGTGAGGCTGGGACACGCAGTGTCTGACTCCTGGCACGGTGTGCTAGACGTTGAGAGCATCTCTGTCTGTGCATGTGTTGTGCTTTGTCGTGCTTGTGCTATATTTTTCTCGGGCATTGAGCTGGGCTCCATTTGGATGATTGGCGTTGAGCTATTCCTCTGATGAGCCTGGCATCGAGTGCGACTTCGTCGAGTCCGTGCTCCTTGTGGTGATTATGAGCCGGTTTCCGTGGGGCCCCTTCTCCATTGTTTGAGTCCAACGTAGGGGAAAACTGGTCGAGGACCAAACGTGAGAGCATCTAAGTGTGCACACATGGCTAGGTTTTGAGGAATCTATGGTGTCGAAGCACCAAGCCATAGGCCCTATCTTGTCCTACCTTCTTGTGTGAGTGTGTGTGACTGCTGTTGTATTTTGTTGTGTGTTGTTGAACCTTCGAGGATACAGTCTTTTGATGCGCTCCTGCGAGGAATTGGGCATCACGTTACTAGTTTCTATGTGTTGAGTGTAGTGTACTTTAGTGTAGTTTACCTTCCTACACTTCTTTTTGTATGTTTACCAGTGGGGGTTAGTGTCCCTACTAGGTCTTTTCTTAAGAATCACTCCCTTCCCATTCAAGTGGTTCGTTGTCAGCTCCAAGTGCTGAGGAGCCAAGTCACTCCAATGCTGGTCCCACTTAGCTACTGGGAGTAGTACTTTTGTGTACGTACTTGTTGTACTCTTAATTTTATTGAATCTACCTTGAGTTGTACCATGTTGTTTTATACATAATGGTTTATTTTTAGTTCTTATGGTTTGTACATTTTCTTATATGTTCTCCTCAGACATTTTCTTCTAACCCTTTCGAGCTTCGATTCGTGGGTGGCGGTTCACCGTTCGGGTTACTAGTAGATAACTAATAGTTCGGAACCTAGGTCGTTACAATTGGTATTAGAACCTGGTATGTTGAGACATGTAAGGAAACATCACGAGTTGGTAACTCAGAGCACGAAGAGTACAATAGCAGCAAGCATGCCGAAGTAACTTTATGTATTAATTTGTATGCATGTTCTGTATAGGTCCATTATGGCACCGAGACTATGTCGTATTGAGGAGGTGGTTGAGCAGGCACCTCAACAGGAGGCTCGAGATGCCCTGCCACCGTAGTAGGTGTAGCCTGGATCGCAGGACGCACACAGTGGTGTTGTGCTACCACCACCTCCTCCCCGAGCTGTACTTGAGTATGACTAGACCCATTTTCTTGAGGAGATGGCACAACTGGTTGCTTAGCACCGTGATGCTCCAGCACCTCAGGGAGGTCATGCGAGGGTTTTGAGGGAGTTTCTACAGTTTTAGCCTCCCCAGTTCGAGGGGCAGCCAGACCCTGATGCAGCCCAGTCATGGTTGGATGCAGTGGATTGGACTTTCCGTTCCATGGAATGTGCAGAGGAGGAGAGGTTCTGCTGGTGAGCTGCTAGTTACAGAGCCAGGTGCTGGCTTGGTAGACTTCGAAGTGGGAGACCACTTTTTAGTCTTGCCTGCTCAAACAGATCACTTGGCAGGAGTTTGTTGGAGCTTTTGAGAGAGCTTTCTACCCTACCTATGTCAGGACAGAGAGACTGTACCAGTTCCTAGAGTTGACGCAGGACGAGATGACAGTAATCTAGTACAGATCCAGATTTGTAGAGTTGGGGAGCCGCCACAAATTATGGCAGATGAAAGTTCGAGGACCCAACAGTTTGTGAGTGGACTGAAGCCAGATCTCAGGCAGGCACTGATGGTTGCACGCATTACTGGCTTTGACACTGTCACGTCCTAATAAAAGGCTATTTATTGGGAAATGACAGAAAATAGGCACAAAGTAATAACATTAACGTTTATTCATTATAACGCAGTCTGCGGAAGTCTTATTACATAAAGCTCCTCATTACACACTAAGTGAGGAGTAAGGATGAGTAGCTACTACTCATAACATTTTACAAGTACGCAACTAATGCAGTAAATGGTTGGTTGACTCGTCATCGGTGTCCACTCTGCACACAGCCCATTTTATACTTCTCCCTCATCTTGATTACCTGAAAAGGGAAGGATGGGTGAGCTAACTAGCCCAGTAGAATTCAAATCCTTAAATCAAAGGATCAGGAACACACGATAATTTAGGTAAGAACATGAATGGTATCAAGAACAGGGTCAGATAACCAAGATAACATGTCAGTGAATGTATAACAGTAGTATGAAAACATAGGCATACTCAGAAATTCATATTAAGGCTCAGGTTCGGAATCATATAAATTCACACAGGACAGGTAGTAGGATGATCATAATCAGGAGATAGTGATGCAATGCCAAACATCTTGGTGTCCTTATCTCTCTAAGACAAGGATAAAACGGACATCAAAGAGGCAATACCAGATCTCAGAATAGTAGCTTGATACAGTGATAGTAAAACTCAGGTCATGCTCAAGTATATTGCTCAAGAATTGGTTCATATATCATTCACACAATACAGGAAGTATGATGACCATAATCAGGAAATAGTGATGCAATGCCAAACATCCCGGTATCCTTATCACTCCCGTACGGCCCGTAATGAATTCGGGTGCTCCTCCTAGGACTGGACCAACCCTATTTGCACAGGCATATCAGTCAGGTGGGGTCCAAGGACCCAATAAATGTCATCATCATAAATTTATCATATCTCACAAGGTGTTCAAACCTATGAACTCTCAATTCATCAAGTAATATGAACTTAGTTGCCGAATAGAGGAGAATGGACTCAACGGAGTACCATTCGGAGTTGACAGTTTCAAGGATAATTGTATGATGAGTAAGGTATCCAAAGTGGGTGATCTTTATAGTAGAATGACAGTAAATATCAAAGTAAATATGAGGGTAACTTGGTAGGCTAATAGGGTGAAGTTTAAGCAATTATTTGCACATGAAAAAGTGCTGAAATTCGAATCAGGGTCATAGCTATCGACAGGTAAGAAAGGGGCTGTCGACAGATGGCTACAGATAGAACTCAGGTTTGCTGGACTGTGTGTATCTGTCGACAGCAACCATGGGCCTCTCAACAGCTACACACAGTCCCAGTTATCTAGGTTCTGGTTGGCATGCGCCTGTCGACAGCTTTGGGCCTGCTGTCGACAGGTAGCTGCAGAATTTCCATAAATCTGCTTAAATCCATTCTATGCACCCTAATCATAGATCTTATAATTCAAGATATGATTGGTATCAAATGGAAGAGTCTAATTATAGATCTCACAGTGGTTTATAAACCGAACAAACGAGGTGAAACAAGAAGTTGCAATTCAAGCTTGTCTAGCTAGAAACTAGACGTAGTATAGTGTTGGAAGTGTGGTCTTGATAGTAATGGTTTATTGGAAGATTCCTACAAGATAGATACTAAAACTCAAAGTGTTTCATAGATTTAAATCAAGGTATGAAGTACCAAACATCTGAACAGAAGTTAGTCACAAGTTCTAATGGTATTATGACTTTATCAAACTTCTATAACATATACAAGGATCAAGGGTGGAAGAAGAAGAAGAGATGATCTGGAGGTAAAACAAGTATCTCTTCCTCCCTAACGTAAGAATATTCATCAAAACTAGACGAAAACTAGTAGGATTACAGTTATATCAACTTGGCTACTCAACACGAGTTATTTATTATGTGTAGTGAACATGATTAAGGAAAAGGAGATGAATCCTACCTGATTTTGAATTCTTCCTTTGATATAGAAATCCACAATTCACCACGAATAGTAGATGGGGAGATGGCCAAAAGTAAAGAAGGAGGCAGTTGAAGCAGTAGCAACTACTAAAGGTTGCTTCACTGGCTTCCCGACTACATCCGGCTACAGCTCCAGCAGCAACTCGAACAGGACCAAGAGAAGCACACAGTGTAAACTAACCACTCCAGCTACACACTCACTCTAAAGTCTCATGAATCACAGCAGCAGCATAACAGGGAAGGAGTCAGAAAGATAGGAACGAAGAAGGAGGGGGTGTATTTATAGCCATCTGATCTTGCCATGCACAACGACACGTCGGTTTCCAGGTGTTGGGGTAAAACCCCATTAACAACCCAATGACACCTAACTCATGCACGCAATCACACACCCACACATCGGCCTTCAACGTGTAACAACCTTAACCTATCATGACATGGGCTTGCGTAGCCCAGGATACGTCAGCAAGACAAATTCCCCAGAAATGGTTTCCGTAATTGGGCCATAATTCGGCCAGTCTGAAGTTCTTTAAGTAAATATGTTCAAACGACGTCTGTTTGTCCTTAAGTTTTAACCATAGACTAATATGATGGTTTTACAAATTATGGTGATTTTAGTTTAATTTTTGGAATTTATTTTACAGTAGGTGAAAAATCACCCAGAAAATGGTCGCGTCGACTTAATCTCAAAATCCGTACGTCAAAAAATTCAGATAATTACATATTTGATTTCTCCACATTTTTCTGGAAATTATGATGTTCTCTGATTTTTATTTCGTTGTCATTTTCGGTATCGCCCTGTGGAGGCACGCACTTCGAGGTACGATACTGAAATAACGTTCATTACCACTAATTAAGTCTATCATCTAATTATCACAATTTAATAACGACCCTAAGGTATTTTAACCAAATTATTTCTATTTTATTAACATTTTAAATTTCCGGGCGTTACAACTCTCCCCCACTAAAGAAATTTGGTCCTCCAAATTTTAATAAAACAAGAGTATGTTTACTCACCTGGAAATAATTCTGGGCACTGGTTCTTGATGGCATCTTCTAACCCCAGGTTGCTTCTTCTTGTCCTTATTTATTCCACTGAATCTTTAATGATAGAACTTCCTTGTTCTGTAGTTGCTTTATTGATCCAAAATTTGTAGAAATTTTTCTACATATGCCAAATTTTCTTGTATCTCCAAATCTTGATATTCAATGTTGTGATCGATGGGCTTCTCCTAAGATCCACTTCTTAATCTCGGAATTATTCGGTACACATAATCTGTTCTGAAACTGAAGATTTCCATGAATATCTTCATTAAATTCAAGTCTAAAAGCCAACTTTTCTCTAATTTCTACCAACACAGGATCATTGTTCTATTGCTCTCCAATTTGTTTCAACATATCTGTCTGAATTGTTAAGTTATCAACTACAATTCTTTCTTCTTGTAATTCAATCTTTAAACTTAATGCGGAAAATTCCTCCAATAACTTCCATTCCTTTACTTACAATTGGATTACCTTGACTATAGGATTTCTGCTAAGTGCATCCGCCATAGTGTTATTTTTTTATTTTTTTTTTGATCGGAGTACACTATGAATTGATTATCGTACAAGTAGTGTCTCCAAAGTTTAAGAGTAAAGATTACTGCAACCAAATCCAAATCATGTAATGGGCAGTTCTTTTCGTGAGTCTTCAGTTGTCTAGATGTATACACAATGACTACCATCTTGTATCAGAACATACCTTAGTCCAATGTTTAAAGCATCGATATCAACCTCAAGTAATCTTCCTTCTACCGGCAAAGCTAGAATTGGTGCATACAGCTGAAATACTTGTTCGCCACTCTCACTCCATACAAATGCAGTCCTCTTTCTAGTTAATTGTGTGAGAGGCGAAGCCATCCTAAGCAAGATCCTTAACAACCACCGGTAGTAACTGGCCATACCCAGAAAACTTCTAATCTCAATGAAATTCTTAGGTTGTTCCCATTTCTGTATGGTTTCCATCTTTGAGGATTCTACTGACAATCCCTCACTGGAGATAACATGTCCTAAGAACATTACTCATCATACAGTTGCATTAGTCAATCCGAAGGGCATCACTATGAATTTATAGTACCCATATCTTGTTAGGAAAGCTATTTTATGAATATCATATTCCTTAATTTTGAGTTGATGAAAACTAGACCTTAAGTCAATCTTGGAGATACGTTGAACTCCAGACAATTGATCAAATAGATCATCGATTCTCGGAAGTGGATATATATATATATATATATATATATTTTTTTTTTTTGGTCAACTGGCTTAATTGTTGATAATCTATGCATAATCGTATAGATCCATCCTTCTTCTTGACAATAATATCAGAGCACCCCAATATGAGATACTAGGTTCACTAAAACCCTTTCCTATTAGTTCTAGCAATTGCCTTTTTAACTCTTTCAATTCTTCCGTTGACATTTTGCAGGTTGTTCTAGATATCAATGTAGCTCTTGGTACTAACTCAATTGAGAAATTCACTTACCTCTGGGATATCTTCTAACCCAATAATAGTCACAGAAGCCAAATATCCTTGACAGCCTTTCTGCACCAATTTATAAGTTTTGACTGCTGAAATTATAGGTATATTTCTGGTATGGGATTTATCAAAAGTTATGGAGATAGCTTTCTTTTCTAGAAAGGTTACTTGACTTAATCGACAATTTAGGTTTACATGATATCTAGATATCCAATCAACCCCAAGCATTACGTCATAATCCCACTTGTCTAGGCATATCAATCACCGGGTAAATTTTGTCCTTTAACTAAATCTGACTAGCAGGGTAATATTTCTTAAGTTTCTTATCCCTACTCAAAGGAGTTGCTACCTCAAGTTGTGTAGACAATAGTTCTGATTTTACTTCTAAAGATTTAGTAACTCATAACTAATAAAAGAATGCGTAGCTCCTGAATTAAACAGCACATACGCAGGCTTTGAGTTTACTGGCAATGTACCTTCTATCAGTCCGCCTTCCTGCGGAGATTCAGGTTCCACATCCTGAATGGCATGTAGTCTTCCTTGCTTTCCTCGGGAGTTCTGATTCGTTGGTGCATTCTTGGGCATCAGACAATCCGGAATTCGATGTTGAGTACTACCGCAACGGAGACAAGCACCCAACCTACGCCAACAGTCCTCAGCCTTATGCCCACTAAGATGGCAATGCTGGCATACCCCCTTCTTTCCATTAGAAGCTTTTTCCTGCCTTCTTATTTATTTGCTGAACTTTCGGGGTATTTCCCAACTCAAACTTTCTCTTACGATCAGAAGATCCTTCTACAGATTTCCCTCTAATCTTTTCCACAGTGTCATTTACAGCCTCTAATGCTAAAGCTCTCTTAACCATTTCTGAGTAGGTAGTGATCAGATGAGGGGTTAACTGCATAATAAATTTGGGACGTAACCCATTCATAAACCTCTTGGCTTTTAATTTCTCCGTAGCTATAAGATGCGGAGCATACTTTGACAACCGAGCAAATTGTGCCTCATATTCCGATACCGACATCCTTAGTTGCTTTAAATTGGCAAACTCATTCGCCTTCCTTTCTTGAATTACTTCAAAAAGTACTGGTCATTAAATAATTCTACGAATTCCTCCTAACTAGGTTGTGTTGAATCCTCCAAGGTAGCCTCTACAGTTTCCCACCATGCTCGGGCATCCCGATCTAACTGAAATGTTGTCAAACAAACTTTTTCTTCTTCTGTACATTTCATTATCTTAAAATTCGCTCAATATCCTTCAACCAGTTCTCAGCTTCATCCGGATCCGTACTTCCTGCAAATCTCGGAGGGTCCAGGCTTCGGAAATCCTTAAATAAACTTGTTCCAGTATGACTATTGTTAATCTTGGCTACTGTTTTCATTACTCGAGTCAAGTCATGCATTGTACTTTCCATCTTCTTCCAGTTAGTGTCACTTCCGTCCATAGATAACTTGGAAGAGTATCTGAGATATTCAGTAAGGCATACATCAATTTCTATAATCAAACCATGTAAATTTCATCATGCACAGGCTTTAGATTCACACACCCTAGTTCCATTAACCAGTCAAAAGATATATAACATTTTACATCACTACTTGTCCATAAGCTTCGTGAGATTTAAAACAATCTTGAAATTTTGATTCATCAATTATGTGAGTGTTAAACACATTTAAGTTATTAAAGAGTCTTACTTGGTTTAGTAAGGAATGGATGTAGATAATGATTAAATAATCTATCTCAGTGGTATAATAATTTAGAATCCAAGAAATTGGAAAGTTAACGGAAGAATATATCACGAGGATAGTCATGAAATCTATATGATCGATTGAATCATTCATTTACTAATTCTTGTTTAGAGTTGGATATAATAACATATCAATGCAAAAGTCATTGTGATGTAAATTAAGGGATGAACAGTTTGACTTTTCCTTCAGTAGGAGAGGGCTCCCTTGGAGAAGTCATATGTGTGTTTATCATTTTTCAACCGGACCTTGAATTTTTATCATTCTACTAGGTTTACTTGAATTATGAAATTTTTAGGTAGGCCAAATTGTGAGAAATTAGAAAGACGCTATTTTGATAGAATCGTAAAAATTGCGTTTTTCTTCTTCGGTGGGAGAGTTGACTTTTTATTGGTAAGAGATATGATTTTTTTGATATTTTTATTGGATTCAAATGGGGGTACTTCCTTATTTACATGTAATATCTTAAGTAAATGAAACATCAAATGTTTCATTTACTTAAATGATATGGAATGTGGAATGTAAATAAGGTATGAGTTCAGTCTTACAAGGTCCTGCTGACACTTCTGACTGAACCTGTTGACACATCTACCTGAAGAAGGATCAGTTCAACACAACTGGTGTCTGTCGACAGCTAGAAAATGGCTGTCGACAGATGACAACAGACAGAGCAAGTTTTTTCTGGTTCTGAGGGTATCTGTCGACAGCAAGGGAGTGGCTATCGACAGTTACTGTCAGTTCTGTATTTCTGGGTTCTGGAAGCATGTTACCTGTCGACAGGTAAATGCTGGCTGTCGACAGGTGTGATCTAAACTTCCAGGAATCTTGAAAAACTACCATAGGAAATTCTACCAAGTGTTCATATGAATCTTTACATGATTGACAACATTTTCTTGCTTCTAAGAGGATGAGTTTCATAGTATGCTTGAGTCATAACATAAACTTTAACTAAAGCATGGTTACAAGAAATAGAACAACACATCTATGGTTGTTTCAAGTGTGTATACATGGTAAACACTTTAATTATAAAGTTCTTGTGCAGGAATAAGAAACAAGAATGAAAGAAAGAAGGAATCCTCTAAATTTTCATTTCATACTCAATACAATCTATATCCAACTATACTTATCTAGCTTAACCTCAGACTTTCTACCCATCCTCACAAGTTATCCCTAGGTTTATCGACCTAAGGCTCTGATACCAAATTATCTGTCACGTCCTAATAAAAGGCTATTTATTGGGAAATGACAGAAAACAGGCAAAAGTAATAACATTAACGTTTATTCATTATAACGCAGTCTGCGGAAGTCTTATTACATAAAGCTCCTCATTACACACTAAGTGAGGAGTAAGGATGAGTAGCTAATACTCATAACATTTTACAAGTACGCAACTAAAGCAGTAAATGGTTGGTTGACTCGTCATCGGTGTCCACTCTGCACACAGCCCATTTTATACTTCTCCCTCATCTTGATTACCTGAAATGGGAAGGATGGATGAGCTAACTAGCCCAGTAGAATTCAAATCCTTAAATCAAAGGATCAGGAACACATGATAATTTAGGTAAGAACATGAATGGTATCAAGAACAGGGTCAGATAACCAAGATAACATGTCAGTGAATGTATAACAGTAGTATGAAAACATAGGCATACTCAGAAATTCATATTAAGGCTCAGGTTCGGAATCATATAAATATTCACACAGGACAGGTAGTAGGATGATCATAATCAGGAGATAGTGATGCAATGTCAAACATCTTGGTGCCCTTATCTCTCTAAGACAAGGATAAAATGGACATCAAAGAGGCAATACCAGATCTCAGAATAGTAGCTTCATACAGTGATAGTAAAACTCAGGTCAGGTATAACAGTAGTATGAAAACATAGGCATACTCAGAATTCATATTAAGGCTCAGGTTCGGAATCATATAAATATTCACACAGGACAGGTAGTACGATGATCATAATCAGGAGATAGTGATGCAATGTCAAACATCCCGGTATCCTTATCACTCCCGTACGGCCCGTAATGAATTCGGGTGCTCCTCCCAGGACTGACCAGCCCTATTTGCACAGGCATATCAGTCAGGTGGGATCCAAGGACCCAATAAATGTCATCATCATAAATTTATCATATCTCACAAGGTGTTCAAGCCTTTGAACTCTCAAGTCATCAAGTAATATGAACTTAGTTTCCGAATACAGGAGAATGGACTCAACGGAGTACCATTCGGAGTTGACGGTTTCAAGGATAATTGTATGATGAGTAAGGTATCCAAAGTGGGTGATCTTTATAGTAGAATGACAGTAAATATCAAAGTAAATATGAGGGTAACGTGGTAGGCTAATAGGGTGAAGTTTAAGCAATGATTTGCACATGAAAAAGTGCTGAAATTCGAATCAGGGTCATAGCTGTCGACAGGTAAGAAAGGGGCTGCCGACAGATGGCTACAGACAGAACTCAGTTTGCTGGACTGTGTGTATCTGTCGACAGCAACCAGGGGCCTGTCGACAGCTACACACAGTCCCAGTTATCTGGGTTCTGGTTAGCATGCGCCTGTCGACAGCTTTGGGCCTGCTGTCGACAGGTAGCTACAGAATTTCCATAAATCTGCTTAAATCCATTCTAAGCACCGTAATCATAGATCTTATAATTCAAGATACGATTGGTATCAAATGGAAGAGTCTAATTATATATCTCACAGTGGTTTATAAACCGAACAAACGAGTGAAACAAGAAGTTGCAATTCAAGCTTGTCTAGCTAGAAACTAGACGTAGTATAGTGTTGGAAGTGTGGTCTTGATTGTAATGGTTTATTGGAAGATTCTTACAAGATAGATACTAAAACTCAAAGTGTTTCATAGATTTAAATCAAGGTATGAAGTACCAAACATCTGAACAGAAGTTAGTCACAAGTTCTAATGGTATTGTGACTTTTATCAAACTTCTTTAACATATACAAGGATCAAGGGTGGAAGAAGAAGAAGAGATGATCTGGAGGTAAAAACAGTATCTCTTCCTCCCTAACGTAAGAATATTCATCAAAACTAGACGAAAACTAGTAGGATTACAGTTATATCAACTTGGCTACTCAACACGAGTTATTTATTATGTGTAGTGAACAGGATTAAGGAAAAGGAGATGAATCCTACCTGATTTTGAATTCTTCCTTTGATATAGAAATCCACAATTCACCACGAATAGTAGATGGGGAGATGGCCAAAAGCAAAGAAGGAGGCAGTTGAAGCAGTAGCAACTACTAAAGTTTGCTTCACTGGCTTCCCGACACATCCCTACAGCTCCAGCAGCAACTCGAACAGGACCAAGAGACACACAGTGTAAACTAACCACTCCAGCTACACACTCACTCTAAAGTCTCATGAATCACAGCAGCAGCATAACAGGGAAGGAGTCAGAAAGATAGGAACGAAGAAGGAGGGGGTGTATTTATAGCCATCTGGTCTTGCCATGCACAACGACACGTTGGTTTCCTGTTGGGGTAAACCCCAATTAACAACCCACTGACACCTAACTCATGCACGCAATCACACACACCACACATTGGCCTTCAACGTGTAAGAACCTTACCTATCATGACATGGGCTTGCGTAGCCCAGGATACGTCAGCAAGACAAATTCCCCAGAAATGGTTTCCGTAATTGGGCCATAATTCGGCCAGTCCGAAGTTCTTTAAGTAAATATGTTCAAACGACGTCCGTTTGTCCTAAAATTTTAACCATAGACTAATATGATGGTTTTACAAATTATGGTGATTTTAGTTTAATTTTTGGAATTATTTTACAGTAGGTGAAAAATCACCCGAAAATATAGTCGCGTCGACTTAATCTCAAAACTCCGTACGTCGAAAAATTCAGATAATTACATATTTGATTTCTCCACATTTTTCTGGAATTATGATGTGTTCTCGAATTTTTATTTCGTTGTCATTTTCCGGTATCGCCCTGTGGAGGCACGCACTTCGAGGTACGATACTGGAATAACGTTCATTACCACTAATTAAGTCTATCATCTAATTATCACAATTTAATAACACCCTAAGGTATTTTAACCAAATTATTTCTATTTTCTTAACATTTTAAATTTTCGGGGCGTTACAGACACGGCCTATCAGACTGTAGTGGCTCTGAAGGCTGACACCTTGCGAACCCATGAGCATATCAGAGTTGATCAGGGATAGGTGGGTCCGACACAACATAGGCAGCAGTAGAGTACTTCACAGCAGACTCCGAAGGCTACGACTTCTTTTGCATCTTCCTCTCTGGGGATGTCTTTGAGGTCGGGGTCTAGGAGAAGGTTTTGTCATGATAGGAGGTAGTCAGAGCGGAGGCAGTTTTTGACAGAGACTGTCCAGTAGGCTACTAGGCAGCCTTGGTAGTAGGGCTAGGGCTCCTTTACTGACAGGTGTTACCGATGTGACCAGTTGGGTCACATGGTGCAGGACTGCCCCCTATTACCTTGAGACAAAGCGCAACGAAGTCAGCCCCAATTCCATACTCAGCAGTAGTAGGTTCCTGTGTAGTAGCACTAGCAGACTCTGAGTTCAGGCAGGCCAAGGACCAGAGGTCGTGTCATGAACATGACTAAGGTAGAGGCAAAGGTGGCTCATCTTGTGGAAGGTACCGTGACTATCTTTGGCTGTGCAACTAGAGTGTTGTTTAATTCCGTGCTTCCCACTCTTTTATTTCTGAGGAGTTTTTAGATTCTCTTGAGGAACTGGACATAGGAGTGTCTAGTGACCTAGTTGTTGAGCTGTCGACTGGGGACTTTGTGGTTACCTCGTATTGTGTTGAGGAGGTACCAGTGCAAATTCAAGGTCAGTGTTTGCTAGCTCGCTTGTTTGCTATGAAGCTATAATATTTTGATGTGGTACTGGGTATGGACTGCTTGAGCAGTACGGTGCAGTGGTGGATTACAGGAAGAAGAGGGTGTACTTTTAGAAACCCATAGAGGCTACCTTCTACTTCCAGGGTATTGTACCTCTTTCTTCCCATTTTCTGATTTCTGCTTTGAGAGCACGGAGGTTGTTAGCTTCTGGGTGCCATGGTTTTCATTCTACTACAATACTTGTTGACGAGACGCCTCATGGTGTGGAAGACATCTTAGTAGTTTGTGAGTTTCTTGATGTCTTTCTAGACGAATTACCTGGTCTACCACCAGATAGAGAGATTGAGTTCACTATTGAGCTTGTTCCTAGCACTGCACCATACCACATGGCACTAGTAGAATTGCAAGAATTGAAGAGGAAGTTGGAGGAGCTATTGGAGAAAGGATATATCCTCCCTAGCTTTCTCCCTAGGGGTCTCCAATATTGTTCGTGAGGAAGAAGGATGGTAGCCTACAGTTGTGTATTGATTATAGGAAGCTGAATCTAGTGACCATCAAGAATAGGTATCCTCTACCTAGGATTGATGATCTCTTTGATCAGCTTCAGTCAGCTCGAGTTTTCTCCAGGATAGACTTGAGATCAGGCTACTATCAGTTGCGTATCAGAGATTCTGATGTAGAGAGGACAACTTTTAGGGCCAGATATGGGCACTTTGAGTTCTTGGTGATGCCATTTGGGCTCATCAATGCTCCATCAGCCTTTATGGATCTGAGGCATAGGGTGTTCCACCAGTACTTGGACCAGTTTGTTGTGGTGTTTGTTGAGGATTGTGTTGCAAACTCTGCGAGAGCACTAGCTATATGGCAAGCTCAACAAGTGTAAGTTTGGATGCATTAGGTACACGTTTTTGGGACAGGTGATCTCAGGTGATGGAGTTTCTGTGGATCTAGTGAAGGTCGAGGTAGTTTTTGCAGTGGGAACCCCTGTACATGATGAGATTCGTAGTTTTCTGGGCTTGGCTGGTTACTACCACAAATTTTGTTGGGCCCTTTTGGTGTGGCAGCAACTAACCTAGAGGGTGGGGGGGGGGGGGGATATGTTTTCCTTTCTGAATCTGAAACATAAACTTAATACAGAAAGTTATCACGTGAAAGTTTGGTGGTTAGTTGAGTGTGATAGAGAGTAGCAGTGCGGAAGCAAATGAACAATCACATAAAACACAAGGAATTTATCCTGGTTCGGCCCTTCCCAATAGAAGTCCTACATCCAGTCCCTAAGCAATCTCTTGGGATTTAACTATCCAAGGGTACAGTCCCCCTCAAGGAGAATATAACCCCAGCACCCAGCTGGTCTTCTTCTCTTTCCCGGGCAAGAAGGCAGCCCACTTCTCTTACAGGTCAGAAGCCAACCTCCTGGTACAAACCCAGTGCGGTTCTGCTAGACTTAAACCCCCAACTAGGTTCTACACTGAGTACAGTCCCTCAGCTGGACAGAAAACGCCAGTAGCTACACTGGTCAATCTTCTGTAACACCCCAAAAAATTTATTTGTTGGAAAATATGAATAATATGGTTATTATACCTAACTATTATTATGAGATGGAAATAATTAGAATTTGGGATTAATTGGTGTT
Source organism: Colocasia esculenta (assembly GCA_014218235.1). Lineage (NCBI taxonomy): Eukaryota > Viridiplantae > Streptophyta > Magnoliopsida > Alismatales > Araceae > Colocasia > Colocasia esculenta. The sequence continues at coordinate 116,579,989 of CM024756.1, read as the reverse complement.
AATAAATGTTACCCCAGTGTCGTACTCAGAGATGCGCGCTCCGACAGGACGACACCAAAATTCTGTAATGAAAATGAAATCTAAAAACACCATAAATTCCAGAAAAATATGGTGATATTAGAAATGTAAATATCCAGATTTGTTGACATGGTGCTGCGGATTTCAAGATTAAGCCGACGCAACTATTTTCCATGCAATTTTCCACTAGGTGAAAAATAAAGTCTAAAAATCAAACTAAAATCACCATAATTTTAAAAACCTTTACATTAACCCATGGTTGAAATTTTGACACAAATGGACCATTTGAATATAGTAATATGTGGATTATTGGGCCAACTGATTTATGGGCCATTTACGGTGGTGATTTTCGTGAAATTACACTTGCCTACGTGTGAGGAGCTGGGGAAGCCACCTCACTTAAGTAGGAGTCTTACACGTTAACCCTTTAGGTGTAAGCTGTGGTTTGTGCATGGTAAACGTGTCAATGGTAAAAATCAAGTGGTTTTTACCGTGACACATTGGTGGCCGACGTGGTCGTTGTGCAAGGGGCGCTTGGGAAGCTATAAGATCAACCCACCAGCCGACGTCCAAGTCTTTCCCTCTTCTATCTCTGTTGCCCTTGGCATCTCTTTGCTTTGGGGTGTGTTGCTGCTGCCGTTGCTGTGCTACTATCACCTCCAAGAGGAGCTGCTGCATCCATTGCTTTGACTGGAGGTACTGAGAGCTGTAGCTGTTGGAGGAAACTGCATTACACCCTTGGCATCATCTCTCTTCCACCAGCTGTGAGCCATCAAAGAGAAAGTATCACCTTCCAAGATCATGTAGGATTCTATATTCTCTTTCTACCCCTATCTTCTACTCTTGTTAGAAAGTTCATAACCACGTACATGTTGTTTTTGACCTTGTAAAACTGTCTTTGGAATAGTGTGTTCATCTCCTATTTAGGTGTTCAGTCCTCAAGTTCTTGTTTTGATTCCTTAAGTATCTCTAGAATCGTGTGTACCTCATGTGTTGTTATAGAAGTTTACTCTTTGAGTTCAAATAATCACTGTTTGGAAACGATACTCACCCAGTACCTCGTTGTGTTAAGTTCCTAGATAATCTTGTGAAGGTTGTAATTTTATGTCTTGCCTTGTTAAGCATACAAACTAGTTGTGGAGGCTAGAAATAGGTTCTTCTATTTGTTATGATTCATGTTTAGATCCATTGATTCCATAGGTAGGACCCTTGAGCTGTAGTTACATCATTTCTGGAAGTGGAACCAGCGGCTGTCGACAGACAGGAGGTGCCTGTCGATAGGCCCAGGCTTCCAGAACTCTAGGCTGCTGGAAACAGCAGTGGCTGTCGACAGATGGTCCCTGTCTGTCGACAGATACACTGACCTGTCGATAGACAGACCAAGTCTGTCGACAGGCACTGTCCCAGACCAGAAATTGTCTTCTGGTTGCTTGCACCTGTCGATAGCCACTTCCTGGCTGTCGACACTTACTATTCTGGCCAGTGTTCCAACACCTTCCTTTGCTCAGTCTTTTGTTAACACTTCATGCTATTAGCCTAGCAAGCTACCATCCTCTTTCCCTAATATATTTACTATTATGTTACTACAAAGATCACAGACAATGTTTCCCATACTTCTCTTTGGACTACTCTTAAAGTCTTCATATACAAGTGATGTTTAGTTATTAACACTTCGTATGTTCAGTAACTTGAGTACCCCAGTGGATTATTATAACTTGACATGACAATTATTGGGTCCCTGGACCCCACTTGATTAATATGCCTATGCAATGGGCTGTCCATTCCTGGGAGGAGCACCCGAATTCATTTACGGGGCCGTACGAAATGCTAAAGGATACCTTGATGACTTTCATTGCATCAATACAGTTTGATTATGGTCATCATGTTATCTATCCGTGTGAATATATATATGAGCTAGAATATGAAATTCATTGTGAATTCCTGAACAATGTTTTGTACCTCAGTACCACTGTTCCAATTTCACTGTCATGTTAAGATACTTATTTGTCCTTCTGTGATATCAGTCTACGCCTTTTATCTTGATCATCATATATTTTAGTCCTATAATTTAAGAATTTGAATCTTACTGGGCTAGTAGCTCACACATCTACCTTTTCTGGTGACCAGATGGGGGTGAAGTTTAAAGGGACTTGTGTGCTTAGTGACTGTCTGTCGTCGAACAACCAAACCATTTACTGCTTTAAACAGTGAGAATATGAATGTAATAAATAGAAGTTACTCTTTCCTACTCCTCATTTAGTCTGTAATGAGGAGTACCTTGTAATAAGACTTTCGCTTAGTGAGTTATGAATGAAAAAAGTTTAGTATTAATTCTTGTGTCTGATTTCTGTCACTTCCAATAAATAGACTTTTATTAGGAATGTGACATCTCCACATAGGAAGAGACTCATGTATATAGTCCTATAGCTGGACAGAAATCTTTCTTAGAAAGAAAGAACAAAGCTAAGAGTTTTACAAGAATGGACTCTAACCCAGAATCGCTCAGCAAAGAACTCTTCCTAAGAATTACAATGACCACAGAGAGGAGTGAAGAGAGGAAGGCTTGAAAGCTTAGAAAACTTCTGCTGTGAAAAACTTCTCTTGATTGGGCTTGAGCTCTTCTCTCTTTCTTTGAGTGTATGTGGAGTTGAGATTCCTCACAGGATGTACACTTCTTTAAAGATCTTAGGAAAGTTCTCTTTTGTTCTAGAGCCTTGCTTCATCTTTTATATGAGCAGCTTTGAATAGATCCATTTAAAGAGATCCGCTGGAACTCTTCTAGTCGTTGCTGATTTTTCTATTCTGCTTCTTCTGACTGTCAGCCACTTAGGGTTTTCGAGATCTGTAAGCATAGAAGAAAGTGTTTAGATCAAAGAGTGATCTGTCAAAAAGACTCGTACTTCTGTGTTTCCTCTGCAGTCACCCAGAAGTGTAGGTAAGCACTTTTTGTCTGTCAGGAAAGAAAGATCCTATGAGATAAGCAAAAGATCTTCTGTCAGAAAGATAGAAGATTACGCAAATGAAATATATTTGACTTTTCATTAGGTTCCCAAAACATTTTGAAATATCTGAGTATAAAGAAAATCGATGTTTAAGTTAAAATCTATGTTTGAACAGAATCCATGTTCTAATGAAATCCATGTTTCAACAGAGTCATTATTTAAGTTGAAATCTATGTTTTCAACAGAATTGATGTTTAAGTGAAATCGACATTTTCAAAAGAATCGTGTTTTTAAGTGAAATCGATGTTTTCAACAGAATCTGTAGCACCCCGAGAATTTCAGTAATTGAAAATTGGAGATAAATAGAAAATATGACTACTTAATAATTTAAAACTAGTTAAATACATACCACCATTATCTCAATGTAAAACACCTAAAAATTTCGTAAAAACATAATTAGACTTAAACATTATTCTCTAGTGACTATAAAGAAATTTGGGCCAAAAAAATCTTTTGGATTCAGTTTAAGATTATTGTGACTTATTATCTTAATTAAGAAATAAGTCGAAAAACTATTATCACATATACATAAAGGGGTCATAAATTAAAATAAAAATTATGTATGGACTTCAAACATTGGGTATTGACAACCCAATGAAGAATCGGGCCATAATATATATTTTGGGACACAAATAAATTCAAGTAGAAAAATAACCCCGAAATTTAAAAATCATAACAAATCATGATTAAAGGTTAATACTCATCCAATACATACTTATTGGACTTCAATTGAGCCCAATTCGTGGTTACAACCTAAAATAAGTTTCTATATCAATTCCATCATGATTGGGAGAGAAATCTCTAATTTGAGGAAGGATACACCCAAATTGATCATCACCAAAGGTTAGTGAAATCTGAATAAAATCAAGCAAATAATATACCCATAGAAAGCCCTTCAAGTCCACTTCTAGATGAAACTATTTTTCCCATTTTAACACAGTGTGCTGGAGTATTAAGAAGATCTTTGCACTACTACCAAAACTAGGGTTTTCGGGAGCACGACTTTCTTTCACCTAAAAGGTAGGTCATCTTCATGCCAACCTCTAATTAAACTCGTCCATACTTGCATCCATTGTATAGATCATGTTCTTACTGTTTTCCCCAATTTTTATCTTGAGAGTTTCACGAATTAAATCTTGCATGATCTTGACGCTATACTGTCATGATTTAACCTTGATTTGTCTTATGAGTTCCATACCTCTCTGTGGAGTCATTTTTGGACCGAGTGTTCAACATAGAACTTGTTACCCTATGTGTTTTACTTTCATTTGGAACTAGTTTCCCTAATTTTGTTGACCATACCAAGAGTATTAGCCTAAACATGGACACTGTGTCAGATCATGTAGTCAGTCCCAACACATTTTATTACCCAGTCAAATGACCTTTGTTTCTCGATTAGTTTCTATGTACAAATATTAGAAGTAATCTAACTAAAAAAGGTGGTTTCACCCGATTTGGATCACCCTAGCATTTGTTTTTATTTTTCAAACCCGCAGGTGTCAAACCCAATCCAAGTCGGAGATGGAAATAGGTAGAAAAAGAAACCATAACATCATATTCAGGTGGTGACAGTCGACACGTAGCTACCAGAATGCGATAACATCATGGTCACGACCCATACCAAAAATCAAACAGTTTCGTAGTCTTCTTTAGAAGGCGACAAGATGATGGTCGCCTTCATGTTTTGAAGGAGACAGGCAATGTGTCGCCTTCTGCCTATGTCCACTTAATCTGCCAAACATTTTATATAGATCTCGGATTGATGAGCCATTTTCTTTGCTGGTTCTTCATTCAAAGGCTTCAAGATGATATATTCATATGTGATATTTGAATAAGAAATAAATGAGTTATGACCTAAGAAAGTGAAGGGATGGGACTGTATTTGCCTTCTAAGGGCATACATCTTGGTTTTCGTCATTTTGTGTCGTTCTTTGCATGTGTGAGTTTGATCTATTCTAGGAAGGTTCTAGAAGGTCTTAGAATGCATTTAACAACCCATATGAAAGTTAAAACATGTTCAATGATTTTAATTGATCTTAAGTTCATGATCATGCTCTCTACCTACCGATTATTCACTTTATTGCCTTGTTATCAACTTGCTAAAACACATAGTTACTTGCTAAAAATTGTCATGCATGATTAGTATTTGGATTTAGCACCCACGATACTTGCCAAGCATGAAGTTTCCATAAACGAGTTTCTACATGTGGAGTTTCCATAATCGGATTCACAAATGCACTTGAGTGATTCTCACGCGCGGCATGTGCATACACTTTAGGACGATAGGAAAGTCCCTTCTTGGCTTGTGGTGAACTCTCCATCAGATATTCCTTCTGCCAAACTAGTGACCCCTTGACCAAGGCCTCCGTAAGTCTCCTCTGACCATGGATTCCCCACATGGCCGATGAGCATGTTGTACCATGAAGTACGCGGAAGTTAGTGTGCACGTATCTCTTCTCTCTTGGCATTCTTGACGAGATCTTTCTCTCCTCATCTTGACTTTCTCAGAGTGATCGAGTATAACACATGAAACCAAGTTATTAAAGATAGAATATATGTAAATGTGTCATTATGCTTCCAGATTGAACTCTTGACTTGATATTCCCAACGTACCCTTGAACTCTATATCATTGTTGACATGACACTCTCAATAATCATTATTATTGACATGATAGTCCTGAACTTTCTCGACCAGTCTACCCTTATTGACACACATTGCCTTCTTGTGATACATTCTTGAAGTACATCACTGATATTGGAGTCATGGACTCAAAACTCGTTCATGTCAACCATGAGTCGATGAGCTCATTGAGATAGATGCTAGTGTTGTGCAATACGAACCTGACTGAGGGCCCGTATCTAGTCCTGGAGATTCTGGCAAAGTCCTGTTACCTATGGGTGTAATTGTTGGATTCGCCCTGACAAAGTCTTGGTTACCCCAAGGTGTTGATTGCCCAGTTTTCTCAAAGATGTTCATCACCCCAGGAGTTGATTGTTAGGTTGATCCCCTAACAAAGTCTTGTGCCTGGCATGGTGCAGAATCATGATTGGTGCTTGGCATGGCACGTACTTGTTACACGTGATAAACTTACTTGCTTGTTACCTGCTACTGTGTGCTGGTCCTTAACCCGAGTGGCTGAAGGACGTACTTGCATGAGGCACCAGTAGATCCTGCGTGATATTCTTGTGGAGTGCTCCGAGTGGGTTACTCAAATGCTTGCTAGTGAAATGGCCATCTTGTTACATGCTATCTTGCTGTTGTTCATGAAATTACCATCTTGCTAGATCATTGTTCACAAAATCTTGAACTCTTGAATACAACTTATTTCTAGATTGATCATTACATCTCTTGATCACACAATCTTGCATGATACACTACACACTTGTTACTACCGCCATTTTAATTGTATTGTACATATCATGTTCATACCTTCTAGCTTTTAAACTATTAAATACTTATATCATTGCTGGAAGATGTAAATCTTACTGGGGGAGTGCGCTCATACCTGCTCTCTTTAACATTTCAGGTAGTGAAGGTAAAGCTAATGATGGGACTTGTGCGCCGAGTGTGGAGTACACTTAGAGAGTCCATTCTTATTTTCTTTAGATTGGTCATGAATGTAATTTCCCTTTTCTTTGAGAGATAGATAACTTTGTGAGCAAGGAGTGCTTCATTTGACATTGGAGGTTGTAATATCGTTTTGATAAATAAAGGAAGAAATTTTAATTATTGCATTGTGGGCCCTATTTGAAAAGCTATTGGTATAGCTACTGATGCTTGCTTGTTCGTCGCGTCTCCCAATTATTCTGCTTCTAAAGTAAAATTAGGGGCGTGACAGAATCGATGTTTAAGTGAAATCGATGTTTGAACAGAATCAATGTTTAAATGAAATCGTTGTTCATGAAATCGATGTTACAAGAGATGAACTATAATCGATGTAATTGTATGGAAATCATTGTGGCACTGAGTGAACTGAATCGATGTGTATTGAATAGACATCGATTTTGCTTATCAGTGCAAGTCACACAGCCATGGTGTCATAAATTTATATTTATTAGGAACCATGATATTAAATATATTTAATATTTAATTAATCATAAGTTTTGTTATCACACCAAAATATAAGGTAAAAATATAAGAGTGGTTCACAATCTCCCCTTTTTTGGTGATGACACAACTTATGAGAATTTCTGACAAAAAAATTACTTAAAGCATAGAAAATATAGAAAATTCACAAACAATGCATACTCTCCCCTTTCTATCTACACTAACCAAAAAGGAAGGATCTTACCATTGCATTCTCTCCCCTTTTTTGTAAAACTTCTTACCAGAATGTTGGTGAGATGGGTTCAACAATTATTGACATTAAAGTAGCTCCCCCTAAATGAGAGGCTCCACCTAAATGAGACTTGCCAATAGATGTTAGTAGTACTTTAAATTAAAAAAAATTATGACTATTCTCTCTTCAGATATGAGTTGGATGAAGAGCGGCAGCCACCAATGCCTTGAGCATCCTTGTTCCTGATGCTCCAACGCCATCCTGCAATAACTTATTCAAAAGTAGGTACCGAAATCGTTTTGGGTCTTCGTTGGTTAGATGCATAAAAATATCCTTTCGGAATCCATACTAGGTGCCTGGTTGTGCAGGTGTTTACTGTGTGTCCTAGTTTATTGCAATGAGAACAACAATGAATATAGTTTACTATGTAATTCTTATTGTCTTTGTGATGCCTGTTTAGAATACAGTTTTTATAAACTTTGTTCTATTGATAGAACTTGTTTATTTTAGGTGCCTTTTTCTGAGGCATTTTGGTTTCTTTTACAAATTTTGGCAAAAGATATTTTCCAGGAATTATGGCTTGTTTTCCTTTTTCCAGAGGTATGTATCCAAGCCCTTGTTTATTGTTTCCATATTTTGATCCTTTTAAGCATAGAGCTAGGGATGTTTTCCCTTTAGTTAACTTCCTAACTAATTCTTTTAAATAAATATTTTCCTGAGTTAGAGTTTTTAATTTTTCTTCTAACTCTAATTTTTCATTGTTCTTGCCTTTTAAGTTTTCATTCAAAAGATGATTATTTTTCTTTTCTTTCTTTCAATGAGTTTTCAATTGTTCCTTTCTGATTTAAGATCAGAGTTAGTGTTTTCTAAGCAAGTAATATTATTTTTCAAATTCTTTAATTCTTTTACACACTTTTTATTTTTTTAATAAAGTTCATTAAAGACTTCTTCTAAGTCTTCAGACTCTGACCCTGAATTAGTTCATGAATCAAAGATGGTCAGAATGTACCTCATCTAGTCCTACCATGAGGGCTAAACTTTCCTGCTCTTTCTCTGATTCAGAGCTCGAAGAATTTGAGTGGTGACTTCCTCATTGTCCCAAGCAGCATCCATGACTTTTCTTTTGAATTTTTTGTTCTTCTTCTTGGACTTTTTGGGTTGACCAGTCTTCTTGAGTTTCGGACAATCTGGTCTTAGATGTCCAGGTTTTCTGCATTCATAGCAGTCTGGTTGTAACGTCGCGCATTTTTCGGATCCTTGTGGATCCTATGTTTTGTGTTAATGATGGCCAGTGTGTGGCCAATGTGGTGCGTTACAGGTGTTTTACGCATGTTTCTAGGGCAGTGTGGGCCAGCAGGTTGGGCCTAAGGCACCTATTAGTTCACTGTCAGTGAACGTGACAGGCCTGGACGTCGCGTTCACGTCGCGATGGAGGGGTGTGTCGCGTTCTTAACCGCAATGCATTTTTAAGCTGGTTTGGCCAAGCAGAGTTGTAGTGAGCTCTGCTCGGCCAGGGGAAGGTGCTGTGGCGATTTTCGGGGCGATTCGCCTGTTTGTGGTGCTTTTGGCGTGTTCGCACTGCGAGGACCTTGCGTGTAGTGGGGAAATGCCGGGTGTTTGCCGTTCTTCGCGGAGGTAGGGAAACACTTTCCTGTTTTACATCGTGAAATCGCGTGTGATGCATGTACAGGTGGTTATTTTGCTTTGAGAATAGTAGATAGCATGCTAGGGCATTCACTAAAGCATGAAAATGGAATTAAGCATGGTTTGCATGGCTTGAGGGGGTGTTTGGGAGAGGATCCCGATTAGGGTTCCTACCTGTGAAGGCGATAGAGCCCCCTATCGCGTTTAGAACGTGACAGGCCGACTCATCATGTTTAGGTTATGGGCGCGATCTATCGTGGTGTCGCGTTCTGAAGGCGACACTACCCACGTCACGACCACAGCTGAGAGGTCTTGTTGTGCATGTTTTAAATAGTAAGAATATCCAATTATCGGTATTTTATGTGCATGGCTTGTGTGAGTATTGCTAGAGCACCTGTAGCGTTTGTGGAGCATGTCGTTTACGAGGCTAGCGTGTTGTTTACATAGCTAGAGAGATGTTTACGTGGTTAGCATGTGGTTCACGCGACTAGTGTGTTGTGCTCACGTGGATGACGTGAGGTTTCACATGGTTTGTGTGGTGTGCACGTGGTTTGAGTGTGCATGGAGAGTAGTACGACACCTACCGTGGTTACCTCATCAGTTGGGTGCCCCAGTTTCTATGTGAGCTAGGCACGTGTGTCTGTGCTCGGGGCTTGTTCCAGTACTTGTGTACCGTTGAAGTCTGTGTCATCTGTCCTGGACACCCGCACTCTGTTGCTTGAGTTGTACATCCGGCTGAGGGAAAGAAGACAGTGGACAACTACTTGTGAGAGTTTGTTGTCTGTCGCTTGTAGCGAGCTCGTAGCTGGGGTACAGACACTAGTAGATGTACTGGCCCCTGCTAGTCCTATTTTCCAGTGCCTCACTCTAGGGAGCTCAGGCCGGAGTCTCTAATGGTGCCAGGCATGGGCCTTCGGCGTGTAGTTCGTAGGTGTGGTGTTGGTTGGTCTCCACAGTTGTTTAGCTTGTTCTAGTGGAGCGGCAGCTGGATCTTTCATCTGTGGCTGCGAGGCTGAGTGGTAGACCTGTGTGGTTTGTCCGAGTCATTTGCTGGTGTCGCGAACCAGTCTACGTGGCTCGAGTGTGGCGGACTCTACTCTAGCACGTACACCTATTTGTGGTTCGCCGTTTATTTATTAAAGTTGGTTTATGATAATGGCATGTGGTGAGTGATAATTACTATTTTTATATCCTGCTTAGTGTACTTCATAAATTGCTAGCATAGCTTCCAGTCTTTGTACTTGAGTTTGGTTTTGCTCAGTTTTTGGGGGAACCTTCCTACTGAGGCAGTGACTTGCGAGGCTCACCCCTACTCCTTACAGGTGAAGGAGAGCAAGTGGTTTCTCTGTCGTTTTCTAGTTCGGTGCCGCATCGCAGTGGTTTTGGGCCGACGCATCCAACAGTTTAAAGTGTAGACTACTCTTCTGTAGTACCTCGGGATATGCCCCAGGCTTGTGTACTTTAGTTCGACTTTTATTGAAATTTGGCTATGTAAATCCATTATAAATATATGTGGGATTGTGAATCCTATGTATATATTAGTGTGTTCCTTTGTGTTTCCACAAACATGTGTGTGATATCCCTTGCGAGGCTTCGGCTCGTTCGCGGGAGGCGGAGTCGCATCGAGCTCGTTATTAGCTTAACAGGTTTGAGCGACGTGGTCCATCACAGTTGCTATCAGAGCAGGGTCTGTGTAAATATAAAGGAACTGGGAAATTACATAGCCTTATTTCTACACTAGTCCACTGCTGGTAGCTGACCCTAGTTTTGTAATGATTTGTTGGTATGTATGTGGTTCAAATGTTGTTTGTGCAGGCATTTGAGATGGCTGATAGGAGAGATTGGGGAGGTGGTGGAGATGAGCAGGAGGAGTCTACCCAGCAAATGATAGAGAGAATATGGGAAAGTCTCACTGATATCCGAATGAGAATGGACCAGCAGGCACCGGTACAGCCGGTAGTAGCAGTACCACTAGATGCAGGAGGGGTCGTGCGAGTAGCACCAGTTCCACTACCACCAGGAGTGGAGGTACCTCTTGTGGTACTTGTACCACCACCACCAATGAGGGCAATGGAAGAGTCGATGCTGCAGGTTGAAAGATTTTTGAGATTGCATCCGCCTACCTACACAGGGGGACCTAATCCAGACATAGCTGAGCACTGGATTCATGAAATAGAGAGGGTTTTTGTGACTATGAGGTGTCCACCAGTGGATAGAGTAGTTTTGGCTACCTACCAGTTGCGAGGTTTTGCGCAAGAATGGTGGAGGTTAAAGATGCAGACCACTTTTGCAAGCAGAACAGAGGAGACTATGACATGGCCGGAATTTGTAGAAGCATTTAATAAAACATTCTTCCCAATACAAGTGCAGCAAGCAAAAAGGGAGCAATTCCGGACCCTTCAGTAAGGGAATTCTTATGTTTTAGAGTACCGGATGAGGTTTATGACACTCAGAAGATATGCGCCATATGTTGTATCAGATAATGCTATGATGGTCGAGTATTTCATTAGAGGCTTGAGGACTGAGTTATAGAATGCAGTGATACCGCTTATGTGTAGACCTGTAGAAGAGGCAGCTTAGAGAGCAGCCACACTGGAGAGGTTTGTTCGAGCTCGTCAGTCAGGAGAAACAGGGTCAGGTAGTTTTCGGTTATCACAGCAGTCTTCGGGGATTAGTAAAGGAAAGGCGCCAGCGGGACCATCTTCCTCATGTTTCAGCAAGTGGGGTTCGAAATTGAAAAAAATATTCAGAGGTCGAGGAGGAGGTTGCCAGCAAATGTTTCAGTAGGGGCGTGGCTATAGGCCAGAGGTGGAGGAGTCTCAATAGAGTATAGCCAGGCAGCCTACACTTCCACCAGGTATAGATGTTATAACTGTGATCAGCTAGGGCATTTGATCCACAATTGCCCCTATCCTAGAGAATATGGTTATGGAAGAGGAGCTCAGCAGCAGCAGCCCTAGCAGCTAGCAGGACGAGGTAGGGAGCACCGCACCAGCGAGGTAGGGGTCGGGTTATGGCTATCACCGGAGCCCAGGTAGAGGCATCAAATTTGATAGAAGGTATACTACCTATTTATGAATTTTCAGCAAGAGTTCTATTTGATCCAGGTGCTTCTCATTCTTTTATTTTCGAAGAATTTTTGGATTCCATGGTGCATCCATTAGAAGAAAAATTGTGTGAATTGGTTGTAGAGGTCCCGTCGGGTGAGTTTATGCTCACCTCTTGTTATATAGATGAGGCTCCCATTGTGATTCAAGGAAATCAGTTGCCCGCTAGATTATATGCATTGCAGTTGAGAGATTATGATATTATTCTAGGTATGGATTGGCTTGAGGCCTATGGAGCAATGGTGCATTGCAGAAAGAAGAGAGTCAGGTTTTGTCACCCTAGTGGAGCAGTGTTTGAATTCCAAGGTATGCCCTTTTATACTTCTAAGTTTATAATTTCTGAAATTCAAGCTAGAAAATTGTTGAATGTGGGTTGTGTAGCTTATTTAGCTTCGGTGAGTCTGGTAGAGACTGGCAAGTCAGTAGAAGCAATTCCAATGGTTAGGGAATTTGCAAATGTATTTCTGGATGATTTGCCAGGTTTGGCTCCACGCAGGGAGGTGGAGTTTACCATAGAACTGCAGCCAGGAACTATGCCAATATCCAAGGCACCGTACAGGATGGCACCAACAAAGCTTAAGGAATTGAAGAAACAATTGCAAGAATTGCTAGAAAAAGGTTTTATTAGACCGAGCCATTCACCATGGGGAGCTCCTGTGTTGTTTGTAAGAAAGAAGGATGGAAGCTTCAGAATGTGTATTAATTATAGAAAATTGAATGATGTGACTATAAAGAATAAATATCTATTGCCAAGAATTGATGATTTATTTGATCAGCTTCAATCAGCTAAGGTGTTTTCTAAAATTGACTTGAGGTTTGGATATCATAAACTAAGGATCAGAGAGGAAGATATTGACAAGACAGCATTCAGAACCAGGTATGGGCATTATGAGTTGTGGTCATGCCATTTGGGCTAACCAATGCACCACCACATTTATGAATTTGATGAACAAAATTTTCCATCCATATCTGATCAGTTTATTGTGGTTTTTATAGATGATATCCTGGTTTATCAGCATCTAAAGAGGAACATGCAGCGCATTTGAAGCTTACCTTGCAGACTTTGCAGAATAATCAGTTGTATGCTAAATTCAACAAGTGTGAATTTTGGTTAAAGGAAATTCAGTTTCTGGTCATGTTATTTCAGCAGAGGGAGTTGCAGTTGATCCAGCAAAGGTTGAAGCAGTTATGAAATAGGGAAGCACTGAAGACAATCACAGAGATTAGGAGTTTTTTTGGTTTAGCTGGTTACTACAGGCATTTTATACAGGATTTTTCCAGAATTGCAGTACCTATGACTAAGTTGACCAAAAAAGGTGGTGCCATTTGTGTGGTCAAGTGAATGCCAGAAAAGTTTATGGAACTGAAGAAAAGGCTTACAACAACACCAATATTGACATTACCAGCAGGCAGTTGTGGTTTTTTTGTATACACAGATGCATCTAGAAGAAGGCTTGGAGCAGTATTAATGCAGCATGGTAAAGTGATAGCTATGCATCCAGACAGTTGAAGCCAACATAGGAGAACTACCCACATATGATTTGGAGTTAGCGGCAGTTGTTCTTGCCCTGAAGATGTGGAGGCACTACCTTTATGGTGAGAGATTTGAAATTTTCACAGATCACAAAAGTTTGAAGTATATTTCTCCTAAAAGGATTTGATCTCTATTAGCGTAGGTGGGTAGAATATTTGAAAGATTATGATATCAGTTTGGCTTACCACCTGGGTAAGGCCAATGTTGTAGCTGATGCATTGAGTAGAAAAGCATATATGAGCCATATGTTGATAGAGGAATGGAAATTATATGAAGAGATAGCAAAGAATTCATGTATGTTCCAAGCGATCACGGCGAGCATATAGCCAATAATGCATAGAGCCATCTAGTAAGGTGTCACGCCCCAACGCGGAATATCGGAGTGCGAAGGCAGTTGCAAGAAAAAGGTATAGAGTGAATACTAGACATCAAACCATTACACATTGAATAATACTAAAGCAAATCTTTCTCATTAATAACTTTCCAACGTCTAGTACAACCACTAATCCAGAGCCATTCCATAGGGCCCAATTACATTGCAATAAAAGGAAATGACTAACTACAACTCTAAGATAACAATGACTCGAGGGTACTCCAGGCTTCACTCTTGGTCATCCCCTTCCTCGTGAGTGTATGTTTCATCCTCGGTCTCACCTGAGAACACAACATCAAATAACATAGGGTGAGCGATAACGCCCAGTAGGACTTAAATCTCAGGCTCAAGCAGGCTTTAAATAATTAACGCATTTAATGGCAGAGTATCTAAAGATAGCAGGTACCAGAGAGTCAAAATATAGCAAGAGATAGCACAACAGCACGAGAGCTAGTATAGTTTCCAAAAAAATAGCACAAGTATCGAGTATAGCACGAATAGCAGGATGGCCATAGCACAACTAGCACAAGTATAATAGCACGACGAGTATAGCACTTGTTTGTCATTCTAGACATCGAGAGAGTATAGCACGTTTTGTGTTTTGATTGTCATATAGATAGTCGAGATAGATAGCACTTGAGTGTAATGCCAAACACTCTGATCATTTAACTCCCATGGGCACTAGCACTTTCGGGCGCACATCCCAGGACCTGATCGGGCCCTTTATATATGCCAAGCATTGTTATATTGTTTATCTTTAGACAATCAGTCAATGGCCATATAGAGTACCAAGAAATAGATAGAGCACTAGATGAATAGATGAGATAGTGGAGTGAACGTGAGTAGGTGAGCGAGTAGAGTATAGATGAGAGCTAATGGACATTGCACGTAATACGTCGAGTAATCAGGCGATAGTAACAGTTGCACAACACGCGCACTTGGTGTTGGCAGTCAGGTGGAACTCACGACCCTTCCACTGGCCTTGTTATGCACAGGTCCAGAGGTCCGGCGTGATTTAAGACGAGAGTGAATCTCTAATAGCATTTGGATCATATAATCCCTAAAGGGTATCATAGGTATTAGGGTACAACCGGCTCGTCGACCATGTGGGAATCCATGATCAGAGGAGACTTACGGAGGCCTTGTGCAAGAGTTCACTAGTCCGTCAGAAGGAATATCCGACGGAGAGTTCACCACAAGCCAAGAAGAGTGTGTATATAAAACAGGTGCTCGACGTTAGAGAGGAATTCTAGAACGGGAGCGTCAGTATCGGTATATAAGCAACGCAAGAAACAAATACAAGTCCTTTAAAATAGGCAATATATATTTTTTTTTTCAATACATTACCGGAACAATATGAGATATTTTCTGCAAGATTTCAGCCGCAATTGGATGGTTCATGTGTGTGCAGTGCAAGAAAATCATAAATAGAAATAAGTCGTGAAGATGTATTTAAAATTATTCAATATTGCTCCGTTTTTAGGTAAGGTTTTTACTGGGGGTATAACGGTAAGAAGGCATTGCAAAAATATTTTTCATGGTTTTTTCTCAAAATCTCTGTGAAGGCGACATAGCCCAATGATGATTGCGACAGGGTAGGCAGATCGCGACATAGGTACTGTCGCGACGGCCTGATGAACGCGACAGGGTCTTGTACGGGTCGCGATAGGGCTTGCAAATCGGGTACTGAGAACGCGACGGCTCACCTGTCGCCTTCTTGGTCGTGACAGGGAGACTGTCGCAATCAGGCCCCAGAAAACGACATATCGAGGTGTCGCCTTCTGGTTGTCTGTGCCTGACTCCGACAGGAGTCAGACCAGACATTGGATTGCGGGCCAGAATATTGAAATTTCGATACAGGGTCGTTAGAAAATCATAACTAATTATATAGTCAACGAAAAATCCTGAAACTAGTTGCAATTGAACTAGACATGTAAGGGTACTTCCAGTAAATCGAATCTGAGAGAGAGCATGGTTTGAACATGGTTTGAGCATGAACAACAATGAGTAACACAGAACATGACATAGAGAGCAAGACTGATTTAATTCGAGCAACATGCTCAATGAAATTTAGGCTTTTTAGAGGCAAATGATCCCTAACATCATGAAGTATCTACAGTAAAAATTTCGTAGCATGGGATCAAGTCTACATAGAGATCAAGAGTTAAGAAGAGGGCTCGGGGTCAAGAGAGTTGCAGAACTTCTAAATTCAAGAAGAAAATATTGGCTTGATGGAAAATTATGAAATTTGAGGGTTTTGTTCCTGATGTATGGAACAATCTACAGACGAAATTTTAGGATTTTTTCTTGTGAGAATGCCTACCTTGACTCTATTTCCTCTTCTAGGGCTAGAACTTGAAGAACGGGGTTGAGAGCTTGAAAGGTTCTTCTTCCCACGAAATCTCCTCCTCCTAGGCCTCTCCTCCTGGTCCAGGAATCCTTTGGCACGAGCTTGGGTCGGCCATGAGGGTTTTAGGAGAGTATTTAAGCTTCTCCTCTTTCTATTTCCTAATAGGACTCTAATTCCTCTTTAATTCCGAAATTTCCTTACTTCCTCCTTCCTTCCTTGCTTTCCAATCCCTATTTAGACTTGGATGAGATCTAAATTCGTGCTAACCTTATAGGGTAGGTTTAGGAATCCATTCCAACTCTAACTTCCTATTTAATGCATTAAATACCCCTTTTCTATTTAGGTAATAATTTAGTTATGAATTTAGGGTATTTCTTATTATTCTCCCTTTGTAAATTCATATTTTGACCCAATAAATTCTAGAAGATCCATTAAGCAAAGCCCATTACTCTTTTCCATTTAATGGTTTTATTTAATGCTCTATTTAAATATCCATTTAGCTAGGTTTTAATTCTTTATTTAAATTTTTTTTTCGCAAAAATTCAGGTGCTACATAAGGCCCTCGAATTTTTTGCACTTTTTATTTGACTTTGTCTTATGATGTATTAGTTGCTATGTGTATATAGCTATGTGCATGTGTATACATGCATATGTATATATATAAATATGTGTTATTTCTGTACAATTTACAATAAATAATATTATATATATGCATATGCTTATCAATCAGATATATATTGTTTTACTTATATTGTACATATGGTGCTTAGGTTTCACATTACATATTACATGTATAAAAATATAGTGTATGCATGTTTTTGGTCATTTTTGTGTTCTAGCCGAAAGGCCAATTGACGTCAACATGAGTGGACGTTACAAGGAGTCGACGTCCAGATCGATGGGCGCCAATTCCCAATAGACGGCCAGGAATGTGGACGTCTATTTTCCAGAATTTCTGCGGTTTCAGATCTGGAAACAACTACGTTTCCTTCAACGGTAGGATTCCTACCTAAGCGCATACCCAAACCCCTTGGGTCTATAAAAACACCCCTCTTGGATGGATTAGGTCCCTTTTGGCTCTTGACAAAACCCTAGAACTGTATGTACAAAAATCGATCTTTGGAGGCTTGGATCTAGTGTTGTGGTGCTTCTTCCAGCGATCTACATCGACTGGAAGGAGCTTTGAACCTTGAGGAGGCTTCCCCGACTCTGGTATGCAAGCTACATCGACCTAAAAGACCGGATCTGGGAGGATTTATGGCGTCTTCCTGGCTTGGCCGAGGAGAGCTTCTCCGACAATTAAATCCCAATAGACAATTTTTAAGAGGCAAGTAACCTGTGTATATCGTCTCAACCCATGTCTAGTAGGTCCTAAGTATTTTTACCGAATTTTCCTCGTGTCTTGGAACCCCCATTCACCATGTTTTGTGCATTCTGTCTGTACTTCTGCAGACAGGAACTTAACAGCAACATTTGTTGCCGTTAAGATCCCTGGTTGGCGGCAACCTATGGTGTCGTTAACCCATGTTGGCGGCAACATCTGTGCCGCCAAGTTCTTCAAGTTTGCAGAAATGTTGTTTTGATCTATACAATGTGATTTCCGGACTTATGATTGTTTGTGCATGCGATGAGAGTTATGTTTAGTTAGATACATTCAGTAGATCATGCCATGTGGATGGGTTGAAATTATGTAAATTGTATTATTTATTAGAATTTCTGTAATAGAACAATAAGCGTGATCTGATCTTGATAATTCATGACAAATTGGATCCATGATGTGTTAGGGTTTAATAAATTTTATGCAATCCTATAATGACTTTCTCCAGGTATGGACACTGTTAGGTATGACTGTTATAATGTGAATTCTACTTAAGAGAAATTGGTGATAAATGTACCTATAATCTGTTTTAATTGTTATAATTAATTTACAAGTCCAAAAAATCTGAAAAATTCAGCATATGATTTATTATCTCTTTGGAACTTGGGATAAAATTTTTGTCCTATTTGGATGACAGTAGGTAGAGTTACTGATGTAGCAATGAAAATTAGCCATATTGCGCATATTAAATTTAATTTTGTATGATGCAATGATTTATAGCATGGTTAGAACTGTAATATGAGTTATTTAACATTGTAAACAGTAGCATCATATTAGGTAAAACTGAGGCATGTGTAATTGTGTAAAAATGAATGCATTTGTGTTAAATGGTGCTTGAGAAATGTGTAAACCATGTAATTAATGTGAATTGTGATAATATGTGCCGTTAGTGACACTGCTACCATAGAGGGCTGTGGAACCATACCATAGTAAAGTCCCTATGGGAAGGTTCAATGTGTGTGATATCCTATGAGCAATTAGGATGAAATCTTGGAGGTGGACAAGTACCACTAGTTAGGGTGGAGAGTGCTTCTCCCAGTTCTGCGCAGTTAACCAAGATCTATCACTGTGTTGCCTAGGTGATGGATCTGTGTATGTGTTATGTGTGTCCTTCTAGTGGTGGTTTGGACTATGTGTCACGTCAACCAAGTGTAAAATGTGAATATATGTACGTGAACTTGTGAAATGTGCAATGTGTAGATGAGCATGTGAATGAGTTAGTATGTGAACAATTGTCAATTTATGTGATTATGTTAGTCAATACAGCAGGTGAAATGTGAGTATAAATGTGATAAATGCATGATAAAATGATTAGAATTCATGCTAGATGTGCTATTTACCTCATACTTAATTCCATGTTCTAAATTGTTAGAATTGTTCCATGATAGAGATAATGGTTGAACTGTAAATCATGTATATGTTATGTGTAGAAAGCATGTGTAGGATTATTGTGTTATGTTGTTTAATGTTACAAGCACGTATCATGTGTTCTATAGCTATAAGTCTTTCCATGTATAGTAGTTTAGATTGTATGAAGCATGCACATGTGTTACTTCTTATCTTTAAAAATCAGCATGTGCATATGATATGTGTAAGGGTGTTGTACATAGATTGCTTGCTGGTCGCTTTAGACTCATACTTGCTTCGGCATATCGGTGTGTCAGGTGTCTCCACTTCTGAGGAGGAGATAGTTAGGAGCGACTCCGAGAGGGAGGAGTAGCTATTGTTGTGGAGATTCTATATTGTACTTCATTTTCATAAGTATGTAATCAATAAATGATGTATTTCATATGGACAATGTAAATTATGTTGGAGTTGTATTAATGTGGACTTTAGTTTCTTTTATTGCTATATTGACTATGGATATAATGAGGATGATGGAATAAGAATTGTTGTTTATTTTTCGTTGTACTCTTGTGATATTTGTGTACATCTCAATCTAATGTTAGTGTTGGGTCAATGTCCCACTGTGACGGCTTTCGTTATACCGACGTGGATTGGTATAATCCTATCGGTATAAGGAGGGTCATTACAGAGATTGGTATCAGAGAAACAGGTTGAGATTGTACATGAATACACCATCATCTTCACATTATGCTAAGTCTTTATAGAAATTGTCCACATATGTAGAAAACACTATTAATGAATGAAAGATAGTTAAGAAAAGGTTAGGAATTAAGTAACTTAGTTTCTAATTGAGATTAATTTGTTTTACTAGCTATGGCTTCTCATGGTAGGTGTGGTGCTCCTGCTCGTGATGATGAGCAGAGGAGAGAGGACAGGGGAGAGCAGCAGGCCCCAGCACCTCAGGGTCCTACAGTTCTTCCTCCACCACCACCTATAGATTATGGGGTGTTCATGCAAGGCCTGGTGCAGGCTATGCAAACTCAGGCACATACCCAGGCTACAGTCCAGGCTGAGCTGGAGGCTCAGGTTAGAAATATTAGATAGCAGTAGTATGTTTTTATTAAATGTATGATTGCTATATTGCTTATATGATGATTATGTTGTTTGTTGTAGCAGGCTCATGCTCCAGCTCCAGTTCCCTAGGAGCATGGCCATGGTGGTCCTTGCATCATGGAGAGATTCAAGAGGATGGCTCCACCCTCTTTAAAGGGGGAGAGTCAGCCATTGCTGGTAGAGGGCTAGATGAGGGAGATTGAAAAGATCTTCCGAGCTATTAGGTGTGCCGAAGATGATAAAGTGAGCTTGGCCACCTATATGCTACAGGTATTTGTTAGTTGTATATGCATGTATTTATGTTAAGTTAGATCTGTTTAGATTGGTGCTCATAGAGTGGTTTGTTGCAGGAGAGAGCCGATGTGTGGTGGGCTTCATTGCTTCGCACCAGATTTGAGGATGGTGCTGTTGAGGTGGCATGGGATGAGTTCGTGAGGCTATTCCGGGCCAAGTTCATTCCGGAGCATATTCAAGAGAAGATGGAGCTGGAGTTCCTCACTCTTACCTAGGGCTCCATGACCGTACTTGAGTATGAGGCCAGGTTTGTAGAATTATCTAAGTATGCACCTCACATAGTGGCTGATGAGCGAAGGAAGGTGAAGAAGTTTGTGATGGGCCTTAAGCCATCACTGAGGTCGAGGCTCATGGCGTTCGACCATCGTACCTTAGATGAGGCTCTCAGCGCTACGTGTAGGCAGGAGAGCGAGATGCAGCAATACCTAGAAGAGAAGATGGCATCTCAAAAGAGGTCTGCGCCACCATTCCAGCGGCAGGACAAGAAGAAGGCGACATATCAGTCACCGCAGGGTCCCGTGGGGGCAAGCAGTCAGTAAGCAGTTGCTCCGCCATCCCCCGACATCAGACCCAGTGACAAGAAGGAGTGTCCTCATTGTGGAAGGACACATGCGGAGTGCTGGAAGTTAGCAGGGAAGTGCTTGAAGTTCGAGAGCAGCGAGCATCAGATCAGGGACTGTCCAAGGCTTCAACAGGGAGTCCAGTGTGGAGCGCCAACCCCAACAGTAGTAGCAACAGTGGCGCCAGCTATCGGAAGACCAAGAAAGCCTCGAGCCCAAGCTCGAGTGTTTGCATTGGCGCGTGAGGACGCAGAGTTGGCAGAAAACGTCACGGAAGGTACGGTTCTTTTCATGTGTGTGCACGCTCGGGTTTTATTTGATATGGGTGCCACTCACTCGTTCATTTCCGAGAGGTTTTCTAGGCAGTTAGGTGTAGAGTCTAGTGTAGAGGCTGAGGAGTTGGGGGTCCCTTTGTCTATACACACACCAGTAGGAACAATATCAACTAGGAAGTGTATTCCGTCTTTACCTGTGTGCATTGAGGACCGAGTCTTAGATGGGTGCTTCTATTTGCTAAAGATGAAAGACTATGATGCTATTCTTGGTCTAGATTGGCTAGAGGAGCACTATGCTTTAGTAGATTGTCGTCGGAAGAATATCACTTTCCGTATTCCTGGTGAGGATGAGTTTTCACATCCATTGCCAAGGAACTTAATGGGAAGATTTGTTATCTCCGCCATGAAGGCGATGAAGATGGTGAACAAGTTATCTCGAATTTTGTTGCATTATTTGTATTGCATATGAATACTTCATGTTTGTGTATGTATGTATGCGAATATCTACGTACGTACTAGTTAGTGTACTTATATGTGTATGTGTATGAATTAGATGTAAATAGAGTATGAATGGTATGGTGATAGTATGTACATGATAGTATACATATGGCACGTATATAGGTGTAAGTTATGCATGGTTTCTGCATGTTTTTGAGTTCTGGCCGAAGGCCAACTTGGCGTCAAGATCAATGGACGTTTGTGTTGTGTCGGCGTCAACCATATGGACGCCAACACTAAGTCCAGCGTCCAGCAATGTGGATGATAATTTCTCTGATGTGCATGCGTTGCAGAGCCCAGATTTCCGGGAGCAAGCTAGCTCACCCATTGGGGAGCTGTCCCCAACGGTCTGAAAGGGTTCACATCAACCCCTGCGGGGCAGGAGAGGCCTCTCTCCTATATCTGAACCCGAGTGCAACCCTAAACCCCTTTCTTGACCTCTTTTGAGAGATAGAGAAAAACCCTAACTGTTGTGAGCAAAACCCCACCTTTGCAACCTTTAATCCGGTGATTTGAAGCTTGTTCCGGCCATCTACCACGACAAGGAGGTAGCTGAACATCGAGAAAGGCATCCCTGACCTCGATCTGCTGTGGAGATTACTCAAGAACCCGGAGGAAGGCAATCTTGGGAGCTTCTTGGGACTGCCCAAGGAGAGCATCACCAACCCATTTAATCCCTTTGGAGAGTTTTTGAAAGGCAAGTAACCTACCCCTATCGTCCATGTAGATGTCAAGTAGGGTTTTATCATTTTTATGTATTTTTCCTCGTGTCCTAGATCCCCCATTCTCTTTGAATTTTGAAACTCGGGTCCTGCATTTTGCAGAAACCTGAACTTGACGGCAACATCCATTGCCGTCAAGATCCTCATTAACGGCCAGCGATTGTGCCGTTAAGCTCCATTAACGGCCCTAGCTTGCCGTTAAGTTTGTCTGGACAGAACAGTGAGCTGTTCTCTCCTTCTATACGATTATTTTCGATGTGCTTTGCGATGAGGATATATAGTAAACCTATTATGATATGTAATATGGATGTCTGAATGTGTGGTGAGATCCTTGTAATTTCTGTGATTTGGCATAAATGGTTTTATTATGGAGAATGTATGCATGATGAGACCTAGACCATGTTCGTTACCATTGTGCAATTCATGTGAAGTTGGATGCCCTAAATTTTGCTAGACCGAGAGTGGGTAAATCAATCCATGCTCTGAATTTTTGGGAATTTCTCCATGCTCCTCTGATTTATTGAATTTTCTGAAATGGAATTAGAAAAACATGCGTAGGTTTGTAAAATCCCCAGTAAATTGGGTGTTGTGTAATAAATCTGGGAAAATTTCATGTGGTGTTGTGTGCACTAGGTACAAGGTTATGATCTGTTAAACTGAACTTTTATGTTATACACCATGATAAATTGAATTTCGAATAATACGGGAATTTATGTTAAATTTTCTGCAATTTCATTTTGGATCAGAAAAATGTGAAAATTTTCATGTGGGGTCCTAAACCCGAAATCAGCATGTGGTTAAATTCTCAGGTCATTTAGACAACTATAACATGTAATATGAATTTTCCATTCAAAATGTGTAATTAATGCATGCCATTGTGAAATGATTTGATTTCTGGAAATCCAACCTGATTGGTGAAACTTCCTGAATGATAAATTCTGTCATCTATAGTGGCATGATTAGGAAAACATAGTCATGTTGTGAATGAGAGAATAAATGAGATGTGACCGTCATGTGTAAAAATATGTGTTAAAAATCGGTAAACGTGATATGTGTAAATTGTGCCAAGTGTGACACTGCTTCCATAGAGGGCAGTGGAACCGTATCATGGAAAAGTCCCCATGAGAAGGTTCAATGTGTTGTGATCCTAAGGGCATTAGGATGAAATCCTGGAGGTGGACAAGTACCACTGGTTAGGGTGGAGACTTGTTCTCCGGTCTGCGCAGTCCAAGAGTCGTCACTGTATTGCCTAGGTGACGTCTATGTGTATGTGATGTGATGTGTCCTTCTTATGGTGGTTTGGACTATGTGTCACGGTACTAAAGTGTAAGATGTGAAAATGTGAAATGTGAATGTGTCCATGTGAAAAGTGAGAATGTGAACATGTGAAATTGTGAATGTGTAAAGTATGAACTATGTGAATAAGATATTGTGTAAAAATGTGAAACCAAAATGTGAGGATGTGAAATTGAAATCCATGATATGAGGATCTGAAATCATGTTAGAACAGCAATATAAATGTGGTTATGATCATGTCCTATATGTGTACAATGCGTAGAATCCATGCTAGGGACAATCCTTACTTATGTGTAAACCATTCCATGTATGCTTACTCTCACGTTGTGGTTTGAATGAGAATGTAGCTTTCATGTGTTAGATTGTAAAGTGTTAAACCATGTCAAAACAGCAAGCTTAAGGCATGTAAAATGGTTATGTGCATGTGTAAGAAAGAGTAGTAACCATGTTAGCAAGGTTTTCTTTCATGTATGTAAGCTAATCATGCTAAATTGCTTTCATGTTTTAGCTTAATTGAAAGTAGAAATTTCATGTGTTGGAATGATTAGAGAGCATGTGATAGGAGCTTTTAATTTAGGAAATCTGAAAGCATGAATTATGTGTTTCATTAGTAGAATTACCATGACAAGTTGTTAATTTCAATGTCACGCATGCTATATGTTGTGTCTTGTAAATGTGTATGTAAAAACCTGCTATGATATGTGCATGTATGATAGATGTAGTGTTATTTGCTGAGTCTTTTAGACTCATTACTTGCTTTGGCGCATAGGTATAGTTGGTGACGTGGCACCGTTGGAGGAGACGGTGGAGAGCGACTCCGAGCGCGGAGACTAGCTCGCGGAGTTCATTGTGACAGTTTAGATTTTCATAGTATGTAATTTGAAACATTGTACTAGCATTATCATGAAAAATGTATAAGTGTGGACAATTATGTATTTGATTTTCTGCAATTTAATTATGTGGACTTCAGTTCTTTAAATGTTAATGCAATCATGTATGTTAAATGTGGATGATGAATGAAATGAAGACAGTAGTTCTTTTACTTCCGCTACTCTGTTCTTATATTCACGTGTATCTCAGCTGAATGTTATCGTTTGGGTAAATGTCCCACTGTGGCAACGTTCACTATATCGACGTGGGTTGGTATAACCGTACCGGTATAATGAGGGTCGCTACAGTGACACTTTTCTTGCCAACGTGGTCTTAGTATCGAAGGCTGATCAGTCACCAACCCTTGAGGAGATTGATGTAGTGCAGGAGTTTCCAGACGTATTTCCCGATGATTTGTCTAGTTTCCCACCAGTTAGGGAGATAGAGTTTACCATAGAGTTGCTTCTGGGCATCTCTCCTATCTCGAAGGCTCCATATCGGATGGCACTTGCAGAGTTAGCAGAGCTGAGGAAGCAGTTGCAGAATTTGCTGGATAAGGGATTTATTCACCCTAGTGTACCTCCTTAGGGCGCACCCGTATTATTTGTGAAGAAGAAAGATTGTTCACTTAGGTTGTGCATCGATTATAGAAAGCTCAACCAGGTGACTGTGAAGAACATGTATCCCTTACCACAGATTAATGATCTATTTGACCAGCTATAGAATGCATCGGTATTTTCTAAGATTGATTTGCGGTCCGGCTATCATCAGTTGAGGATTAGGAGTGAAGATGTGTCCAAGACGGCCTTTAGGACTCGTTATGGACATTAAGAGTTTTTGGTTCTTCCTTTTGGTCTAACCAACGCCCCTGCAGTGTTCATGGATCTCATAAACATGGTGTTTAGACTTTATTTAGATAGTTTTATGGTAGTATTTATCGACAATGTGTTAGTTTATTCTTCGGATGAGGCCACACATCGTCAGCATTTGAAGGTAGTGTTAGAAGTTCTCCGAGAGCACAAGCTATATGCAAAGTTCAGCAAGTGTGATTTCTGGAAGCACGAGGTCCATTTCCTTGGGCATGTTATCTCCGGTGCTGGTGTAGCAATCCAACAAAGGTCCAGGCTGTATTAGATTGGGAGATTCTCAGGACCCCGTCAGAGATTCAGAGTTTTCTTGGTTTATCGGGCTATTATCGGAGATTTATTGAAGGATTTGCATCAATTGCCGCTCCTTTGACTAAGCTAACCAGGAAGGGTGTGAAGTTTGTCTGGTCCGAGGATTGTGAGAGTAGCTTTCAATTGTTGAAAGCTAAGCTTACTTCTGCACCAGTGTTGATTTTTCTTAGTGGTGTAGAGGGTTTTGCCATCTACACGGATGCATCTCGGATTGGTTTAGGTTGTGTGCTGATGCAGCAGGGAAAGTTAGTGGCGTATGCTTCTCGTCAATTGAAGGAGCATGAGCGTAACTATCCCACTCATGATTTGGAGCTTGTGGCAGTGGTTCATGCACTAAAGATCTGGAGGCACTATCTTTATGGTGTCAGATTTCAGGTGTTCACTGACCACAAGAGCTTGAGGTATCTCTTTTCACAGAAGGAGTTAAACCTACGGCAAAGGAGATGGATTGAGTTCCTCAAGGACTACGACTTCGATCTTCAATATCATTCAGGGAAGGTGAACGTCATAGCGGATGCTCTTAGAAGGAAGAGATCTTTACTTTAGCAAGATTGGAAGATGTTGGAGGATGCTGCTTATGCGATGACTGAGTTAGAGCCACAGTTATGTCAGGCTTTCATGGCTCAGTTGTCTTTTCAGTCTACTTTGCTCGATGAGGTGATTGAGCAACAGAAAGCCGACCCTAGACTCCAGGAGTTGCAAGGCAGGCTTTGCTTGAGATGAAGACGGTGTGATTAGGTTTCATCACCGAGTCTGTGTTCTTGATATTGTAGATGTTCGTGAGCATGTTCTAGCAGAAGCTCATAGGTCGAGATTCTCTATTCATCCAGGTAACACTAAGATGTACCAGGACTTGAAGAGCTCTTTTTGGTGGTCTGGCATGAAGAAGGATGTGGCGGATTTTGTATATAGGTGTTTATTATGCCAGTAAGTGAAGGCCGAGCGTCAGTGACCATCTGGTCTTATGCAGAAGATGGAGATCCCAGTATGGAAGTGGGAGGCTATCACTATGTATTTTGTAATTGGTTTGCCCAGATCAGTGAGGGGCAATGACTCAATTTGGGTGATTGTAGATAGATTCTCTAAGACTGCGCATTTCTTGCCTATGATGAAGAAGCAGTCAGTGGAGAGTTTGGCTAGGTTGTATGTTAGTAGCATTGTTAGGTTGCATGGCATGCCGAAGTCGATCATTTTGGATCGAGATCCGAGATTTACTTCGAGGTTATGGAAGGGTTTTCAGGAGGCGTTAGGTTCCGAGTTGAAGCTTAGTTCGGCGTTCCATCGCCGGACTGATGGACAGTCCGAAAGGACTATCCAGACGCTCGAGGATATGTTGCGAGCATGTGTGTTGGATTGGAAGGGTGATTGGGAGCGTCATTTACTTCTTGTGGAGTTCGCATGTAATAATAGTTTTCATGCGAGTATTGGTATGGCTCCATTTGAGGCATTATATGGGCGGCCTTGTAGATCTCCTTTGTGCTGGGAGGAGACAAGTGATAGGCAGTTGATTGGTCTAGAGTTAGTACATGAGACTTCAGATAAGATCTAGCTTATTAGGCAGAGGCTTGTTGCGGTGTGGGATAGGCAGAAGAGTTACGGCGACAACATGAGGAAGGATTTGGAGTTCGAGGTGGGCGAGCATGTATTTTTGAAAGTTTCGCCTACTCGAGGTGTTTTCAGTTTTGGCAAGCATAACAAGTTGAGTACTAGATTCATTGGCCCGTATGAGATTCTTAGGTAGATGGGCAACGTGGCATATGAGCTAGCTCTACCTCCAACGCTAGCAAGTGTGCATCCTATTTTCCATGTATCCATGCTTAGGAAGTATGTGTGAGATCCATCTCATGTTATAAGTCATGAGCCAGTGGAGATCCAGCCAGATCTGTCGTATGTCGAACAACCTGTAGCTATTCTTGATCGAAAGGTTCAGCACCTCCGGAACAAGAGCATTGCGTCCGTGAAGGTGCTATGGCAGAACTTTGCACGAGAGGAGGCTACTTGGGAGCTTGAGGATTCTATGATGAAGAAGTATCCCCAATTGTTTGAGTAGTGTCGTTCTAACTTCGAGGATGAAGTTTTCTTTAAAGGGGAGAGGGTGTAAGGCCCTCGAATTTTTGCTCTTTTATTTGACTTTGTCTTATGATGTATTAGTTGCTATGTGTATATAGCTATGTGCATGTGTATACATGTATATGTATATATATAAATATGTGTTATTTCTATACAATTTACAATAAATAATGTTGTATATATGCATATGCTTGTCAATCATGTATATATTGTTTTACTTACATTGTACGTATGGTGCTTAGGTTTCACATTACATATTGCATGTATAAAAATATAGTGTATGCATGTTTCTGGTCATTTCTATGTTCTGGCCGAGAGGCCAATTGACGTCAACATGAGTGGACGTTTATAAGGGAGTCGACATCCAGATCGATGGACACCAATTCACAGTAGACGGCCAGGAATGTGGACGTCTATTTCGCAGAATTTCTGCGGTTTCAGATCTAGAAACGGCTGCGTTTCGTTCGGTTCTTGATTTGGAAACCTTCGTCCAACGGTAGGATTCCTACCTAAGCGCATACCCAAACCCCTTGGCTCTATAAAAGCACCCTTCTTGGCTGGATTAGGTCCCTTTTTGCTCTTGTCAAAACCCTAGAACTGTATGTGCGAAAATCGATCTTTGGAGGCTTGGATCTAGCGCTGTGGTGCATCATTCGGCGATCTACATTGACTGAAAGGAGCCCTGAACCTTGAGGAGGCTTCCTCGACTTCGGTGTGCAAGCTACATCAACCTAAAAGACTGGATCTGGGACGATTTAGGGCATCTTCTTGGCTTGGCCAAGGAGAGCTTCTCCGACAATTAAATCCCAATAGACAATTTTTAAGAGGCAAGTAACATGTGTATATCATCTCTACCCGTGTCTAGTAGGTCCTAGGTATTTTTACCGAATTTTCCTCGTGTCCTGGAACCCCCATTAACCGTGTTTTGTGCATTCTGTCTGCACTTCTGCAGACAACAACTTAACGACAACTTTTGCTGCCGTTAAGATCCCTAGTTGGCGGCAACCTATGGTGTCGTTAACCCATGTTGGCGGCAACATCTATGCCGCCAAGTTCTTCAAGTTTGCAGAAATGTAGTTTTGATCTATACCCTGTGATTTCTGGACTTATGATTGTCTGTGCATGCGATCAGAGTTATGTTTAGTCAGATACATTCAATAGATCATGCCATGTGGATAGGTTCAAATTTTGTAAATTGTATTATTTATTAGAATTTCTGTAATAGAACAATAAGCATGATCTGATCTTGATAATTCATGACAAATTGGATCCATGATGTGTTAGGGTTTAATAAATTTTCTCCAACCCTATAATGACTGTCTCTAGGTATGGACAC
This sequence comes from Colocasia esculenta, assembly GCA_014218235.1. NCBI lineage: Eukaryota > Viridiplantae > Streptophyta > Magnoliopsida > Alismatales > Araceae > Colocasia > Colocasia esculenta. Next base: position 116,550,744 of record CM024756.1, on the reverse strand, counting down.
TGTTAGGTATGACTGTTATACTGTGAATTCTTATGAGAAATTGGTGATAAATATACCTGTAATCTGTTTTAATTGTTATAATTAATTTACAAGTCAAAAAAATCTGAAAAATTGAGCATATGATTTGCTATCTATTTGGAACTTGTGATAACATTTTCGTCCTGTTTAGATGATAGTAGGTATAGTTACTGATGTAGCAATGAAAATTAGCCATGTTGCGCATATTAAATTTAATTTTGTATGATGCAACGATTAACAACATGATTAGAACTGTAATATGAGTTATTTAACATTGTAAACAATAGCATCATGTTAGGTAAAATTGAAGAATGTGTAATTGTCTAAAAATGAATGCAATTATGTTAAATGGTGCATGAGAAATGTGTAAACCATGTAACTAATGTGAATTGTGATAATATGTGCCATTAGTGACAGTGCTACAATAGAGGGCTGTGGAACCATACTGTAGTAAAGTCCCTACGGGAAGGTTCAATGTGTGTGATATCCTATGGGCAATTAGGATGAAATCCTGGAGGTGGACAAGTACCACTGGTTAGGGTGGAGAGTGTTTCTTCCAATTCTGCACAGTTAACTAAGATCTATCACTATGTTGCCTAGGTGATGGATATGTGTAAGTGTTATGTGTGTCCTTCTAGTGGTGGTTTGGACTATGTGTCACGACAACTAAGTGTAAAATGTGAATATGTGTAAGTGAACTTGTGAAATATGCAATGTGTAGATGAGCATGTTTATTTGTTAAGTGAATGAGTTAGTTTGTGAACAATTGTCAATTTCAAAACAGCAAGTGAAATGTGAGTATAAATGTTATAATTGCATGAGAAAATGATTAGAATTCATGCTAGATGTGCTATTTACCTCATACTTAATTCCATGTTCTAAATTGGTCGAATTGTTCCATGATAGAGATAATGGTTGAATTGTAAATCATGTTATATGTTATGTGTAGAATGCATGTGTAGGATTATTATGTTATGCTGTTTAATGTTACAAGCATGTATCATGTGTTCTATAGCTATAAGTCTTTCCCTGTATAGTAGTTTAGATTGTATGAAGCATGCAACATGTGTTACTTCTTATCTTTAAAAATCAGCATGTGCATATGATATGTGTAAGGGTGTTGTACATAGATTGCTTGCTGGGTCTCTTTAGACTCATACTTGCTTCGGCGTACAGGTGTGTCAGGTGTCTCCACTTCTAACGAGGAGATAGCTAGGAGTGACTCGGAGAGGGAGGAGTAGCTATTGTTGTGGAGATTCTATATTGTACTTCATTTTCATAAGTATGTAATCAATAAATGATGTATTTCAGATGAACAATGTAAATTATGTTGGAGTTGTATTAATGTGGACTTTAGTTTCTTTTATTTCTATATAGACTATGGATATTGTAATCACGGGGAATGTGCACCCCAAAGACATGCAACATGATACTAAATCAAATAATATGGAAATAAGGAATGTGATCGCCACCTAGATAGTTGCCATAAATAAGAATTAAGTAAGCTAACTATGCTAAGAACAGGAAAGAGGACAGTGGACTTACTGAGATCGCTACGGGTGACCCCGTCGCGATGGGCTATTATCGCGACGCTCGTATAGGGTGCGTCTATGCTGTCGCGTCGCCCTCCTCTGCCGCGTCCTCTGCAGTGCGGGAGAATGATGGTTGGGACCTTCTTCCTGCCCTCTGGCCGGCCAGAGGACAAGAGCCGCTCGTGGATCTTTGCTTGGGTGCCTGCCAAAACAACGAAAGCAAGAAATAAAACCCTGTTAGACTATGTTAAGTGTAGTAGCTATTCTTAAATGAAAGAATGTTGCGGAGCATGGAGGGAACGGACCTGGGGGGTGGTTTTTAAACCCCTTGGGTAGTAGGAAAATGTGGGGAGGAATATGCATGGGGAGAAATCATGGAAGAGGAGAAGGAGGAATCGTAACTCATGTATACATGTGTAAAATGTGGAAAAGAAAATAAAATCAAAACTAAACAGATACTGCCCTGTTTGATGTGATTCTAGTTGGAGGTCGAAGAGGAGGATGTCGTGAACAACTTTCATAAAGACATCTTGAAGAGATCTGGCCTGGTTTGGGCTGTGGAAGAGACGATAATCCCACATGTGCAAATCTCGATATGAGAGAGAAAGTGAAGATCAATCTGCTGTAACTTTTCGCACAAGCCACCAATCGATGTGATTCCATTCGAGGTTGAAGAGGGCTCTATGGGGAGAAACTTTGATGAAGAAACCTCGAAAATATATAGCCTGGTTCGATCTCCACAAGATGTGCAAGCACTGCCGGTCCTAAAGGCAATATGAGAGAGAAAGAGGAGAGAGAAAGAAGGAAAACGGGAAGAACAGTTTCTCCTCTACGTTGGGGACGATGGGACCTCGTGGGTAGAGCCTCCAGGGACTTCTCCTCATGGTGGTAGCCTTCCTCTCTCCCCTAGAGAGTCCTAGGATGTGTTTTAGATAGAGATAGAGTCCAATCCCCAGTTAGAGAGAGAGTCCAAGTTGTGGGAGAGTTTGAGAGTCTATCTAGAGTTTGGATGGAGTTGGGGGCTCCCTAAGGATGAGGATAGGAGGTTTGGGTCGTAATCCAACTCAAAGGGACTTTAAATAGGCTCTAGGATGGAAGGAGAGGTCGAAAATCACGTAAAAATGTGTTTACGTGCATGGCGCTGTCGCGACGGGTCGTGGGGCCGCGTTCTTGTCGCGACCATGCACCAGGTCGCGACTATAAGATAGTCCGCATAGGTCCCACAAAATGGGCCATAACTCTCTCCACAGACATCGGATTGATGAGATGTTTATTGCGTTGGATTCTAGACTCAGAGGGCTACAAAATGATAGTATGATATGCCAAATTTGGATTATAAATGAGGAAGGTATGAGCTCTCAAAGTGAAGACATGTTCACAGGATTGGGCAGATTGCACAGTTTTGATGTTTCAAGTGGATCTTGGCCTTGGGCTTAAGAATGGACTTGAAATTGAGGGTGAATGGGCTCATGATGGGCCAAAGAAGGACTCGAAAGTGATGATCAATTTGGGACATCAATGATATGGACAAGAAATGTGCTCAACTTATAGGCCAAAAATGGGTGTCTATAGATTGCCCCTCCTTGATGCCCGCTTTGCAAGGGAGCGAAGCGGAAAGAGAGCGAAGTGTAATGAAATGAAATGGAGCGAGGATGAAGAAGAGTGGACTGAAAAGTGGGCATCAAGTTAAAGAGACACCTATCACAACCAATAAGTGATAGAAATTATTAGGAAGACTCTGAACAAACCACAAGGAAGGGCGAGCACGGACGGCTCCTGTCTGGAACGACAAAAAAAGGAAAGCAAAAGAAGGATGATCAACCTCTTGATTAAGAGGTACCCTAGACAATTGGCCTGCAGGTTTCATCTTGGGAGGACATGTGCGTGCCAGGCAGGTCATGATGACTCAAGGCCTGGGAGCGGTTCGCAACCAAGACGGATCATGGGGAATATTTAAGCTGATTTGGATGAAATGAGGGAGTAAATTCCAGACAGAAGTCATACTGGCCAACTAGACCAAGAGACTAGTTCAAAGAAGACCTTTAAATTGTAAGTGGAATAGGATTTCTTGTTCAAGAAACTTAAGCTTGATTGATCACCACCAGGGAAACAACCTTTGACAAATCATGAGGCATGAAGCTCAAAGTCCTACATGATGCATGCTGGGCTAAAATAAAAAGAAATCATCAAATCAATTTGCAAAGAAAAGAGAAAATATAAAATACTCAAGGATAATATTGTTAATCCGAATAAGAACGGGTCAAGAGACTACTTGCAACCGCAGTGTAGGCCTGAATCCATCGTTCCCAAACTTATTTAACTTAACGGCCTATCCAGCGATTAGCAATGTGCACCTAGATTATCACTGTTTTTGTTGAAGGGGAACTGAAATCCCAAAACACATTGAAAACCAGTCGGTCCTTCAGATAATATAGTAGCATAAGTACCATATAGTAATGCAAGGGAGAAGGGATAGGGATACTTACCTGAACTTACTTGTGGAGCGCAGAACTCGCCATTTTTTGGGTTTTACATTTTTTTGGTTTTTTTTATGTGTAAATGAAGCAATAAACAATGCACTAAACAAGCTAACAACAACAAGCATACACAGCTCAGTCACCCACATGATTGAAACAAAGCACTGAAGAACCGCCAGGGTCACACATAGAGAATCCTCTCATGGAGCCATTGAGGGAGAATATGTATGGGACTTGGGAAGGACTTGGTGGGATAATGAGCTTGAAATTCAAATCATGGGTGGGACTGAGGAGGAGAGACAGATCGTAAAGATGATGTGAGCAAGACTCAGACAAAAGTAATGAAGAAATGTGGAGATCTGAGCGATCAATGCTTGGGAGCCAATGTACCTGCACACTTAGCATGTATGATTAGATCTGCTCATTTTTGTTATTTTTAGTTTGAAAACATTTGAATTTTTTTTAGAGTTTTGAAATTATTTGATTTTTTATATTTTTGGCAATATCTGATTTTTTTGGATTTTTGGAAATATTTGATTTTTTTATTTTTGGCAATATTTGATTTTTTTTGAGATTTTTGGCAATATTTGATTTTTTGGGGGATTTTGAATAACGCCTAAAGCCGACGTTAGCCCTTCCTAAAAAGGCACATGAGACGGAAGGTACTCACCCTTGCTACTAGAGCACTAAAGCAAGATCAAACTACTGGCAAAGGGTCCCCATTCATTCCCCTTTCATTAAAGACCACCAAAAGGTCAGATGTGCATTAAGATGGTGGTGTCCTGTAGATGGTTGCCCCTAGTTTGCGGTGCCACTACAAAGGCCATACCCGGGAGACGACCCAGCCTTATAGAGAGAAAGAGATGAAAGTTTGGGGATAAGTCTAGTGCAAGCTTTAAAGGACAAGTTAGGCTTAGCTTCCTTCCACGGCATACCTCTTAGAGGTTCAATCTGTTGAGGAGGGACTATTGGTCACTTTATTGTGCCTATTTCTTGTTTGGGGCATGCGTATGACTGGGCTCAAGGGTGTCCCGCGGGGAACTGTACTGCCACTCTTTGCCATGCCCTTATTCCTTGATTTTCTTTCAGTTGTTCTTCTTCTCACTTTTATTTGGCTTTTCTTTTGCAGGCCTGATTGACCATCCCTATTTGAGATTTCCTCTCATTGAGATGTGCTTAGGTTGGTCGCCTCGCCTAAATAGTCTTTTTACCTTTACACTTCGACCGAGTAAAGAAGAGAACTACTTTTGCACCACCTAGGTATGGCCTAAATAGTAGCGATGTTTGCTAGAGGAGCCGACTAAGGTTGCCATGTGAGTGTGTGATGATCCTTGCTTAAGGTGACCTTTAATGACAGGGAATGAACGTCGGTTCCCTAGCGCGGAGCAATCTCTATCCTGAGTGCTGCAGACGTAAAAAAATAAACCTAAGACTGACTTGATGACTCTCTTTGACGTTCTTTGTGATGAAACAAAATTTACATGATTATTTGCTGGGCAACACGACCCCTTTATTGAAAGAGCGACCTGCATTAGTCTTTGAACTTTGATTTTGGTTGATTTTAATTAGCTCATTTGCAGGAAAAGGTAGGGATGGCAAGAATTGGAGTCAACTCAATTACAAATAAGAGGGAGACAAGACTCTACAAGAATATGAGGGATAAAAACCTTTCAACAAAGAATTTACAAAGAAGGGAAAGAATGTTAGTGAGGACTAAAGCCTCGGAAACAATGAGAAAAAAGGTTAGGACCCGAATAAGGAGTGAGGGAGGAATCGGGTCAGGCTCGAGATCAGGAGGAGTCGGAGGAATGAATTGTAGGATAGAGGGTGGAGGATCTGGTGGATCAGAAGGTGAAGTGGAAGGAAGGGAATCAGGACCAAGATTGGATGTCCCTGAAGGATGTGGGCCCGGCCTACAATCAGGAGGCTCAGGTGAAAGAGGAAAAGGGGAATCCTGAGCACTAGGAAGAAAGTTAGGTGACCCAGGTGGACATGGACAGAAAACCTGGGAACCCCGAGGGTGATCGGGTGGCTCAAGAGGAAGAGATAAGTGAGGGTCCAAAGACCCTAGAGGAGTAGGAGGGGAATAATGCGGCACCAGTCCAGAATTGGGAGATCGGGCGCCTCCTCTGAGAACCAGATTGACCAAAATGAGTAGTATTGAAAGATCAAGGTTAGAAGATGAGAAGATAGGGAGATCGATATTTTTCTTGAAGAATTTCAATCTTGATCTCAGCCTCCTTTGCTTCTTGGCAGATTTCTTCTTGTGACGCCACAACTTCTTTGCTCTCACAGACAGATACGACGGTTTCTTCTTGACATGTCTTCTTAAGTAGTGGGACCAGGCAGCAGATGGCCTCGCTCTTCTCTGCAGCCACACGGCTCTCTCATCAATTATAGTCGTCATGACTGTCGTGTGCGCACTTGCCCCTTAGCTATCATTTGCATATCCAACATTTATAGACACCCATGGGGGAATGCCATAAATAGGCTCCTTTGCTGAGAGGGTTTCCCTTGACAAGTGGACAGTGCAGATCAATGGAATTTGATGCGTGGTACCCACAACTTGAGATTTGGCATCTTGGCCTGACAGTCAGACATGAAGACCAACCCCCTTGACAGTTGAAGAGGGGAGGCTTCTAGGAGTGTGATGGGTTGCACTAGCACTGCCAACTGACTGACAGGCTGAGGCAAATTGCAAAGGACTCTTGGAAAAACCTTGAGTGTTCTTGGTGACATAGCAATGTGCCCCTGGTTAGGTTGAAACATGGCAAGGAGGGCTTTGGATGCTTCGGGCAGCATGACTTCTTGCCTCTTGAGTGACAGCTGATTCATGATGGCCTTAGTAGCCGCGTGAGATAGCACGACATTTGTAGAGAACCCCTTCTCTTGACCAGCCATATGCAAAATAACTGAGTGAGGAGTGATGATGGCATTAATGGTAGCATTTCCAATAAGCAACGTAATGGCTACCGTCCCCGCTTTGGACCTGGCTGGCACTAGGGCCTAGGAACACTTTTGACAGTGCTCTTCTGAGGAGATGAAGGCTCATCCTTCCCGAACATGTCTGAGATAAGGACACAGACTGGCATGTGACTGATGTAGTTGTAAGGGTCGAAATACATGACCGGAACTGGGCTACCTTTACTCGGTCCATCTTGCATAGGGGAAGTAATTTCAAGGCATGCTGCTGGTGATGCACACCCGCTCCATTGGGATGTGGTAATGGCATGTATGGTGGCTATGGTGGGTTCGTCGGATGCGGAGGGCTTGTTGTGAGGTGATCGGATGATGGCAAGGATAGGCTCGTGCGGAGAGAGCTCTTCCTCCAACTCAGAGGCTGAAGTATCCTTACTCTTGGGAGTAGGAAACACTTGCAAAGGCTCAGAGGTGAGTGGAGCTTGCTCAAGCCTTGGTGTTGTGATGGTTGTATGCTCAGGCATAGGTGGTGGTGGCATAGAGAGAATGGCAATAGGTAAGGATGTAGGGTTTAGAGTAGATGAGGGATTAGTGGGTTGCGGCGTTGGTGGAGATGACTGACGGTGTACCAACATAATACGTCGAGCTGATAGCTTGTCGTCGTGTCGTGGCGCGGTGTCGGGGGGAGGTGTGGTGGTGCTAGCCTGAGTAAAGGTTGGTGGAGGGGGTTGTTGAGGTTGTGACGGAGCGGATGGTGCACTTGGAGTATAAGTAAAGAAGTGCCTTTGGCCTTGAACTGGTGGAGATGACGACTGCGTTGATACTTGTGCTGGATGTCTTGGTTGCGCTGCTGGCTGCTCGGGCTGCTGTTTTGCTGCCTGTGATGGGGAGGACTGCTGCCCCTAGTCTTGTGCTTTTCTCTTCTCTTGACAATGCAAGATGAGCCTGTGCATTTCAGACCAATTTATCTTCTGCTCTAGATCCAGATTACATATTACATCCCGAAATTCGCAGCAGTTTGCGACTATATGCCCCGGATGGCGATGGTATGGGCAAAATTCTGATCGGTCCACTGTCATGTCCCAGCTTGGCTTTTCTGGAGGGAGTTGCAATGCATTAATGGACATCAGGGCTGTGAAAACATCAGAGAGGGACTCAGGCAACAGATGATAATGGGTTCACTTTGGGCCAAGTGAATGCCGTGATGGCTGGGTAGTGGATGGTAGGGTGCTGCGGCATCGACTAGGTGGTTGTTCTTGTGGAAGTGGGGCCAGTTGGCTATATGAAGGTGGAGGTGCATGGTGGTTAGTGGAGTGGGTAGGCGTGGGGTGGAGGATGGTATCAACTTGGGCCTGGGTTTGGACTCCCTCATAAGTGGCCCCTTGAAATGAAGAATTCGGTTGTTGGGCCTCAAACATGGATGACATAGGGGACTCAATGAGTTGGGTTCTAACAAAGCGAGCCTAGCTGTATAACTGCTACATAGATGAGATGTCGTTCATAGCTAGGATGTGGCGGTACATGGGTGTTGCATTAGCAATGATAAGCTTGATTTTCTCCACTTCCGAGATGTGCATCTGGACATGCGTGGACATTTGACGCCACCGGTCGACATAGGTTGCAAAATCTTCATCGGGTTTCATCTGCTCAGCCACCAGATTGGCCATTGAATACTCGGGCCCGGCCCGGTCATGATATTGCTGTACGAATCTGGCCTTGACGATTTCAAAATCCTCGACTTCATTGAGAGGCAGGGAATAGAACCACTCCAGAGCAGGCCCATCCAATGACCGCCGAAAAAGATAAGCCAATAAGTGGCGATCATGTTGATAGGACACCGACTCATAGAGAAAATCCTTCAGATGGATGTAAGGGTCTCCAGCCCCATTGTATTTGCGATAAATAGGGAGCTGAGAAGGTGGAGGGATCCGGAGACCACGGAAATCAGGGAGAGTATCATTGAGGGAAGGTTTTGGCTTTAACTGCCTCTGCAAGTCGCTAAGCTCTCGCTTCATGGACTCAAACTCAGACTGGAATTTCTGAGCTGAGAGGGATTGTGGATAGCGAGAGGCAGCTTGAGCGTGAGAATGGATTCGAGAGTCAAGGTTCGGACCAGATTGAGCATAATGGGCCAATTGTAATGATGTGGGGTGAACAGAAGGATGGCCTGATCCAGGAGTGACAACATGAGAGGATCTAGAATGAGTAGGATAATGTGGGCCTGTTGGGCCTATCCTAGAAGAAGACCGTGGAGCAAAGGTGGACAACAATTCGCGGGCCTGGTCGGGGCCCAGTTCAAGCAGGAGGCGCTCCAATTCAGCGGCCTCATTAGAAGAGGATGGTGACGGAACAGATTGGGAACGGGCACTCTCATCGGCCCGATGGGCCCAGGACTGGGCCGAATTTGGAACAGACTCATGAGACAATGGGTCTATATGAGGAGGAGAGGTTGGAGGATAGGTAAAGTGGAAAGGAGCCATGAGAGGATGAGAAATGGAGGAAATAAAAGGATACACTAAAATACAAATAAGGGGTACAACAACAGTTACAATCACACAAGAAGGGGACGATAAGGGAGTTCTCAAGCAAACACCCAAGTTAACATGATAAGCGTTAGGATTTTAGGGTTATCACTTAACCTTTTAATGGATTGATTGAATTGAATTACACTTGGCTAAAGGAGGACCCTAATGGGTATGGACTCAAGTACTCCAGTGACACTAAGGGGATGCACAAACTCACGCATAATACAGCCTGATCTATGGGTACAACGGGTACAACCAGCTCGGCGAACCGCAATGTGCGTACGGCCACGGGGACTTACGGAGGCCCTCAGTAGGTGGCCCTGGTCAGCCCACGAGTACTCGCAGGTGAGAGGGTTTGCTCTACCAAGGAGGAAAACCTAATCAGCACGGATCAGAAGTGTATGCATGAGCCTAGGTGGACCAAAGTGCATGCAAGTCTAACCTAAACTAACAAATAGTGACTGGCAGGTCTCTGCTGACGTTGCGATGACCAGATCTGCCATGACCTTATCGCGACCAAAGATTCGGCCGCGACAGCAAAAGGGCACAGAAACCCACAGTCACATGCAAACAGCAACAAACAGACTAACCTAAAGCACAATACAATCACGGAAGGAAGTAAACAACACAGTGTAGCTATCTAGATAGACAGAAACTGATGCATGGAGGGAAAATAGTAACATGCACTGTGTACCTATAGTCACGTCCCCGACAACTGCCACATCCAGTCGTGGTCACTCGATACGCCACGACAAGATTCGAGAACGTACAGTGGAAATAAAAGGAAAAGTCGAGCCCTTGTAGGATTCTAACAGACAGAAGAGTGAATATACATAGCAGAACAGCATGAGGAAGACATGGATACACCTTCAGTGAAGGAAAAACACATGAGGAAGAGGGACAACACGTACCTGTAGTCGCGTCCACCCTTATGGACGCGATGCTATCGCGGCGGCCCGATGCTATCACGGCGGCCCGATGCGCCGCGTTAACAACCGAGAACAAAAGGACAAGAAGACACAGGAACAAACCTAACAGGGTATCTAATAAGCACATAAACAGATCATCATGGCAGGCACACAAGCAAAATCGGCGAAGCTAGCACTGAAGGTCCCACTGTGATCGCCAAAAGGTGTAATCACGGGGAATGTGCACCCCAAAGACACGCAACAGGATATTAAATCAAATAATATGGAAATAAGGAATGTGATCGCCACCTAGATAGTTGCCATAAATAAGAATTAAGTAAGCTAACTATGCTAGGAACAGGAAGGAGGACAGTGGACTTACTGAGATCGGGACGGGTGACCCCGTCGCGATGGGCTGTTATCGCGATGCTCGTACAGGGTGCGTCTATGCTGTCACATCTCCCTCCTCTACAGCGTCCTCTGCAGTGCGGGAGAATGATGGTTGGACCTTCTTCCTGCCCTCCAGCCGGCCAGAGGACAAGAGCCGCTCATGGATCTTTGCTTGGGTGCTTGCCAAAACAACGAAAACAAGAAATAAAACCCTATTAGACTATGTTAAGTGTAGTAGGTATTCTTAAATGAAAGAATGATGGGAGCATGGAGGGAACGGACCTGGGGGGTGGTTTTTAAACCCTTGTGTAGTAGGAAATGTGGGGAGGAATTTGTATGGGGAGAATCATGGAAGAGGACAAGGAGGAATCCTAACTCATTGTATACATATGTAAAACGTGGAACAGAAAGTAAAAATCAAAACTAAACAGATACTACCCTGTTTGATGTGATTCTAGTTGGAGGTCGAAGAGGAGGATGTCATGAACAACTTTCATGAAGACATCTTGAAGAGATCTGGCCTGGTTTGGCTGTGGAAGAGACGATAATCCTGCATGTGCAGATCTCGATATGAGAGAGAAAGTGAAGATCAATCTACTGTAACTTTTCGCACAAGCCACCAATCGACGTGATTCCACTTCAAGGTTGAAGAGGGCTCTGTGGGGAGAAATGTTGATGAAGAACCTCAAAGAGATCTGGCCTGGTTCGATCTCCACAGGATGTGCAAGCACTGCCGGTCCTGGAGGCGATATGAGAGAGAAAGAGGAGAGAGAAAGAAGGAAAACGCGAAGAACAGTTTCTCCTCTGCGTTGGGGATGATGGGACCTCGTGGGTAGAGCCTCCAGGGACTTCTTCTCATGGTGGTAGCCTTCCTCTCTCCCCTAGAGAGTCCTAGGATGTGTTTTAGATAGAGATAGAGTCCAATCCGGAGTTAGAGAGAGAGTCCAAGTTGTGGGAGAGTTTGAGTCTATCTAGAGTTTGGATGGACTTGGGGGCTCCCTAAGGAAGAGGATAGGAAGTTTGGGTCGTAATCCAACTCAAAGGGACTTTAGATAGGATCTAGGATGGAAGGAGAGGCCGAAAATCAGGTAAAAACGTGTTTACGTGCATGGCGCTGTCGCGACGGGTCGTGGGGCCACGTTCTTGTCGCGACCATGCACCAGGTCGCGACTATAGGACAGTCCGCGTAGGTCCCACGAAATGGGCCATAACTCTCTCCAAAGACATCGGATTGATGAGACGTTTATTGCGTTGGATTCTAGACTCAGAGGGCTACAAAATGATAGTATGATATGCCAAATTTGAATTAGAAATGAGGATGTTATGAGCTCTCAAAGTGAAGACATGTTCACAGGATTGGGCAGATTGCACAGTTTGATGTTTCAAGTGGATCTTGGCCTTGGGCTTAAGACTAGACTTGAAATTGAGGGTGAATGGGCTCATGATGGGCCAAAGAAGGACTCCAAAGTGATGATCAATTTGGGACATCAATGATATGGACAAGAAATGTGCTCAACTTATAGGCCGTAAACGAGTGTCTACAGATATAATGAGGATGATGGAATAAGAATTGTTGTTTATTTTCTACTGTACTCTTGTGATATTTGTGTACATCTCAATCTAATGTTAGTGTTGGGTCAATGTCCCACTGTGACGACGTTCGTTATACCGACGTGGATTGGTATAATCGTACCGATATAAGGAGGGTCGTTGCAATCTATGTATTGGCAGATCATTGAAGCCCAGAGGACAACTAGAAATTTAGCAGAAATCGTGAAAATGGAGGGTGTCACCATTGATGATAACTGTTTAGTCAGTCTCAGAGACAGATTATATGTACCAGCAGAAAGAAAATGAAAGCAAAGGGTACTGGAAGAAGCTCATAAATCTAGGTACACCATTCATCCAGGCAGCACAAAATGTATCAAGATTTGAAAAAGTCTTTTTGATGGCCAAACATGAAAAGAGAAATAGTAGAATTCATTACAAGGTGTTTAGTTTGTCAGCAGATCAAGGCAGAGCATCAGAAGCTCGGAGGTCTACTATAGCCATTACCAATTCCACATTGGAAATGGGACGACATTGTTATGGATTTTGTGGCAGGACTACCGAGGACAGCTACATGGCACAATGGAATATGGTATTTGTTGATAGGTTAACCAAAGTATGTAGATTAATGGCAGTGAGCATGTCTTGGACAGTGGACAGATTAGCAAGAATTTATGTTGGTAGAATTGTTCCATTGCATGGTATTCCCAAGACAATTGTTTCTGACAGAGATCCAATGTTTATTTCTGGTTTTTGGAGAAGCCTACAAAAAGTTATTGGTATAGAATTGAGATTTTGTTCAGCATATCACCCACAAACTGATGGTCAGACAGAAAGGACAATTCAAACAATTGAAGACATGTTACGAGCTTGTTGTTTAGTGTGGGGAGGCAGCTGGGAGCACCATCTGGGGATGGTGGAATTTGCTTATAATAATAGTTATCACACCAGCATCAGGATGGCACCCTACGAAGCATTATATGGCAGGCCATGCAGAACACCTTTGAACTGGCATGAAGTTGGAGAGAGGCAAGTAATGGGTTCGGAATTAATTCAGCAGACTACGGAAATGGTCAGATTTATTAAAGAAAAGTTGCAGATAGCCCAAAGCCGGCAGAAAAGTTATGCAGATACTCGACGTCAACCATTACAGTTTGAGGTTGGAGACTTTGTTTTTCTGAAAGTTTCTCCTATAAAGGGTGTCTTAAGATTTAGCAAGAAAGGTAAATTGAGCCCAAGGTATGTGGGGCCCTTCAAGGTGTTAGATAGAATTGGGGAGACAACATATAAAATTGATTTGCCACCATATTTTACTGATGATCATGATGTCTTCCATGTCTCTATGTTGAGGAAATATATTAAAGATTCATTAGAGGTAGTCAGTTATCAGCGTGATGATTTAAGCCCGACATGTCTATGCCAAATACCCAGTGCAAATCACAGGCCGCAGGACATAGAAGCTGAGGAATAAGGAAATTGAATTGGTCAATGTCAGATGGAGAATAGGAAGGAGGAGAGGATACCTGGGAGTTAGCAGTGGAAATGGCTAAAGCGTATCCTTACTTATTTGAGTAAGCTTTTAAAATCTTTTTAGATGATAGTACATGTTAATGTATTTAATGTTTTGGTATATTTGAGTTGCTTTATGAATTTCGTGGTCGAAATTTATTTTTTAGATGATAGTAATGTAACATCGTGCATTTTTCGGATCCTTGTGGATCCTATGTTTTGTGTTAATGATGGCCAGTGTGTGGCTAATGTGGTGCGTTACAGGTGTTTTACGTAGGTTTCTAGGGCAGTGTGGGCCAGCAGGTTACGCCTAAGGCACCTGTTAGTTCATTGTATGTGAATGCGATAGGCCTGGACATCACGTTCTGAACACGACAACATTGGGGGTCGCGTTCTGTTTGCCACTGTAAGGCAGTCGTCGTGTGCATGCGCGCCACGTGTCGCACACTGGGTGGCATGCTGACGTCATCCTTATGAAGGCGACACCCTACACCGTCGCGTTCACGTTGCGACGGAGGGGTGTGTCGCGTTCTTAACCGTAATGCATTTTTAAGCTGGTTTGGCCAAGCAGAGTTGGAGTGAGCTCTGCTCGGCCAGGGGAAGGTGCTGTGGCAATTTTCGGGGCGATTCGCCTGTTTGGTGGTGCTTTTGGCGTGTTCTCACCGTGAGGACCTTGCGTGGAGTGGGGGAAACACCGGGTGTTTGCCGTTCTTCGTGTTCTTCATGGAGGTAGGGAGATTCTTCCTGTTTTACATCGTGAAATCGCGTGTGATGTATGTACAAGTTGTTATTTGCTTTGAGAACAGTAGATAACATGCTAGGGCATTCACTAAAGCACGAAAAATGGAAATTAAGTGTGGTTTGCACGGCTTGAGGGGGTGATCCAGGGAGAGGATCCCAGATTAGGGTTCCTACCTATGAAGGCGACGGAGCCCCCTGTCGCGTTTAGAACGTGATAGGCCGACTCGTCACATTTAGGTTATGGACGCGACCTATCGTGGTGTCGTGTTCTAAAGGCGACACTACTCCACGTCGTGACTGTAGATGTGTTTTTCGTTCCCTTTTTTAGGGGCGACGAAGAACAGTCCACAAAGAGGGTGGTGATAAAATAAATAAGTGGTGGAAAAGACGGAAAAGAAAAGAAACATGATCGCCAGGCACACGAGGGTGCCGAGTGGGAGATGCACGGCGAAGGGCATGGGTGGAAATAATGATCGCGTTGTGTACCTTTTTGTAGCGGGGAGATTGTGCGGAGATGATGTGGGTGCTCTCTTCCTCTACGAGCATGGCCGGCTGTGGTAGAGGGCGTTTTCCATGTTGATTACCCTGACAAAGAAAAAAGACAAAAAAAAATGAAGAGGGGACTAGCCACGGGCGTGTAGTATACAATTCCAAAAAAATGAATAAAATGACATAAATAAAGAATGGGAGAACTCACTGCGTGGTGACTTTTAAATCCCTAAAATGTAGGTGTGTGTGTATGCATGCATGTGTGTGTGTGTGTGTGAAAAGTAAAGAAGGGCCACGTGGGGCCCGGAGGAGACAAAAGAAAGACGGAAGGGAGAAAGGGGAGGGGGTGCTTCCCCGAAAGTGGATGACACAGCGGCGTTGCCAGAATTGACGGAGGAAGTGGAGGAAGACCGTGCTCCTCCCGCCTCGCTCCGATTGTCACGCCCAGACGCAGAATATCGGAACGCGAGGCAGTTGCAAGTAAACGGGTATAGAGCGAGGACTAGACATCAAACCATTGAACAAGAATAAATACTAAAACAAATTCATTCATTAATAATCTTTCAAATGTCTAGTTACAACCACTAATATCAGAGCCAATCTATTGGGCCCAATTACATTGAAATAAAGCAAAGGACTAAACTAGGACTCTATCATAGTACTAGGACACTAGGGCACTCGTGATGTCACTCCTGGTCGTTCCCGTCCTCTTGAGTGTATAGTTCATCCTCGGTCTCACCTGAGAACACATCGACAAATAACGCAGGGTGAGCGATAACGCCCAGTAGGACTTAAATCTCAATAGTCAAGCAGGCTTTAAATGATTAATGTGTTAAAAGGCAAAGTAACTAATGATAGAGAAAGAGAGTCAAGTAAAAGATATGAGGATAGCATGTGGACGAAATAGCACAACATTCCAAATATAGCACGAACGTCAATTATAGCACGAATAGTAAGATGGCCATAGCACAATAGCACAAAGTATAGCAATAGCACAACGAGTATAGCATAGCACTTTTGTTGTCAACAGACAACAAGAGAATATAGCACTTTTCATTGTCATTAGATTAATCTAGATAGTATGGCACTTGGATGTAATGCCGACATCCTGATCATTTAACTCCCATGGGCAAATGGCACTTTCAGGCGCTCTCCCCAGGACCAGATCGGGCCCCATTGCGCTGGCATTGTTTATATTGTTTATCTTTAGACAATCAGTCAATGGCCAATATAGAGTACCAAGAATTAGATGTGAGCACTAGATGAATAGACGAGATGGCAGAGTGAATGTGAATAGATGAGCGAGGAGAGTATAGACGAGAGCTAGTGGACATTGCACGAAACATGTCGAGTAAACAGGCGATAGTAACAGTTGCACAACACGCGCACTCAGTGTTGGTAGTCAGGTGGAATTCACGACCCTACCATTGGCCATGTTAAGCACAGGTCCAGAGGTCTGGCATGATCCAAGATCAGATCGAGCTTCGAATAGCCGTTTGGATCATATCAATCCCTAAAGGGGTATCATAGGTGTTAGGGTACAACCGGCTCGTCGACCATGTGGGAACCCATAGACAGAGGAGACTTACGGAGGTCTTGAACAAGACTCACTAGTCCGGCAGAAGGAATATCCGACGGAGAGTTCGTCCAAGTCAAGAGAGTGTGTATATATAGAAACCAGTGCTCGATGTTCTAAAGGAGTTCTAGAACAGTGGAGCGTCAAGATAGGTGTTCCAAAACATCGCGGGAAAATGTACACATGTAGAAATTAAGCATGAGCAATTTAATTACATAAATTACCTGATATATTATGTAATATGTTCACACCCAATTAGGCCATATGTGGATGGTTTCAAAGTGTGTGCATGTGACATGAAATCATAGATGGAAATTAGTCGTGTGTATGTATTTAAATCACATAGAAATGTTCAATGTATATTAAGTGAAATTACTACGGGTATAACTGGGATTAAAGGGTATAAGCACAGTAGACAATTAGAGCATTTCAAATCAGGGGTTTTCTGCAAAATCCTGTGAACGAGACGCAGCCCAGTAAGGCTCGCGACGGGTACAGGGTAGATCGTGATAGGTGTTTAGATGGATCGCGATGGGTCGGTCATGACAGGTAGTCAGAACGGGATAGGGGGATGAGTGGGTCGCGACGAGTCGATCAGGCCAGGCACAACGATCGCGATGACGATGCCTGTCGCGTTCAAGATGCGACTAGCAGACTGTCGCAACCAGACCACTGAACGCGGCCTATCGGGCCGTCGCGTTCTGGTGGTCTGTGCCCGAGTCTGACAGGAAGCAGACATGTCTTGGATTGCGGTCCAAGAGTTTTCCTTCTTGACACCGAGGGATTCAAAAATATAGAACTAATTGTACAAGTGACGAAAAATCATGAAACAAGTTGCAAACGAATCCAGACATGAATAGTATTCCCAGTAATTAGGAATTGGTAAACAGTCATGGTTTCGACATGGTTTAATCAGATCAAACATGGAGGATAGAATGCTGGAAATAGTTGAGATGCAAGATTTAATTCGCAAGACATGGTGGATGGAATTTAGCGCTTTTAGGGGCTAAAGAAGCCTAACATCTGTCAGTCCTTACAGTAAAATCTCATGGCATGAGGACGAGTATACATGAAGATACTGTCATGACAGCCCTTGTGAACGCGGCCTATCTGGCCGTCGCGTTCACAGGGTCTGTGCGCGAGTCCGACAGGGAGAGTACAGTGCATTGGACTACGGATCTGACTTACCTTATTTTGACACAGAGTGATTCAGAAAAACAGATCTAATTGTACAGGCGATGAAAAATTGTGAAACTAATTGCGAATTGTTCTAGACATACTTGGGTACTTACAATAAATAGGAATTTGAAAACAAACAGGGTTTCGACATGCATTGGTCATGGTATTCATGAAGAACTTAGAACAGTACATAGATGAGATCAACAAATTAATTCGCATGATAGGATGGATGGAAATTAGGGATTTTAGGGGAAAAGAAGCCTAACGACCATCAAAATCTCTACTAAAAATTGCGTGGCTTGAGATGAAGTGTTCAAGGAGAACAAGATTTAACAAGGGGGTTCAGGGTCAGGATGAGTGCAGAACTTCGAAAAGTAAGAAGTAATTATTGACTTGATGATAAATCATAAACCTTGAGGGTATTGTTCCTGGTACATGGAACGATCTACAGTCAAAATCCGATTAGTTTTGCTCGTGAGAATGTCTACCTTTAATGGTTTTCTCTTCTAGGGTTTGAACTTGAAGAACTCGGGGAAGAACATGAGGGATCCTTCTTCTCCATGAATTCTCCTTCCCTTTGGCTCCTTCCCACGTCCAGCAAACCCTTGGCATGAGCTAGGGCCGGCCATGAGGGTTTTAGAGGAGTATTTAAGCATCTCCCCATTCTATTTCCTATTATGACTCTAATTTCAATTTATTCCAAATTTCATATTTCCCTCTCCCCTTTTTAGGCATAAGATCTCCTAATTGGGTTAGGATGGGAGCTAATTTCATGGGCAACCTATTTAGGTAGGTTTAAGAATCCAAATATAACTCAAATTGCTAATTAATACATTAAATACCCCTTTTCTATTTAAGTAATAATTTAGTTACAAATTAAGGTATTTTCCTATTATTCTTCTTTTAAAAACCCCTATTTTGGCCCACTAATTTCTAATGGGTCCATTTAAAAAGCCCATACTTCTTTTCATTTAATGGGTTTTATTTAATTATCTTTATTTGATTTTCTAATTAATTTAATTAGTTTTCTTTTTATATTATTTTTTTTTTCCAAAAATCTAGGTTGCTACATCCTCCCCCTCTTAAAAAGAATTTGGTCCCCAAATTCATATTATCATTCAGGAGAGAATGTCATACCGAAAAGATCGGGGTAGTTCGTCTGATGGTCCCTTCCGGTTCACATGTGGCTTCTTCCACTCCGCGGTTATTCTATAAGACTTTAATGATGTGAATGGGACGGTTCTTGAGCTGTTGCACCTTTCGTTCCAGTATCTTGACTGGCTTCTCTTCGTATGTCACATCTTTGTTCAGCACCAGCTTTTCGTGGTGAATGATATGCGATCATATACATATTTCCTGAGCATGGAGACATGGAACACATTGTATACACATGCCAAATCTGGTGGCAATGCCAGTCGGTATGCAACCTCACCAATCCTTCTGAGTACTTCAAAAGGACCAATGAATCTAGGACTGAGCTTTCCTTTCACTCCAAATCTTTGGATGCCACGTGTAGGTGACACCTTTAAGAATACATGATCACCAACTTGGAATTCTAAGTCCCGCCTTCTTTTGTCGGCATAGCTCTTTGTCTAGACTGAGCAGTCTTAAGCAATCTCTAATCACTTGTATGTCCTTTGTGGTATGTTGTACCATATCCGGCCTAGCCATTGCTGTTCTCCCACCTCATTCCAGCATACAGGAGATCTACAATTTATTCCGTAGAGTGCTTCGAACGGTGCCATCTTGATGCTCGCCTGGTAACTGTTGTTATAGGCGAACTCAATAAGGGATAGATGCTCGTTCCAATATCCTTGGAACTCTATAGTGCAAGCTCTCAGCATATCTTCCATAATTTGGTTGGTTCTTTCAGTTTGCCCATCAATTTGTGGATGGAATGCGGTACTAAAGATCAGTTTAGTACCCAGTGCACCTTGCAGTCCTTTCCAAAAATGAGATGTGAATCTCAGATCTCGATCCGAGACTATAGATGATGGAACTCCACGTAGTTTCACTATCTCTTTGACATAAATAGCAGCTAGTACCTCCACCAACCACTAACTCTTTATAGGCAGAAAATGGGCGGATTTGGTTAGTCGGTCCACAATGACCCATATGGCGTCGAGTCCACCACGAGTCTTCGGTAAACCCATGATGAAGAATGTTCTCCCATTTCCATTCCAGGATATCTAGCGGTCTGAGTACACCAGCAGGGCAGGTGTTCCCCTTTTACTTGTTGGTAAGTAAGGTAGTGAGCAGCATGCTCGACTACCTCTCTCTTCATGTTCGGCCACCAAAACGTTCTTTTCATGTCTTGGTACATTTTGGTACCTCCAGGATGAATAGTGTACTTCGTCTTGTGAGCCTCATCCATTAATCTTCTCTTTAGTTCTTCATTGTCGGGAACGCATGTCCTTCCTTGAAAGACAAGCCTTCCATCTTCGATTATTGCAAAGTCCGATCTTTCGGCTAGAGTTTCCTTGACGCGAACTAAGAATAGATCACTTGTTGGGCTTTGATCTCCTCTAGCAGATCAGATTGAATCTTGATATTGGCAACCAAGACTCGATCATCTCTGTTCAATATTTAAGTTTAACCTTGCGAATTGTTCTAGTAGTTGCATCTCGCCAAGGACTAGACTTGAAACAGATGCCATCGGCTTTCTACTAACAACATCAGCCACGACATTTCCCTTGCCTGGATGGTATTGGATGTTGAAGTTGAAATCTTTTAGGTATTCTAACCATCTTCTCTGTCTCATGTTGAGTTCCTTCTGGGAGAATAAGTACTTCAGGCTTTTATGGTCTGAGTAGACAGTGAACTTCTCCCTATAGAGGTAATGCCTCCAGATTTTCAAGGTGAAGACCACGGCAGCCAACTCCAGATCATGCACGGGGTAGTTGACTTCATGAGTCTTCAGTTGTCGAGAAGAGTAGGCGATGACTTTCTCCTTTTGCATCAGTACACACCCTAGCCCAATCCCTGAGGCATCGGTATAGATAGAGAAACCTTCTCCCTCTATTGGCAGAGCAAGAACAGGTGCTGAGGTTAGGCAATCTTTAAGAGTTTGAAAACTTTTCTCACACTCTTTACTCCAGGAGTATGGATTCTCCTTTCATGTCAGTTGTGTGAGAGGAACAGCGATCTTGGAGAAGTCCTTGATTTACCGCCTGTAGTAGCTAGCCAGTCTTAGGAAGTTTCTGATTTCGCTCACGTTGGTTGGTCTCTCCCAGTTGAGTACAGCTTCGACTTTGGAGGGATCAACTGAGATGCCATCCTTTGAGATGACATGGCCCAAGAAGGACACTTCTTCGAGCCAGAATTCACACTTGCTAAGCTTTGTCTACAGTTTGTTGTTTCGTAAGACTTGGTAATGCAATCTTTAGGTGTTCTTCATGCTCTTCTTTGGTCTTTGAATAAATGAGGATATCGTCGATGAAGATGACCATGAACTTGTCAAGGTATGGCCGATATATGTTGTTCATGAGTTGCATAAAGGCTGGAGGAGCATGGTTAGACCAAAAGACATAACGACGAATTCATAGTGTCCATACCTGCTCCTGAAAGCCGTCTTGAAGATATCGTCATCCTTGATCCTCATTGGTGATAGCCAGATCGAAGATCGATCATGGAAAAATATTGAGCTCCAGATATTTGGTCGAATAGCTCATCGACCCTAGGCAATGGGTACTTATCTTGATGGTAAGCTGATTGAGTTGACGATAGTCGATGCATAGTCTCATCGATCCATCTTTCTTCTTGACGAATAGCACGGGTGCTCCCCATGGGGAAGTACTCGGTCTAATCAACCCCTTCTCTAATAGCTCCATCAGCTACGTCTTCAACTCCTTTAGCTCGGCAGGTGACATCCGGTACGGTTGACGCGATACCGGGGCAGCTCCAGGGATCAACTCTATGGCGAAGTTGACATCACGTTCCAGGGGAATCCGTAGAAGATCTTCAAGAAACACATCGGGGTAATCCTGGACTATGTGGACTATGTGGATGTCTTCTATCCTAGACTATGTTAGGGTATCAGCAAAGTTTTGAGATATAAAGGAATGAGTTGCTCCAGTATCAAATAAAACAAATGCTGATAAGGAGAAAACTTGTAGAGTACCTTCTACCACGCCACCATCCGTAGCGGGTTCCTCATCATGTAGGGATTGCAAATAAAATAAAATTTTATTTTTATAAATGAGATAAATAGATTTAATTGAATAAAAAGGGGAATAAATAGAATTAGAATGATTTAAATCAAAACCCATTAGGCTAAATTAGCGTTGGGTTGTACTAATAGCCCAAGCATGAGAGTTTGAGCCCAATTGGGAAGAGCCCATTATGCGAGGAGAAGTAATTAATGGAAATTCGTATATAATTAATTAATAAATACTGAAGGGTTAAGATAAATATTAAATAACCCATAATTATCCAAGATAACAGCCCATATCCCTTCCTAACCCTTGGGCCACGAATTTAGGTCTTCTCTCTGCCCTTTTAAGTGGATAATTGATAGGAAAATAGGAGATAATTATCAATTTTCGGAGTTGGAAGAGAAAAGAGGAGTTTTAGGCATTTAGGACTCTATTATTAAACCAAATACCTCAAACCCGACCATATCAACCCTCATTTGCGTGTTGAGACCTTGGGAGACGAAGGAGGAGGGCTGAGGAACAAGTAATCTCGGAGGAGGAAGCTGGGACAAGAAGATTTTCCCCTCGTTCTTCACCAAAAACCCAGCTTTTCTTGTCAATGCCAGAAGGTAGCAATCTCTCAAGCCAAATTCGTGTAAAAATTACCCTAGGTAGATTCATGATCCTGTGCAAAGCCCTCTGGTGTCGCTCTATTTCGATCTTCCATGAGGGAGAATTATTCCTTGAAATCCTATCAGATCTATGTACCCACCCTTCATGTTTGCTTTCAAACCTCATGTATACTTGATTCCATGCCATGAAAAATTCTCATAAATACTACGTCATGTTAGCTTTCAAACGCCTCTGGTTTACCTAATTTTCATCATGTATCCATCACTAATTAATTCATTGAACCTTGACTGCGCATGTTTAGGTCACCGAAATGTAACCAAATCAAAGCATGTCTAAACCCTGTCTAATTTCAAATTAATTGTACCTGTGGATAGATCTATGCGTCTAATTTCCTTTAAAACTAGTTTCATGATTTTTGGATCATCGTGTGATTTATATTAAATTTAGAAGTGTATTGTGTCATGTATGGAAGGGTTGGAACCCACCCAAAAAGGGGAAATCTCCCTTTTTTGTGTCGGCCGACCTTCTGATATCGCGGCGGCGCGTTCCGTCGCAATACCAGAAAGGTCGCGGTCGGCAAACCTGTTGCGTCATGTGCGGTGGGTCATGCCGACGCGATTCATTTCCAAACCAGGCCGGGCCGGCCGGTTCATTTGACGCGCCCTGACCGCCGGTCGCAACCTTAATCGCGACGGGTATTCCCGCCGCGATTTCAGTATTGCGGCCAGAAATCCTAATTGCATAAAAACCCTTGCTATTTATGCCATATAAATCATGTTTAATCATAATTAAGTCCTATAATGAACAGTAATGCTTTGTTAATTGTAAATGAGTAATATTTCATGAATTTAATTAATTAAAAAAAACTATGTGCACAGCCATACATGCTCTCATGATTTCTTACACTAGCACACACTTAACCATCGTGTTGCCATTGAGCCCTATTAAATTACTGAATAATGTATCTGGTAATTTAGTGAAATAAATTACTAATATCCATATTTAACTATTTACACTTGTCTTCGATTTAATTGCGTGGTTTGAATACCGTGATCGTTTCTCTCGGCCTTCGAGCACTCGAGGCACGACAGATCAGTTTTCTACACACTTTCTCTTGACTTGGACCACCTCTCCATCGGGAATACTCTCGACTGGGCCAGGGCTCCTTGTCAAGGCCTCTGTAAGTCTTCTTGGCTTTAGCGCACATCCTTAGCTGACAAGCTGGTTGTACCCTAAAACCGGTTACACCTTTAGGGATCAGTACGATCCATGGCCTTAGTATGTTCTCCTCCTCTATCTTGTGAACATGTCGTGCCATCTAGCCTGTGTTCATAGCATGGCTAGTGGGTGGTGATGATTCTACCAGACTGCCGGCCCACAAGGTGTGCCGTGTAACTGTGACTATCCTTATTTATCATGTTTTACGTTACTGTCCCTATCTCATCTACAGTCTCTTTACTCTCATATGTTCATGTTTCTCTCTCTACTCTCTCATCTAGTTCATCTACTCTCATTTTTCTTGGTACTCTATTGGCCATAAAAATGATTGTCTAATAATAAACAAGTGCTATATGCCAGTGCAATAGGGCCTGATCTGGTCCTGGGGAGAGCTCCCGAAGAGTGCTATTTCCTTGCAAGGGTTACATGATCAGGATGTGTACGTCATGCATCCAGTGCCATTTATACTATAACAATTAACCGTTGACAATCAAAGTGCTATCATTTCAAGTACTGTCTATTCAAGTGCTATTGTCGTTACATGGCCATTCTATTATCGTTATCGTTGTGCTATTTCCCTATGCTAGATGCTATCGTTCTCGTGTTATCGTTACTCGCTCTACATGACTATGCTCTTTAGTTACCATGGCAATTAAGACATTAATTACTTTAAGCATGCTTCTTCTCATGGGATATTAAGTCCTACGGGGCATTATTCGCTCATCCTGCGTGTTTATTTAATGTGTTCAGGTAAGTCGGATGATGACCACACTCCGAGGATGGGACTGAGGAGGATGCTCGGAGTGACCCGTTTCAGCAACCCGTGCTTTAGTAGTCAGTTAGAGTCAGTTAGTCCATGTGTTAGTTTGGTTTTTCAATAAGTACTCTGGGCCCTAGTCATGGCTCTGATCAGTTGATGTAATAGTTAGATTGTGATGATGTTGGAATATTAATGAAATTTGAGGTTATTTGATATTATTCCAATTGAGCAATGGTTTGGTTATTTATTTGTTTCTCGCTCTATACTATTCAATAACTGTAATCCCGCTCCGATATTCCGCGTCGGGGTGTTACAGTTTTGTGGTATCAGAGCCTAGGTTATTCTTAAGTATAGAATGATCTAGGTATGACCTGCCTCGACTTAGAGTCTAAATTCCGTACCTATGTGAGATGGGTAGAACCTTGGTAATAAGATAAAATAAACTCACACATGCACAAACTTAGTGGCCTCTCATGTTCTTTCAGTAATAGGCACTCGGGGATGCGGTGCTCACGACTCCCGCAGTGCAGACAAGCGCCGACCTTCCTCCAGCACTCAACCACAGTGTGACCTGGCTTGTCACAGTGCTTGCAGTTAATTTTTGTTTGAGTGTTGGGGACGATAGCTATAGGTTTCCTTTCTAGGCTGGGTCCCTCCGTGATGTTGAAGGGACACTTCTTGCCGTTGTTCGGCTTAGCAGATGACTGATTTGAGGTCATTTCCTTTTTCACAAACTTCCCTTTTATACGGTCGGTGAAGTTCGTAGCATCTTCCAGCAGTTGAGCCTTTTTTACCATCTCGGCGTAGGTCTGGATGTCAAGAGGTGCCAGTTGGGTAATGTATTGAGGCTTAAGGCCGTTGAGGAAGAGCTTAGCATTCATTCTCTTAGTGTTCACTAGGTGTTCAACATACCTTGCCAGTCTAGAGAACTGGGCTTCATATTCGGCCACAGTCAAGCTCCGATGTTTCAAGCCAGCAAATTCCGCAGCCTTCCATTCTTGGACACGCTCCGAGAAGTATTTGGAATTAAATGCTTCTTTGAACTCGGTCCAGGTGAACTGACCATTAGCTCTGGTCGCTTCAACAGACTCCCACCAAGCACGAGCGTCCTTTTCAAGTTGGAATGTGGCCAGCAGCAGCTTATCCCCCGCTGTGCATTGCATGACACGGAAGATTCTTTCTGTTTCTTTGAGCCAGTGTTCTGCTTCATCCGGATCCGTGGATCCACTGAACCTAGGTGGGTTCAGACTCCGAAAGTTACGATGCAGGTCGCCTGCACTAGGATTGCCACCTCCTTGGGTAGCTTGCACAATAGCACATGTCAATTCTTGGATGGTCTGTTGCATGCCCCTCATTTGAGCACGTTCAACCGTCATCTTGATTGCATAGTTCCTACAAAATAACTTATTGTCATGATATTAATGTGAAATTTAATTCGTGCATGTGTGAGTTCATTTTAGCTATTTACCCTTGGCTCTAACCACAACTCACATTGGTAGGATAATTGACTCTAGTTGAGGCTGGTCAACCTAGATCATCGTATACTTAAGAATAACCTAGGCTCTGATACCATAAAACTGTCACGCCCTGACACGAAATATTGGAACGCGAGGCAGTTGCAAGTAAACGATACAGAGCGAGTACTAACATCAAACCATTGCACAATGAATAATACTAAAGACAATCCTTCTCATTAATACTTTCAAATGTCTAGCTACAACCACTAATATCAGAGCCAATCTATAGGGCCCAATTGCAATGAAATAATAGCAAAAGACTAACTAAGACTCTAACATATTGCTAGGACACTAGGGTACTCTTGACATCATTCCTGGTCATTCCCGTCCTCTTGAGTGTATAGTTGATCCTTGGTCTCACCTGAGAACACAACGACAAATAACGCAGGGTGAGCGATAACGCCCAGTAGGACTTAAATATCAATAGTCAAGCAGGCTTTAAATAATTAATGCATTAAAGGCAGAGTAACTAATGATAGAGCGAGAGTCAAGTATAAGATAGCAGGATAGCATGTGAATGAAATAACACAACTTTCCAAATATAGCAAGAGTGTCGAGTATAGCACAAATAGCAAGATGGCCATAGCATAAATAACACAAAGTATAGAAATAGCACAATGGGTATAGTAGAGCACTTTTTGTCAATAGACAACAAGAGAACATAGCACTTTTTTTATTGTCGTTTAGATAGTCTAGATAGATAGCACTCAAGTGTAATGCCAAAATACTCTGATCATTGAACTCCCATGGCACTAGCACTTTCGGGCGCACATTCCAAGACCAGATCGGGCCCTTTATATATTGCCAAACATTGGTTAAATTGTTTATCTTTAGACAATCAGTCAATGGCCAATAGAGTACCAAGAAATAGATGAGAGTACTAGATGAATAGACGAGATAGTAGAGAGAACGTGAATAGATGAGCGAATAGAGTATAGATGAGAGCTAGTGGACATTGCACGTAACACGTCGAGTAAACAGGAGATAGTAACAGTTGCACAACACGCGCACTCGGTGTTGGCAGTCAGGTGGAACTCATGACTCTTCCACTGGCCAAGTTAAGCACAGGTCTAGAGGTCCGGCGTGATTCAAGATAAGAGCAAACTTCTAATAGCCGTTTGGGTCAGGCTGATCCCTAAAGGGTGTAATAGGTGTTAGGGTACAACCAGCTCGTCGACCATGTGGGAATCCATGGACAGAGGAGACTTACGAAGGCCTTGAACAAAGACTCACTAGTTCGACAGAAGGAGTATCCGACGGAGAGTAAGTCCAAGTCAAGAAAGTGTGTAGATAGAAACACGTGCTCGACATTCTATAGGAGTTCTAGAACAGTGGAGCATCGGTATCGGTGTTCCAAAACATCGCAAGAAAACGTACACAAGTATATTTAAGAACGAGGCAATTTAATGACATAAATTACCAAATAAATGAAGTAACATGTTCATGCCATTAAGCCATATTTGGATGGTTGAAGTGTGTGTAAGTGTCATGAATTGTAGATAGAAAAGATCATGTGCATGTATTTAATCACACATAAATGTTTAATTTATAACAAGTGTAATCTTCTTGTGTATGACTGTTAAACAAGAGTACAAGCACTGTGGAGAGTCAGAGCTTCAAAATTTTGGGGTTTTTATGCAAAAAGCCAGAACGCGATGTACGCTTGTAAGGGTCGTGACGGGGTTCAGGAAGATCATGACAGGCTCTTGTACAGGTCGCGACGGACTTGTCAGTTCAAGCAGGTAGGTCACGATGGTGTCATGTGAGGGTCGCGACGGGCTCAAGCAAACCGGGCAGCAGATCGCGACGACAGTCCCTGTCGTGATCAGATCGTGACAGAGGGCACTGTCATGATGACCCTTGACAATGTAGCCTATAGGGCCATCGCGTTCACAGGGTCTGTGCCCGAGTCCGACAGGGAGAGTACAGTGCATTGGACTGCGCACTTGACTTACCTTCTTTTGACACAGGGTGATTCAGAAAAACATATCTAATTCTACAAGTGATGAAAAATCGTGAAACCAATTGCGAATTGTTCTAGCCATGCATGGGTACTTATAGTAAATAGGAATTTGAAAACAAATAGGGTTTCGACATGCTTTGGTCATGGTATTTTGAAGAACTTAGAATAGTACACAGATGAGATCAACGAATTAATTCGCATGATAGGATGGATGGAAATTAGGGCTTTTAGGGGTAAAAGAAGCCTAACAACCATCAGAATCTCTACTAAAAATTACGTGGCATGGGATCAAGTGTTCAAGGAGAACAAGATTTAACAAGGGGGTTCGGGGTCACGATGAGTGCAGAACTTCGAAAAGTAAGAAGTAATTATTGACTCTATGATAAATCATGAAACTTGAGAGTATTGTTCCTGGTACATGGAACGATCTACAGTCAAAATATCATAAGTTTTGCTCATGAGAATGCCTACCTTTAATGGTTTTTCTCTTCTAGGGTTTGAACTTGAAGAACTCGGGGAAGAACTTGAGGGATCCTTCTTCTCCATGAATTCTCCTTCCCTTTGGCTCCTTCCCACGTCTAGCAAACCCTTGGCACGAGCTAGGGCCGGCCATGAGTGTTGTAGAGGAGTATTTAAGCATCTCCCCATTCTATTTCCTATTATGACTCTAATTCCTATTTATTCCGAATTTCCTATTTCCCTCTCCCATTTTCAGGCAAGAGACCTCCTAATTGGGTTAGGATGGGAGCTAATTTCGTAGGCAACCTATTTGGGTAGGTTTTGGAATCCAAATATAACTCAAATTGCTAATTTAATACATTAAATACCCCTTTTCTATTTAAGTAATAATTTAGTTACGAATTTAGAGTATTTTCCTATTATTCTTCTTTTAAAAACCCCTATTTTGGCCCACTAATTTCTAATGGGTCCATTTAACAAAACCCATTGCTTCTTTTCATTTAATGGGTTTTATTTAATTCTATTTTATTTGATTTTCTAATTAATTTAATTAGTTTTCTTTTTATATTATTAATTTTTTTTAAATTTTTGAAAAAATCCAGGTTGCTACAGTACAGCCTCTCAGCTAGATAGAAATGCTAGTAGCTACACTGGCCAACGCTTCACACAGTAAGAGACTCACTGTGTACTGTCCTACAGCTGGACAGAAATCTTTCTTATAAAGAAAGAACAAAGCTAAGAGTTTACAAGAATGGACTCTAACCCAGAAACTCTCAGCAGAGAACTCTCCCCAAGAATTATAATAACCACAGATAGAGAGTGAAGAGAGGAAGGCTTGAAAGCTTTGAAAACTTTTGCTGTGAAAAACTTCTCTTGATTGGGCTTGAGCTCCTCTCTCTTTCTTTGAGTGTATGTGGAGTTCAGGTTCCTCACAGGATGTACACTCCTTTAAAGATCTTCAGGAAAGCTCTCTTTTATTCTACAGCCTTGCTTCATCTTTTATATGAGTAACTTTGAATAGATCCGTTGAAGAGATCCGTGAGAACTCTTCTAGTCGTTGCTGACCTTTCTATTCTTCTTCTTCTGACTGTCAGCCACTTGGTGGTCTTCGAGATCTGCAAGCATAGAAGAAAGTGTTTAGATCAAAGAGTGTTTCTATAAAAAAGGCTCGTACTTCTGTGTTTCCTGCAGTCACCCAGAGTGGTAGGTAAACACTTTTTGTCTGACAGGAAAGAAGAGATCCTATGAGATAAGCAAAAAGATCTTCTGTCAGAAACATAGAAGATTACGCAAATGAAATATATTTGACTTTTCATTAGGCTCCAAAAACATTTTAAAATATCTGAGTATAAAGAAATCGATGTTTAAGTTGAAATCTATGTTTTCAATAGAATCGATGTTTAAGTGAAATCGATGTTTTTAACAGAATCAATGTTTTAAGTGAAGTCGATGTTTTCAACAGAATCGATGTTTAAATGAAATCTATGTTTGAACAGAATCGATGTTCAAATGAAATCGATGTTCATGAAATCGATGTTTACAAGAGATGAACCACAATCGATGTATTTGTATGGAAATCGTTGTGGCACTTAGTGAACTGAAATCGATGTGTATTGAATAGACATTGATTTTTCTTATCAGTGCAAGTCACACAGCGATAGTGCCATAAACTTATATTTATTAGGAAACCATGATGTTAAATATATTTAATATTTAATTAATCATAAGTTTTGTTATCACCAAAATATAAGGGTAAAATATAAGAGTGGTTCAATAGATTTATCAGAGATTTTTAACAAATTGCTGCACCCATGACTCGTTTGACGAGGAAGGAAGTACCGTTTGCGTGGTCAGAGCAATGTGAGCAGAGCTTCATAGAGTTGAAGCAACTGCTTACGTCGCCGCCAGTCCTGGTGTTCCCTTCAGACCCGGAAGGTTTTGAGGTCTACACAGATACTTCTGGTGTTGGCTTAGGAGTAGTTTTGATGCAGCATGACAGAGTGGTGGCTTGTGTGTCGTGTCAGCTAAAGCCATACGAGGAGAGTTACCCGACCCATGACCTAGAGCTGGCTGCTGTGGTTTTTGCCATGAGGATCTGGCGTTACTACTGTTGGATCGAGATGGCACAAATGATGTCCTAGAGGGGGGGGGGTGAATAGGATTTCTTGGGCTTTAAAATTTTATCTGAAATTAGACAACACTAAATGAAATTGTTAGTGTTTAGTGTACTGTGTGAAACAAGTGTAAGTTGGCGGAAACAATCACACAGATGCACAAGAAATTTTATCCTGGTTCGGCCCTTCCCACATGGAAGTCCTACGTCCAGTCCTTAAGCAGACCACTTGAGATTTCACTAACTACGAAGAATACTTAGCCTTCTCTCACCCTTGAGAGGTATTACAAGCCCACTTGCTCCCAAGCATGTCTTCCCTTAACAGGGGTACAAAGACTACCTTTAAAATGGTCTTCCCTTCACAAGAGGGGCACTACAGGAAAAAACCTCATGTGGGTTTCACAGACATAAATGAAAGATTAGTGTGCTTGCTCACAAGAATGAGCAAACACAGAGGATTTAGAAAGGATTACAAAAGGACTTTCAACTCTAACACTTTCTGAATCTAACAAGGGTGGACTGAAGAGAAGATCAAGGATTACAAATGCCACCCAACAGAAACAAGACTTCTAAGAAATTGAGAGCATGGAAATTTTCGGACTGTGGAAGCAGCTCTCTATCTTTCAATTCAGTAGAAGGCTTGTGAAGGCTCTTGCTAGCAGAATGTAGATGTGAGTTGAGTGTGTTGCTAATTGGTCTAACTGTCCAAGTGTATGTCTTGTTCAAAACTTCAGCTTCAATATATGCTTCAGAATTCTTTAAGTTTCCATTTGAAGCTATCTGTTGGAGAACTAGCCATTTGAGGAGTAGCCGTTGATCCTTTGGATGTGGGTGCTGTTGAGATCCTTGTTATCCAACAGTTCTTGCGACGACCCTCCTTATACCGGTACGATTATACCAATCCATGTCGGTATAGTGAGTCTCGTAACAGTGGGACATTTACCCAAGCACTAACACATGATTGAGATGTTCATAAATACAAAATTCAGAGTAGCAGAAGTAAAAGAACTACTTGTCATTTCATTTCATCATCCACATTTACATACATGATTCATATAACAATTTAAAGATCTAAAGTCCACATAACAAAATACTAATTCCAATTTACATAGTTTGTCCACAATTTCATAATATTTCAATTACAATGCCTCAATTACATACTATGAAAGCACAAAATGCTACAACGGTGACTCCACCAAGCTACTCTCCTCGCTCGGAGTCACTTTCCACGGTCTCCTCCAAAGGTGTAAGGTCACCTACTAAACCTGTATGCCGAAGCAAGAGTGAGTCTAAAAGACTCAGCAAGTAAACTCCATACACATCATACATGCATAAATCACAAGCAAGTCTCACATTCAATTACATTATCTTAAGCCTATAGCATGGTTGGACAATAATAAGACAACTACCTATCAGGATATTTCTACCAATTTCACTACACATGGTACATGGTTTATGTCAAACCAAATGAAATACCTACCGCATGCTTTCTACTCATTTATTCACATGAGAGTTAACATTTTACATTTAAGCTAACAAGGTAGCATTCTAAGCATGGAATCTCACACACATATAAAAGAAGTACTCCTATCATGGACTCTACATAATCTTGTACATGTAAGGCATCATTATAGACATAGGAAGGTTGCTGTTTTGACATGAACTTAATAATTTCATAACATGAATTACAAATTTACACTCTAACACATTTATATCACATGGTTACTCATTTACACATTCACATGGTTCACTTTTACACATTTCACATATGCACATGTTCACATTACACAATTTACACATATACACATTCACATTTTCACTTTTAGATGCCGTGACACAGAGTCCAAACCACCATTAGAAGGACACATTCACATCACATACTCATAACACATAGACGCCACCTAGGCAACACAATGACGGCTCTTGGTACTGCGCAGACCGGGAGAAGTACTCTCCACCCTAACCAGTGGTACTTGTCCACCTCCAGGATTTCATCCTAATGCCCATAGGATTTAACACATTTTGAACTTTCCCGTGGGGACTTTTCCACGGTATGGTTCCACAGCCCTCTATGGAAGCAGTGTCACACACGGCACATTTTACACTTTCCGATTTAAACACACATGTTTCACACGATTTACTCATGACTTACATTTTCTCATTCATGCACATGGTTCTGTTTTACTAAATCATGGTACTAATGTTTGATAGAGTTTAACCGCTTAGTAATTTACTCTAATCAGTTTGAAAACACATAATCAAACCCTAATCATGATAGCATGCATTAATAACTCATTTTCACATGGAAATTTTATGATATACTTGACTGTTATCCAAATCACATGAAACTTTAACCACACACTTCTTACAGGTTCTTGACCACACATGCAAATTTTTGTATTTTTCTGAACTACACGGAATTTACAGAAAATGAAATACTCATTCGCATGCCATTAATAATCCAGTTATCATGGAAGCACAACATAAATGTCGGATTTGACAGTTTACAGACCTGTACCTAACATGCACATTATCACATAAATTTTCCCCGAACTTATCTCACATCGTACAATTTACTGTGATTTTTACAAGGATTTATACATGCTTTCTATTCTCAATACAGAAATTGTAATAAATCACATGATCATGGAAAAATTCCCAAATTTGCAGAGCATGGACTGACATACATACACATGGTCTAGAAAAATTATGGCATTCAAATTCCTCATGAATCATGTGAACAGTAAACCAACATAACCAATGTCTTATCTAACATGCATTTTTCATGAATGTAACCATTCATTCTATTTACAGAAATTCACAAAATCTCACACACATTCCACCATTCATATTACATAGCATATAATGTTTACCATATATCCTCATGCGAAAGAAAACTTCAGAAATTAATCATATATGAGGAAGAACAGCTCACTGTTCTGTTCTGAAGAACTAAACGGCAAAGGCTGGCCGTTTAAAGGGTTAACGGCAGCATCGTCTGCCGCCAACTGAAGAGCTTAACGGCAAGGGATCTTGCCGTTAAGTTCCTATCTGTGCAAAAACACAGCCCGAGCTCCAAAGATAAAGGGAATGTGAGTTTCCAGGACACGATTTAAATTTGAGAAAATGCCTATGACCTACTAGACATACACATGGACAAGGTGGATGGGTTACTTGCCTTTTACAAAATCTCCAAAGGGATCAAATTTGCTGTTGAAGCTCCCCTTGGGCAATGCCAAGAAGTCTCCTCCATAGCCTTCCCTCGGGTTCTAGGTCAAAGTAGCCACCAGTCTGAAGTTGGGGAAGCCTTCCCTTACGTCCACACTATCCTCCAGTTGCAATAGCTTGCAGGGAGAAGCTTCAAACCGCCGGATCAAAGCTTGCAAAAGGTCAGTTTTTCTCCTGTTCTCAGCTAGGGTTTCTTTCTCTCCTTGCAAAGAGCCAAGAGAGCTCTTGCAGGTTGCAAAGGGGGTTGTTTTTTATAAAGAGAGACCTTCTGTCTCACGCAGGGCCTGATGTGAAGGTTGAGAGCCGTTGGGGACATCTACCCAACCAGTGAGCTTGCATGCCCCCAGAATTTCGGGGTCTGCTGCGCAGAGTTTCAGAGAAGTAGACGTCCACATAGATGGTCGTCTACTTTAGTGTTGGCATCTATCGACATGGACGTTGACTCATCATGGACGTCCATCCATGTTGACGCCAATTTGCTCTTCGGCCAGAGCTTAAAAACATGGAGAAAACCCTATGTACACTATGGCTATGCATGCAATACATATAGTATAATATACACACTACTACACCATGCAATCATCCACTATTTACAATTAATTTACACATGCATACGTAAGTATACCAAGATAACATCATACATAAGTATCTATATATGCATACATGATATATATATATACACAACATGACTCAACACACAATAAATAAAATGACAAACAATTCGAGGGCCTTACACCCTCTCCCCCTTAAGGAAACTTCGTCCTCGAAGTTTAAACAATACTACTTGAACAAATGAGGATACTTCTTCCTCATCGCATCCTCAAGCTCCCAAGTAGCCTCCTCTCGCGAGAAGTTGCGCCATAAAACTTTTACCGACGTAATCCTCTTGTTCCGGAGATGCTGAACCTTCCGGTCAAGAATAGCTACTGGTTGCTCCACGTACGACAGATCTGGCTGGATCTCCACTAGCTCGTGACTAATCAAATGAGATGGATCTCGAACATACTTCCTGAGCATAGATACGTGGAAAACGGGATGAACAATAGCTAAAGCTTGGGGTAAAGCTAGCTCATATGCCACGTTGCCCAATCGTCTGAGAATCTCATATGGGCCAATGAATCTAGGGCTTAATTTACTATGCCTGTCAAACCTAACGACACCTCGAGTAGGTGAAATCTTCAAAAAGACATGCTCACCCACTTCGAACTCCAAATCCTTCCTCCTGTTGTCGGCGTAGCACTTCTGCCTATCCTGCGCCACAACAAGCCTCTTCCTGATAAGCTGGATCTTATCCGAAGTTTCCTAAACTAACTCGGGACCGATCAACTGCCTATCGCCGGTCTCCTGCCAACATAAAGGAGATCTGCAAGGCCTTCCATACAACGCCTCAAATGGAGCCATACCAATGCTCGCATGAAAACTGTTGTTGTATGCGAACTCCACTAGAGGTAGATGACGCTCCCAATCATCCTTCCAATCCAGCACACACGCCCTCAACATATCTTCGAGCATCTGGATAGTCCTCTCATACTGTCCATCTGTCTGGGGATGAAACGCCGAACTGAGCTTCAGCTCCGAACCTAAGGCATCCTGAAGACCCTTCCACAACCTCGAAGTAAATCTTGGATCTCGATCTGAAATGATCGACTTCGGCACACCATGCAATCTAATGATGCTACTGACATACAATCTAGCCAAGCTCTCTACTGACTGCTTCTTCTTCATAGGCAAAAATACGCAGTCTTCGAGAATCTATGTACGACTACCAAAATCGAGTCATTGCTCCATCTAGATCGAGGCAAACCCGAAACAAAATCCATAGTGACAGCTTCCCACTTCCATACTGGGATGTCCATCTTCTGCATGAGACCCGATGGTCGTTGTCGCTCGGCTTTCACTTGCTAGCATACTAAACACCGGGATACATAATCTACTACATCCCTCTTCATGCCAGACCACCAAAAGGACCTCTTCAAATCCTGGTACATCTTGGTGTTACCCGGATGAATATAGAATCTCGACCTATGAGCTTCTGCTAAAACATGCTCACGGACATCTACAATAGTAGAAACACAAACTCGGTGATGGAATCTAATCACGCCATCCTCATCACGAGCAATGCCCGCCTTGCCCACTAACTCTTGGAGTCTAGGGTCGGCTTTCTGTTGCTCGATCACCTCATCTAACACCGAAGACCAAAGAGATAACTGAGCCACAAAAGCCTGACATAAGGGCTCTAACTCAGCCATCGCACACGTCGCATCCTCCAACATCTTCCAATCCTGCTGGAGGGAAGACTTCTTCCTACTAAGAGCATCCGCTACGACATTCGCCTTTCCTAGATGGTACTGAAGGTCGAAGTCATAGTCCTTTAAGAACTCAATCCATCTTCTCTGCCTCAGGTTTAATTCCTTTTGGGAGAAAAGATATTTCAAGCTCTTATGGTCAGTAAACACCTCAAATCTGACACCATAAAGATAGTGTCTCCAGATCTTTAGTGCATGAACCACTGCTGCAAGCTCCAAATCATGAGTCGGATAGTTACGCTCATGCTCCTTCAATTGGCGAGAAGCATACGCCACTACCCTTCCTTGTTGCATTAGCACACAGCCTAAGCCAATCCGAGATGCATCCGTGTAAATGGCAAAGCCTTCTGGACCACTAGGTAATACCAATACCGGAGCGGAAGTAAGCTTAGCCTTCAATAACTGGAAGTTACGCTCACATGTCTCGGACCACACAAACTTCACCCCTTTTCTAGTAAGCTGATGAAGTAGAGGCTAAGCTGTGATGTTGGACATTTCTACCATGGTGGAATTGAGAGAGTCAAACTGAGTTTGCAGAAATGTATATAGTTCAAGTGGAATGGGAGGTCCACTAGATGAAGTGGAGGCTGAGCTGTGATGTTGGGTGAATATGGTTGGAGGGACAAGTATGTCTGATGGAAGTGGAGAGGCAGGAGGAGGAAGCACAGTTTGTGGTTCAAATGGAATTTTAGGATTCTCAACTTGAATTTGTGTCTAGTCCACTGGATCACCTTGAGGTCCTGCATCTTCTGGAGGAACTTGTTCTTGAATATGGTCAATAGGAGGCTCCTGATCTACAACTGACCTCTGAGAACCTGATCTCCCTCAATTCGAAATCTCATGAATTTTTGTACATGATGTAAGCAGTAAATGTTCTTTTGAGGAATTTCTTGAACCTTCTCATTTTGAAAAAAGACTCCAAAGCGTTTAAAAACTATTGTGAGGTGAGCAGCATATGGCAAGGATTTGTGTAAATCTTTTCTGTTTGTTTCAGAAAAAATCTGAGTCATAATCAAGTTCAAATTGATCTTCACATTTTTCTTCATGCTATACAACACAAATCTCTAAATGTCTATCAATCGATTTCTGCCACCACCCTGTGGTGTGATGATGGTGGTTAGAATGTGATGAACCAGCCTCAGAATTGGAGGAAAAGTGTTTGTGTTGTATCTTGTTACATGTGTTTGCCTAGAATCATTTTCATCATGAGGAAGACCAGTAAGTAGAGAGTAGGCCTCACGAAGATCAAATTCATATTCACTCCAGTCTTCACCATCATCAGGAATACCAAAGAGTTCTGATGCTAATTCAGGAATGAAAAGAATGCTAACAGTTTTGACCTCAGACTTAAAACCTTCTTCAACATTTGTCAAATTCAAGTAAAATTCCT
This sequence comes from Colocasia esculenta, assembly GCA_014218235.1. Lineage (NCBI taxonomy): Eukaryota > Viridiplantae > Streptophyta > Magnoliopsida > Alismatales > Araceae > Colocasia > Colocasia esculenta. The sequence continues at coordinate 116,513,213 of CM024756.1, read as the reverse complement.
GAACCAACCGTGGATAGAATGTCCTGAATTCTGAAATGAATTTCAACCAGCCTTGAAATTTAAAGAAGGGAATGTGTTCAGGAAAAGAAGTCGACAAGGCTTCATCATGAATATTCACAGCCCTAGGTTTCAATATAGAGTGACCTTTAGATGCAGTTTGGGATGGAGTGACTGCTTGGTCCTCAGAAGAATCAGAAGAATCAGAAGATGATTTTCCAGAAGATTCAGTAGAATCTGGTATGAGTTTTCTTCTAGGGTAACGTGAGGACATGGGAGACCTGCCTTTGCTGAGAGCAGATACTCTTCCCCTTTCAGATGGGGTGCCTGAAGGAGTGTCCTCACCTTTTCTCTTGGGCTGATCATGACTGAACTTGCTTCTTCTTTCTGGTTGAGGCTCTTCAATGGTGATACCCTTTGCCGCTGACCTAGTCTTGGCTCCTCTCTTTGGAGTGTTTTTGGGAGCCATGGAAGAGGGAAGAATGAGAAGAGAGAGAGAATGGAGATTTGGATGAGAAGAAACGGCCAGACAAGGGATCGGTCGTTTGAGAGTGTGATGGAGGGAGGAGTTCAAATGGGGAAAAGAACAAGTGGTAGGGTCGACTTGAGGGTTAGGGTATATAAAAAGGAGGTTTTCTCTCTCAAGACGGGAGTTAAGATAAACACACAATCCAAATACCGTAAACATGATCCGCCTTTCAAGCCCAGGTGTGTCGACACATAGGGTGAGTGTGTCGACCTGACAGGGTCAATGTGTCGACAAACATGGAGAATGTGTTGACCTCACAGATACAAGAATTTGCATTTTTGAGAGAGATGAAGAAGAAGGGATATATTTAATATGATGAACCATATCTGAAATCAATTATTCAGGAATTTTTAATATGTTAAAGAAATCATTTCCATTTTTTTTGTTTTCTGAACAGTATCCCATTTATTATTTAGTGGGCTAAAAAATCTGACATGAAATTGATCACCAAGAAATTCTGAAGAATTGGAGTGATTGCTCAAGTGATATAAACTATTCTATACAGTCAATTTCAACCTTTTCCACTTTTCTTAAACAAAAGTAATGTGATTGCTTTATGATTAAGACAATACATATGAAAATAGAACACTTTTAGAAGAGTTAATTCAGGTTTAAGCTGTTCATTTTCTTTGATTACATTTTCTTTCACTTTGAAGTAATGAGCAGTCAAATATAGTAAATCTTTTTCACTCAAGTAAACATATTTTTTAAAGACCAGAATCCCTGGTTACTAAAGATTTACTAATTATCCTACCTCAAGGGGTGAATGAAAACCTTTTTACATGGAAATATACATTTATCAGATGCCAATATTTCCAGTTACTCAGTAAACATTAGATATTTTTGTCTTTATTTTACCCCTTAGAACAGAGATAACACAACACTTCATGACATACATCGCACTTCACTGTTTGTGAAGGTGTGCAGTTTCTCAGTGTTATGCCATTGCTCTGTAAAACATTTTCTTTAAAATGAACATTGAGACTTTTGACACAGCTTTACCTTTCATCAGTCTTGAAGGAAGTGTTTAAAATCAATACATAATTGAGCAAAAATCCATGAAAGAAATCAAATTACTTGAGGAATTCAAAGTAAAAAGAGTGTTAACAGAAAGATCATGTTATAGCATTTATGTTTTCACACACACCACACTAATGTTTCTCTCTCTCTAGTTTCTAGAGAGAGAAGCTCTGTGTTTCTGCGAGGTTTCTCTCTGAGTTCTCTCTCTTCGTCTGCCGGCTGCCTTTGGGTAGCCGGCAGGTCGTCTCTATGGCGTCTTCTCCCAACGAGACGGAGGGCCTTACCTTCGCGCGGGCTCTGGCAGCCTCTCTTCGCCCCCCCAAGGTGGATTTGCTGTTGAAGCCCCCCGCCTTCACCGACGATGGCCTTCCTGCGGTCTATTTCTCCAAAGAGGAGGTTCGTAAGTCTGAACAGCCGCTCAAGCTTGCCATCGTTGCTAAGTGTTCCTATGGCCGACCTTCCATCCCAGAAATAAAGAGCTGTTTGTCCCAGCGACTGGCGCTCAAGGGTGAATGTATTATTAGTGTTTTGAACCCTAGGCATCTTCTATTTCGATTCTTTGATGAGGAGGATTTCCTTAAGGTCTTGGTTAGGAAGAACTTGTATCTGAAAGGTTATTTGTTTCGGTTCTTCCGTTGGGCTTCTGATTTTGACTTCTCAGCGGATCCCACGCTCATACCTATATGGGTTGGGTTCCCTAACCTTCCAGTTAATCTCTTTAATGAAGACTATCTAAGGTGTATTGCGGGTAACTTTGGTGACGTCCTGAGGATCCACGACTCCACCCTTGCTTGGACACAAACGGCTGAAGCCCTGGTCTGTGTTGACATCGATATAGCAAAGCCTCTTGTGAACCGGATATGGATTGCTCAGGGGGATATGGGTTTCTGGCAGCCTGTAAACTTCCACAGAGTTCCTTCAGTCTGTAGCGTTTGCCGGAAGTTAGGTCATACTCATGATGTGTGTAAAAAGAAGTCAAAAGATTCGGCTCCTCCTCCTGCTCGCATGCAACCTTCTGCCGTTTCCCTGCCGGACAAAGCCCCAGTTCAGGATCAAGAGTGGCGTGTGGTGCAACGAAAAAGTGCTCTTCCTAAGATTCTTCCTACTAAACCTGTGAACGTGCCCATCCCTGTTAGCAATGTCTTCGATCGTTTAAGCAGTGATGTTCGTGTTTTTGATACGACGGAGGCTTCGGATGCACATATCCTTTCTTCAGGCGAGCCGGTGGCCCAGCAACAGTCATCGCAGGAGCTTCCGAAGGCCCCTACCCCCGTGGTCATGAATGGTGCCCTGGACTATCCCGTCGTTTCTCAAGGCGATGGATCAGTGTTGGGGCTCGAGGAACACCCTGTGGTCGTGCATGGCGCGCCGCATGGCGACCAGCGGCATGCACTTCCTGCATGTACTGGTACGTCTCTTCCCCACGCGGCGTCGCGGGCGTCCAATCCTCCGGCGCTTCTCAGGCCGGTTTGTGTTATTCATGGCAGTGAATCTTCATCTTTGGAAAAAAATATTCCACAAGTGGTCAAAGGTAAGTCTGTGGATATTGAGTGCAACGTGGATCCCAATCCTGATATCCCTCAGATCTCCGCGACTGTCCTTGCCTCTTCTGAGAATATTCTTTTGCCCTCTACTATCATTTCTAAAGATGGTAACATTGGCTCGGTAAAGGGAGTTTGCACCAGGTCCAGAGCGAAAGCTAGAGTGGGTACCTCGGGTTACTCTTCCTCATGAATTATACAACTTTGTTCTGGAACATCAGGGGCCTCTCAAATCTGGCCTCTAAAAGATCTCTGAAACAACTTATAAGGAAGCATAATTTGCACATCGTTGCCATCTTTGAGCCCAAGACCAAGCTCTCGAGAGCTGCTAGTGTGTGTCGTTACTTAAATTTGCATGGCTATGCGGGTAACGCTAGCGAAGATTCTAAGATTTGGCTTCTCTGGTCCAAAGATGTCTCCCTGCAGGTGTCGAGTAGTTCTGATCAGTTTATCTCAGCCAATATTCTCAAAAATGATGCTCTCTTATGTATGATTACTGCTGTTTACGCTGCCTGCGACATCAGTTCTCGTCGTCTCCTCTATGATGATTTACTGAATTCCAATGTTAACCAGCTGCCTTGGATGATAGGGGGTGACTTCAACTGTGTTTCTTGCCCATCTGAGAAGGAAGGTGGATCTACCCCTAATCACTCCTCCATGATCGATTTCAACTCCTTTACTTCGGCTGCGGGTCTCCTTGACGCTGGTTTTAGCGGTCAGAGGTTCACTTGGTCTAATAACAGAGTTGGCCATGCTGCGATTAAAGCAAGACTGGACCGAGTTCTAATTACTCCCAGCTGGACTTTGTCTTTTCCTGGTTACTGTGTCAAGCATCTCCCCAGGTTACCATCTGATCATGCCCCACTTTTGATGAAAGTTGTTCACCAGTCTACCATCCCTGCCAGATTTATCTTTCAGAAGATGTGGGTGTCCTACGAGAACTTTATCCAACAAGTCACTGACTCTTGGCTTAGTGCGAATGCTACCTCACCTAATCCTTTTGTTACCCTGCAAGCTAAGTTAAAGGTGGTGAAAGCTATGTTGAAAGATTGGAACAAAAATGTTTTTGGGAACGTCGAGGTCTCTGTGCGCCAGGCTGAAGACCGCGTAGAGGACATGCAACGTATCTTTGATGCTGACCCTTCTGGTGAGAATAGAACAAACCTTCATAGCGCTGATGCTGCTTTGCGTCGGGCTCTTCATCGTCAGGAGGTTTTCTGGGCTCAAAAGGCTAGAGTTCAGTGGCTTAGCGAAGGGGATAGAAACACTGCCTTCTATCATGCTGTGGTGCTTGGCAATAGGAGGAAAAACTACATTCATCGTCTGCAAATTAAGGGAGATTGGTGTGATGACCAGAATTTACTTTCTGTTGAGGCTGTAAGTTACTTTCAAAATCTTCTTACCTCTGAAGAGCATGCTAGCGACCCATCCATTCTTCAAAACATCCCAATGCTGGTTAATGATGAACAGAACGCAGCCCTGATCGGCTCCCCCTCTAGTGAGGAAATCAAGTTGGCGGTGTGGGGCCTCAATGAGGATGGCGCCCCTGGCCCTGACGGTTTTACAGGTTGTTTCTTCAAGACTTGCTGGAATATTGTTTCACAGGATGTTATTGCTGCTGTACAAGGCTTTTTCTCTGGTTTCCCTCTCCCCAGGGGTATCTGTGCTTCGCTTATTGCTCTCATTCCAAAGGTTCCTCATCCCTCGTCCTATGCAGATTTCAGGCCAATTAGTCTTTGCAACTTTTGTTACAAGGTTGTATCTAAGATCATATGTAACCGTCTCTCTGATATCCTTCCTACGATCATCACGGAGGAGCAAGGGGCGTTTGTGAAGGGTAGGAACATCGTGGACAACATCTCTCTATCTAGTCAGCTGTTTCAGGATCTTGGCAGGAAAGTTCGGGGTCATAACGTCATTTTTAAATTGGACATGATGAAGGCCTATGATAGAGTTGAGTGGGACTTCTTGTTTGATGTTCTTCGTAGATTTGGCTTTGCTAACAGGTTTATCTCTTACATTGGTATGTTGGTTTCTAATTGTTGGTTCTCTGTTCTCTTTAATGGCGCTTCTATGGGTTTTTTCAAATCCTCCAGAGGTCTCCGCCAGGGGGACCCGTTAGCTCCTGCTCTCTTTATTATCATGGAGGAAGCTCTTAGCAGGGGGTTAAAAAACCTGCTGCATGCCAGGTCTACTCTGCTTTCTCTGGGCCCAGGCATTGTCCACAGGTCTCACACTTACTTTTTGCTGATGACACTCTTGTGTTTCTCAATGGTCAAATTACCAGCATTCGCAAGCTCTTGAGTTTCTTACAGGCTTATGAATCTAGTTCGGGTCAAAAGATCAATGTCAAGAAAGTGCTTTTATAATCTCTGCGAAGGCACCCATTTCTTTAGCTCGCAGAATCTCCAAAGTCACAGGTTTCAAGCATCAGCTGGGTCCTATTCGCTATCTTGGTCTCCCCATCTCTGTGGGCAGGTCAAAAGTTGCAGACTACAAGTATCTTATCGATAAGATTAACATGAAGTTGACCTCTTGGAAATCCAAATTTCTATCTCAAGCAGGAAGGGCGACCCTCATTAATTCGGTTCTTAATTCTATTCATATTTATACCGCTGCTGCTACTTGCATTCCTAAGGCTGTCATCAGTTACATTGAAAGAGCTTGTGCAAATTTTTTCTGGAATGGCACGGATGGTGTTAAACGGAGACACTGGGTTTCGTCGGATACCATCCATCGTCCTCTTGCTGAAGGTGGTCTGAATATCAAGAGTGTCTGGTTCCTTCAACTAGCTTTGGCCACTAAGAAGCTTTGGAATATCTACCATGGGTCCTCCATGTGGGCCTCTTATGCCAGGAACAGGTTTAAAATTGACCGTCATGCTCCTTTTCAGTTTTCCATCCCTCATGGTATGCCTAAAGCTGTTTTCAGAGTCGCTCATCAAACTGTTCTTAACAATTCTCGGTGGATTATTGGTGATGGGAAGAAAGTGGATTTTCTCAGGGATCTCTGGCTTGGGCAGATTTGTCTTTCAAACCTCCTGACTAGTCCTTACGTTGGCACCAAAGTTTCTGTCAGTGATGTTATTAATAATTCTGACCATCCTATTCGCAGGCTTCTACCCAGTACAAGCTTCCTCGATGGTATCCGCCTGCTCAACTATGATGATACTTGTATTTGGACTCCCTCGTATGATGGCAGTTTTACCACTTCCTCTGCGTATAATTTACTAACCACTCATGGTGTTAGGAGAACGGTTCTCATGCGGTTGTGGCATCCTGCTTTCTATAGGCGTGCAGCTCTCTTCTGCTGGAGGATTTTATATAGAGCGGTTTCTGTGGATTCCCGGATCTCTGACCTGGGAATTTCTATCGCTTCCAAGTGTTCTTGTTGTAGTGCTCCCTCATGTGAAGATCTGAATCACCTTTTCATTTCCAGTGAATTAGCTTCTCAGCTTTGGTCCTGGGCTGCGCCTATTCTTAATATCAATATGAATCCTCATGATAATATTACCAGTCGGCTTTGGAGAATCTTGAGCAGTTGCAATCCCACCAATCCCCATGGCTTCATCTCTCTCTACGTCTCCCTGCTCCTCTTATGGGAAATTTGGCGTGCCAGATGTTCAACTCGGTTCGATGGGAAGTTATACTCTATTCAAAGAATTATTTCTAATATCCGCTATATGGTGTCTCTTCCTCTGGAATCATATATCTTTAAGGCAGGATCATGCGACAAGCAGCTGATGAATGTGATCTCCTTCGGTTTCGCGCCCAGGATTAAGTCTATCGCTTTTAAGCTGATCAGATGGATCCCACCAATTGAAGGACTGGTTCTTAACGTGGATGGTGCTAGTAAAGGAAATCCTGGTCTTTGTGGAGGCGGAGGCTGTGTTAGAAATAATAATGGTACTTTGTTGATTGCTTTTGCCAATTTCTATGGTTTTAGTTCGAGCTTGGTTGCTGAAGTCCGAGCTTTCTGTGATGGCATCCGGTTGGCTTCTCAGCAGGGGTTGCTTATCTCAGAAATCAGATCTGATTCGGCCACTCTCATTGCCTCTCTTAATAGCAAGAAGTGCCCATCGTGGGAGTGCTTACACTGGTGGAGGGAGGCGCTCTCTTTTCTTCATCGCTATAACATTCCTTTCAGTCATACTTACAGGCAGGCCAATCAACTTGCAGACGCTTTGGCAAACTTTGCATGCGACTCTGCATCAAATGTTACTTTCTTTTCTGCTTCCTCTTTACCTCATACTTGTAAAGGGCCCCTAACTTTGGACCGGTCAGGGGTGCCCTCCATTAGAACTGTTCATTAAGGGGTTGCCCCCCCTCATGTTCTTTCTGTAAGGTCTCCTTCTTTTTATTTATATCCTAGGCCCAGGTGATCGCACTGGTGGAGTGGGTTCATTCTATTCCTGGGAATAGGGTGCACTCTCCTGGTCGCTGACCCTGAGGACCTTTTAAATTTAAAAAAAAAAAATGTTATAGCATTTAAGAAATCATCCCTTATGATCTTCAGAAGAATGAATGAACATTTCATGTATTATATATTCATCAACACACTGAATTAACTTTGGTTTAATGTGAGAAAGATGGTAATGAATTCTTTAGCTCCCCCTAAGTTATTGATCTCATCTATTTGTCATCACAAGTAAAGAAATCCTTGTTCAGTGAAGGAATGAGTAAGATGATCAAGTGAATTTGATGAAATTGAAATTGAAGAGATAATGATTACAAGAATGAGCATGAATTGGATAGAGTTCAATGTGAGCTATGTTCACCATACAAAAGTTTTCAGCAACTCAATCAGACTTCAACATTATCTTGATCAACTCCAGCAACTTGTTCTCAAAAGGACTTCATAAACAGTTCTGATTTTGAATTCAATTCTCAGACCTTGCCTGTGTTTCTCAAGCAACAAGCTCCCCCTCAATATGTGCATTAGTGAGCCATTCAACATTCAACTCAATGACATCCAATTGACATTCATTGTTAGAAAGTAATCATCTAGGAACAGTCAATCTTCAACATTCAGTTTTGGCAGTCAAATTCATCAAGTAAACATACATGATCAATTATGTTTCAAGCACATGAATGATAATCACAACACAAAAGAAAGAACAAAATGAGTCATACACATTTTAGATCATGGGTACTCGGTGGAGGAGTTTCCTCAACACATAATGATAGCTTTCAAACAAGCATAACTTGTTCTTCCACTATTCACCATTTGATATACCTCATAATCTTAGCATAATGAATCACAAAGTTCTCAATTTTTTTTTATTCCAAGTTCTCTTCTTAAGGAAGTGAATCTATCTTCAGCCATAGGTTTTGTGAAAATATCTGCAATTTGTTTTTCAGTAGGGATGAACTCTAATTCAATGCTTTTATTTGCAACTTCATCTCTTAGAAAATGATGCCTGATTTCAATGTGTTTTGTTCTAGAGTGTTGAATTGGGTTCTTGGAAAGATTGATTGCACTAGTATTGTCACACATGATAGATGAACATCCAATATCAATGTTGTAGTCAAGCAATTGACTTTTAATCCACAACACTTGAACTATAATGATATGATTGTGGATTGATCTTGTGAAAAGAGTTTGATCCACCTTACCTCTGGAGTAATTCTTACTAACCATAAAATTGCTCAATCTATCATACCATGCTCTCGGAGCCTGTTTCAAACCATAATGAGCTTTATGCAATTTGTAAACATGGTTAGGTTTATCAAGTTCTTCAAATCCAGGGGGTTGAGCAACAAAAACTTCTTCTTTAATATAACCATTTAAAAAGGCAGTTTTCACATCCATTTGAAACAATTTGAAGTTTTTGGAACATGCATATGCCAAGAGAATTCTCATTGCTTCTAATCTAGCTACTGGTGCAAAGGATTCCTCAAAGTCAACTCCAAATTCTTGATTATATCCTTTAGCAACCAGTCTTGCTTTATTTCTGACAACTTTTCCTTCTTCATTCAACTTATTCCTAAACACCCATCTAGTTCCAATTATTGAGTTTTCAGGATTTTTAGGAACTAGACTCCAAACATTATTTCTTTTGAATTGATTCAATTCATCATGCATGGCTTCTATCCAAGAATCATCTTTTAGTGCTTCTTCAATGTTTTTGGGTTCTATTTGAGAAATAAAAGCCATATGATCTTGTTCAATGACATTTCTAAAATGAGATCTTGTATGGACTCTGTCATGAACATTTCCAACAACATTCTCAAGTGGATAGTCTTTAGAGTATTTGAAATTACCTCTTGTTGCTGTGCTTACCTGCTCTGGTTTCGACTCAGTGTCCTGTGGTGTCGACTCAGTTTCAGGTTCAACAGCTTCTTCATTTTCCACAGTTTGATCTTTTTCTCTCATAAGAATGTCAGCATCTTCTTCTTGATTCCTGCACAAATCAAGGTCAATAGGTGTGTCATTATTGTGAATGAAAACTTTACATCCAAAGACTCTAAAATATGCAATGTGGGGTTTCTTACCTTTCAGAACTTCATAGGAAGTTTTCTTAAGGACTGGTCTTACCATTACCCTGTTGAGGACATAGCATGATGTGCTGATAGCTTCTGCCGAGAATTTTCTTGGAAGCTCACTTTCAATCAACAAGGTTCTTGCCATTTCAACTAGAGTCCTATTCATCCTTTCTACAATTCCATTTTGTTCACGAGTCCTTGGAGAAGCAAACTTATGCTCAATTCCTTTATTCCTGTAAAAATCAAAAAATAAATTATTATCAAATTCTCCACCATGATCAGTAAGGATAGAATGGATTTTATTTGTTTTTGCATTTTCAATTTTATCAACAAATTCTTTGAAGTTTTCCAATGTGTCACTCTTGTGAGATAGAAAATACACCCATGTGAATCTAGAAAAATCATCTATAATCACAAATCTAAATCTATGTCCACTAAGACTGAGTGTCCTAGTTGGACCAAATAAATCCATATGCAATAATTCAAATGGTTTGGAGGTGATTAAGGGTGCAACAGATTTGAAAGATTTCCTGGTTTGTTTGCCTTGGGCACATGAAGCACATATAATTGCATTTTTCTTTTTCTTCATTTTTGGCAAACCATTCACAAGAGAATTTCTTAACAACTTATTCAGAACATTTTCACTAACATGACCTAACCTTCTATGCCACAGTTGAAATAGATCATGTTGATTGGCAACAAGACACAAATTTTCATGTTGATGATCATTCAAATCAACCAAGTAAACATTATTTATTCTTTGGCCAAGAAATTTTATTTTTCTAGAATCTTTTTCAACAATTTCACATGATTCAGAATCGAAAATTACCTTAAGGCCTTTGTCACATAGTTGACTTATGCTCAAGAGATTATGATCAAGACCTTCAACAAGTAATACATTCTCAATGGAGCTTAAAGGAGGCTTACCAATTTTTCCTGTTCCAGTAATTTGACCTTTGTTCTTACCTCCAAAAATTACTTGTCCACCATCTTTTTCAATCAATGCAGAAAATTTTCCTTTATCTCCAGTCATATGTCTTGAACAGCCACTATCAAGGTACCACTTATCCTTCTTGTGGGCTGTAAGACATTCCTGCAAAATAAATTTATAAAAACAATTTTGGTACGCAAATTGCTTTGGGTCCCATCAGTTGTTTCAGCTCAATAGCAAGATGTTTTGGAATCCAGATTTGTTTTATTTTCTTGGAATTTGTTCTTGATCTGCATTTTTCATCAGTATGACTAGATTTCTTGCATATTGTGCACATCATGACTCTTTGTGGTGTAAAAATATTATTCCTTTTGGTATGAAAATTATATCCAATTGAGAAATTTTGTTGTTCTTTGGATACAAATCTGGTCTATCATTTGATTTCCATTTTTGTTGATTTTTGCTTTGAACTTTTTCATGTCTCACTTGGTTTTTTTTTTGGATTTTAGATTTGTTTGTGGTTTTTCTTTGATGTTCTCTTCAAAGTTGGTATAAGAGGTACTACCTTGAACAAATGAAGTTATCAAGGTTTGTCCAATTTTTTCTTTGTTTCAGGCTGAAAACCTAAACCATGTTTGTTGGTGTTCTTTCGAATTCCTAAGATAGCATCTAGGTTTTGCTTGCCTTTGACAAGTTTTGACAAGGTCTCTTTCTTGTCATCTAGTTCTTTTTTAATAGTTTTTAGTTCCTCTTGTATCACCCCTTTTTCATTTATGATTTTTCATTTTCATTCATCACATCTATTTTTCTTTTTCAATTGATTGACATCTCTCCTTGATTTCATCATTTTATTCATCCACACATTCTTTCTCCTTTTTTAGATTATTGATTTCATCAGTCAACAATTTTAATTGCTCAGATTCTTGAGGACTTTGCACCATGCTATTCATTTTTCTTTTCAATGTCTTATTTTTAGATTTTAATTCACACAATTTTTCAAATAACACAGCATAGGCTTCCTCCCAGTCACCAGTTGTAAAATCTTCAAAGGAAGGACTTACCTCAGTATTTTCTTCATGCCTAGCCATAAGACATGTCACCTCTTCCTCATCTGAGCTACTTTCTTCTTGGTCTCTTCATCCTCATCACTCCATGTAGCTAACATTGCTCTTGTCTTCTTGAATATCTGATTTTTCAGCTTCTTCTTTAGATCAGGACACTCTCCTCTCATGTGTCCTGGTTTCCTGCATTCATAACAAATAATGTTAGTCTTTTTAGTGGTTTCTAATTTTTTATTGAAATCATTTTTCCTTGGAATATCCTTTCTGATGAAGGGCTTGAACTTACCTTTTCCTTTCTTTCTCAAGAACTTTTTGAATTGTCTTGTCAATAAGGCTAGTTCTTCATCATTCTCTTCATCAGAAGAATCATCATTTTCATCAGATTGACCAGTAACAATTTTTGAGCTAGATGAAGCTTTTAGAGCAATAGGTTTCTTAGATGTGTTCAAAGATTCATTTCTTTTCAAGTTAATTTCATATGTCATGAGAGAACCTATTAACTCATCCAATTGCATGGTTGACAGATTTTTGGAATCCTCAATTACAGTAGCCTTTGTGTGCCAAGCTGATGGAAGTGATCTAAGGACTTTCCTAACAAGTCACTATTTGAATAGTCCTTTCCTAGACCTCTAAGACAATTACTAAAAGCATGAATCTAGCAAACATCTCAGAAATAGTTTCATCACTCTTCATTCTGAACATTTCATATTCTGAGACTAGAATACTTGCCTTGGTCTCTCTTACCTTAGAAGTTCCCTCATAAATGAGTTGGAGTTTATCCCACATCTCCTTGGCAGACTTACATGAGGACACTCTGGAATACTCCTTGGGATGGATGGCACATTGCATCATGTTCATGGCACTCTAGCTGAGTGTGGACTTGTTGATCTGGTCCTTGGTCCATAGACTTTCATCCTCAGGATGTTCATCTGGTCCCTTGTCAACAATCTTCCAGAGCTCATAATTATGTGCTCTAAGAAATACTTGCATCCTGTTTTTCCAATAAGCATAGTCAGATCCATAGAAAAAAGGAGGCCTAGAGATTGAATGACCTTCAACAATAAATCCCCTAACATTCTCCATAGCAATAAACTATTGATGATTAGATCAAACACTTAAAGTGTAATGAGAACCCACTTTGATACCAAATGAAATGTTGTGGAAAAAACTGCTATTAGAAATCTAGAGGGGGGGGGGGGGTTGTTGAATAGATTTCTCCAAATTTTAAAAACCACTCGAACAGAAACTTAGAGAAACTTAATTGAGTGTGAAATCTGAGTGTTAATGACAATTCTAAACAAATTAGACAAGTTAGATGATGAAATTTTGACGAACCTATCAAGCATCTAACGCAAGAGACAAGCAAAGCACAATGACACGAAGATTTAGGGTGGTTCGAATTACACAACAGTGTATCCTACATCCACCATCCACACACACACACAAGTGTGGCTTATCTTGCTAGTTCAGAAAGGCACAAAGGAACACACACACTCTGAGATATAGAAATCTCAGATTCAATCACACACACATGAAATTGGGCACAAGGATTGCACCATTTTCACAAAAACACACAGATGGAGTGAAATTGAAATGAGAAACCAGTCAGAGCAATTGAATTCCAAATTGAAGAGGACTAGTTCGAAAATCCCTATTCTGCTTCAGGAATAAGGATCAGTTCTTCTGCTTCAGCTCCAGGAAGAAGATTCAGATGGATCAAAATTCTCCTTCAATTGGGTCATCTAAGGTATATAAACCTCTTGTTCCTTTAGATCTGGGAGCAATTCGCCAGGTTGGAGCCTTCCTCAGGAATTGGCCAAAATTCTCTAGAGTCTTGGAAGAACAGAAGTGTGACTCCATCACTCTTTAAAGCCAAGTGGATAAGGGGTATTTATAGCCACATGGGTCCACAAAATATCTTGGGATCTGTGGGCATTAAAGTTCTCGCCCAAAAAGCCTTTCCCAAAAGCTTCCACGCGTCCCTGTTAATTAGATAGAAAAGAGAGAGAAAAAAAGATTGACTGTGTCGACACACCTTACCTATGTGTCGACACCCTGTCCTAAATATCACAAAAACAATCTCCTGGAATCTGGAACCAGTGTCGACACACAACTAGTCTGTGTCAACACCACTGGGTGCTTACTGATGACTTTGTTCAATGATAGTGCACTAGTGTCGACACACAGTTGAGTTGTGTCGACACCACAGACCATTTCTTGAGCTGTAAATGAAGGAAACATTGTGAGAGAAAAATGTAAGCATGATTTCAAAGTATTAATGAATCACATTTGACTATCATCAAAATAAGAGATCCAATATAGGCTTCACCTTCCAGGGAGTTGGAGTCCAGACTTCGACTTCCAAACAGTTGGAGTCCAGTACAAGAATGGTTCAACACTTCGACTTTTCTAGAGTCGGAGTTAGTATGGTACATAGTATACTCTGTGGACTTAAGAAATTTCAAGATAGAGTTGATACATAGTGTTGTACAAGTTATGTTCTTTGTGATATTTTCCAGTAGATTTGTTTGTAGAAAATCTTTTAAAAGGTTTTGTCATAGAAAAATCACCATGTTAAAATTGTTTAAAGTCTTAAACAATTTTCTTAATGGATAGTTGCTCAACATTTCTCCCCCTTTTTGTTAATGACAAAACTTTTAATTAGACAGTGAAAAAACAAATTTGATTTTGTAAAACTATGTCCTGTGTTACTATGTATTTGTTTCTTACTTTCTTTCTCCCCCTTTGTGGCATTAACAAAAGGATAAGATACAAGGAGAGAGAGAGATACACATAGAAATGGAGAACAGATCTACATATGTGTTGATTTCTGTAAGTAGAAATTACATCTATTAAGCTGATAAAGAGCTTGGTAGATATAAGGAAGGAGGGATCTGGGCAACGAAAGGCTTAAGAAGAGCCCAAAGCTTCTTCTCAATACCAAGAAAAATATTATCAAACTTGGCAGAATCTATATTATAGGAGGGTCCTATGGAGGGGATTTTCCTATAAGACTTAACATGCCTACGATGGAACTAGGTGACTCTCTTATGGTAGTGGCTACGACGCAGAAGATCCTTCAAAGGGACAAACTTCTTGTTGGCTGCCAGATGGAGGAATTCATGGACTGTGATATTCCAATGCAGTCCCGGGGAATATGCTGCTTCCTTGGCTTGATAATACACCAGGTACCTCTGCTTCCATTTATGTGCAATAGATTTCCAAAGATTCTCATAAACTTTTTAGAGATACTCAAGAACAGTCATTTTGAGCTTCAAGCAGTCAGAATGGTCTTCAGGGTATGCTGCTGCCCACTGGTCTTCAGTAAATCTCTCAGATTCAGCAAAAGAATTCTAAAAATCTGCCATGTGCTGAGAGTTCTTTGGAGCAGACATGAGGGCAAATCTATGGAATGACAGACTAAGATTGTACTTGATTCTAAATCTAGCAACTATTCTGATATGTCTATTGAATACAACCTGGGCAAAATTTTTCCTAGAAGAAATGGCTCCAACAAGACTTGGATGCAGCCCAGAAGGTAATCCAATTACCATAGAAGGGGTTATCTCTCTTTGACCATGGATGATCATCTCCATTGCCCTTTGTTCACATCAGGTACCCCCATCCTGAATCTAGCTTCATTGAACTACTTCATTCTAGTGTATTTGGTCTGCGACTCTCTAAGGAGGGTACCAAACATGTCAAAAAATCTAAGGTTCAGGTGAAGGTTGATATCCATAAACTGGTTCCTAGCCTGAGTTTCTTGGTATTTGGTGGATTCACCAGGATAGAGTTCTAGGAAATCTTTAGGAGTTAGACTGTGGCCTTTCTGAGTGATGAGATTGATATCAGCCAATAGTACTTGAGAGGTTTGGAGTAAAAAGGGAAGCCAGTCCTCAAAGGTATAGCCTAGCATCTCAGGGACTTCAAGGAAGACTTTGATAGATAAAAATTCCTTGAAAAGGTTCATGTGATGTTCAGAATGATATACGAAGGCATACCAGAATGGAGGAAGTAGTTTGCTGGGATTGCCTTTCAAATGACGCCCACCTTTTGAGGAGAGTATCACACTGGGTACAATCTCTGCAAGGGAAAGAGTGGATCTACCAGAAGTGGATGTAGAAGATGTAGGAAGAGAAGAAAAGAAATGGGGAGCTGAAGTGTGAAGAGAGGTTATGTTTGCCTTGGAAGGCTGAAATTGTACTTCAAAGGCTACATAGAGAAAGTAATGTTGATGAAAGAGAGAGGCTAATCCTCTGGATGAGAGGTAGAGGGAGGAGATTAGATGAAGTAGAAGGAGGAGGTGGAGGTTGTTGATCAGCAGTAGGAGCTAGAGGTGTAGGAGCAGTAGGGGCAGTAGGAGGAATTTGAGCAGTGGTAGTGGAAGGAGGAGTTGAATCATAGGAGAGGAAATGGTCAAAGGTTGAGAAGGGAATACAGACTGACCATCCTTATGGAGTTTCCTTCTAACCCTCCTCTTAAAGGTTTTGACCTTGGGGATGGCATCTACCTCCATATCTTGAGATTCTAGATGTTGCTTAGACACTGACTCCTTCTCTTGAGAGGGTTGTTGTTGCTGCTGCTACTCAACTACAGGGACTTCTATCTGTGTAGACACTTCCCCAGACTATTTCTATTGTTGTTCTTGCTTCTACTCTTGCTCTAGCTGCTACTTATGTTCCTCTGGCTGCTGTTGCTGCTGTTTCTCTGGCTACTGCTACTATGACTACTGCTCCTCTGGCTGTGCAGTGGGTGGAGATAAAGACTTCCCTGTGCCCTGTTGGCACACCAGCTGTAGCAGAAGGTCCTCATCTACTGGACCTCCTCAGCCAAAAGATCAAATTTCACATCAACTTGTTAGACTTGTATTTGTAGAAGTGACAAGCTCTCTTATTGCTTCATCAAAACATTTGCATTGTTGCTGGTCTCCCCCTAAGTCCTTGGCCGGGTCTCAATGTGTGGAGGAGAGATATGATGTTCTTCTTAAAATATAGGGTCAAAAGCAGTGGTGCTTGGAATTTCTTCTTCTTGAGCTACTCCCTTGCCCCACAAATCTCTGAGCACTTGATTTATTGTATCTTCTGGTGCTTCATGCTCAGGAGATGGGACAGGAGCTTGCTCTTGCTGTAGCTGTGGTTCTTGTTCTTGTTGGCCTTGTTGATCTACATGTACTTATTCTCTAGTTTCCTCTCATTGCCAATCTGTGGAGGCTGGACTTCAGGAATAGATGCGGAACTATGTGCCTCATCAGGAAGATTTCATGAGAGCACTAGGGCACAGAGTCCTTGGTCAAAAAATTTTCAGTCTTGCTCTCCAAACTATAGTGGCTTCTCCTTAATGTAGACATACCTATCTTTTCCTTAACTCCCACTAAAATTTCACCACTAAGATCCACTAAAAATTTCTTGAAGATAAGGGTCAGTAGAGGTCCATAAGGGAGGGACTCCTGTAAATTTTTGGATCCTGCCATCCTCTCCAAAATGATAGAGGGCAGGTTGACCCTATGTCTCTATATAGCCCAAAACAACAGACTTCTATCTCTGGCAGTTATAGAAGAATGGGTGCCAGCCCTAGGAGTGATTATGTTGGTGATTATGGAATATATCAATCTTTCTCCGTAGACAATTCATTAACTAGGAGTCCTTTCTTACTAATAGACCACAGATTCCTAATAACGCCCAATCTTTGCTTTTCCATAGGTACTGCTTCATTGATCTTATGTCCAGAATTAGGGCAATCTAGCATTTCAACCAAAAGCTCTTCAGAAACTGGATGGTAGTGCCCTTGACTATTCCTATAACTGATCCTTCGAAGTAACTGGAAGGATACATAAAATGCTTTAAGAGCACCTTTGAAGATTGGCTCTGCAATCTGACACAATTTCGACCAGCCCAAAGTTGCTAGGGTTTCTTCTACCCATACTAGCCTACCATGAAGTTTACTGAAATCTACTACCTTCCAGGGAAAATGGAGGCTTTAGTAGATGAATGGCGTTGGAACTGTTCAGGTGTGAACATGGTTCCCTCCGGAGCCCTAGATGAGGCCATCTAGACAAGAATGACAGAGAAAACTAAGAGGGATGCCAAAGGAGATACTGAAATGGTGTTTAGATGTCAAGAAACCTACCTTTCTTCAGTAAGAAGAGACATCCTGTAGATGCTCCGAAGACGATTCCGTAGGAGTCAACACCACGTGCGAGAAGAGGAAGAAGACGATAAGAGAGTCGGAGAGAGAGTTCAACGGGTGATTTGGGAAAAGGAGAAATGACAATAAAATGAGTGAACCGTTATTGCAATAAATTCCTCTTTAAATGACAATAAAAAAATAATTTATTTATGATTATTATTATTTTGAATTAACATGAACTTCGACTTCATAGACTCTGAGTTTGGAAGAGTCGAAGTGTCGCCTCCGACTTTTCAAAAGTTGTAGTACACAATTCCTGCGTCATTAGTACATTTCGACTTGTGAGAGTTGTAGCCTACAGTCCGACTTCACAACAGTCGCAGTTCCAGGACTTAGAGAATATTTGCAATGAACTTTAACATACACTTCATAAATTTAGTCATGAATTTATCATGTATCACAACAATTTAATCAGGGTTGCACATACCTATTTCTTTTCTAATGATGTAAATCTATCTTCAGGAAGAGGTTTAGTGAATATATCAGCTAATTGATTATCTGTGGAGACAAAATCAAGTAAAATATCACCATTACTACATGGTCTTTGATGAAATGATGTCTGACCTCAATATGATTTGTTCTTGAATGTTGGATAGGATTTTTGGCCAGGTTGATTGCACTTGTGTTGTCACACAACATTGGAATTTCGTGAAGTATTTAACCATAATCTTCAAGTTAATGTTTGATCCACAGCAGTTGAGTGTAGCAACTTCTAGCTACAATGTACTCTGCTTCTGTTGTGGACAAGGCTACTAAATCTGCTTCTGAGACCAGGAAATTAAGCATCCTACAAGAATTGACAAGTGCCATTGGTGCTTTTTCTATCTATTTTGCATCCAGCATAGTCAACATCACTATATCCAATCAACTTAAAATCAGAACATCTGGGATACCATAAACCCAATTTACTTTGTGTTTATAAGATATCTAAAAAATCTTTAATAACATTACATGTTTCTTTAGGATCAGCTTGAAATCTAGCACACAACATACACTGAACATTATATCTGGTCTACTGGCAGTAAGATAGAGTAATGTCCCAATCATACCTCTATAGATCTTTTTGATCTACTTTCTCGCCAGTGGATCACTATGTAACTTACTCCTAAGCTCATGGGGGTTTCCTAAGGCTTACACTTGTCAAAACCATATTTAGAAAGTAAATCTGAAATGTATTTGGTTGACAAATGTGAGTACCTTCCTTGGTCTGCTTAATTTGCAAC
This sequence comes from Colocasia esculenta, assembly GCA_014218235.1. Lineage (NCBI taxonomy): Eukaryota > Viridiplantae > Streptophyta > Magnoliopsida > Alismatales > Araceae > Colocasia > Colocasia esculenta. The sequence goes on along the minus strand of CM024756.1, from coordinate 116,494,240 downwards.
CCAAGAAAATAATTAAGCTCACCCATCATACTCATCTCAAACTCACTTTGCATAAGTTATTCAAAGAATTTGCAAAGTAATTCATTGTAGAACCAAAAATAATATCATCAACATATATTTGTACATCAAGATTCATTCTGAAAATTTCTTAATAAATAAAGTGCTATCTACTTTACCTCTTATCAAATCATATGATATAAGATAACACTTAGTCTTTCATACCAGCTCTTGGAGCTTGTTTCAGACCATACAATGCTTCTTTAAATAGAAAATATGATTTGGGTACTTAGTATCTTCAAAACTTGGTGGTTGCTCAACATAAACATCTTCTTTTATAAACCATTCAGAAAAGCACTTTTAACATCTATTTGAAATAATTAATGTTGAGAGAGCATGCATATACTAATAAAATTCTAATTGCCTCTAATCTAGGTACTAGAGCAAGTTTCATCAAAATCAATGTCTTTCTCTAGAATATTCTTGTGCTACCAGTCTGGTCTTGTTCCTGGTGATCACTCCTGATTCATCCATCTTTTTTTGAAGACCCATCGGTCCCAATAACTTGATGGTCATAAGGTCTAGGGACCAAGTCTAACCTGGCTACGTGGAACTGGTTAAGTTCCTCTTGCATAGCAAATCCAAGATTCATCAGCCATGCATCATTGATTGTCCTAGGCTCAATTTGAGAGACAAATGCAGAAATCACCAGGAATGTTCATCCTCTTATTCTTACCCTATCTTGAGGATCACCTATAATGTTTTCTCTTGGATGATCTCTGTGATACCTCAATTCTCTAGGCAGTTCTTCTTGTGGTTCTTTTAGTTGTGAAGTTCCTCAAGTGGTGATCTTCCTTTTCTTCTTCTTTCTCTCTTTCTTTAAGAGATGTCTGTTTCCAGATCCCTACACAGATCTTCAACATAATCTTCTTCTTCTTCTTTGTCTTAATAGAAGGGTTAGACTCATCAATAAAATATGTACTGTTTGTTCTACAGTTAAGGTTCTTCTGTTAAACACTTTATATCCTCTAGGTTTTGAAATATTCCTAATAGAAAACTTCATCACTTTTAGCATCTAACTTTCCTAAGTTATCTTTACCATTATTTAAAATAAAGCACTTACAACCAAAGGTCGAAGATGATTGATGTTTGGCTTTTCCCCTGTACAGCTCATAAGGTGTCTTCTTTAGGATTAGTCTGATAATGCACCTGTTGATGATGAAGCAGTGTGTGACTGCTTCTGCCCAGAAGTATCTTGGTAGATATACTCTGTAAGCATAATTTTGGCCATGTGCAGCAGTGTTCTGTTCTTCTTTCTGCTACTTCTTCTGTGAGGTGTTCTTGGTGCAGAGAAATTGTGTTCCATTCTATTTCTTCATATAATTTTACAAAATCTTCATTCTTGAATTCTCCACCATGATCAGATCTAATGCTGATTATCTGAATTTCTGGTTCTTCTATGCTAATTTGCTGAACTTTGAAAAGCTGAAAATGTTTCTGAATTGGCTTCCAATAAGGATACCCAAGTGTAGCTTGAGTAGTAATCTAAAATTACTAGCCATACACTTTTCCTCCAAGACTTATTGTTCTTAGGGGTCAACTAAGTCCATGTGAATGAGTTCCAAATGCTTGGATGTTGTAACTACTGTTTTGGACTAAAATGATATCCTGGTTTAATTTCCCTTTGCACAGGCTGTATAGATTCCAGACTTCTTTAGTTTTAGCTTCGAAAGACCTTTAACTAGATCATGCTTGATTAATTTCTTGATTACCGAAGTGCTTGCATGTATTAGTCTTCTATGCCATAAATCAGTTTCTTCACATTGGTGGTTGCAAGACATAAGTTACTTTTTTTAATTATGCTATCTGTAAGGTACACAGATTTTTGACTCTTTGTGCTTCAAATACTATTTTTCCATCCTTTTGAATAATGCACTTATCATTCTAAAATCTCACCAAGTGACCCTTGTCACACAGTTGACTGATGCTAATGAGGTTGTGCTTCTGTAACGACCTGACCTCCGGGACCCTCGCCAGGGACCTCGAAGTTCGCGTCACCACCCACGGATCCGAAGATCCGGAAGGGTTAGAAGAAATAGTCTAGTGTGATATGTACTGAATTTGAATAACTATAACAATATGTACATTATACAAAAGTCTGTACAACGTATCCCAAACAAAAGCACAGGTACAAGAAGAAAGGTGCAGTCCTTAAGGGGCATACCCTGAGAACTTGCAAAAGACAACCCTCAGCTCACTTGGTACAAGAGCTCACAACGCTCACTCTCACTACTTGCTGACAACAACACGGCGCCACAAAGCGTCTGCAACCCGTCTGACACTGAGCTCCCGTGACGACGATCCCTAGTGAAGGAAGTAGGGGGGGGGGTGAGCCTCGTGAACAAGGCCCAGTAGGGATTACTAGTCCCTCACCAGCCAGAGCAGCAGGAACTCCAAAAATAGGAAACTATAGTAGAAAGCTGTAAAGCGAGGAACACCTACAGTGTGGTACTACTAAGCAGCGGAAGGGAAGGGAACAGTACAACGCCACGACCACCAACCAAGGTCGTGGCACACACACGACTCCCCAAAAACCAATGGAGTCGGGCACAAAGCGGAAGCAACCCTCGGCACACTCGCTGAGAACATGCAACAACCAGGTGAGAACGACGTCTCACCGCAAGCACGGCCACCTCAGACATCCACAGGGTCGAGGGCCCACAAGCAGAAAAACCCCCGGACCCTAGGTACCTGCAAGGTCGGGAAGCCATACACGCGGTGCCACAACGGACTGGCACCCAAGAACAAAACTAGGTACCGAGAGGACACCAAGCGGGAACCACAAGAAGCACGGGTCTGCCCATGGCCAGACCAACGAAGCCTATGGAAAACTAGGCACGGCCAGGCTAACCGTCGTGCCTGCTAGGGCAACGAGGGAGAACACTTGGAAACGTCGTGCGGAAACGTCATCGCAACAACAGCAACCAAGCCACTGCCACTAGCAGCCAAGAGGGGGACCCGCAGTCCGCACGCTCTGCTCGCTAGCCTAGCTCCTGCCTCTGCCCCCGCGCAAGGGCGAGACAGAGCCGCCACAGAAACACACAACACACGCAACACCGCAGCCTGGCCAAGCTGCGGGCCCCAAGCCTGACACCACTACGTGGCTCCGGAACCAACGCAGAGAGAGGTAGTGAGACAAGGGACTGTCTGGTCTGTGCCAAGGAAAGCACTCCGATCCCCTCGGCGTCCCAGACCTAGACAAGAGAGCTCTACAAACGACTTAGCGCGACTGTCCAAACCTCGTTTTCCCCTCAGCTCCAGAGTCCGCTCACGTGGGCTGCCACATTCGAGCACACTCGTAGCCCGGATACCTCCCTCAACGGGCTCCCGAGGTTGGGGTCCAGGGAAACGGAGACAACCTCTGAACGGGACAAGCCCTCAAGTGCCAAGCACCGGGCGAACATGCGGGGCAGCACAACAAAAACTCACCAACGAAACTGCTGGCTTGTAACACAGACAAGCCCAGCGACGCGAGAGGCACGCATGGCCCCTCAAAAGGGTCGTCGCCAAGCAAACACGCAGGAGCGAGCCAAAACCTCGAAGCACTACCAGAAGTACAGAAAGCCTGTCGCTCTGCTAACAATCGATTGACCACCAGTCAATCGATTGTTAGATAGACCCGACCCTCCTGGCACCATTGACAGGACACGGCCACGAAGGTGTCACCTTTGGTCGCTGAACGCAGAGAGGCAACCAGCCGCGTTCCTCACCGGAAGGTCCTAAGGACAAAGCCTGCCCTGGGGCACATGGCGACACACAAACTGGCCACAAAAACCACCCGAGGCAGCACAGGCAATGTCACGCCCCCACAGGCCATCGCGATGCCATTGCGATGGGGAAGGGCGCTGCGACAATAGCACTTGATGCAAGGTGGCAGCGCGTCACACAAACCTCCCTGTCGCGATGGGAAAGCTGGTCGCGACAGCGACCCTTATCACGACCGCCAACCGCACCGCATAAGGTGGCACCCGACCGGGGCGACGCCCTAATGATGTCGTGGACGTGCACCGCGGCCGCAACATCAGTCAGGCAGGACCACGGGATGCTCCATCCCAGGCCGCCAAGAACCATACAAACATGCACACACGGGGAGGGGAGCCTGGGGAAAGCTGTAAAGCTAACTACAAAACCTCGAGGGCTCCCGATCACACAGGATGGACGAGGGCGCAAGAAATCCCAACCTTTCATGAAGAACGAACCCAGAAGGGCCTTCACGTCGGTTGGCCCCCTCCTCCTCACTCCACGCACGCGCCACGACGTCGCCACGAGCCTGCGGCGCCACGACGCTCCGATCACCGGACGGGAGCCTCCCCACCGCCGGAGAAGAGGGGAGGGAAAGGAAGAAGAGGAGAGGGAGAGAGAGAGGGAAGGGGTAGCCGGCCTGCGCCTTACGCCCCCGGCCCCGGAACACGACGGCCCGCCCCGCCCATCGCGTTACAGGCCTTAACGCGCGGGCAACGGACTGCGACAAGAACGCGCCGTACAAGGGCACCGTGACAACGCGACAAGCCGTACTGACACACCTGCCACCCTGACAGGCGTCAGACGTCTGGACAGCGCAACACGACAAAACACTGTCGCGGCCCGTGACCAAGCGCGACAGCAAGACGCGACGGAGAACCAGGGGCGCGACCAACATGCGGCCCACAAGCTCGCCACGACACAGATGACTGTCGCGTCGGGCACCCCGACGCGACACCAACGCATCACCCCGCCTGGACACGTCAGTGGCCAGTCATCCCACGACACGGATGGAAGCCGGGAAACCGGGTCTTACATTCTACCCCCCTTAAAACAATTTCGTCCTCGAAATTGGACAAGCCCACAAGATCCGATGCACGAAATGAAGCACAGGGAGCAAACGTAAGATCAGCGCGAAAAAAAAAACCACTAAGTCTCAACACGACTTCCTCATGGCAACAATCACATAGCCAAACACGAGCGAAGCACACGAAGCACGGAAAACCAACGGCTCACCCAACGGGCTCCAAACACACGGGTGGAGCACACAACCGAAAACTAATGGCTTGCTCCAGCCACACGTGGGGCGCCCAAATGGAACGTTATATCCACAGGTGCCGAGCGATGCAAAATCTCGCCACGAACAGCGGAAAACACCAGCCAAAAACTACATGGCTACAGCCACCAAAGACCTCGCTGTTGGGACCAACCAATCAGCAACCCTCTTTGCCGCCAGTAAAACCCGACAGAGGACGCAGTGCCGACAGCAACACAAGAATCACGGTCAGCAACTCACTCGATTACCAGCGAAATGACAGAGTATACAGTTGCTGACGACCACATAAGAAAACACTTGAGAGTCGAACACAACACTTGAGAAAAATGGTCTCACGCCACGAACCGCAGCTAGCATCGGTCACCACTCGACTGAGAGTAGCCACACGAGAGCACAAACTAGAGCGAGGACACACTCGCGGGAATTCTCAACACATGAAACAGTGTCCACCGCCACCACTAGGTCTCCGCACAGACCTCCTCGCGGTCCAACAGGGACAGCAACGCACGCGGAGACACCTCAACACGCGAAAACGGCATCCACTGTCACCACTAGGTCTCACCCAGACCTTCCTCGTGGTCCGACAAGGATACCAACCGCATGAGGAGCCACAAAAACTTGGAGTCACACGCTGCACAATGTGGCACACCACGACAGAAGCATGGAAGATGTCTGAGGTTAATCCAAATCCAAGCACCTCACAACGTCAACAGCCACATGGTCGAGTACTAGCAAGCCGATAGACCTCACTGTCACCGGACGAACCGACAGGAGACTCTGCCATCAGCTTCCAGACTCACCAACGCCACGCACAACCACACGGGAAGCAAAACAACCGCAGAGGTCGAGGGCAACATGTCGACCTCAGAGAGACCCAGGCCGAAGCAGGGTACCACAATTGCACACACTCGCTCCACAAGCGAGGGGGAAAACCGGGACACTGGCCATGACCAGAGCCTAGTGTACCACCGATGGGCTACCTAGACAAGGCAAAGCAGCCACCCCACAGCGGTAACGGTAGTCCACCGACCACAATACTTAGGCTAGCACACGTGTCCCAGAGGCGGAAAATTCGAAGCCTCCAACACCGAGAAAACTCATGAAACAACGCACGAAGCACACGAACAGACACACGACACAACATAGGGTGCTATCACAAGCACCAGGAGCAACCAGGGTACAACACAATGCACCAAGGCTCCAGATGGCCCAAAACCGAAACGCTCAACCATGAGCACGAGCACACGGTGCTACCACAATCACTAAAAGTAAACAAAGTTCAATCCTGGTACACCAGCGGCCAAATCAACACTACGGATAATAGGAAGGACTCTCCACAGGAGGCCTACCGAAAGCCACACGCCAAGAACCGCAAGCCTAAAAGAGCGCAACAGGCCACGTCGGCCCCAGCCCTTGAGGCACAAAACACGAAGCATCGGAGAAAACACTCAAGGCGCAGCACACACAGTGGCACCAATGGCCCAGACGACACGGCCCCACCGAAGGGGACTCTCTCCAAAGCCACAACAGAAGCACACGGAAAGTCAACAACTACTACTTCAAGAGCGCGACAACAACGTGCGCTCCAAGAAGAACATAAAACACGGAGCACTGACTCTGTCACACAGGGAGTGAAAACCACAGCAACTCCCTGGTGCGCAAGAGCAAGAAGCACCACCTCTATCACGATTGATAGAGAGGCCAAACACCAAAATGACGAAGAATAGCCTCCATGGCACAAGCCTAGGCACCACCGAGCATGCAACAGAAAAATGCTTGCACGAGCAAGCTAATCACGAAAAAACCAATGCACAACGGAATAACGCTCACACGAGCGGCCCAACAAGAAAACAATGTACCTCGCACTAAACCAACAGGGACCCAATGCCCCGAATTGAGCCTGGCAGGTAGCGAGAAACCATTACGACAGCAAATGGCACAAACAGGCCACCGACCACAGTGCCACAAGGAAACGACAACATGAGGGGATCAACTAGCTCAACCCAAAAACAACTCAAGGGAAGAAGATGACTCCACCAGAAGGTCGCAACGATGCGCACCCCGAAAACACAACACCATAGTGGAGCACCACCACCCTGAGCAACCGACGAAAAGCAGAGGAAGGAGACACGTACGAGTCTCTTCCACACACGAGAGGCAAAACCACAATGCGAGACTGACACTTCGATACGAAGCACAGCCAGCTGAGCACCATGACACTCACCAGACCACCATCTGCGAGAGCACGCCGGGCGCAAGAACAAAGCAGACCACCCGAGCCACGGGGACACACAAAGTCCGCCAGCACGGCCGAGAAAACTTGGAAACAAAGGACGAGACAAGCTGGCCAACGCAACAGCTAGACGCAGGGCAAGGGCACGACACCTTCACAGACAACGCCAAAGCAGACTGTAACACAGACACTCCAACCGGAAAACAACGACAGCTCACCTCTACAGAGAGAGAGAGCAGCGACAAACAAAACGAACACAGGGTAGCTTTGGGGAGAACCTCCACCAAAAAGCACCAAGAGCTGTTCTGGGAGAACCTCACTAGAACGCAGCCCAACTAAACGACACACTTCGAAGCACAGGGGCAACACAACGATGGCCCGAAACAAACACGAAGCACTCCTGGGAAAACCCTCTACCAGAAGTGACAAAGGGCGATCTTGGGAAAACTTTCACCAGAATGCAGCAAGCAGAACTACAGAAGAAACACAAGCCGGTCCTGGGAGAACCTCCACCAGAACCACCAAGGCACCGTTCTGGGAAAAACCCTCCAGAACGCACCAGCCAAGCCAACAGCACACCTTAAAACCTGAGGCAGCACCACAGCAGTAGAAACGAGTGCAGAACAGTCCTGAGAGCAACCCTCACTAGGACAACAGCAAGTGTTCTAGGAAATCTCACCAGAACACAAACAAGCAACCAAGCGATGCACCTCAGCCAGCGGGCAACGCAACAATAACCAGAAACGAGCACAACACAGTCCTGGGGAAACCTCACTCCCACCAGAACCAACAGAGAAAACCTCTAGGAGCACCTCACTAGAGCTCGCAACCAGCCAGCACCAGGCCGACAACAACCACAGACAAGTGTTGCGCTCGACCAGCGGCGCAATACAGCACGTAAGGCACTTGCTCAGCTCGGCATCCCGAGCACAGTGCACAACAGTGCACAGGTACACAAGGCCAAAACACACAATAACGACAACACGCGCCCCAACAACAAAGGGGCAGCCAACAAGGCAGAGACACCTTCCAACGGTTCCACGGGCAACAATCCAGCACCGGTGAAGGCCACACAACACGCAGGCTCTCTCAGCCTTCGCGACGCACACATGCTCAAATGCGCCGAAGATGACCAGGAGCACCGCACCTGGACTGGCTCGCAAGCATCCTCCACACAAGGAAGACCACTGCAAGCGATTCTAGCGCCAACCGCGCCGCTATGGCATGAACACGCCGACCGACCACACTCGCACGCACGCAGCACAGCAACAATTGCAACCTGCAAACACGCGCACGAATCATGCAGGGAAGCGCACACATGCAAAACATTTGAAAGCACAAGCCTAACACTAGTCGGACGGTTTGTACGCAGCGCACTAGTACCTTCTTTGGGACAGCTATAGTTATTAACTCCTTACAAATTCAGTAGACCCTTGCTCTGATACCACTGTAACGACCCGACCTCCCGGACCCCCGCCAGGGACCCCGAAGCTCGCGTCGCCACCCACGGATCCGAAGATCGGAAGGGTTAGAAGAAATAGTCTAGTGAGATATGTACTGAATTTGAATAACTATAACAATATGTACATTATACAAAAGTTTGTACACAGTATCCCAAACAAAAGCACAGGTACAAGAAGAAAGGTGCAGTCTTAAGGGGCATACCCGAGAACTTGCAAAACACAACCCTCAGCTCACTTGGGTACAAGAGCTCACAACGCTCGCTCTCACTGCTGATGACAACAACACGGTGCCACAACCGCCTCGGCAACCCGTCCGACACTGAGCTCCCGCAACGACGAGCCCCTACCTGAAGGAAGTGGGGGGGTGGTGATCCCCGAGACAAGGCTCAGTAGGGATTACCAGTCCCTCACTGGCCAGAGCAGCAGGAACTCCGAAAATAGGAAACTACAATAGAAAGCTGTAAAGCGAGGACTCCTACAGCGTGGTACTTACTAAGCAGCGCGGAAGAGAACAGTACAATGCCATGACCACCAACCAGGTCGTCGCACACACACGACTCCTGCAGAAACCAACGGAGTCTGGCACAAAGCAGAAGCAACCTCGGCACACTCGCGAGAGACCATGAAACAACCAGTGAGAATGACGTCTCACCATAAGCACGGCCACCTCAGACCTCCACAGGGGCGAGGGCCACAAGCAGAACCACCTGGACCCCGGGTACACGCAAGGTCGTGAAGCCTTACACGCCGCTGCCACTACGGACTGGCACCCAAGAATGAAACTACGGTACCGAGAGGACACCGAGCGCGAACCACCAGAAGCATGGGTCTGTACACGGCCAGACCAATGAAGCCCACGGAAAACTAGGCACGGCCAGGCTATAACTGTCGTGCCCGCTAGGGCAACGGGAGAACACATGGAAACGTCATGAGGAAACGTCGTCACAACAACAACAACCAAGCCACTGCCGCTAGCAGCCAAGAGGGGGACACGCAGTCCGCACGCTCTACTCGCTAGCTAGCTCCTGCCTCCGCCCTTCGCGCAAGGGTGAGACAGAGCCGCCAAAGAAACACACAAACACACGCAACACCGTAGCCTGGCCAAGCTGCGGCCTCAAGCCTGACACCACTACGTGGCTCCGGAACCACGCAGAGAGAGGCAGTGAGACAAGGGACTGTCTGTTTTGCGCCGGAAAGCACTCCAAAACCATCGGCGTCCCAGACCTAGACTAGAGAGCTCTACAAACGACTCAGCGCCGCTGTCCAAACCCGTTTTCCCCTCGCTCCAGAGTCCGCTCACGTGGGCTGCCAACTCAAGCACACTCGTAACCGGATACCTCCCTCAACGGGCTCCCGAGGAGGAGGGGGTCCCAGGAAACGGAGACAAGCTCTGACCAGGACAAGCCCTCAAGTGCCAAGCACCGGAGCGAACAGGCGGGGCAGCACAACAAAACCACACCGAACTGCCGGCTTGTAGCACACGACAAGCCCAACGAGCGAGAGGCACGCACGGACCCTCAAAATGGTCGTCGGCCAAGCAAACATGCACGAGCGAGCCGAAACCTCAGAGCACTACTAGAAGTACAGAAAGACTGTCGCTCTTAACAATTGATGACCGCCAGTCGATCGATTGTTAGACAGATGCGACCTCCTGGCACCATTCCAGGACACGACCATGAAGGTGTCACCTTCGGTCACTGAACGCAGAGAGGCAACCAGCCGCGTTCCTCACCGGAAGGTCCTAAGGGCAAAGCCTACCCTGGGGCACATGCCGACACACAAACTGGCCATAGAAAACCACCTGAGGCAGCACAGGCACTGTCGTGCCCCCACAGGCCGTCGCGATGCCGTCGCGACGAGAAAGGGCGCCGCGACAATAGACTTGTTGCGACGGGGCAGCGCGTCACGACAGCCTCGCTGTCGCGACGGGAAACCAGGTCGCGACAGCGACCCTTATCATGACCGCCCACCGCGCCGTGATAAGGTCGTGCCCGACGGGGCGACGGCCTCTACTGATGTCGCGACGCGCACCGCAGCCGAGACATCAGTCGGATGACAGACCACGGGATGCTCTATCTCGGGCCGCCCAGAACGATACAAACATGCACACACGGGGAGGGAGCATGGGGAAAGCTGTAAAGCTAACTACAAAACCCCGAGGGCTCCCGATCCACCCGGATGGGAGAGGGCAGAAGAAATCCCTACCTTTCACGAAGAACGAACCCACGAGGGACCATTCACATCGGTCGGTCACCTCCTCCTCACTCCACGCACGTGCCACGACACCGCCATGAGCCCGCCGGTGCCACCACGCTCCGATCGCCGGAGGGGAGCCTCCCCACCACCGGAGAAGAGGGGAAAGGGAAGAGAGGGAGAAGAGAGAGGAGAGGGGGAAGGGGTAGCCAGCCTGCACCTTATGCCCTCGACACCAGAACTCGACGGCCCGCCCCGTCGCGTTACGGACCTTAACGCGATGGGTCAACGGACCGTGACAAGAACGCGCCTACAAGGGTGCCACGACAACGCGACAAGCCGTACTGACACTCCTGCACCCTGACAGGCGTCAGACGACCGGACAGCGCAACACGACAATGATGATCAGTCTGTCCCCAAGTAATTTTAATTAATTACGTATTATTTGGTGATTAAACAAAACCTAACATATTTATCTAGTGAATCTTTCATAAGTTTTAGTACAAGAAAAACTTCAGGTCAAACAAGCAGGTTAAGGTATGAATTATCTCCGTAAAGCTTTTTATGATCAACATATTATTTCTCTAAGTTATATTGACTTCATTGAAGGCCATAACGATTTCTTCTTAAGCATACGATTTCAATAGAATATCATAATGATTTCATTTCTGGCTGAAAAGTCATGTATTTCAAACAAATCGATGTCGAACGATTCTATAAGTCACGCAAGATTTCTGTAGCACCCCGAAAATTTTAATTACATAAAAATTTCAAATAAATGGAAATAAATAATTTCCATAATACATAGTATTTAAAACATACGTATCATTATCGTGTATGTGCTAAAACACATCGAAAAATTCCGTAAAAATTATAAATCAACCCTAAATATTATTACTAGATGTTCACAAAGAAATTTGTGCCAAGAAAAATCAGATTATCCAAGTTTAAAGTGTTTCGCGACTTATTATCGTAATTCATGAATAAGTCGTAAAATCATTATCACACGTACGTGGACGAGTCATAAAATTAAATAAAAATCATATATGGACTTCAAATAATATCCTCTAATGACCCATCAAGAAATTTGGTTCAATAAAATCATTGGGCTAGGTTTCAGAGTTATTGCGACCGATTATCCAAATAGGAAACAAGTCGGAAAACGTTAATACAGAAATACGACAGAATCATAAATTAAATAAAATGTTGAAGCTTATAACATTATATATAATGACCCAATATCATAATTGGCCAATGGACCACATATGGCCCAAAAATCAAATAAAGCAAGAAAATACATAGAAATTCGTAACCATAAATAAGCTGAAATTAAAAGAGGCAATTAGAGTTGAATTGGGATGCAATCATGCATTCATGGCAACCCAAATTCGTGCCTAACTATGAGGGGAGGTTCCTAATGCCTCACACACTCAAAGGGAGGAGGAAATCATCAAAAATAGGAACCAAACATGCCAATCCCGAAACCTCCTTTCCTAGTTATAATAGGACTCCTAAACACCATGGTTACTTAAATACTCTTCACCAAAACCTAGGAATGAATTTAGAACTTGCTAGGGTCGTGTGGAGGAGCTCTTGGTGGCTGAGGAGCTGTGGAACGACCACAAGAAGCCGTTCTTCTTCCCCTTCTCGTCTGCTGCGACCTGCACAAACCACTCTCTTGAAGTCGACCAAAGGTTAGTCAAACCTAAACCAAACCTTGCAAGGCCTATACCCCTGGAAGAGGGTCAAGTCTACGTTCAAACCCAAGTGGAATGCCCAAATTCCAGCAGTACACAGAGTAGTAAGGTTTCCTCCAAGTGGTCGGAACACGGGTTTTCTGGAATAACGGGACTTCTTCAACCCATAAGGTAGGTTTTCTCGGGCCAAACCTTAACATATCCTATGCAATGTGTAGAGCATCAAGTTAACTTTCATTTCCCACTGGTTTCATCGAATTTCATTTAGTAGATTTTGATTTATAAGCATTTTCCAAAGTCGCGCACTGTTAGGGCTTTTCCCGTTCTTAATATGTTTCATGTGTTTCAAGACCGCATTAGAGAAAACTCATAACATAAAAGTTATTATATAGTTGTCCTCGTCAGGTTTCATGTTGAACGTTTATCTAAATCTCATTAGTTAGAGAGTTATAAGCATGGTAATAGGGTTGCTGCATAAAACTACGTCTTCAAGTTACCCTTGGTCTGACCTGTGTTCCCCATGATCAAAGCCTATCGAAACCATCTTTATTGTTCAATTCCTATTTACTGGGAGTACCCTAGTATGTCTAGGTTATTTTAAAATTGGTTTCGTTATTTTTCACGCACCGTGCAATTTTTCTATTTTAGAACAACCCTATGTCAAAAGAAGGAAAGACAGGTCCGCAATCCAAGGCACGGTCCTTGCTCTGTCCGAGCAGGCACGGACCCTGTGAACGCGACGGCCCGATAGGTTGCCTTCAGAGGTCTGGTTGCGACACCCCTCTAGTCGCCTTCTGAATGCGACATACGCTCCGTCGCTATCTACCTGCCTGATCTGACTTCCCTGTCGCGATGCTCACATCCCTGTGTCGCTTTCTAGGCCCGACCCGTCGCCTTCCTTATAGGAGCCTGTCGCGACCTGACCCGAGCCTGACAGACCTTGTCGCCTCCTTATATGGCTATGTCGCGATCTCAGGATCTTTACTTGAAACCACTTATTTTCTTGCAAAGTTTTCCGCATATACCCGAGGTCTGTTTAAATGTGATATTTACTGTGTAAGTTGACTGTCTTGGGTCTGATCATTACATGATGGTTATTTAATGGCTTAAAATTTATTAACCCATTTAAAAGCTTTAATTACATGAATGCTATTCTAAGTGCTCCTTAAATGTTATGATCCATTCGTGCTACTTGTGATTAATCTTCCTACTATTCTACCATGTTTAAATGATAAGAGTTATCATAAAATCTTGCAAACCATGATAAGTTAAAGTGCATAGTTTTATTCCATGTTATATTGTCAAGTGCTTCCTGCGAGTTTGAGACCGATGGTTTGAGAATTGAGACACGCGTACCGCACTACACACTAGCACTGTTAGGTAGCCTTTTCTTGGGAAATTGGAAACTCTCTACCGGTCATTCCGAATCGGTAGACTAGCGACCTTTTCACCAAGGCCTCCGTAAATCTCCTCTGACCATGGATTCCCACATGGCCGACGAGTTGGTTGTACCATTGAAGTTCCCGGAGATAGCGTGCACTTCCTTTCTCTTCTTGATCTCGTGAGTGTGACTTACAAACTAGACTAAAGCCATTAATGTAAAGATTGAACGAAAGTATAAAATGTACCGTTATGCTGCCGAATTTATCTCTTGACCATTGTTCTCATGAAATCATGTTCAATTAATTATTACTTCTTCCCATCATCATCATGAACATGACATTACACCTGCTTACTTATTGAAACTCTCATTGGCCATTATTAATGACTGTGGGTATCTACATTTAAAATTTTCATGAGATGGCTGACAGGGCACGGCGTGTGTCCAAGGGCTCCAGTCTAGCCCCAATGACGGAGAGTCATAATATACTGTTAACCATGGGGTATAATGATTACTGGCATTGCATCTTCGCTGGGAGTACTTTCTTGCTTGTTGAATGTTAGATACATAACCACATACAGTGTCCTGGTGTACATTCTTGATGGATCTTTTCTGGTGTACATTGGTGTCTACGTGCCTGATTAGTGTTACTTGATCGTGCTTGTGAAATCTTGCTTGCTTGCTTGCGTGATATGGCCATCCTGCATTTAATGCAATTAATGATATCTTGCGTCTTGACATCAATTGAAATCTTGCGTGCTTGTGCAAAGTGATCTATTGCTAGTTCTATCTCATTCACAAATCTTGTTCTATCGTATTCACTCTCTCTAGCTGTTTTTTTATATATCAGGTTTTAACGAGTTTTTATTCGTACTTGCATATCATTCATCGTACTTGCCTAGTTCTAAAATGTTAATCACTTATATCATTGCCCGCACATTGAGATATAAATCCTACTGGGCTAGTTTGCTCATTCCCTACTTTTACCCAATCTAGGTGAATGAAGTTCAAGAGGGAGAGCAAGTCGAGGATGGGAATGCGTCCGAGTGAAGAGCGTTCCAATTATGAGTCTATCTATAGTTAGTTCATTTTGAGTGTTAGAACAATGTAGTAGGAAGTGAGGAATAAGTGTAATTTCCCTTTTATTGAGTCTTAGTCCTGTATTAGTTTATCTGAGACAAATATGAGATTTGAATACAATTTATATTGAGTTCAACATATGGGCCCTATTATGATGTTGTGTTGATACACATTTAGTGCGTGCTAGCTAGAGGCTTATTTGCCGACTATCCACGTCTCGAATATCGACTCGAATTATTCGAAATAATATCCGCTGCGTAATTCTCGGGACGTGACAGTTTAGTGGTATCAGAGCCTAGGAATACCAAATAGGATATATGTCTCAGGAATAGGAGGGTAACCTATGGAACCTAGGTCAGGTAATTAAATACAATACCTGGTGAGAATGGTAGAGACTGGGAATATGTTAGCAAGAATTAAACACTCCTACCCATTGACTTTTATAATGTATCTAGAGACATTAATTGGTTTCCATCCTTTTCTCAGGAACCCTCATAACTCTCACACTCAACTGCAATGCTCGCAACCAATGGCAAGCTATGCAAGAAACAATAGCTGGATTGACTCAGCCCTGCAAAATGTGGTTCAGGCCGAAAATCAGGCTGCTGCAGTTAGAAATGGAGCCGGTGATCTGCACCGGAATTTTAGGAGTTTGTGAACCCTCCTCGTTTCTCTGGATCCCCTGATCCGGACGAGGCAGAGAATTGGCAAGAGGAGATAGAAAGGATTTCCAGGTGATGCAATGCACTAATAGAGAGAAAGTGGTACTGGCCACTTTCCAATACTAAAGATGCTCGAGCATGGTGGAAGGCCACCTCGGCCCACCTACCAAATGTGGCTGAACTGGAGTGGGCCGGATTCCTGGAGATATTCCGAGGAAAGTATTTCTCTGAGAGAGTCAAGGAGAAGAAGGCAGCAGAGTTTGCCGTACTAAAACAGAAACGGATGTCTGTGGCTGAGTATGAGGCTCAGTTCGCACAACTTGCTGTGTATGCCCCACATTTGGTGGGAACGGAAAGATTAAAGGCTAACCGTTTCATGGATGGGCTCAGGCCCATGTTCATTGAAAGGCTCGGACCACACAATATCCAAACCTACACTGAGATGGTCCAAAGAGCTCAACTGGTAGAAGACACTTGGCTAAGGTGGAAAGCATGAGGGGGAAGGGCATCTCAAAACCAACCTTTATAAAAAGGGGTGCAGTCGATACAACTGGAACTTTCCCCAATAACAACAACAAAAGGCCAACCACTGGGAAGGACTATGGCATGGAGAAAAAGATCAAAGTAGAGAAATAAAGACGATGGAATATTGTAACTTTTGCAACAAGCCTGGACATAGAGCAGAAGATTGCTGGAAGAGGCAGGAGCTTGCATGCGATGCGGGAGTCGCGGACCACCGCCTTCCCAATGTCCCATGCTAAAAGACCAAGCTGGAAGGAACCAGGGAGTGGTAAAACGTCACAGGACGTGTGAATGCAATAATACAAGCGGAGCTCCCAGAAGGAGAATTGTTATTAAACCCCTAGATTGAACTTATGATGTTTTCTTAGTGGGAGAGATCATTAGGAGAAATTAGAAATGATAATCTAGTATTACACCATAGTTCACCTGGTGGAGGAGATGAGTTAACAACCGTGGAAGGAAAAAGGAGTGGAAGAAACAAATAAATAGTACGGGTGGCCATAGGTGTAGATGTTGGACTAGCATCCACGATTTGGAAAACAAGGATCGGACGCAAATCCGAAACGAGCTCAATGATCATAACTATCAAAAGCCAATTAATGATCAATGAATTTGGGGACCAAATTCTCTTAAGTGGGGGAGGGTGTAGCACCCCGAAAATTTAATTACATAAAAATTCGAATAAATGGAAATAAATAATTTCCATAATACAGAGTATTTAAAACATACGTATCATTATCGTGTGTGCTAAAACACATCGAACAATTCCGTAAAAATTATAAATCAACCCTAAATATATTACTAGATGTTTCACAAAGAAATTTGTGCCAAGAAAAACAGATTATCCAAGTTTAAAGTGTTCGCGACTTATTATCGTAATTCATGAATAAGTCGTAAAATCATTATCACACGTACGTGGACGAGTCAGAAATTAAATAAAAATCATATATGGACTTCAAATAATATCCTCTAATGATCCATCAAGAAATTTGGTTCAATAAAAATCATTTAGGCTAGGTTTCAGAGTTATTGCGACCGATTATCCAAATTAGGAAACAAGTCGGAAAACTGTTAATACGGAAATACGACGCAATCATAAATTAAATAAAAATGTTAGAAAGGCTTATAACATTATATATTAATGACCCAATATCATAACTGGGCCAATGGACCACATATGGCCCAAAAATCAAATGAAGCAAGAAAATACATAGAAATTCGTAACCATAAATAGCTGAAATTAAAAGGAGGTAATTAGAGTTGAATTGGGATGCAATCATGCATTCATGGCAACCCAAATTCGTGCCTAACTATGAGGGGAGGTTTCCTAATGCCTCACACACTCAAAGGGAGGAGGAGGAAATCATCAAAAATAGGAAACCAAACATGCCAATCCGAAACCCTCCTTTCCTAGTTATAATAGGACTCCTAAACACCATGGTTACTTAATACTCTTCAACCAACGCAAGGAATGAATTTAGATCTTGCTAGGGTCGTGTGGAGGAGCTCTTGGTGGCTGAGGAGCTGTGGAACGACACAAGAAGCCGTTCTTCTTCCCTTCTCGTCTGCTGCGACCTGCACAAAACCACTCTCTTGAAGTCGACCAAAGGTGAGTCAAACCTAAACCAACCTTGCAAGGCCTATACCCCTGGAACGAGGGTCAAGTCTACGTTCTAACCCAAGTGGAATGCCCAAATTCCAGGCGTATACACGGAGTAGTAAGTGTTCTCCTCCAAGTGGTCTGAACATGGGTTTTCTGGAATAACGGGACTTCTTCAACCTAGAAGGTAGGTTTTCTGGCCAAACCTTAACATATACTATGCCAATGTGTAAGCATCAAGTTAACTTTCATTCCCTACTGGTTCATCGAATTTATTCAGTAGATTTTTATTTATAAGCGTTTTGCCAAAGTCGCGCACTGTTAGGGCTTTTCCAGTTCTAATATTGTTGCACGTGTTCAAGACCGAATTGGAGAAAACTCATAAAATGAAAGTTATTCTAGTAGTTGTCCTCGTCAGGTTTTATGTTTAATGCTTTGTCTAAATCTCATTAGTTAGAGAGTTAATCATGGTAATAGGGTTGCTGCAACAAACTATGTCTTCAAGTTACCATTGGTCTGACCTTGTGTTCCCTGTGATCAAAGCCTATCGAAACCATCTTTATTGTTCAATTCCGTTACTGGAGTACCCTAGTATGTCTAGGTTATTTTAAAATTGGTTTCGTTATTTTTCACACACCGTGCAATTTGTTCTTATTTTAGAACAACCCTATGTCAAAGAAGGAAAGACAGGTGCGCAATCAAAGGCACAGTCCTTACTCTGTCCGAGCCAGGCACGGACCCTGTGAACGCGACGGCCTGATAGGTCACCTTCAGAGGTCTTGTCGCGACAACCCTCTAGTCACCTTCTGAATGCGACGTACGCTCCGTCGCTATCTACCTGTCTGATCTGACTTCCATGTCGCGATGCTCACATCCCTGTGTCGCTTTCTAGGCCCGACCCGTCGCCTTCCTTACAGGAGCCTGTCGCGACCTGACCCCGAGCCTGACAGACCTTGTCGCCTTCCTTATATGGCTATGTCGCGATCTCCGGATCTTTACCTGAAACCACCTATTTTTCTTGCAAAGTTTTCCGCGTATACTCGAGGTCTGTTTAAATGTGATATTTACTGTGTAAGTTGCCTGTCTTGGGTCTGATCATTACATGATGGTTATTTAATGCTTAAATTATTAACCCATTTAAAAGCTTTAACTACATGAATGCTATTCTAAGTGCTCCTTAAATGTTATGATCCATTCGTGCCTCATGATAATCTTCCTACTGTTCTACCATGTTAAATGATAAGAGTTATCATCGAATCTTGCAAACCATGATAAGTTAAAGTGCATAGTTTTATTCCATGTTATATTGTCAAGTGCTTCCTGCGAGTTTGAGACCGATGGTTTGAGAATTGAGACACGCGTACCGCACTACACACTAGCACTGTTAGGTAGCCTTTTCTTGGGAAATTGGGAAACTCTCTACGGTCATTCCGAATCGGTAGACTAGCGACCTTTTCACCAAGGCCTCTGTAAATCTCCTCTGACCATGGATTCCCACATGGCCGACGAGTTGGTTGTACCATTGAAGTTCCCCGGAGATAGCGTGCACTTCCTTTCTCTTCTTGATCTCGTGAGTGTGACTTACAAACTAGACTAAAGCCATTAATGTAAAGATTGAACAAAAGTATAAATTGTACCGTATGCTGCCGAATTTATCTCTTGACCATTGTTCTCATGAAATCATGTTCAATTTAATTATTACTTCTTCCCATCATCATCATGAACATGACGTTACACCTGCTTACTTATTGAAACTCTCATTGGCCATTATTAATGACTGTGGGAATCTACATTTAAAATTTTCATGAGATGGCTGACAGGGCACGGCGTGTGTCCAAGGGCTCCAGTCTAGCCCCAATGACGGAGAGTCATAATATCTGGTTAACCATGGGGTATAATGATTACTGGCGTTGCATCTGCGCTGGGAGTACTTTCTGCTTGTTGAATGTTAGATACATAACCACATACACGTGTCCTGGTGTACATTCTTGATGGATCTTTTCTTGGTGTACATGGTGTCTACATGCCTGATTAGTGTTACTTGATCGTGCTTGTGAAATCCTGCTTGCTTGCTTGCGTGATATGGCCATCCTGCATTTAATGCAATTAATGATATCTTGCGTTCTTGACATCAATTGAAATCTTGCGTGCTTGTGCAAAGTGATCTATTGCTAGTTCTATCTCGTTCACAAATCTTGTTCTATCGTATTCACTCTCTCTAGCTTGTTTTATATATCAGGTTTTAACGAGTTTTTATTCGTACTTGCATATCATTCATCGTACTTGCCTAGTTCTAAAATGTTAATCACTTATATCATTGCCCGCACATTGAGATATAAATCCTACTGGGCTAGTTTGCTCATTCCCTACTTTTACCCAATCTAGGTGACTACGAAGTTCAAGAGGGAGATCCAGCTGAGGAAGGGAATGCATCCGAGTGAAGAGCGTTCCAATTATGAGTCTATATATGTTAGTTTCATTTTGAGTGTTAGAACAAATGCGTAGGAAGTGAGGAATAAGTGTAATTTCCCTTTTATTGAGTCTAGTCCTGTATTAGTTATCTGAGACAAATATGAGTTTGAATACAATTTATATTGAGTTCAACATATGGGCCCTATTATGATGTTGTGTTGATACACATTTAGTGCGTGCTAGTAGAGGCTTATTTGCGACTATCCACGTCTCGAAATATCGACTCGAATTATTCGAAATAATATCCGCTGCATAATTCTCAGGATGTGACAATTTCTTTAGAAAGCGCAACGACTTGCCGTCGTAACGATTCTATAAGTCATCGCAACGATTTCTTTAGAAAGCGCAACGACTTGCCCGTCGTAACGATTCTATAAGTCATCGCAACGATTCTTTAGAAAGTGCAACGACTTGCCCGTCGTAACGATTCTATAAGTCATCGCAACGATTTCTTTAGAAAGCGCAACGACTTGCCGTCGAATGATTCTATAAGTCATCGTAACGATTTTTTAGAACTCGCAACGACTTGCTGTCGTAACGATTTCTTTAGTGATCTAACGATTTCTTTAGAACTCGCAACGACTTGCTCGCCGTAACGATTCTTTAGAACTCGCAACTACTTGCTCGCCGTAACGATTTCTTTAGAACTCGCAACGACTTGCTTGCCGTAACGATTTCTTTAGTGATCATAACAATTTCTTTAGAACTCGCAACGACTTGCTCGCCGTAACGATTTCTTTAGTGATCATAACGATTCCTTAAAACTCACAACGACTTGCATCTTCAACGATTTGTTAAGTGTTTCACAATGATTTCTTCTGTCTCATAACGACTTGATCAACCTGACTTATTCATAACGATTTCATAAGTCATATAGATAACATCTTTATAGTTTATATCGACTTGATATTTAAAATGTTGACTTGTCAATATCTTCTCTTATCTGTTTGACTGATGTGCATTTAATGACGACAGAACGTATCTACTGCATGCATGCAGATGATATCTTTTCATTATCGTGCATACTCTGTCAACATCTTTTAAATCAAACTATTTGGCATTGCTATTTTGGTGAAAACTCATGTCAACATTTATTGACAACAAGAGACAGCCTAGCTGTCTACTCTTCTAGCATTTAATATGTGCAGGGTCCTAAAGATGTTCAATCATATAACGTTGGACCATACTGACGCCAGAAGACATTATCTCTTTGCGTGCTCAAATGAATAAAAGATTGTTGAAGCTCCCAAACTGTCAAGCAGTCTAACGTCCACCCATCTAAGAGACAACGGTTACTTCAACGTCTATATTTCGAATTGAAGATATAAATACAAGTCAGAAGAACAGAAGATATACAATGTGTTCAAGCATTAAAATTCTTCTGAAGAAAGTCTAGAGCAAAGAACCTTACTTTTTCATCATCTTCAGCTCTTCGCTCTCTGTGTTGTAATAGATTTTCTAAGAGAGCCCGTGTAGTTCTGAGAGTGCAACTTGTCTTAGATCTTTGCTCTCAGCACTAGTTGCATCAGATCCTTGCTTGTTTAAAAGCTTGATCTAGGGGCTTGAATTCTCTCTCTCTCTTGTGCTTCCCTTCGTGTGTGAAGGAAGACCTGGTGGTATCCAGGGTGTTGTTTCCCTTCGGTTGTGAAGGAAGACCTGGTAGCATCCAGGGTGTTGTTCCCTTCAGTGTGAAGGAAGACCTGGTGGGGTATCCAGGGTGTGTTTGTTCCCTTCGGGTGTGAAGGAAGACCTGCTGAGCTGGGTGTTGTAGTGTCCTTAAGGGGGACTGTACCCTTGTTAGTGAAATCCTGAGAGATTGCTAGGGACTGGACGTAGGACTCCTAAGGAGAGGAGTCCGAACCAGGATAATTTCTTGTGTTGTGTGATGCCTTTCTCTTGTGTGTGTCATTCAAACTAACAGTCACTAACCGCCTTCGAAGAACATTTGTACGTATGTTTAAATTTACAGGTATCTTGTAGAATAAATTTTAAAGACCCATTCACCCCCCCTCTAGGCTCGTCAGCTGAGGCAACAAGTGGTATCAGAGCAAGTCTCTTCGTCAAAGAAAAAGATCCAACGATCTAAAGAGTAAAGATTCATGGCAGCCCAAGGTAGCATTGAAGGTCAGTCTGTCAACCGACCCCCTCTCTTTGATGGTGAAGACTATCCTTACTGGAAGACCAGGATGGAATATTTTCTACAAGGCCACGATTATCAAATTTGGTCAATAGTAGAAGAAGGTGACCTGGTTGTCACAAATGAGAAAGCACAATGGACAGATGATGACAGGAAGAAAATCTCCTTGAATTGCAAAGCTAAGAGAATCCTTTGCTGTGCCTTGAGTAAGAAGGAATTCAACCGAGTTTCAGCCTGCAAATCCTCGATGGAAATGTGGGAAAAGCTCAGGATTACTTATGAGGGTACAGACAAAGTAAAGGAGACAAGAATCGACATTCTTGTCACTCAGTATGAAAGATTTCAGATGCAGTCAGGTGAGTCAATCACTCAAATGTTTAGCCGATTCACCGATATCACCAATGGTTTAGCCAGTCTAGGGAAGACTTATGAGATTGCAGATATGGTAAGGAAAATTCTTAGATCCTTGCCATCCTCATGGATACCAAAGGTCACAGCTATAGAAGAAACTAATGACCTGAAGAGAATGTCAGTAGAGAAGCTCATTGGGTCCCTCATGGCCCATGAGATCAACATGGAAAGGCTAGGAGAGTCATCTAGAAGAAAGAAGCACTCCAATGCTTGAAAGCAGAAGAAGATTCACCAGAAGCCAGCTCAAATGAAAGTGAAAGCGATGAGGACAGTGAGAATGAAGAAGCAATGCTCTCTAGGAGATTGCAACGGATCTTGGCCAAAAAGAAAAAATTTCAATCCGGCAGAAGGCACTTTAAGAAAAACAAGGACTTCAAAAGATCAGATGGTAAAGAAATGAAGAAAGGAGAAACCATCTGCTACGAATGTAAAAAGCCTGGACACATCAAAGCTGATTGTCCAAAATTCAAGAAACCAGATTTCAGGAAGAAAGAGAGCTCCAAGAAGTTCAGAAAGTACAAGAAGAAGGCGATGGCAGCAGCATGGGAAATAGTAGCGACTCAGACAGTGAGTCAAACTCCTGTAGCGATGAAGAAGAAGCCCATTGGCTTTCATGGCAAATACTGAAGAAAAGGTAACCTCTGACTCTTCTTTTGATTCATGCAATGAATCTGATTCTGATAATCTAGAGGAAGCATTTATGAACTTTATGATAAATATAGAGAAATAACCAAACTGCTAAAAAACAAGTAAGAAAAAATGCTTGTTTAGAAAACACTAACTCTGATCTGAAAACAAAAAATGAAGAACTAGAAAAACAAATAACTGAACTTAAAGAAGGAATGAGCTACTGTGTGAAGATTTAAGCGATAAAAATAAACAAATAACAAAACTAGAAAAATAGGAAAGTGCAGATGAATTAAGGAAAGAAATTAAAAACTTAAATGAAGAAAATGATAAACTATCAAGCACACTAGAAAAATTTACTAATGGTAAAAACTCTCTAATATTAAAAGGTGCTAGAAGATCAGGTAAGAAGAAAAATGGATTAGGATATACACCCCCAGATAATGAAGAAACCATAGTTTATCCTAAAACTTATCCAACACCAAAATTTGTACCTGAACAGGATATAGCATACAAAGCTGATTTCAAATATATAGAAAAAGTAACTAAATTATCCTGCTGTAGTCACTGCAATAAGTTAGGACATATTATAACTACATGCCCAACAAGACATAAGAAATGGATAATAAAAGGTAAAATCAATGATACTAACCAGTCAGGACCCAAAAGAATTTGGGTACCTAAAGCTTGATGTTTTCATTTCAGGTTAACCCTCGAGCATCCAAATGGTACTTGGATAGTGGGTGCTCAAGACACATGTCGGGAAACCAGAAGTTATTCTCACATCTCCAAGCTGAAGAAGGAACAGTCACTTATGGAGATAATGGGAAAGGAACAGTGATAGGCAGTGGCTCTGTGAATAACAAAGGAAAAACAGTGATAGAAGATGTGTTATTAGTCAAAGGATTGAAGCATAATCTAATTAGCATCAGCCAGCTGTGTGACAGAGGCCATCAGATCAAGTTTCAAGAGTCAAAGTGCAGTATAGTGAAGGATGGAGCAGTCATCTTTGAAGCAAATAGAGAAAAGAATTTGTATGTGCTCTACCTTGAAGAACTCAAAGAGCAAAATGTTTGTCTGGCAGCAAGTAAAGACAAGTCTACTGAATTATGGCACAGACGACTTGGACATTGCAGTATAGATGGCATGAGGAAATTGCTGAAGAAAAGTCTTGTGGAAGGTCTACCAAAAATCAGTGGAAAGTTGGAAGGTGTCTGTAGAGCTTGTGCTAAGGGAAAGCACACTAAAAGCTCCTTCAAGTCAAAGACGATGGTGACCACCTCAAAACCCTTAGAGCTCCTACATATGGATCTATTTGGGCCAATGAGGACTACCAGTCTTGGAGGAAAGAACTTTGGATTTGTCATAGTTGATGACTATTCAAGATTTACATGGGTATCATTCCTAGAGCATAAAGATGACACTTTTGAAAACTTGTTAGTTTCAACAAGAAGGTCCAGAAAGATCAAAAAATTCAGCATTATTTCTATCCGATCAGATCATGGTGGTGAATTTTAGAATGAAAAGTTTGCTAGATTCTGTGATGATCAGGGAATTGAGCATAATTTCTCAGCACCAAAACACCACAGCAAAATGGTATTGCTGAGAGGAAGAACAGAACCCTATTGGATATGGCAAGAACTATGCTCTCAGAATATGATCTGCCAAGATATTTTTGGGCTGAAGCAGTCAACACAGCAAGCTACATTGTCAACCGAGTAATGATCAGGCCAATCCTGAAGAAGACTGCATATGAAGTGTTCAAAGGAAGGAAGCCAAAGATCAGCCATTTCAGAACCTTTGGATGTCCCTGCTTTATTCACAACAATGGAAAAAGGGACATTGGTAAGTTGGATGCCAAATCAGATGAAGGCATCTTCATGGGGTACTCTTCTAAACCCAAAGGCTATAGAGTTTTCAATAAACGTACTTTACTGATTGAACAGTCTGTACACATTATCTTTGATGAAACTAACCCTTCCTTGAGAAAGGAAGTAGATAGTGATAATGATGATGCAGATGAACTGTCCAAGAAACTAAAGGATACATCAATTGAGGACAAGGATGATCCACCTCTGGAAGAATTGCAACAAGAAGAAGTTACTCATGAAAATCTTCCAAAGGAGTGGAGATACAAGAAAGATCACCCACTTGAGAACATTATTGGTGATCCATCCGTAGGGGTAAGAACAAGAGGTAATGTTATCCTTGTGATTACTTAGCTTTTGTATCTCAAATAGAGCCTAGGACAGTCAATGAAGCTCTTACTGATGAATCTGGATAATAGCCATGCAAGATGAATTAAATCAATTCAAGAGAAACCAAGTATGGTCACTTGTTCCTAGACCATCAGATCATCCAGTCATTGGCACCAAATGGGTGTTCAGAAATAAATTGGATGAAACTGGTGTAATCCTAAGAAACAAGGCCAGATTGGTGGCTCAAGGCTATTCTCAAGAGGAAGGCATAGATTTCGATGAAACCTATGCACCTGTAGCTAGACTTGAGGCTATCAGAATACTACTAGCATATGCATCAGCCTTAAACTTGACATTATTTCAAATGGATGTTAAATCTGCATTCTTAAATGGTTTCATAAAAGAGGAAGTTTATGTGGAACAACCTCCGGGTTTTGATGACACAGAATTTCCTAATCATGTTTTCAAACTTCATAAAGCATTATATGGTTTAAAACAGGCACCTAGAGCCTGGTATGAAAGGCTTAGTTCTTTTCTTTTAAACCATGGTTTCAGTAGAGGTCAAGTAGATAGCACTCTTTCATAAAGTCAAAGGTCAAACATATACTATTAGTTCAAATCTATGTAGATGATATCATTTTTGGTTCTACTGATGAATCCCTTTGCAAGTATTTTGAAAAGTTAATGCAGGGAGAATTTGAAATGAGTATGATGGGAGAACTCAACTATTTCCTTGGACTACAAATCAAACAAGGAAAGGAAGGAACTCACATCTGTCAAGCAAAGTACACAAAGGAACTCTTGAAGAAGTTTGGATTCGACAATGCCAAACCACTATCAACACCAATGAGTACATCAACAAGGATGGACAGTGATAAAGATGGTAAGAAAGTAGATCAAAAGATCTACAGAGGTATGATTGGTTCACTACTTTATTTAACAGCTAGTAGACCAGATATTCTATTTAGTGTATGCATGTGTGCTAGATATCAAGCTGATCCTAAAGAATCACATTTAATTTTGATGAAAAGAATATTTAGATATTTAGCTAAAACTCAGACTTAGGTCTGTGGTATCCAAAATCTTGTGAAATCGATTTAATAGGATACTCAGATGCTGACTATGCTGGATGCAAGATAGATAGAAAAAGCACCAGTGGTTGTTGTCAATTTCTTGCAGGATGTTTGATATCATGGTCTTCAAAGAAACAAAACTCAGTGGCACTATCAACAGCTGAAGCTGAATATGTAGCTGCTGGAAGTTGCTGTACACAACTCCTATGGATAAAGCAACAACTTGAAGACTTTGGATTAAGTATCAAATCAATCCTCTGCTGTGTGACAACACCAGTGCCATTAATCTCAAAGAATCCAGTTCAGCACTCAAGGACCAAACATATTGAGGTTAGATATCATTTTATTCGTGATCATGTTGCAAATGGAAATATTGAAATATCCTTTATTGACACAAATGGCCAATTAGCAGACATTTTCACAAAAGCCTTACCTGAAGAGAGATTCACATCTCTTAGAAGGGAATTAGGCATGTGCAATTTGTGATAAAAGTTTGCTTACAACTGGCACATTAATTTTCAGATTTAAGCTATTTTTCTCTCCATGTTTTTAAGCGAAAGAAATTCAAATTATCCTTTGTAACCGCTCTTTCATTGAAGTCGGTTTGAATAGTCAACACATTTTGTCGTTTTCCTCCACCTTTTGGCGCCTCACTTTCCACCCCATTATTTATTCCAAAAATTTAATGCGATACCGATTCACACTTCATCTTCAACCTTTTCCCTCTTTCACCTGAGCCGATGCCCTAGCGATTACGACATCGACTCTTTGCCAGATTTGAAGTTTCTCATCTCTTCCCGCGAAATTTCTTGAGGAATCTCTCTCCTCCTTCCTTCTCAATCCTCCAAAAATCCTCCACACTTGATTCCATGGCCGCGTCATCCATTTCCGAAAGCTTGGGTGGCTACAACGCCGAGTTCTTGACTCGTGAGCAGCAGGAGAGGTTCCAGTTTGTGAAGTCAAAGATTTGTGGGAACAAGGCAGTGGATGTAGCAGACCTCGAAAAGAATGGAATGCATAGTATTGTTGAAGCTATGGCAAGGATGCAGTGGATGGGTGTTTCAACCTTCTCCGAGGTAAGCTATCCAGACCTCGTGAAGGCTTTTTATGTTTGCTTGAAGACTCAGGAAGATGGGTCCCTAGTCTCCTATGTGAAGGGCACCCAGATTAAGATTGACAGAGATTTATTGCATGATCTGTTTAGGGTAACCACATCTAGACACAGTGGGGTTCACTCAGTGAACACCCAAGTCAAGGGTCTTGGCATTATAGGACCAGGATACAGATTGAAGGATGGAAAATTGGATATTAATCAACTCACTGCTTTCAACCATCTTCTCCACTTTATAGTTTGTCAAATTTTGGTTCCAAGGAGCGCCACTTTCTACCACTGTACCCAGGCGGATTCTGATATGATGTACTGGGCCATCCAGAACAAGGAAATGAACATGGCCGCAGTGATGATGGAAAGAATGTCATTTGCCAGAGATTGATTGGGATACAAAATCCAAGCTCAACGTTTCATTGCCATATGCACATTTGCTCACCAAGGTATTTAGACACTTGGTATTGATCGGCAGGAGCTGCTGTTAAGGAGATGGGCCAGTCAATCAGGTCCAGGAACCTTAGAAAGAGTGGATTCTCAGTCATTGATGGTATGTGGTCTAAGACCACAGTGGCCGAGGGAGAGGCCATAATTGGTGATATTCCAGAAATTCCTGATGTTCAGGAAGAGGTTGCAGTACCAGCAGCAGAGCAAAGCAATCAACAGTTCAAAAAGCAGCAGAACATAGAATAGAGTCTGAGCAAGCAACATCTTTAGTTCCAACAGTTGTAGCAGCAGAATTCCAACCAGCTATTGAGGCATTAGGTCACCTCTTGTACCAAATGTTTCACAATCTCCAGAGGTACCTGTAGAGGAAGAAGTGGTAGATGCCGCCAATAATCTGCCTACTTCAATAATTGGATCCATTCTCAGAGATGTGATTGATTCAGTCCTCACCACCCCAGTCCCCTCAGAGACTGGTGAAGTTGAGATGGAAGAAGCTGTGGCATCAGGCCACATTGAAGAATCTGGTAAAGCAGCAACTCAAGTGGAGCAATCCAGTGCTCTAGTAGACGCTATTGTGGAAGATGCTCCCATTCAGGGGGAGCAAATGGAAATTGAAGAAGAAGCTCCTGCTCAGGGGGAGTATTTAAAGGAAAATATAGAAGAAGAAGCTCACCTTGATGAACCAGTGGACACTGTACCAGAAAATGATGATGTCCCTCATGGTCCAGAAGATGTCAGAGAAGGGGAGACAGCCAGCTCCTCCAGTTCAGATGATGATGAGCCTCTCTAGCTTCAGAGGTAAGAATAAAGGGACAGAAGTAGAATCTAAAATTCCAATGTTGACAAATACTCCCTTTAAAAAGCAAGTAAAGCAGAAGATTATAATCAACTTGAAGCCAGTAATAGAGAGACTTGATGCTCAAGGTCAACTCTTATGTTCTCTCCAGGCATATACCAATTCAATCTTCATGAGCCAAGCATCAACCACCAAGGAATTGGCCAGTGTGAGAAATGCCATGAAGTGGTTCAATAAAGAAATGGGCACTATGAAGGAGATACTAGAGCAAATTCTGAAGGTGGTTGGAGATTAGATTCCTCCTCCTCCTCCTCCTACTGACCAAGCCCAAGAATCAGGGCCTTCAGGGCCAGAAGAAGTAGCAGTAGCTTCAGCAGAGGCAGCAGTGCATGAGCAAGGGCCATCAGGGCCAACTGATCAGGTTAAGAAGCCTCCCGGGCCAGCTGAGCAAGGGTCAGGGCCATCAGGGCCGTTGGAGAGTGAGTCTGTGCAGTAGAGGCAGAAGAGATCTTGGTAGCCAAACCCCCAGCTCCTTCTTCTCCCTCTCACACACCCATTCCACCATCACCACCCTCAGCTCCTACAGCTCCACCTGCTCCTCAGACATTCAAGAAGCTCCAATCTAGACCTATTTCTTCTCCCACTCCATTTCCTTCTTCATCACCAATTTTTGAAGCTCCTCCAGCATCCTCAGCTGGAGCATCCTCCTCCTCTGGTCCCCACCCTGGACCAGCAGATGATATTCCGACTACTTCTCACTCCTTCCTTCACCCTTCTCCTCCACCCTCTTTCATCACTATCATACCTGATAGCGCCCAACTCACCTCTCCTTTTCTGGAAAAGGTAAAGGATGAGTTTGAGGAGGCTATCCTCAGGGCAGTGTTGAAAGTTGGGGAAGACATCCACAAGGCAGACTCCTCTAGTCCTACCTCAAAGAAGAGGAAAATTTCTTCTACCTCCTCCATTTCCTCTCAGCCCAAGTATCCACCTTTGTGGTTCTCTCTCACAGTGGTTACCAAACATAAACATTGTATAGAGAGTATCTGACAAAGATTGTTTTGCAACAATTGTCAACCTCCCTTTTCTTAATCTTTCTGATCATTTAACACCATCTTACCCTACACCTCTCTCACCAAACCGAAAGAACCAAAATTTTTCTGGTGCTCATTCGAAATCTGAAGAGTAGTGGGGCAAAAGCCACAAGGATCTCTACCATAGATACAATGTCACGAAAACTGCCAGATTTCCTCCAAGGGACCACTCCCTGACCTTATCAGAGTGGCTAATGATCTATCACCAAGAGCTTTGGGCACCCTACATCCAAACTGAAATCAAGATGGTTAGGCACTTCATGCTTTTCAATAACTTCAGATACATCAACAATCTTCCTGAAGTTCAGCTCAGTCAGTTCAAAAGGGCTATCTCCAATGTCAGCAAAACAATTCTTCATGCTTCAGACATTCAGGTCGATTTTGCCACCCTCTCAGTACTTGATGAAATTGCCCTTCCTCAACTTTACTTTCTTGTTATGGAGTCTTCTGTTGTTCAATCATATTTGAGCGTTATGCCAGAATCATGGGCAGGATTAAAGTATAGAAAGGTTGTCTGGTAGCTTTTCCCAGATTCTTGTTTAGGGAATATATCCAGGGACATGTCAGTGTTGATGTCCTAGGCCCTATTCTGTCAGAATGTGAGAGGCTGACTTCCACAGAATGGTCCAAGTTCTACCCCCTATCAGCTCAGCAGCTGTTTGAGATCAATGAAGCTCAGGCCAGGGAAGGCAAACCAGCCATTTCTCTAGCTACATTCCTTGATATGAACTCTATCCACCTAGTCAATGATCCCTTCACAGTCTGGGAGGAACGATACAAAGTCTATGTGGCTCTTCACAAGGCTCTCAGGGACAACCACAATCACTATCCTGTCACAATGGACCAGTTCCTCACCTGTGCCAGCTTTGGGAAATCTTCTTCTCTTCGGATGACTATGGACAGAAACTCCTACATTGAGCTTCTTGACAAGCACTATCAGCTTCATCTTAAGAAGATGGCTCCCACTATGGGACCAAATTACTCTATTGCTGTTGGAGCTTTTCAACAATACTTTGAAAGGCAGGAAGAACAGGCATGGGAAACCATTTCCCACTATGCCTCCCTTTTGTCTCCTGCTTACTACTTACCTGTACCTCCACAGAGTTAATAGAATCTCTTTGCTTGTGATCCAATCTTTCTCTTCTTTCTTTGTCTCAGTTTGCTTTTTGCTTAATGACAAAAAGGGGGAGAAAAATATTAGCATGTCTGAAATATTCATCCAATATTTTCTTTAAGGGGAGAAAATTAGTTTCAATAATTCATCCATGCTTATTGTTCAGTTTGTCATCACCAAAAGGGGGAGATTGATGATCAGTCTGTCCCCAGTAATTTTAATTAATTACGTATATATTTTGGTGATTAACAAAACCTAACAAGATTTTATCTAATGAATCTTTCATAAGTCTTTAGTACAGGAAAACTTCAAGGTCAAACAAGCAGTTAAGGTATGAATTATCTCCCTAAAGCTTTTTATCTGATCAACATATTATTTCTCTAAGTTCATATCGACTTCTATTGAAGGTGTAACGGACCGGGGTATTTATGCCCATTAAGGCTCCATATCCAGATCCGCCTCCCGCGAACGGACCGAAGTCTCGCAAGGGATATCTCACACACGTGTCCAGGAAGAGTACAAAAAGACAAACCACAAGAATATAAGACACAAGAAAGTACATGTGCTTATATCTATTCACAAATTTGTACATCTGTCCCATTACATTAATACATGTCCAATTAAAAGAGTACAACTACCTGGGGCATACCCCGAGGGAGCACAAGCTCACACAACATTAACTACAACTCAATTGCTGGTGGTACAAGTCTGTCACAACACCGCTGCAAGCCAAACACACGGCAAGCCCTGAAAAGAACTGTAGGGGAGTGAGCCTCAACAAGTCACTGGCTCAGTAGGGGTTACCCAAAACAACACTGTAACCACAGACACCTCAACCCAATGGGTCTCACTGGCAACAACAATAGCCAAACCATTTCATGCTCACATCATTACAATAAATAACAATTTAACATGCTCATGATAATAAACATAAAGTCCTTAGAAGAAAAGTAGGACTACAGGACTAACATAATATCATTAGTCAGCCCAACTACTAAAGTGCCTAAACCACAGTCTCACTGGCACACTATTACAACAACTAGTTGCCTAAGCTATAAGCCACACAGGCAAGTTACTGCCTAAGCTGCAAGCTTCACAGGCAAACCTCAAACACTAGGGTACTAGGACAGCCAACCAAGTGCTAGTCCATTAACCCCAAACACATTACATCGGAAACTACACACAAGGTAACGGAACTGGCTACCACGAAGCCAATCCATAACACACTAAAACTATAATTGGAATCATACCCAAGAAGAGTAAAACTCAACAAGTGGAAGGTCTCACATGGCCTCCACAGAGCACAGCTCTACTAAACCACAATATGCCTAGGCCACAAGCCTCATCGGCAAATTACCCACAAAGGTAACATAATTAATAATCACAAACTAATCCACAATAAAGTATAAACAAAGATCTACTTAAAATGGATAAGATACAACAAGTGGCAGGTCAAACCACAAGACCTCCACAACACACAAGTACCCGGAAAGGTTGGTACACAATGTACCACCACAAAACTGCAAAGTAACCCGTGAAGGGAACAAGTACCTACTACTCTGAGGTACCACAACCAAACACTCAAACAAGGGTACAGTAGGTGATAAACACCACACTGAACCACCATAATATTATACCTTATTTAGGTACTACATTACAAGTAAAACCTCAACCGGCAAGTCACACAAACCACAACTCAATCACAACTGTGCCAACACCAGGACACACCTCGAGCTGGTCAAACCTCGACCAAAGTCACAACTCACAAACCACGACGAATAGCAAAGCACGAGTCAAGCCACAGCCAAGTAGGCAAAGCACGAGTAGGAAAGGAAACGACGCCACCACACGGGAACGGACTACTGGCTGATCAGGCCAATATCCAACCCGGACAACACAACACAAGAACTACCTCTCAGCCTCGCAGTCACGGACGAAAGGTCCAACTGCCGCTCCACAAGAAAGAAGTCAAACAACTGTGGAGACCAACCAACACCACACCTGCAGACACACAGCTGCAGGCCCATGCCTGGCACCTCTAGAGTCTCTGGCCGGAGCACTCTAAAGTGAGGCACTGGAAACAGGACTAGCTGGGGACCAGTGTCGACTACTGGTGTCCGTACCCCCAACTACGAGCGCGCTACAAGCGACAAAGGAACAAACTCTAGGAAGTCGCTGCCCCACTGCCGTCTTTCCCTCAGCCGGACATACAACTCAAACTCAGGAGTGAGGGTGTCCAGGAAGACGACACAGACCTCAACAGTACAACACAAGTACTGGGACAAAACCCCGAGCACAACAAACACACGTACCTGGCTCACAAAGAACCTGGGGTACCCGACTAGAGAGGCATTCCGAATAGGCGCCGGACCACCACACTCGGCTAGCTCAAACCACGATACTTACACATATAGCCTTTACTTAAATTTCAAAATATACAAGTGTTAGGATTAGCTTAACATCGGTCACCGTGTGACCCAAAGCTGTCCCACACCAACACATACCTGAACCACAAACTTGGCTACCATCGGTCATGAGGTGACCTCCGTGGCAACACACACCACTTAATACATAAATCAGTACAATATTATTCGAAAGACAACAACGAACCAGGGCTAGGTCCACACATGACCTTCACTGCCCAAACCCACAAAGTCACGGCTAGGCTCACACAGGAACCTCACTACCCAGTTACTATGACAAATCATAAGAATTACATTACGACAAAGTGTGTAGTAAGCACACACCCAAACTACGTAGACAACACATGTATAATACACCCTGGTTGGTGTACCACACGTCAGTCACGTAAACCACATGTCCAACACATGGACAACATACACATACTTAAACCACTACGGACATCACACATCATTTACGTAAAACATGCCCATTACATGAGCAGTATAAAGCATACCAAGTGCATTGGCTCACACCGGTCATCGCCATGCACACACAAACACGTAATATTCATAACCAGAAAAGCTACGTAAACGACACTGCATGGATACATGCACAGGTTGGCGGCAACATCGACTGCCGCTTGTAAGAAGTAGACGGCAATCGATCTAGCCGTCGATATCCCAACTGGTGAGCTTGGCGACAAGAGATCTTGACGCCAAGTTCTCCGGCCTTAAACCCTGCAGAAACCCTAATCCGGCTCTACGGATTTTCCAACCGTTTAAACTACAGAAAAACATATAAAAGTAGTTCCTTTAACGTACCAGAACCCAAAACAACCCATTACAACATGCTTCATACATTAAATTGCTCAAACCACCCATTAACCCCACATGGTGCAACTTAATCCGAAAATACCATAAAAATACTGGTTCAAGTAGTTAAGTCATATTTTAATGTTTCTAACAAGCTAACAGGGCTCGACCCCTACCTCAGAACATGCTCAAACCTCCCGCAATCTCCTGGTTCACACCGAACCCTCCGCGAGCTTCCACGGGAATTGCACCACGCCAAGACGTTTCCTCGCGCAATTCGGCAACGCCACACGTTCCACGATCCTCCAAGCATCCTTCAGTACCTGTTAGAAACTTTAGAAACACCGGGACGCGAAGCTGGGGCAAGAGGGGAAGAGAACCAGGTAAGAAACCTGCTCTCGGGTGACCCTATAACCTGCAGAATTCTCAGGTTGGCGTCAACCCCTTTGCCGCCAAAGACAACCGCCACCCTAAACGTCCACATCTAATGCCGCCAAGATCATGCAGTCAACGGCCACATATCTGGACGCCAACAAGTCAACGACCACCCCTGGCCGCCAACTCCTACTCAACTGCAGCAGGTCCTATTTCATTTCGGGACCTAACCTGCACCACACCTACACACACCACGCGTCTACACCACACTGGCCTTACAACAGCCATCACAACCACAACACACACGATCCAAAAAGGATCCGAAAATAAGCGACGTTACATTATTATCACCTAAAAACAAATGTCGTCCTCGACATATAAAACAAACCACAATAAACCAAATTATCACCTAAAAACAAATAAAGCCGAACACAGAACAAGTAGGATACTCTTTCTCTGCTTTAGCCTTTCAATTCATCTCACAATTACTCTGTTCTGTTAATTCCATTGCCTTTCTTTACTTTTCAGTTGCAGGCGATTCTACCTTGCCAATGATGCTTTATCTCCTTGGACTGAACCTGCTTCCACAATTTCTGAGCTGTGTTTGCAACATTTCTTTCGAGGCCACTTTACCTTTCTCAAATATCTTACACTGTAATATTCTTTCATGCCACCATTTTCTTTTTTCCATTTATCACTGTTTGCTGTTATCCTGCCTCATCTGCATTTACATTCACAACTAATACCTCTTTAAAGAAAACCAATCATCATCTTTGAATTTTCTGCTCTTTCATATTATTCTGTTCATACCACTTTAAATCAATTTCTGATTAAAAACCATAATAAACTTTGTTCCTTTATTCCGCTACACAAAACTTTACACTTTCTCCTTATTCAAGCAAATATGAACAATCTCTTAATATTAAATCTTTCTTTGCTTCCGCTTCCGCTGCGCTACTCTGATCACACTGAACACTTTTGCAAAATATTTCACAATTTTTGTTCACAGTATTACTTTCAATTACTTTCTTCTGGCTTCAACTGCTTCTCAAATCATTTTATTCAATTAATTCATGCTGAAGAAATTACTGCAATTTCTGATCTGCCAAACCACTATTGACATATTGCACTCTTCATATATCCTTCCTGCTTTACTGACATTCTCTGGCTAATCTCATACTTTTGGGCATAAATTTTCCAAATATTACTTAATCAATCTACTCCAGTATTAAACCCTGAAATATCTTAATAACAATTCCTTTCTTGTTCAATTAAATCATTTCTTTGCATCAATATGCAAACTCTAATTGACATTTCCTGACTCATCTGACTTTATTAACTTCACCATTTGCTAAATTCTTCCTTTCTCTAATTCATATCTTTTCTTTATTTAAACTGCCAATCATCAAATAAATATTCATCTTGTGCAATTTTCACAAATTCTTATTGCACACTAATCCTTCTTTTCTCTCTTTCTTTACTCAACTAATCATTTCTATACTTATTTATACAAATCTTCATATCACACTTCCTTTCTGCTATCATCATTATTCATAACAAAACTTTTCTCAAATTTCTGATCTCAGGCATATTAAATCTATTTGCCATAAATCACTGCTCTTTATGTACTGATACCTCTTTTAAAGCTGATCTGCATTTCTTAATCATATCAAACTTTTCATAACTCTAATCACATTTTCATCCACACTGTTTCTTAATATCCACTGACTCAAGTCTCTAATGCCACAATACCTCTACTGAGGTTCTCAACTGCAACTTATCACACAAACTGACCTGTTCCTTATCACCTTGTTACCATGCATCTGTCTCTGCCAACTTTCTATCTCATTATAACTTACTTACTGAATTCCATATCCAAACTTGCTAATCTTTTCAATTCCTTTAACTGCAAATCTTTAACAACCAAACTGGTCTATCACAGAAATACTCTATACTTATCTCTGCTAACTTTGCACTTTATTAACATATCTCAGAGCATTAGTTTACCTTTCTTCTCTAATCTCTGCAACTGAAAACTTTTAAATATTATATTTAACTGCACAAGTGCCAAGACACAACCACACAACTTATGCCACTATCCACATTGTGGCACAACAACTGCTCTCAACTACCAATTTAACAAACTAAAACACACGGTTTATGTGCCAAAAGAAAACGTAAAAACTACTTTATATCACACAAAACCACAGACTTACTACCAGCAGTGGACATTAATTCATGTATTGGGACATTGTACTTTCAATGTCTTTTCATATTCTAACTGGACATTGCTCTGATACCAACTTGTAACGGACCGGGGTATTTATGCCCATTAAGGCTCCATATCCAGATCCGCCTCCCGCGAACGGACCGAAGTCTCGCAAGGGATATCTCACACACGTGTCCAGGAAGAGTACAAAAAGACAAACCACAAGAATATAAGACACAAGAAAGTACATGTGCTTATATCTATTCACAAATTTGTACATCTGTCCCATTACATTAATACATGTCCAATTAAAAGAGTACAACTACCTGGGGCATACCCCGAGGGAGCACAAGCTCACACAACATTAACTACAACTCAATTGCTGGTGGTACAAGTCTGTCACAACACCGCTGCAAGCCAAACACACGGCAAGCCCTGAAAAGAACTGTAGGGGAGTGAGCCTCAACAAGTCACTGGCTCAGTAGGGGTTACCCAAAACAACACTGTAACCACAGACACCTCAACCCCAATGGGTCTCACTGGCAACAACAATAGCCAAACCATTTCATGCTCACATCATTACAATAAATAACAATTTAACATGCTCATGATAATAAACATAAAGTCCTTAGAAGAAAAGTAGGACTACAGGACTAACATAATATCATTAGTCAGCCCAACTACTAAAGTGCCTAAACCACAGTCTCACTGGCACACTATTACAACAACTAGTTGCCTAAGCTATAAGCCACACAGGCAAGTTACTGCCTAAGCTGCAAGCTTCACAGGCAAACCTCAAACACTAGGGTACTAGGACAGCCAACCAAGTGCTAGTCCATTAAACCCCAAACCACATTACATCGGAAACTACACACAAGGTAACGGAACTGGCTACCACGAAGCCAATCCATAACACACTAAAACTATAATTGGAATCATACCCAAGAAGAGTAAAACTCAACAAGTGGAAGGTCTCACATGGCCTCCACAGAGCACAGCTCTACTAAACCACAATATGCCTAGGCCACAAGCCTCATCGGCAAATTACCCACAAAGGTAACATAATTAATAATCACAAACTAATCCACAATAAAGTATAAACAAAGATCTACTTAAAATGGATAAGATACAACAAGTGGCAGGTCAAACCACAAGACCTCCACAACACACAAGTACCCGGAAAGGTTGGTACACAATGTACCACCACAAAACTGCAAAGTAACCCGTGAAGGGAACAAGTACCTACTACTCTGAGGTACCACAACCCAAACACTCAAACAAGGGTACAGGTAGGTGATAAACACCACACTGAACCACCATAATATTATACCTTTATTTAGGTACTACATTACAAGTAAAACCTCAACCGGCAAGTCACACAAACCACAACTCAATCACAACTGTGCCAACACCAGGACACACCTCGAGCTGGTCAAACCTCGACCACAAGTCACAAACTCACAAACCACGACGAATAGCAAAGCACGAGTCAAGCCACAGCCAAAGTAGGCAAAGCACGAGTAGGAAAGGAAACGACGCCACCACACGGGAACGGACTACTGGCTGATCAGGCCAATATCCAACCCGGACAACAAAACACAAGAACTACCTCTCAGCCTCGTAGTCACGGACGAAAGGTCCAACTGCCGCTCCACAAGAAAGAAGTCAAACAACTGTGGAGACCAACCAACACCACACCTGCAGACACACAGCTGCAGGCCCATGCCTGGCACCTCTAGAGTCTCTGGCCGGAGCACTCTAAAGTGAGGCACTGGAAAACAGGACTAGCTGGGGACCAGTGTCGACTACTGGTGTCCGTACCCCCAACTACGAGCGCGCTACAAGCGACAAAGGAACAAACTCTAGGAAGTCGCTGCCCCACTGCCGTCTTTCCCTCAGCCGGACGTACAACTCAAACTCAGGAGTGAGGGTGTCCAGGAAGACGACACAGACCTCAACAGTACAACACAAGTACTGGGACAAAACCCCGAGCACAACAAACACACGTGCCTGGCTCACAAAGAACCTGGGGTACCCGACTAGAGAGGCATTCCGGAATAGGCGCCGGACCACCACACTCGGCTAGCTCAAACCACGATACTTACACATATAGCCTTTACTTTAAATTTCACAATATACAAGTGTTAGGATTAGCTTAACATCGGTCACCGTGTGACCCCAAAGCTGTCCCACACCAACACATACCTGAACCACAAACTTGGCTACCATCGGTCATGAGGTGACCTCCGTGGCAACACACACCACTTAATACATAAATCAGTACAATATTATTCGAAAGACAACAACGAACCAGGGCTAGGTCCACACATGACCTTCACTGCCCAAACACCACAAAGTCACGGCTAGGC
Organism: Colocasia esculenta; assembly: GCA_014218235.1. Lineage (NCBI taxonomy): Eukaryota > Viridiplantae > Streptophyta > Magnoliopsida > Alismatales > Araceae > Colocasia > Colocasia esculenta. Next base: position 116,454,696 of record CM024756.1, on the reverse strand, counting down.
TCACACAGGAACCTCACTACCCAGTTACTATGACAAATCATAAGAATTACATTACGACAAAGTGTGTAGTAAGCACACACCCAAACTACGTAGACAACACATGTATAATACACCCTGGTTGGTGTACCACACGTCAGTCACGTAAACCACATGTCCAACACATGGACAACATACACATACTTAAACCACTACGGACATCACACATCATTTACGTAAAACATGCCCATTACATGAGCAGTATAAAGCATACCAAGTGCATTGGCTCACACCGGTCATCGCCATGCACACACAAACACGTAATATTCATAACCAGAAAAGCTACGTAAACGACACTGCATGGATACATGCACAGGTTGGCGGCAACATCGACTGCCGCTTGTAAGAAGTAGACGGCAATCGATCTAGCCGTCGATATCCCAACTGGTGAGCTTGGCGACAAGAGATCTTGACGCCAAGTTCTCTGGCCTTAAACCCTGCAGAAACCCTAATCCGGCTCTACGGATTTTCCAACCGTTTAAACTACAGAAAAACATATAAAAGTAGTTCCTTTAACGTACCAGAACCCAAAACAACCCATTACAACATGCTTCATACATTAAATTGCTCAAACCACCCATTAACCCCACATGGTGCAACTTAATCCGAAAATACCATAAAAATACTGGTTCAAGTAGTTAAGTCATATTTAATGTTTCTAACAAGCTAACAGGGCTCGACCCCTACCTCAGAACACGCTCAAACCTCCCGCAATCTCCTGGTTCACACCGAACCCTCCGCGAGCTTCCACGGGAATTGCACCACGCCACGACGTTTCCTCGCGCAATTCGGCAACGCCACACGTTCCACGATCCTCCAAGCATCCTTCAGTACCTGTTAGAAACTTTAGAAACACCGGGACGCGAAGCTGGGGCAGGAGGGGAAGAGAACCAGGTAAGAAACCTGCTCTCGGGTGACCCTATAACCTGCAGAATTCTCAGGTTGGCGTCAACCCCTTTGCCGCCAAAGACAACCGCCACCCTAAACGTCCACATCTAATGCTGCCAAGATCATGCAGTCAACGGCCACATATCTGGACGCCAACAAGTCAACGACCACCCTGGCCGCCAACTCCTACTCAACTACAGCAGGTCCTATTTCATTTCGGGACCTAACCTGGACCACACCTACACACACCACGCGTCTACACCACACTGGCCTTACAACAGCCATCACAACCACAACACGCACGATCCAAAAAGGATCCGAAAATAAGCGACGTTACAGAAGGTCATAACGATTTCTTCATAAGCATATCGATTTCAATAGAATTATCATAACGATTTCATTTCCGGCTGAAAAGTCATGTTGTTTCAAACAAATTGATGCCGTAATGATTCTATAAGTCATCGCAACGATTTCTTTAGAAAGCGCAACGACTTGCCCGTCGTAACGATTCTATAAGTCATCGCAACGATTTCTTTAGAAAGCGCAACGACTTGCCCGTCGTAATGATTCTATAAGTCATCGTAACGATTTCTTTAGAACTCGCAACGACTTGCTTGCCCTAACGATTTCTTTAGTGATCTTAATGATTTCTTTAGAACTCGCAACGACTTGCTCGCCGTAACGATTTCTTTAGTGATCATAATGATTTCATTAGAACTCGCAACGACTTGCTTGCCGTAACGATTTCTTTAGAACTCGCAACGACTTGCTCGCCGTAACGATTTCTTTAGTGATCATAACGATTTCTTTAGAACTCGCAACGACTTGCTCTCCGTAACGATTTCTTTAGTGATCATAACGATTCCTTAAAAACTCACAACGACTTGCATCTTACAACGATTTGTTAAGTGTTTCACAACGATTTCTTTTGTCTCATAACGACTTGATCAACCTGACTTATTCATAACGATTTCATAAGTCATATAGATAACATCTTTATAGTTTATATCGACTTGATATTTAAAACGTTGACTTGTCAATATCTTCTCTTATCTGTCTGACTGATGTGCATTTAATGAAGACAGAACGTATCTACTGCATGCATGCAGATGATATCTTTTCATTATCGTGCATACTCTGTCGACATCTTTTAAATCAAACTATTTGGCATTGCTATTTTGGTGAAAACTCATGTCAACATTACCGACTACAAGAGACAGCCTAGCTGTCTACTCTTCTAGCATTTAATATGTGCAGGGTCCTAAAGATGTTCTGTCATACAACGTTGGACCATACTGACGCCAGAAGACATTATCTCTTTACGTGCTCAAATGAATAAAAGATTGTTGAAGCTCCCAAACTGTCAAGCAGTCTAACGTCCACCCATCTAAGAGACAACGGTTACTTCAACGTCTATATTTCGAATTGAAGATATAAATACAAGTCAGAAGAACAGAAGACATACAACGTGTGTTCAAGCATTCAAATTCTTCTGAAGAAAGTCTAGAGCAAAGAACCTTACTTTTCTTCATCATCTTCAGCTCTTCGCTCTCTGTGCTGTAATAGATTTTCTAAGAGAGCCCGTGTAGTTCTGAGAGTGCAACTTGTCTTAGATCATTGCTCTCAGCACTAGTTGCTTCAGATCCTTGCTTGTTTAAAAGCTTGATCTAGGGGCTTGAATTCTCTCTCTCTCGCTTGTGCTTCCCCTTCGTGTGCTAAGGAAGACCTGGTGGTATCCAGGGTGTTGTTTCCCTTCGGTTGTGAAGGAAGACCTAGTAGCATCCAGGGTGTTGATTCCCTTCAGTGTGAAGGAAGACTTGGTGGGGTATCCAGGGTGTAGTTGTTCCCTTTGGGTGTGAAGGAAGACCTGCTGAGCTGGGTGTTGTAGTGTCCTTAAGGGGGACTGTACCCTTGTTAGTGAAATCCTGAGAGATTGCTCAGGGATTGGACGTAGGACTCCTAAGGAGAGGAAGTCCGAACCAGGATAATTTCTTGTGTTGTGTGATTGCCTTTCTCTTGTGTGTATGTCATTCAAACTAACAGTTACTAACCGCCTTCGAAGAACATTTGTGTGTATGTTTAAATTTACAGGTATCTTGTAGAATAACTTTTAAAGACCCATTCACCCCCCCTCTGGGCTCGTCAGCTGGGCAACAGACAAAACACTGTCGCGGCCCGTTGACTGGGCCCGACAGCATGACGCGACAGAGAACCAGGGCACGACCAACACGCGGCCCACAAGCTCACCGCGACACAGATGATTGTCGAGTCGGGCACCCCCGATGCGACACCAACGCATCACCCAGCCTGGACACGTCAGTGGCCAGTCATCCCACGACACCGGACGGAAGTTGAGAAACTGGGCCTTACAGCTTCAATCCCTCTACATACATGACATCTTCTATTAGATCATTTTCTTCTGTTCCTACTGTTCCACATCCTAACACCTTGCCTTTTCCTTTATCTCCATAGGTGACTTGACCAATCTCATCTCTAAAACTTGTAAATAATTTTTTGTCAGCTATCATATGCCTTGAGCACCCATTATCCAAATACCATTTGGATGCTCTAAGACGACCCTACAAACAAATTTAAGTTGTAACTTTTGGTACCCAAATTTTCTTGGGTCCTTGATGGTTAGCCTTAGGAATCCAACGCAAGTGTCTAGTTGTGCATGTGCTGACAGTGTGTCCTAGCTGGTTACAGTGACTACAACATAAATTAAAAGCATTCTTTACATGTGTAGTGTTTCTAGAGTTGAATTTTTTCTTATAAACATACTGATTTACCTTTCTAGGATTTTTATTTCCTTTCCTTTACAAATTTGGGAGTTGGATATTTTTCATGATAGATGATATTTTCTTCATTGGTTGGGGGTGTATATCCTACTCCATATTTCTTCTTACCACACCTAGCACCTTTTAGTCTGACAAATAGAGATGTTTTACAGTTAGAAATTTTCTCTATGGTAGGTCTTAAGTAGTTATTTTCTTCTCTTAACTTTTCTTCAATTTTTAGTTCTTTTAGGTTTTATTCTATTTCCATTATTTTACTATTTTTATTTTTAGGTCTTCACACAGTTGTTCATTTGCTCTTTTGGTTTCAGTTAAGTTTTGTCCTAATCTTTCTACTTCATTTTTCAGGAAAGTATTAGATTTTTCTTGAGTAAGCAAGTTTAGCTTGACTATTTTCATTTGTTTAACTATTGTTTTGTATTTTTCATACAATTCATTGAAAGCATCTTCAAGACTGTCAGAACATGATGTAAAGGAGATTTTAGAATTTACCTGATCCAGTCCTGCCATGAGGGCTAGATTTGCTTTTTCTTCTTCTTCAGATTCCGAGCTTGAAGAGTTTGAACTTGTAGCTTCTTCATCATCCCATGCTGCTGCCATTGCCTTTTCTTGTACCTTCCGAATTTCTTTTCTTTGCCTTTCTTCTTCTCAGATCTTTCAGCTTGATCCTTTTTCTTCAGCTCAGGACATTCAGACTTGTAATGTCATGGTTGATTGCACTCGTAGCGAGTTGGTTCCTTCTTCTTATCTTTTTTGAAGAATCTCTTTGAACCAAACTTCTTTTTCTTAGCAAAGATCCTTTTCAGTTTTCTTGACACCATGGCTTCATCATCACTGTCATCTGATTTCTCCTTTGAGTCTTCAAAGGAAGAAGAATCTAAAACATTCAAAGCATTTGACATTTTCTTTTTCGATGAACTTTCAGAAAATCTTTCCATGTTGATTTCGTGAGCCATTAAGGAGCCAATTAATTTGTCAATAGAAAGTTGAGTTAAATCATGGGCTTCTTCAATGGCAGTGACCTTGGGAGTCCAGACATTATTTAATGACCTTAAGATTTTTCTTACAGTTTCTTCATTAGTAAGAATCTTACCTAGTGAACTAAGACCTAATATTATTTGAAAAATGATTATACATTTGAGTTATATTTTCATTAGGAAGCATTTTCAACTGTTCATACTGGGAGACAAGAATATCTATCCTAGTTTGTTTTACTCTATCAGTTCCTTCATATGTAACTTGTAGTTTATCCCACATTTCTTTAGCTGTTCTACAAGTAGATAGTCTATTAAATTCTCTTTTAGATAGAGCACAACATAGATAGTTCTTAGCTTTGTAGTTTAGGGACATGCTTCTCTTATTAGCCATGGAAAGAGCAGAGGTAGTTTTGTAAGTATAGTAAAATCACCTTGTTCTATTACCTGCCGCAGATCAAAATCTGTGCCTCTGATGAAGCATTCCATCTGCATCTTCCAGTACTGATAGTCCTCACCATCAAAGAATGGTGGCCTTGTAACAGACTGACCTTCATAGTTATGGCTTTCAGCTGCCATCTCTTCTCAAATATTTTGATTCTTCTGAGAAGACCTCGCTCTGATACCACTTGTTGGATCGAGATGGCATAAATGATGCCATAGAGGAGGGTGAATAGGACTTCTTGCGCTTTAAAAATTGTATCTGAAATTAGATAACACTAAATGAAATTGTTAGTGTTTAGTGTAGTGTGTGAAACAAGTGTAGGTTGGCGGAAATAATCACACAGATGCACAAGAAATTTTAACCCAGTTCGGCCCTTCCCACAAGGAAGTCCTATGTCTAGTCCTCAAGCAAACCACTTGAGATTTCACTAACTGCCAAGAATACTTGGCCCTCTCTCACCCTTGAGAGGTATTACAAGCCCACTTGCTCCCAAGCAAGTCTTCCCTTAACAGGGGGACAAAGACTACCTTCAAAAGGTCTTCCCTTCACAAGAGGGGCACTGCAGGAACAAACCTTTTGCAGGTTACACAGACAGAAATGAAAGACTGGTGTGCCTGCTCACAAGAATGAGCAAACATAGAGGATTTAGAAAGGATTACAAAAGGACTTTCAGTTCTAACACTTTCTGAATCTAACAAGGGTGGACTAAAGAGAAGATCAAGGATTACAAAATGCCACCCAACATAAACAAGACTTCTACGAAATGGAGAGCCTGGAAATTTTCAGACTGTGGAAGCAACTCTCTATCTTTCAATTCAGTAGAAGGCTTATTAAGGCTCTTGCTAGCGTAATGCAGATGTGAGTTGAGTGTGTTGCTAATTGGTCTAACTGTCCAAGTGTATGTCTTGTTCAAAACTTCAGCTTCTATATATGCTTCAGAATACTTTAAGTTTCCGTTTGAAGCTATCCATTGGAGAACTAGTCATTTGAGGAGTAGCCGTTGATCCTTTGGATGTGGGTGCTGTTGAGATCCTTGTTATCCAACAGTTCTTCACCTTTTTGGCTTTCCAACGACTTCAGACTATGTATGTGGCTTCACAGCTTGAAGGACAAGCTATATTTAATATTCTATGAAACTCCATACTAGAAACATGCTTAATAAATGTTCCACAACCAAGGACAAGACAAAAGAAAAGATACCTCCATACTTTCTAAGGTAGGTGAGTCAGAAATATATCTAAAGTATAAAAACCTCAGATATATAGATGTTCAGTGCAATAAAAGGCAGACAGATAGTTGCATTAGAAAGTGAGGTGAGGTTCTGACAGTGGTAGGTGAGCCTCTGTCAGATACCCCATGCGGCTGATAGCATTTACTGTAAGACAACTGTTGAACAAAGTAGAACTGATCTTCTGACAAAAGTAAGAGACCAATTTGTATAAATATTTCAGATCTTTTCAAAGATAATTTTTTTTTTGGTCATTTTGAATATAATATATCCTACCTGTCAGAATATTTTAATGATAGTGACAAGACAAGGCATTATTCAGTAGGATATACAGGTATTATATGTTCTATAAAAGGTCCCATAGGGATAATAAACACATTGAATAATCTTACATTCAAGATTTCATAGATCTTATGAAATAATAATTTTATACCAGAAAATATTAAGTACAGAAGTTGTCAGGGAAGTCGGAGCGAGAAAGAAATGTACTTCGACTCTCTTAGAGTTAGAGTCCAGAACAAAAGATACAATCTGAACTTTGACTCTACAGAAGTCGGAGTGAGATTGATCATAGAATTTGACTTCTGGAATGTCAGAGTGATAAGCATCAATCGGTCATACTTCGACTTCTGAAGTAGTTGGAGTGAATACTTTGACTTCCAGGGAGTTCGTATACAATACAGAGACTTCGACTTCTCAGGAGTCGGAGTGAGGACTTCGACTTCTCTAAAATGTTCATCAATCGATACCATACTTCGACTTTAAGAGAGTTGGAGTCTAGGCTTCGACTTCCATGAGTTGGAGTCCAGACATCTATTCCAAAAGTTGGAGTCCAGTACAAGAATGGTTTAACACTTCGACTTTTCTGGAGTTGGAGTCCACAGTCAGAGTTAGTATGGTACATAGTATACTCTGTGCACTTAAGAAATTTCAAGATAGAGTTGATACATAGTATTGTACAAGTTATGTTCTTTGTGATATTTTCCAGTAGATTTGTTTGTAGAAAATCTTTTAAAAGGTTTTTCCATAGCAAAATCACCATGTTAAAATAGTTTAAAGTCTTAAACAATTTTCTTAAGGGATAGTTGCTCAACAACTACTTGTACGGAGTGAGATTTGTGGTTCTTAGCGACCACCAGAGTTTGCGGTATGTCTTTTCACAGAGGGATTTAAATATGAGGCAGCAATGCTGGATGGAGTACCTGAAAGATTATGATTTCAGTATTGAGTATCAGTCTGGGAAGGCTAATGTGGTGGCAGATGCACTGAGCAGAAAGGTACAGATCAACCATCTCATGTTAAGAGAGTGGCAGTTGTGGCAGTTTGTAGCAGAGGGATCCTTCCGAGTCTCCACTAGGCGGCAGTAGTGTATGCTAGGCATTTTGTTGGTTGCTCCAACCATTGTCCGGCAGGTTATTGAGGCACAACAGGCAGATCCTGAGTTGGATAGAGTATTGCTACTCCCTGAGGTTGAGTTGCAGGGCGACGGGACTATCAGGTTCTTAGACAGAGTCTACATGCCAGCTGAGTTGTCTGTCAGGAGAGCAGTGTTGCAGGACGCACATGGGTCTCGGTACTCGATTCATCCAGGGTCAACCAAGATGTACCACAGGCTGAGATGACATTTTTGGTGGCACGGGAGGAAGAGAGACATAGCGGCTTTTGTTGCGAGGTGTTTAGTCTGTCAGCAGGTGAAGGCCGAGCACCAGCACCCTAGAGGGCTTGTTCAGCCGCTAGATATTCACATGTGGATGTGGGACCATGTGACGACATATTTTGTGTGTGGACTGCCAAGGACTTTAGAAGGTTATGACAGTATTTGGGTGCTTGTGGACAGATTGACAAAGACTACCAGATTCTTGCCCATTAGAGCTGACTGGGGGTTGAGTATGTTGGCCAGACATTATGTGGAGCAGATTGTTCCTTTGCACGGGGTGCCGATCTCTTTTCTATTAGATATAAATCCTTGTTTCACTTCTGGGTTCTGGCACAGCTTTCAGAGAGCTTTGGGGATAGACCTGGCATTTAGCTCTGCCTACCATCCACAGTTAGATGGTCAGTCAGACTAGACTATTCAGACCTTGGAGGACATGCTATGAGCTTGTTGCTTAGAGTGGCAGGGATCATGGGCAGCTCACTTGTCATTGGTCAAGTTTGCATATAATAATAGTTATCATTCTAGCATCGGCATGGCACTCTATGAGGCTCTATATGGTCAACCATTTCATACTCCTCTTGACTGATTTGAGGTTGGTGAGCATGTTGTCACCAGGCCAGAGTTGGTTCAGTAGTCAGTAGAGGTAGTGCAGCTTGTCAGCCAGAGGCTTCAGATAGCACATAGTCGATAGAAGAGTTATGTAGACCAACATAGGCGACCGCTTGAGTTTCAGGTGGGGTACCAGGTGTTTGTCAGTGTGTCCTCTATGAAGGGGGTGATGAGGTTTTGTATGCGTGGAAAGCTGAGTCCCTACTATATCGGACCCTTCACCATCATTGAGCTAGTTGGAGGCCTGGCGTACCGACTTCAGTTACCTTCGGAGTTGGCAGCGGTCCACGATGTGCTTCATATGTCTATGTTTAGAGGTATCTTGCAGATGAGTCGCACGTTCTCCTAAGTTCAGAGTGGACTGAGGTGACACCAGTGTTGACAGTATCAAAGTTCCTACTGTACATAGAGGATCGTCGAGTTCAGAGGTTGAGGAACAAAGCGATTCTGTTAATTCGTGTTGTGTGGTTGCAACACTCAGGCGGCGAGTCGACCTGGGAGAGAGAGGATGAGAGGCACGAGCAGTTTATGTACCTCTTTGGTGCCTTATTGGACCCTTAATGGGCCTTCCTAGAATAGTGTTGGTTAACGTCAAGGGGGCTTGACATCAACATTGTATTGACGACAGAATAGTGTGTCGTCTACTTGGTATTGATAGCAAGAGATGTTGTCGTCTACCCCATTTTTTGGAATTTTTTGAGTGTTGAACTTGACGGAAATCGATGTTGACGTCAAGTTCTAGGCGGTGCGGTTGATGGCAACCTAGGTTGACGTCAACCTGTGTCGGGCCTATTTTTATAAGGCAACCCGGGGCCCCCTCTTATGCCCTTTTCTCCCCTTTCCACACACCAGTTTCACCTCCTTCTTTCTCCGCCACTTCGGTGGCCGACAGAAGCACGTGGGGATATCGTGGCGCACGTGGAAACTTCGGATTGGGTAAGAAGATGTCAGATTTAGGGATTTGACCTCGCGGGTGTGCATGGGAAACGACATGTTTTTGAGGTTCTTCTTGGTGTTTTTGGCGTTTTGAGGTAGGGATCCTACCCCTGAAACCCTCTTGGTTTTGTTGTGAGCATGAAATGCATGTGATTTCTGTAAAATCATGGTTTGCGGAGGGTTTCTCCATACTGGGTTTCAAGGGTGTCTTGCTTGATCCAAGTGTTGGATCAGTGTTTTCCAGCTTTATACTAGTGTCATTTGATGAGGGAAAGTATTTCCCATCATCAGATCTTATTTTTCTGGGCTAGATTGCCCTTGGGAGCGGCCTAGGGACGTATCAGCTATTGGAAGTTGAAGAACTTGACGTCAAGGGTTGTTCACGTCAAGCTCTTTAGGATGAACTTGACCGCATGGTGCCTTTCCGTCAATTTGAGGTAAACGGTAGTCGACACTGCCGTCTATTTTGGTACACGTCAGGGGCTGTGTCGTTTACCCTGGGTTAATGGCAACTGAGGTTGCCGTCAACCCTACAGGTAGGCCCTAGCAGATGAGCCCGCTTGTGTATGTGAGGCTGGGACATGCGGTGTCTGCCTCCTGGCATGGCATGCCAGACGTCTAGAGCATCTCCGTCTGTGCTTGTGTTGTGCTTTGTAATGATTGTGCTTGTGCTGCATTTTTCTCGGGGCATTGAGCTAGGTTCCGTCTAGATGACTCGCGTTGAGCTATTCTTCCGGTGAGCCTGGGCGTCGAGTGCGACTCCTTCTAGTGTGTGCCCCTGGTGGTGGCTACGAGCCGGTTTCCATGGGGCCCTTCTCCACCATTTGAGTCCAACGCAGGGGAAAATTAGTCGAGGACCAGACGCGAGGGAGAGCATTTGAGTGTGCACACATGGCTAGGGTTTAAGGACCCTGTGGTGTCGAGGCTCCAAGCCATAGGCCCTAGCTGGTCCTACCTTCTTGTGTGAGTGTGTGTTACTACTATTGTGTTTTGTTATGTGTTGTTGAGCTTGCGAGGTTTGAGGCTTTTGATGCGCTTCTGTAAGGAGTTGGGCGTCACACTACCGATTTCTGTGTGTTGAGTGCAGTGTACTTTAGTGTAGTTTACTTTCCTACACTTCTTTTTGTATGTTTACCGATTGGTTTAGTATCCCTATTGGGTCTCTTCTTGAGACTCACTCCCTTCCTTTTCACCTGGTTCGTCATCGGCTCCAGGTGCTGAGGAGTTGAGTCACTCCGGTTCTAGTCCTGCTTAGGTATTGGGAGTAGTAATTTTGTGTACATACTTGTTGTACTCTTTACTTCTATTGGATATGCTCTGAGTTGTACCATGTTGTTATATACATAGTGGTTTATTTTTAGTTCTTGTGGTTTGTACATTTTCTTATATGTTCTCCTCAGACACTTTTATTTAACGCTTTTGAACTTCGGCTTGGGTGGCTAATCAGGGTTCAGGTTACTAGTGGGTAACTAGTAATTCGGATCCTGGGTTGTTACAGCTACAATGTATTCTTCTTCTGTTGTGGAAAGTTCCATAGAATTTTGCTTCTTGGAAAACCAAGAGATTAAGCAACCTGCAAGAAACTGGCAAGTTCCACTGGTGCTTTTCTATCTATTTTGCATCTAGCATAGTCAGCATCACTATATCCAAGAAAATTAAATTTAGAACATTTAGGATACCACAAACCCAATTTACTTGTATTAATAAGATATCTAGAAATTCTTTTAACAGCATTTATATGAGATTCTTTTGGATTAGCGTGAAACCTAGCACACAAATATACACTGAACATTATATCTGGTCTACTAGCAGTGAGATAGAGTAATGACCCAATCATACCTCTATAGATCTTTTAATCTACTTTCTTGTCAATTGGATCATTATCTAACTTTATTCTTGAGGTCATGGGAGTTCCTAATGGCTTACACTTGTCAAAACCATACTTTGAAAGTAGATCTAAAATATACTTAGTTTGACAAATATGAGTTCCTTCCTTCATCTACTTGATTTTCAAGTCAAGAAAATAATTAAGCTCACCCATCATCGTCATTTCAAACTCACTTTGCATGAGTGTTTCAAAGAATTTACAAAGCGATTCATTTGTAAAACCAAAAATAATATCATCAATATATATTTGTGCAATCAAGATCCCTTTTGAAAATTTCTTAATAAATAAAGTGCTATCTACTGTACCTCTTGAAAAATCATGTGATAGAAGATAAGCACTTAGTCTTTCATATCAAGCTCTTGGAGCTTGTTTCAAACCATATAGTGTCTTCTTAAAATGAAAAACATTATCTAGATACTTAGTATCTTCAAAACCGGCGGTTGCTCTATATAAACTTCTTTTATAAAACCATTTATAAAAGCACTCTTTATATCCATTTGACATAAATTGATATTTTAAGAACATGCATATGCTAATAAAATTCTAATTGCCTCTAATCTAGCAATTGGAGCATATGTCTCATCAAAGTCAATACCTTCCTCTTGGGAATATTCCTGAGCTACCAGTCTGGCCTTGTTTCTTGTGATAACCCCTGATTCATCCATTTTGTTTCTGAAGACCCATTTAGTCCCAAAAACTAGATGATCAGAAGGTCTAGGTACAAGAGTCTATACTTGACTGCGTTGGAACTGGTTAAGTTCCTCTTGCATAGTTAGGATCCAAGATTCATTTGTTAGTGCATCATTGATTGTTCTAGACTCAATTTGTAATACAAATACAATGTAATCACAAAGTGTAGCACCCTTGATTTTTAAAAAAACCAAATAAAATAAAATTGTTATTTTTATAAGTGAGATAAATATATTTAATTAAAATAAATAAGGAATAAGTGAAATAAAAGGAAAGAAAAACCAAGCCCATTAAGTTAAATCAATAATGGGTTGTGTGAATGGCTCAAATACAAAATAATGGGCCTAAATAAGAGAAGCCCATCATGAGATGGGAGGTAATTATGTCAAATTCGGATTTAAAATAATAGTATTTATTAAAAAGGGGTAAGATAAATATTAAACAACTCATATCTATCCTAAAAAGAGTCCTAAACTTACCCTAACCCATTACCCATGAAATTGGCTCTCTTCCCATCCTAAGTGGGAGATAAATACTAGAAAGGGAGGTGATAATTAAGGAAAATTTGGAATTTTATGAAAGGAAGGACTCTTAGAAGGGGTTGGACTCTATTAGCCATCAAAACACCCCAATTTCGGCCCTATCACCCCCTAGATCGTTGTTAGAGCTCTGGAGAATGAAGGAGAAGGCTGCGGACGAAGGAGCAAGGGAGGAAAAGTCTTGGAGCAAGGAGGATTTTTCTATTTTCATCTCCAAACTAGGGTTTTCTTTACTTCAACAAAAGTTAGGCAATCTCTCAAGCTAAATTCGTGTAAAAATTACCCTAGGTAGTCTTCATGATCCCTTTCAAAACCTTCTTGTTTTGCCCTTTTTCGTTCTTGCATGAGGGCAAATTAAATACCTAAATCTCTGTTGACATGTCTTGCCTGAACCTTCATGTTTTGCTTGTAACCTCAAATCTACTCATGCCCATGCCTTGATAAAATTACCATAAATACTGCTCGTAGTAAGGGTTCTAATGAGCCCAGTTTGCCCAAATTCCATTAAGCATGCCTTGCGAATTAAATCATTGTTCTTGACCGTGCATGTTTAGGTTAATGAAAAGTAACCTAATCAAAGCATGCTTTATACATGACTATTTTCTAATTACTCGTGCCCTGTGATAGATCTCCATGTCTACTCTCATTTAAAATTGGTTTCATACTTTTTGGAACACTGTATGATTTTATATCGAATTTTGAATGGCCCTGTATCATGTAGACCCTCTTCGGAAAAAAGGGCAAAACCCTTTTCTGGGCTCAGGCCACTCCCTGAGATCGCGACGGCCCAATCCGCCGCGACCTCAGAGGGGGTCGCGACACCAGGACCCATCGCGATCTGAATGCGACAGGTCGACTGGTCGCGACCTGCCCCCGGTCCACCCCAATGTCGGTTCACAGAACACGCCAAGCCAGGGCATCGTGATGGCCTTAACACGACCCGCCTGTGCGTCGCGACCTGAAACCTAAACGCGTTGGTCCGTCTTGTCGCGACTTGATCGCGACAGCAACCTGCGTCGCGATCTGACTATGGCGGCCAGAACCCTGATTTTTCCCATTTAACCCTGCCATACATGTTTATTAAATCATGTTAAACCCAAATAGAGTACTGTCATGTATAATTCCAAACTGTTAATTATTAATTAGCATTATTACGTGGATTTAAATAATCTAAAAGCTATATGTACAACCATACTTGTTCTCTTAATTCATCTACACTTACACACACTTAACCATCATGTTTGCCATTAAACCTTGTTAAGTTATTCAATAATATATCTTGTAATTTAGTGAAATAAATTACTAAAATCACTATTTAATTAATTACACTTGTCTTCATATCACTTGCTTGTTTTGTACAATGTTATCATTTCCCTCGGCCATCGAGCACTCGAGGCACGACGGACCAGTTTCTACACACTCTCTTGGCATGGACCACCGCTCCACCGGAAGACTCCTAACTGGACCAGGGAATCCTTGTCAAAGCCTCCGTAAGTCTTCTTGGATTTGGCGCACATCCTTAGCCGACGAGCTAGTTGTACCTTAAACCCGTTACACCCCTAGGCATCCGTACGATCCAAACGGCCTTAGTGAGTTCTCTCTTACCTCGTGATCATGCCGGATCATCTAGCCTGTATTCATAGCACGGCTAGTGGGCGGTTGTGATTTCTACCAGACTACCGGTACCCGACTTGGTGCTGTGCAACTACTACTATCGTGGTTTATCATCATTTTATGATTATACCCCTATCTCATCTACTATCTCGTTACTCTCATCTGTTCACTTTCACTCTGTACTCTCATCTATTTCGTCTAGTACTCTCATCTCTTCTTGCTACTCTATATGGCCATACAGTTGATTGTCAAAAAGAATAAACAAGTGCTATATGCCAGTGCAATAGGGCCCGATCTGGTCCTAGGAGAGCTCCCGAAGAGTGCCATTTCCTTGCAAGGGTTACATTATCAGGATGTGTACAGCATGCATCCAGTGCCATTTAATACTATAACAATTAATTGTTGACAATCAAAGTGCTATCTATTCAAGTGTTATTATCGTTACATGGCCATTCTATTGTCGTTATCGTTGTGCTATACCAGTGCTATTACTCTCGTGCTATCGTTACTTGCTCTACATGACTATACTCTTTCGTTACCATGGCAATTAAGACATTAATTATTTAAAGCATGCTTGTTCTCATGAGATATTAAGTCCTACTGGGCGTTATTCGCTCATCCTACGTGTTTATTTCATGTGTTCAGGTGAGTCGGATGATGACCACACTCACGTGGATGGGAACGAGGACGACGTCCACGAGTGACCCCTTTCAGTAACCATTTGCTTTGTAGTTAGTTAGTATAGATATGAGTCAGTTAGTCCACATGTATTAGTTTAGATTTCAATAATGTACTCTGGGCCCTAGTTATGGCTCTGATCAGTTGATGTAATAGTTAGGTCATGATGTTGATGGAATATTAATGAAATTGGAGGTTATTTGATATTATTTCAATTGAGCAATGGTCTGTCATTTATTTCTCGCTCTGTACTATTTAATAACTGTAATTCTGCTCTGATATTCCACGTCGGGGCGTTACATAGAGAATGGACATACCTCTAGTTCTTACCCTATCTTGTAGATCACCTATTATGTTTTCCGTTAGATGATCTTTGTAATACCTCAATTCGTTAGGAAGTCCTTCATGTGTTTTTTCTTGTTGTTGGAGTTCTTCTATTGGAGGATCTTCCTTGTCTTCAATTTTCTCTTCAAGAGAAGCTTGTTCTAGTGTAGCACCTCAAAAAATTCAGTAATTTAAAATTGAAGTAAATGGAAATAAATAATTTTCATATTATCGAAATAATAGAAACATACGTACCATTATCGTTTGTGCAAAAATGCAACAGAAAATTCCATAAAAATAATAGTTCAACCCTAAACAATATTTCTAAATGATTCAAGAAGAAATTCGTACAAGAAAAAATCCGATTGGCCAAGTTTATGATGCATTATGACTAATAGTCATAATTAGGAAATAAAGTCAGAAAACCATTATCATAGGTAGATAATGGGACCATAAATTAAATAAAAATGATGGATAGACTTATAACATCATATGTTGACAACCCATTATCAGAATTGGGTCAATGGACAACTATTGACCCAAGAATAAAATGAAGCAAGAAAAATACATGAAAATTCGTAACCCTAATTGAGCTGAAAATAGAAAGAGGCAATTAGGGTTAATCATGAGGCAATTACCCACACTTAGCAACCCAAATTCATGCCTAACCATACTAGAGGGTTTCCTAATGGCCAATACACTCTATTGGGGATGGGAATCATCAAAACAAGGTAGGGTGCATGCTAAAACCGCAACCCTTCCTTCCTAGTTGCATTAGGACTTTTAAAAACCCTAGAAGCTTAAATACTCCTCCCAAAACCCTTGGGGACGAGTTTACCATTAGTTGGGGTCATGAGTAGCAGAGCTTGAGCACCAGAGGTGGAGGAAATCACCCCCAATCGGAGCTCTTCATCCCAGCTGCCTTCCGCATCGATCTGTGTAGAGAACCCTTCTTAGAGTCAACCAAAGGCGAGTCAAACCTCGACCAAACCATGTAAGGCTTATACCCCTGGAAAGAGGGTTGAGTCTAGTTTTTAATGGCACCATTTTGCCCAATTTTTATCCAGTGTGTCGGGAGTATTAAGCGTTCTCCTCCAAGCAGTCAGAGCGAGGGCTTTCTGGAGGACGAGTGTAAGACCCGGCCCTCTTGGGTCCTTGGCCCTGTCCCCAGGGTCGCTACGGACGCCCTGGTTGTGACATGGTCGTGCCAGGGAAGCCTATTGCGACAGGCTTTTGCTCATGGCACATCTAGCCATCGCGACATAGTCGTGACGGGGGTGGGCGTCGCGTTCTTGTCGTGGCGTCTAAAGGCGACACGACTGCTTTTCTGATCGATCTGACTACTGTCCTTTCTGTCATAACAGTCTTGTCGAGTGTCAGGTGCGTACAACATTGATGCGACCTGACAGGTCGTCGCGTTCTGGTTTCTCGGTCTTCGAGGTTTGACCGCCTTTTGGTGTCGTGTCGGGGATGGCTGTTGCGACATGGTCATGACACCCGGGGGCGTCGCGACATGCTGGTTGTCGCGTCGGGCTGACCCATCGCATCTCAGAGCCCATCGGTTCAAAACCGAGGCAGACGACTCCCTTTATTCTTCTCTTTCCTTTCTTCTTCTTCCTTCTTCTTCCTCCCCCTCCGAGCCTACTTCTTCTCTGGCGATTCTTGGCTTTTTCTTGGGTGCTCGTGACGAGGAGGTGACGTCCCCTTGGTGTAGGCGACGTGCTCATGGTGCTTGGAGCGAGGAGGAGGTGGCCATTCCGACGTGAAGGCACCAACGGGTCGGCTCTACTCCTTGAGGTAGGAACCCCTTGTTCTCCTCTTGTTCTAGCATTATCCCTTCCCCTTTAGAGCTTGTTCCTCCGTGGTTTGGGGTTGTGGGGTGTGAGGATCATGCTTGTGGTGAGTGAGGTTTCCCTCGAGCGTAGATTCCTTGTAATCCAAGTTTTATGGGGTTTTGAGGGTGGTTTGGTTGTTTATAAGCTTTTTCCTGCGTTTCCCATGCTCCCCTCCCCCGTATGGATGTGTTTATATCAGTTTTGGGGCAGTCCTTGGGAGGACTATACCGGGATGCCCCTCGGCTATTCGCGACCAGTATAGAGGTCGCGATGATGTCGCGATCGGCTCGGCCACCGCGACCTCATCATGACGCTCTAGGGCGTCATGACAATGTCGTGACAGCTTGGGCCATCGCGACAGTTTCGCGACGGCCCGTTCGTGACAGATCTAGGAGTCGCGACAGCACCGGAGACAAGTAAGTTCTTGCGGAGTTCCATTCCTCATGGAGTCTTCGCTGTTTCCGGTTCTTTCTGTACTCGTGGGACTAGTGCTAGTTCCTAGTACGGTCCTACACTAGTCATTTGCCTGGTGCCCGGCACCTGAGGGCTTGTCCCGTGAGAGAGGTTGTTACCGTTTGCCTGGGACCCGCATCCTCGTGCGCCTTAGAGGGACCGTTCGGGGTGATGAGTGTACTCAAGTCACGGACTCTGGAGTAGAGGGGAAAATGGTTGTTAGGATAGCGGCGTCGAGTCATTTGCAGAGCTCTCTTGGTTGGTCTGGGACACTGAGGACGGCCGGAGTTCTACCCGGTACAGGCCAACCAGTCCTTTTCTCACTGCCTAGCTCTTTGTGGCCCCGGAACCACTTGGAGAGGCCAGGCGTGGGACCATAGTCTGGCCAGACTATGGAGGTTACTATTTGTGTACTTTGTATTTTTGCCCCCACTTTGACGAGAGTGGAGGTTTGGACCTGAATCGAGGATAAGATGTTAGTGGATGCACCTGATCGGTTGACTAGTGGTAGTGTTTTCCGTAGCTAGTGTCTCTTGTCTAGGCAGGGTTCTCTCTGTCTGCGTTGCCATCCGTGTGGTGGTCGTGACGTGCAGGTCTTACAGGGTTTCCGATCGTGGTGTCCTTCCGTTCCATTTCTAGTTAGTAGCTTTTCTTCCGCACTTTCCCTTCTAGAGTAGAAGATATAACTGTTGTTATTTATTTATATATTCTTCTGCCTGTTAGAGCCAATAGGAGATTGGTAGTCCCTACTAAGCTTCTGTTGTGAAGCTCATCCTTCTTTTTCCAAGTGAGACTTCTCAGCAGCGGCAGAGCATGCGTCGGGTGAAGTAGGTGAGGCGGTAGACGTCGTCCCCATAGCTAGCAGTCGTTTCCCCCTTTCAGTAGTACATCACCCTCGGGGTATGCCCCTATGGGCTCTGTCCTTCGCTTTTTACTTGTACTAGTTGTGCGTGTGTTGGGACTGTACCTAGAGCGATACGGTGCGGTCTCGCTCTTCTTTCTGCTTCTGCGTGTGTGCTTCTAGTTCAGTAGTTGATTTTTATTTCCCTTATATATTCTGTTAGACTCATGTTATAGCACTTCTGGGTCCCCGGATCCGTGGGCGGCGACCACGAAAATTGGGTCCTTGGCGTGGGCCGAGGGTCGGGTTCCCGGGGTCGTTACAACGAGTCTTATTCAACTCAAAAGGTAGGTTATCTTGGGCCAAACCTAATCAAATCACATACCATGATGTAGATCTATGAGTCTACTTTCATATGCACTTGTTTTCCCTAATTCTCATGGAGCATGCATGGTGTATTAAGTGTTTTCCCAAAGTCGTGCATGTTTAGGGCGTTTATTGTTCATGTCATTCCTCACGCATCCCAAGGCCAAATATCATGAAACCAAAACCATAGTTCTCTTCTACTACTCGTTCCCAACAAGTTTCATGTCCACACTTTTGTCCCAAGAGCCCTAGATCATGAGAGATAAGCATTGCATGCATTGTTGTGCAGTTTTCTGCATTTTCGGGCAAGAACAAGAAATGCGACGACACCAGACGTCGCATTCTTCTTCGCATGAACACGGCGTACAAGACTGTCATGTTCAACTGAAATGCAACCATACCCTACATCATGATTTAACAGCTAACTTGACCATTCTGACGCCTCAGACTGTGTGTCGCGTGGGTTTCTATGCCATGCATGAACACAACGTAGTATGGCTTCGCGATTTAGACTATTTCCCGCTCTTGTATTTTCATTATTTTTATATTGTGATTTTGAAAACATCACTTGAACGCGATGTATCGAAACATCGTCACTCAAGGATGATCGTGACACGCTGCCTGTTGTGTTATGAACGCGACTGACAGGACCGTCGCGTTTTCAATCTGAAGGCGACAGCCTAGACCGTCGTGATTTGATCTTTTATAGCAAGCCCATGTTTCTAAACCGTGTACTATCTTTTTAATTGTGACAACTGTGTTCGTCGCGGATTTCAAGGCCTACCCGAGATCTATTTTGCATGGTCTAAAGTTCAAGGTTAGCATGTCTTAGTTCCATTAAGTGCATGTAGTTTGATCAGCAACTTAAAACTTGTTAACCCATGGAAAATCCATAACAACATGAATGTTTATTCCATTATTCTTAAATGATATGATCTATTCTTGCAAATTATTGATTGATCCTCTCGCTACTCTAGCTTGTTAAAGTGAATAATTGTTATCTTAAAATACTATAAATCATGTTTAATTAAGTGCATGTTTCAATCTTTTATCATCATGTTACTTGCTTTCCGTGTTGTTTTAAACCGATGGAATGTGGATTGAGACACGTAATTCACTACACACTTGCACTTATAGGCAGCCCTTTCTTGGGAGATTGAAAACTCATGGCCGGTCATTCCGTATCGACAGTCTAGTGACCTTTCTCTTAAGACCTCTGTAAATCTCCGTACTTCGTGGATTCCCTCACAGACACCGAGTTGGTTATACCATTGAAGTTCCCTAGAGATAGCGTGCACTTCCTTTCTTCTATTGTTCTCGTGAGAGTGATTCATAACCTTGACTTAAGCCATTAATGTAAAGAGTGAACTAAAGTATAAATTGCACTGTTATGCTGCCGAAATTATCTCTTGACTATTGCTATCATGAAAATCATGTTCACTTGACTTACTACTTCTTGACATCATCATCTTCATGAACATGACATTACCATTGTTTATATCTTGAAACTCTTATATTGGCCATGAATGACTATGGGTATCTACATTTGAAAATAGTGAGATGCTGACAGGGCACGGTGTGTGTCCAAGGGCTCCAATCTAGCCCCAAAGACGGCGAGTCATAAATATACTGTTAACTATGGGGTACAATGATTACTAGCATTGCATCTGCATTGGGAATACTTGCATGTTGAATGATAGATACAATAACCACATACACGTGTCCTAGTGTGCATTTCAAGGTGGATCTTTCCTTGGTGTACATTAGTGTCTTCATGCCTGATTAGTGAATCGTTTTAAAAGTTCATGCTTGCTTGCTTGCATGATATGTCCATCCTGCATTTATTGCATTAAATGATATCTTGTGTGCTTGTTATATATCACCCTATTGAAAGCTCTTACTCGTTATATCATTCTAAATCTAGCTCTGTCATGATCATTCTATCTATCCTGTTTATGCATCATATTTAATGAGTTTTATTCGCACATGCATATCTTGATATTCGTGTTTACCTAGTTTTAAATTGCTAATCACTTATATCATTGCCCGCACATTGAGATGTAAATCCTACTGGGCTAGTTTGCTCATTCCTTACTTTTAACCTTCTATGTGACTATGAAGTACAAGAGAAGAACCAGTCGAGGATGGGAATGTGTCCGAGTGATGAGCGTTCCAACCATAGAGTTATCATTAGTTTGTTTTGAGTGTTAGAGCAATGTAGTAGGAAGGGAGGATTAAATGTAATTTGTTTTTATTGAGTCTTAGTAATGTTATTCACATTTAAAGAGTTGTAGTTTGAAACAAGGAGTTGGGATTTGAATACAAGTTTAGTTGAGTTCATTATTTGGGCCCTATTATGATGTTTGTGGATACACAGTTAGTGCTTGCTAGCTAGAGGCTTATTTGCCGACTACTCACGTCTCAGAATATCGACTTGAATTTTCTAAATAGTATCCGCTGCGTAATTCTCGGGACGTGACATCTAGATCCCTACACAATTCTTCCACAACATCTTCTTCTTCTTCTATTCTTATTATAGAAGGGTTAGTTTCGTCAAATAAAACATGAACAATTTGTTCAATTGTTAAAGTTTTCTGCTAGGTTTTGAAATATATCCTAATAGAAAACCTTCATCACTTTTAGCATCTAATTTTCATAAATTATCTTTACCATTATTTAGAATGAAACACTTACAACCAAAGGGCCATAGATGATTGATGTTTGGCTTCTTTGCCTTATAAAGATCATATGGAGTCTTCTTCAAAATTGGTCTGATCATAGTTTTGCTGCTGATGTAGCATGCAGTGTTGACTGCTTCTGCCTAGAAATACCTTGGTAGATTGTACTCTGACAACATGGTTCTGGTCATATAAAGCAGTGTTCTATTCTTCCTTTCTGCTACACCATTTTGCTGAGGAGTTCTTGGAGCAGAAAAGTTATGCTCTATTCCATTTTCTTCACAGAATTGAATGAAATCTTCATTTTTGAATTTTTTCCATGATTATATCTGACACTGATTATCTCATATTTTTTGCTCTTTTGTATTATTTTACTGAATTTAGGAAAGCTGAGAATGCTTCTGATTTTGCTTCGAAAAATGATACCCTTGTGTATCTTGAGTAATCATCCACAATTACATAGCCGTAGACCTTTCCTCTAAGTCTTGCAGTTCTTGTTGGTCCAATAAATCCATGTGGATGAGTTCCAATCGTTTGAAGTTGTTACTATTGTCTTGGATTGAAAGAATGTCTTGGTCTACTTCCCTTTTGCACAAGCTATATAGATTCTAGATGTCACGTCCCGAGAATTACGCAGCAAAATATTATAATTAAATCATATTTCGAGACGTGAGCAGTTGACAAATAAGCCTCTAGCTAGCGAGCTTTAGGTTTGCATCAACACAAATATAAGGGCCTACATAATGAACACAACTAAGCTTTCATTCATTATCTCATTAATGTCAAATACAACTCCATTAACTTCAAACTAATAATGACTCAAGAAAAGGGAAAATTACCTGAGATTAAACTTCCTCACTACCTACTACATCAATCTATCTCTCAAATTAAACTAATGGCAGATACTATGGTCGAAACATGCTCTTCACTCAGACGCATTCACATCAATTGCTTGGTCCTCCTCTTCCAATTCTATGTCACCTAAAATGTTAAGAAGCATGTAATGAGCAAATTAGCCAAGTAGGATTTATATCTCAATATGCGGGCAATGATAAAAGTGATTAACATTTTAAGAACTAGGTAGGCACGATTATCAAGATATTCATGAATGATAAATCCAATTAAACATGAAACGTAAGCAAGATAGATTGAACAACAGTGATTAAACAAGATTTAGCAAGAACTAATAGTAGAGCAGTATGTACAAGCACGCAGTATATCAATCATTTGCAAGAATGCATGATGGCCATATCACGCAAGCACGCACGAGCAAGAACTTTTAACATGTAACAGTAATCAGACACGATGACATAATGTGCTTTAAGGATCTATGCCACCTTGGAATGCACACTAGGACACGTGTATGTGGTTATGTATCTAGCATTCAACACACAAGTACTCCCAGCATAGATGCAACATCAGTAATCATTATACCCCATGGTTAATAGTATATTTACGACTCTCTATCATTGGGGCTAGACTGGAGCCCTTGGACACTCGTCGTGCCCGATACACATCTCACTATTTCAAATGTAGATATCCATATAGTCAATCATGGCCAATAACAAGAGTTTCAAGAAGTATACATTTCAATATCAAGTTCATGATGATTTCAAGAAAGACAAGTCATGTGAACATGATTTCATGATAACAATAGTTGAGAGAGAATTTTGGCAGCATAATGGTGCAATTTACACTTTGAGTTAAATCTTTACTTTAATAGCTTGGTTTCATGATTGTAAAGCCACACTCACGAGAAAGAGACGAGAAAGGAAGTGCACGCTATCTCCAAGGAACTTGAATGGTACAACCAACTCGGTCTCCATGAGGGAATCTGTGGAGTACGGAGAGTTACAGAGGTCTTAGTGGAAAGGTCCCTAGTCTACCAGAACGGAATGTTCAGTAGAGAGTTTCCAATCCCCCAAGATATGGCTACCTATTTGTGCAAACATGTAGTGTAGAACGTGCCTCAAGATATCACAATCCACCGGTTTAAAAGAAAGTGGAAATCAAGAAACATGAATACATATTATAAAGCAAGACTATCAAGATTTCATTAACATGCTTTCTGCAATTTAATAAGGTGAATTTTCAGTTTAATAGCAAGCTAGCGCATCAAGATGAATATAGCAATCTCAAGATAAGATCATGCGATTAAGAACAATTAGAATAGACTTTCAAGTTGTTATGACTTTACATGGATTGACCATTTTTAGGCCACTAGATAGTCACGAAAAACACTATAAACTAATGTAGACATGCAGTACTTAAAATAGAACAATGTCCGAATGGTGTCTGGAACACCATGGAAATTGCGACGGGTTTAGTCGTTGCCTATATCCAAGGCTTAATCAGAAGAAAACAAGGGGTTAAGGATGGCCAATAAATCGCGACGGGTTACCGGACATGTTAAAATCACGACGGTCAAGTTAGACATGTTCAAGGTAGTTAATGTAGATCATCGATTGTAGAACATAGCGTGACAGGATTTGCTGTTGCGTTTAAGGCAATCGATGGGAGGTATCGATTGATGATCACGATGGGATTCGTGGTTGCATTTAAGGCAATTGAAATATAATTGCAACCAATTGAATGGATGTGTTTAATAGGGTTTTCACAAAAATCATAATATAAAAACACACAGATACCAAGGGCGGGAAATAACACAGATGGTGATGCCTCATACGGTCACGTATCATATGTATACTGAAATCTATGCGGTGCACAGTTTGATGTGGTCAAACCTTGTCAGAACTGGTCAAAAATGTGAGGGTTTGTGCGGTGGCTATTAAGGTAATCGCGACAGGTCTTCCGGTCATGATACCCTCTGCTAAATCTCGACGTCTGGAGTGGTCGCGGTTTAGAGTTCAACCCGAAGACTATGAAAATTGATGTAGTCATGCTTGTTTGGCATATAACTCGAGCTCTAAGGCTCCTGGGACAAAACGTTGAACATGAAAGTTGTAAAGAACAAAAAAGTAGAAGAGAAATACAGTTTACGGTTGACCGACTTTGATCCCAGTATGCGTGAATTATGGTATAAATAGGAAAGCCCTAATCATGCACGACTCTTGAAAACACTTAATACTCAAAGCATGCTTGATAAAGATTGGGCAAAATAAGTACATATGAAACTAGACACAAGAGCTTTATCATGGTGTATGATTTGTTCATGTTTGGCTCGAGAACACCTATCTTTGAACGTTCCTATGAAGAGTCTTCTGCAGGTCAAAGCAGACGTGGGTTGGGGAAGAAAGCTCTAGTTGGGGCGATCTCCAACTCCTCTGGTGCTCTAGCTAGCCTCCACACGACCCTAGAAAGTTGGTAACTCATCCCCAAGGGGTTTATGACGAGTTTTTATAGATTTAGGGATCTTTAGGAGTCCTAATAAGTCTAGGAAAGGGGACCTCCGAGTTTTGGTTGAGGGTTCCCATCCCAATTTGAGTGGGAATCTTTTAGGAAACTCTATATTTTGGTTAGAAATGAATTTGGGTCAATATGGAAGTCTAATTATTTTAGATTTCCCCCTACTTGCCCTTTATAATTTATACCAATTGGAGCTACGAATTTTGGGGATTTATTGCTAATTATATATTTTTTCTTTGGGCTAAGAGTGTATGTTTAGCCCATAAACT
Source organism: Colocasia esculenta (assembly GCA_014218235.1). NCBI lineage: Eukaryota > Viridiplantae > Streptophyta > Magnoliopsida > Alismatales > Araceae > Colocasia > Colocasia esculenta. The sequence continues at coordinate 116,429,587 of CM024756.1, read as the reverse complement.
ATTTGATGGTTCAATCATCTTATTTAATGTCTAGCCATTGATCTCATTTTATTCAATGAGCATTTTCTGGCACATACGATCATGATGTGTACGTATTTACCATTTTGATAATATTGATTGTTATTTTCAATTTATTTCTCATTTTTAAATTATTAGATTTTCGGGGTGCTACACTAGATTTCTTCATTTCAGCTTCGGAAGACCTTCAACTAGATCATGCTTCATTAATTTTTGATTACTGAAATGCTTGCATGTCCTAGTTTTTTCTGTGCCACAAATCAGTCTCGTCATTTTTATAGTTGCAAGACATAGATTGACTTCTTTCTGTTGAACCACTCTTATATTTTATCCTTTTATTTTCGTGATAAAAAAACCTCATGATTATCATAAATAACATGAATATATTTATTACCATTTTTCAAGATTATCTATGCATAAGAAATAACATGTTTTATCCAAAGCTTAACTTCGTCATGCATGTTTTTATCATGTTCAGTCAAAGCTTACTTTGTTATATACAAAGCTAACTTCATCATATCCGAAGTCCAATTCATCATATCCAAAGTTGGCACTCCTCATGCATACTTTTGGTCGTGATCAGTCGAAGTCCTACTTCGTCATATACAAATCTAACTTTGTCATATCCGAAGTTATATATGAAGTTCACTTCGATTGACTGTGTGTTTCAACTTCGACTGACAATGTAAATTTTTGTACATCCGAAGTTCACTTCGTCATATCTGAAGCTTCAATTCGACCGACAGCGTTATGATCTATTTTATACGAAGTTCCACTTCGTCATATCCAAAGTTCCACTTTGACTGATTGCGTTATATTTTGATTCTAGTTGAACTCTACATCGATTGTCTTAAACATCGATTGCTTTTCACTTAAACATCGATTGTCTGAAACATCGATTACCTTAGAACATCGATTGTCTTAAAACATCGATTGTCTTTTACATCAATTGACTTAAACATCTATTGCCTCTTCAAATATCGATTGCTCTTTCACTCAAACATCGATTACCCTTCATTCATATTGATTACCTTTACAATCAATTACTTCATTTAAACATCAATTGCATTAGAACATCGATTGTTGTTTAAACATCGATTGCCTTCATGCATCAATTATAGTTGTTTCATATCGATTGCCTTTAAGCAAACATTGATTGTCTCTCTATTTCTACAGATCGGTGTTATAAATATAATCTCATATCGATTGTTGTTATAACTCACACCGATTGGGTTTCAAAATGCCTTTGGCGCCCATTACAAATTCAAATGACTTTCTAATTTTTTTATTGTCATTTCCCTGACAGATAAAGAGCTCTTACAGTAGGCTGTCAGTAGGAAAACATGGACGGAAGGCAAAAAGGATTCCTCCATCCTGCAACGAAAGAAAAGCACCTAACCTTCTATTTCTAGCTATTTGCAGGAAATACATACAAAAGGCAAAAGAGGTATGAACCAAATGACTTCTCAAGTCTAAACATCTGTCTTGCATTTAATGTCTACAGGTCTGCCTGTACATTAGTCAACATCTTGGACCTACTGTTGGCATCCTTGGAAGTGCACACTAGCTGGAACATCTTCTTGCATTCCAAGTAGCCAATAGGCACAAGAAGGAAGCCATTAGACTCAAGAGAAAGAGAGCTGAGAAGAAGAGAGCCAAGAAACTCCAACGGCCATCTGTCAAGGATCTCTTCAGGCTACTTCATAAAGACAGAAGCAAAAGCAGAAGAAGAAAAGAAGATAGTGAAAACCTGAAGATCATTCAATGAGTGTACATCCATGAGCATCC
>CM024756.1:116255615-116427681 GCA_014218235.1 Colocasia esculenta | reverse complement strand
TTATGGGTCTGCGAGCCCAATTTAATGTTACTTGTAATTTTAAGAAGTGGGTTGGCGGAGATGGAGGAGAGTACCATGCAAGACCTTCATGGAGATAGAGTTACATCAAGCAAGAGCATACGATGCGGGGCTGCCATATGATTGCCATGTTTGTGGATTACCAACTGGCTCTGGTAATGCCACTCTAGGTTAAAGTCCATGATCATCCATCGTTTTCTTCATATATATATATATGTGGAATGTGCTATGATATATATAATAAATATATGATATTCCAAATTCTATATATCAATAGCATGCAGATATATAGACCAAGATAAAATATGTCAAAATCCCTCCTCGTTTAAATTTAAGATGTAGCGTAATCATAAGAATGAATTGCGTGGCCCTCCATCATTATAGTTTTAGGATTGCCATTAGATCAGGCAGGTTTGTTGTGCTATCCACAAGGCTTGCCAAATATGATGACAGACTAAAACTATGGCATGGTGATGCCTTAAACGGGGTAGAGGAACATTGTAGCTTTGTTGTGCTATCCACAAGGGCTACATCCAAATCTATGCTCGTTACGTAATGATGGTACTGCTTAGACTGGATTAATGACTTGTTGTGCTATCCACAAGGTCATTAAAATTCAGGGGCCAAAAAAGATCGGATATTGCAAGAGTTGCAAGTGTCAAGAGTTGACCGCTTTCAGATCATAGTATGGTTTGTTGTGCTATCCACAAGATCATGCTATGAGTCTGTAAGATTCCGATCCCCACTAGGAGACCGTCGCGTCTCCCATTCTGTATATCTGAGGGTTATACAGTCTGTTGAAAAATAGTGGAAGCTAATCTTGATTAAAGTCCTAATCTAGATTTAATTATTATTATGAACATCTACTAGTTGTGTTTACATTTCCTTTATAGGCAAAAATGTTATCGAGTAACCACTCTAGGCATACTGGATGCCAACAAATTGATAGGCCCGAACTACTCGGATTGGCTCAGGAACCTGAAGATTGTCCTCAGGTCTGAGTGCATTGCCTATGTCTTGGAAGGTGAGATCCCCACTGAACCACCTCTAGATGCACCTGAAGGGGAAACACTTGAATTGTGAAGGGAAGGAGGATTCCACTCTGGCCCAATGCTACATGCTTGCCTCAATGAGCAATGAGTTGCAAAGGCAGCATGAGAACATGGATGCTAGATCCATCATGCAGCACTTGCAGGAGCTCTTTGAAGAGTAGAGCAGGGTAGAGAGATATGAGATATCCAGGCCCTGTTCAGAGCTCGCATGGCAGAGGGGTCTTCTGTACAGACTCATGTGCTAAAGATGATAGAGTGCATTGAGAAGCTCAAGGGGCTTGGTTTTCCTCTTGATAAGGAATTGAGCACCGACCTCATTCTCTAGTCACTTCCAGATTCATATTCCCAGTTCATTGTAAACTTTACAAGAACAAGATTGAGGTGATTTAGTTGAGATGCTCAACATGCTGAAGACTGCTGAGGGCAACTTTAAGAAGGAAAAGCCCACTGTTCTCATGGTTGGAAAGTCCACAAGAAGAGGAGAGCAGTGCAAGCCTTTAAGAAAGGCAATGCAAAGAAGCAGTCGAAGCAGAAGCAAAAGAAGGACATAAGCAAAGGAGAAGAAAAGAGTGAGTGCTTCCACTGCAAGAAGAAGGGGCACTGGAAAAGAAATTGCAAGGACTACCTTGCAACGTAGGCTCAGGAGAAGCAGAAGCTTGGCGAAGGTTCAGGTATCTATATGATAGATCTTCACTTGTCTATTAGAGATTCTACATCTTGGGTTTTCGACACTGGATGTGCTTCTCATGTCTGCAATGATGTGCAGGTGCTGACAAGTAGAAGGAAGCTGAGCAAGGGCGAGGTGAACTTGAGGCTTGGAAACGGCACAAGTGTTGGTGCACACACTGTGGGGAAAGTGAAGCTCAAGCTACCCTCAGGAGATTTACTTTTATTAGATGATTGCTACTTTGTGCCTAGTATCATTAAGAACATTATTTATGTTTCTTGTTTAGACAGAATGGATACAAGTTTACCATTGAGAACAATAGTTGTTCAGTTTATTTGAGAAATAAACTAGTTGCTTTAGCAAATTGGTAAATGGTTTGTATCTGCTTGATGTTCTTATGAAAATCTCCATGTTGATGTTTCTCCTAAGAGAAGTAAGAATAGTGTGAACACTGCCTACTTATGGCATTATAGGCTTGGTCACATTGGCAAGAATAGGCTTCAAAAGTTGCATAAGAATGGAACTTGGATCCATTTGATTATGAATCATATGCAACTTGTGAATCCTGTTTAATGGGTAAAGTTGACCAAATCTCCATTTAGTGACTGGAGATAGGGCCAAGGACATATTGGAACTATACACTCGGATGTATGTGGTCAATGTCTACCCCAGCCAAGAGTGGCTACTCATACTTCATTACATTCACGATTACTACTCAAGGTTCGATTTGTTTACTTGATGAAATACAAGTCTAAAGCGTTTGAGATGTTCCAAGAATTAAGAATGAAGTTGAGAAGCAAATTGAAAAAAGCATTAAAATACTACAGTCAGACCGAGGAGGTGAATACTTGAGTACAAAGTTCACACATTCTTAAAGGACAACGGTATCCTTTCTCAATGGACTCCTCCCTATACACCACAGATGAATGGTGTATCAGAAAGGAGGAATCGCACCTTGTTGGACATGGTACGATCCATGATGAGCCGTTCACAGTTACCAGTTTCCCTATGGGGATATGCGCTAGAGTCAGCGGCATATCTACTGAACAGGTTCCCAGTAAATCTGTGTCTTCTACTCCATATGAGATATGGAAGGGTAGAAAGCCTGATTTTAAACATGTTAAAATATGGGGCTGTCCTGCTCACGTGAAGAGACATGACCTAGATAATTGGAATCCATAATCAATAAGTGCAGGTTTGTTGGATACCCAAAAGAAATGTTTGGGTACTACTTTTACCATCCTGGTGAACAAAGAGTGTTTGTCGCCAGGAGAGCTGTCTTCTTGGAAGAGGAGTACCTTACCCAGAGGAGAGTGGGAGTAAGGTAGATCTAGAAGAGGTTCTAGATCCACAAACTGTGCAAAGTCCACCAGTTGAAACATCGGTTCCGGAAACCTTTCAGGAATTACACATATTCAGCGTAGGTCTGGTAGAGTACCTAGACATTCTGAAAGATATGTTTGACATAGCAGTGAAGGCATGTCTTATAATGAGGATGATGATCCAAAGACCTACCAAGAGGCTGTTGATAGTCGTCAGTCAGGGAAATGGCGAGATGCCATGAATTTGAGATGCAGTCCATGTACACCAACCAAGTTTGGAACTTAGTAGACTTGCCTGAAGGTATTGTACCTATTGGGTGCAAGTGGATCTTTAAGAGAAAGATCGATGCAGATGGACAGATTGACACTTATAAGGCAAGGTTGGTGGCAAAGGGGTATCGTCAAAGGCAAGGAATTGACTATGACGAAACTTTCTCACCAGTTGCCATGATAAGTCGATCAGAATTCTTCTCGCCATTGCTGCATACTTTGATTACGAGATCTGGCGATGGATGTAAAAAAACTGTTTTCCTCAATGGAAACATTGAGGAAGAAGTGTATATGATACAGCCTGAGGGTTTTACATCCAAAGAGTGTCCAGATAAAGTATGCAAGCTTCAAAGGTCCATCTATGGATTGAAGCACTTCTCGTAGTTGGAACATAAGGTTTGATGAGGCTATAAAATCTTATGACTTCATTAAAATGAAGATGAACCATGTGTGTATAGGAAAATCAATGGGAGTGCTATCACTTTTCTCATACTTTATGTTGATGACATCTTGATCATTGGGAATGATGTAGGGATGTTATCATCAGTAAAGGTTTGGTTGTCAAAGAACTTCTCCATGAAGGATTTGGGAGAAGCATCCTACATATTAGGAATACGTATATATAGAGATAGATCTAAGGATGCTTGGCTTGACCCAATCCATGTACATAGATACCATTGTCAAAGGTTTGGCATGGAAAATTCCAAGAGAGGTCTCATACCAATGAGACATGGATTAATCTCTCTAAGGAGCAGTCTCCTAAGACTCCTGAAGAGAGGGCAGTCATGGATAGAGTCCCCTATGCTTCGGCTATACGGTCTATGTATGCCATGCTATGTACAAGGCCTGATGTATCATTTGCTCTAAGTGTTACGAGCAGATATCAGGAAAATCCATGTGAAACACACTGGATGGCAGTGAAATGTATCCTTAAGTACTTGAGAAGGACTAAGGATATATTTCTGGTTTATGGAGGAGGGGACTTGAAACTTCGGGCATATACTGACTCGAGTTTCCAGTCAGATCCAAATGATAGCAAGTCTACATCTGGGTTGTGTTCACCTTAAATAGAGGTGCAGTGAGCTGGAAGAGTTCCAAGCAAGAAACCACTGCAGACTCGACGACAGAAGCTAGTACATTACTGCAGCTGAAGCCGCCAAGGAGGCAGTATGGATGAAGAGTTCATCACCGACCTTGGTGTGGTGCCGGGTGACTCTGATCCGATCCCATTGCTGTGTGACAACAATGGGTCATTGCGCAAGCGAAAGAGCCGCGGTCTCATCAAAAGTCAAAGCACATTCTGAGGCGATTTCACCTGATCAGGGAGATCATCAATAGAGGAGATGTACTGGTGGAAAGAGTTCCTTCAGTTGACAACATTGCAAATCCACAAATGAAGCCTTTGACTCAAATTGTGTTTGAGCGCCACCTTGAGTCTATGGGTTTAAGACATAACGGTGATTGGCTTTAGTCCAAGTGGGAGATTGTTAGTTATGGGTGTCCTCAAGCCAATCATAACTTGTATAATTTTGTTCTTTAATAATAATAATAAGGCTTTTATATTCATTATGTGTAATTGTTTATCGTTTCATTATGAAGTCCATGAATATGCGCAATGGATATTAATTATGTGAGATCATAACAATGGGATTAATGTCCTTTAAAACATATTCTTAATTGTTCCTAGTCGGAGGATATTCGAGAAGGACATCGGATATCCGGTTAGACTAGTATAGGTTGCACCTGCTCATATGATGAGGATGACTGGTCTCATAGTCACTTGTGTGGAGACACTAAGGTGAATCTGTAGGTGCTCATTGGAGAATGAGTTCACTGAACTGATCCGTTATGAACCGCTAGATGGTAATGTTACCTAACTGTCAACCAGCTAGATTCATTGTCACAGTGGCGTGATTGGTCCTTAGACCTGAGACACCAAGGACACCTTGTCGGTGGACTTCTAGGTTTTGACCTTAACTTATAGATCTTGGACATGAGGTTAATCAGTTAAGTGTTCGGATCTAGAGGAATACCTTCAAAGGTGATTGTGTGGTCAACATGGGATCGCTCGCTCTCGGTAATAAGAGAGTGAATGCTCTAGGGAAAGATGCCTGATAGTCCCTGGCCAGGGCATAACTACTTATCAGAAAGGAGTTTCTGATATTGTTATGCGGCATCTAATCCAAGTGAGTGCGCGTATTAGGGTTGACAGTGACCATACCCTAAGTGCACTAGGGAGCATTGTACGAGCGAAGGACTATAGTCATGTGGTATGTTGACACAAAAGGTTCCTTGAATGGGTTGCTGAACCCCAATGCTTTCCAGGATCAAGTGGTGTTGCTTGGCACCCAACTTGATTGGAAGCCCGGTCAATTATCGTGAGACGATAATTGATTGTGTAATTAATTAATATGAGATATTGATTAATTACAGTAAGTCAATAAAGAGTTATTGGGCTTAATAGGCTGAAAACTAGACTAGCACTTGGGCCTAGAGGATCACACGCAATAGAGTTCCGAGCAGACTAGGCAGGAGATACCGATATAGACATTAAATGGGTTTCTGTGAGAAATTGCAAAGTCTATATATACACGTGGAGAGTTAAACCCTGGCCAAGCTCCAGGCTCTCTCCCTGGCTGCCACCTCCTCCTCTCTCCTCTGGGTGCCCCCCACCTTCTCTCTCTCCTCTCTCTGGCACATGGTGGAGTTGAGATCTGGGAGACGCGTGGAGACCGAGGAGATCCCATCTGCATCCGAAGCTCACGTGGATACGTCTAGAGGCAGGACACCTGAACGGCTTGAAGCACCAGCGCCTCCAGCACTACCTCCTCCCCGGTTCGGGAGTTTCGCAACTCCGCAAAGGTGAAGATCGGATCTTCCTACTGCAGGTTCTCCATTTGTTCGATTCCGACCTCCGACAACGATATCTACCGAAGGGAATCGCGTTTCTGCTATGCTCTGTATGATTCCTTACACCCTTTTTACTAAAAGAGTCGAAATATAATTGTTGTTCAAGTCTATGTGGACGACATCATATTTGGTTCAACTAACCCCTCACTGTGTGAAGAATTCTTAAAACATATGCACAGTGAATTTGAGATGAGTCTAATGAGGGAGCTTCAATTTTTTCTTGGCTTGAAAGCAAAACAATCTGAAGATGGCTTCTTCACCAGTCAAGAAAAAACGTCAAGGAGCTACTGAAAAGATTTCAGTTTGAGTAAGCCAGGCCAGCCTCAACACCAATGAGCACAAGCATAAAACTAGAAAAAGATGAGAAAGGAAAAATGGTAGATGCAAAGCAATTCTGAGGTATGATTGGCTCACTTCTTTACCTTACTGTAAGAAGGCGGATATACAATTCAGTGATTGCCTTTGTGCTAGATACCAATCTAGTCCAAAGGAAGCCATTTGGTTGCAGTTAAAAGGATTTTCAGATATCTCTCAGGTACGTATGATTTGGGCTTATGGTATCTAGCAGGTAGTAGCTTTGAACTGGTTCATTTCTGATGCTGACTATGTTGGGTGTAAAATTGACAGAAAAAACATAGTGGGTATTGCCATTTCTTGGTGGTTGCATGGTTCGTGGGCATCCAAGAAGCAACACTCGGTTGCACTCTCTACTGTAGAGGCAGAATATGTTGCTGCAGGGAGTTGTGCGGCTCAGGTGTTGTGGATTAAAAGTCAGTTGTGTGACTACAACATTGACATTGGATGCACACCTATCTTATATGACAATATAGTGCTATTAATCCTTCCAAAAACCCAATTCAACACCCATGGACCAAACACATTGAAATAAGGCATCACTTTTTGAGTGAAGAGGTAGCCAACAAAAACCTTGGAGCTTAGCTTCATTCCTACTGAAAAACAACTAGTTGATATCTTCATAAAACCACTGTCTGGGGATAGGTTCACAACACTGAGAAGAGAATTGGGATTATGTAAAATTCAATGATCTCTATAGGCTGTGACTATGTGGTATACAAAATGGTGAATTGTGGAAGAACAGGTCTGGCTTGTTCGGAAACTATCATTATGCATGAGGAAAATCCTCCGCCAAGTATCCATAGTCATTATGCACATAGAGGACATCAACTCTAATTGGAAAATAAATCACTAAAATCCAATGACACTTTGGTGCTCACATGCTTATGGATAACATTTCTTGAATTGTTAGAATTGCTTGAAATGGTTGAAAGTGTTTTTCACACATGCACACACTTTGGGGGAGTAAGTCTAGGTAGGTTGAGTGAAATTCATGAGAAATAATCTTCATACTCATTGTTCCAATATTCTCAAAATCTTGGTTCATGTCACTCGATTCAATGCCTCAACCTAATTTCCAACTACCTGTCGACAGCCAGAACATCAGTTGTCGACAGAAGGGCTCTTCCAGAACCCCAGTTCTTCTTGTTCTCAGTAGTGTCGACAATCCCATTCTTGCTGTCGACAGATGCCCTTCACTTGTGCAATCTTCAACAATTCTTAGCAATTCTTAATGAGTATGTTCACTATCTTTGTACAAGGGAGAATTTGGTCTTAATGCTTATTACAACCTTCATACTCACGTAGTATCCAAGACATTAATTTAATCACAATGATTTTGAAATAATATTTGTGCTTGAGTCTAGGTTGTGTCTTTTAGAAAACTTGAACAACTTAAGTGATTTTAACCTAACTCACTTGAGTAACTCCTTGTGGATGATCATGTCCCTAAATGGATTGACAAGTAAGAAGGTCATTGAACTCATGTTTATACATTAGCCTTTGACCTTAAATAACATTTTGAACTTGATTTTCACATTTAAAAAAAAAAAGAGGAGAAAAGCTACTTATTTCTAACCTCAAAAGTTCAAACAAAACTTATATGAAACGGGATACAGGTAGAGCAATGATGAACATCACTGAGTAACCGGGGACATGGGATCACAAATGTCTATCTTCGCATCAAAAAGTCCTTCCATTATCTCTACACAATGGTATAATGGTCACTAACACTGAGTAACTAGGGGTACGGGCATCACAAATGTCTACCTTCACGTCAAAAGGTGAAAATGATGCTCATTACCACTTTTCCCACTATATCTTGATAAAAGAAATTGCATAATACTATAAATAGAGTGTAGCCTCCATGATTTTAAGTCAAGGGCAATGGGTTGTTTATTGTCAATTGATCATATAGACATTGCCTTCATTTTCCAATTGAATATCACCCACTAAGGTACATGCTTTTCTTTAATGGTTTTATTCAAAGGGGTTATTTTAGTTTCATCTGTTTTTGAACAGTGTATTATAAATGCCATAACTTGATATTCCCGAAGTATTATCCCTTAACCATTGTAGAATTTTGATGTGTCTCCATACTAGTACTTATGACACTTTGTAATAGGTAAAAACATTTTCTCAACCTTAAAATTTAAGGTGCATACTCATTTCACACTCAAATCCTTTTAAAATTCAGTTCTGGGTCAAAACTGCTCAGCAGCTATCGACAGCTGCCCAGTTGGTTGTCGGCAGCCACTTTTCTCGACGGTTTAGAAGCCCAACCGGCGCCTCTTTTAGCTGGAGTTTGTGGGTCCCCTTTCATTCAAACTCTATTTAAACACTTCCAACAGGGGAAACACATCTTTCCATCCTTTTATCTTCCCCCAAAAGATCTTTCCTCCCTCTCTCAACCCTAACCTCCTCTATCCAGGGCGCCAGAACCCTGACTCTGGTTCTTCCTGTATCTTTTTCCTCCGGTCCTTCTCCTCTTCACGGATCTTCTCTCCCCGTTCATCTCCTTCTCCATGGCTCCCAAGGGCAAACGCCTCGTCTCTCTTCGGCTTCCCCTCTCGCCCGAAGTGGGCGAAGGTTCCGGGGTTCCTGCAGAGCGCCAAAGCAAGCACTGGGATGACCGTCTACCAGAGCTCATCGTCCCTCCCAATCTACAAACCTCAAAGCTCCGGGGCTCCTTCACCAAGTTTGTTCAGCCACGATATGTGGACATTGAGTCCCTACAGGACATGTTCCCGAGCCTCCAACCCTTGTTTGACACCCAGGGTTGGACGGTTTTTATGTACTCCCACAAGAGATACTCTCTTGTCGTTGTGATGGAGTTCTATAACAACCTACAGTTGATAGTTGAGGGTGCAGAGCTGTACACCATGGTAAAGGGAACTACTTTTCAGATAACCTCAATCTCTTTAGCCGTGCTTTTCAGATTCCTACTATGGGGCAAACATCCTTGTCAATCCTCCTTCTGCCTCTGAGTACTACACCCTCATAACCCACCAGCTTATCATCCCAGCATGGATCATATGAAGCTTAATGCCAATTCCTTCCCTCCCTGACCGTCTCATTCATCACATCTTCACCACTCTTGTGGTTCCTAAAGATGGAAGCAGGGAACTTGTCACGATAGCCATAAGTCCTTCTTCTATTTTTTTTCTAAGACTCAGCAAATCAATCTTCCTCTACTCATGGTTGACCTCATTAAACAATGCTTTACAAATTCTAAGAGGTCTATGCCATATGCTTGCCCTATAACATCCCTCCTATCCTTCATTGGAATTCCCATCTTTGACACTAAATGCAAAACTCTCAAGTCCCGTAGTTCCTTTGATCTCACTGCGGTACATAGAATCGGTTACAAGCTTGTGGATAGGAGAGTCACAAGGACTCTAAAGGGTCAGGGGCAAGGTGCTGTAGTAGAATCCGATGATGGTGATGATGAAGACTCCCAAGTAGAGCCAATGGATGCTAGGGAGGTGACGAAGATGTCCTGAAGAGAAAGCTCCACAGGATGCCGCACCATCACTTCGGGACTTCATAGCTGGTCAAATGACCCAAATGCAGTAACAAATCACTTCTGGATTTGATCAGCTAAATGCCCTTTTTGATGAGCTGAATGTGCAAGTAAACACCAAGATAGATGCACTTGCTGACTCCCACGTGCAAATTCAGCATCGGCTCAATCGGCTCTCTACGGAGTTTCATGAGTTTCGTCATCCCACTGCTCCTGGGAATGACAATGTTTAGAGAGTCTAGGATTTACTTTGGGTCCTATGTTTTTTTTCATTTTCACTAGGCTTGGGTCTTTAGTCAGTAAGTTGTGTCAGACATGTAATTTCCTTCTTCGCTTTTATTTATTTCATGTACTTGATGTCCTTTGTAACTGTGTGTGCTATTTGCTCAATGAATGAAACCACAGTTTCTTGCTTTATTCTTGTCCATGTGTGCATGAAATGTCTTTTTGGATGTTGTCAAAGGGGGAGAAACATCAATTGTAACTCTGTTAATTTTGTCGTCATCAAAAAGGGGGAGAATGTTGGGTTATGACATGTGCTTAAATGTTTTTGATGATGAGTAATGTAATTAATGATAACATGTTTTTATTGATCACCTATGCATTCATTGTATCTCACTTAGAATGTTTCTTAATGTAGGTGTGAATGCATACAAGCCAAGCAACAAGATCTAAGTGAAAAAGAACAAGAAATAAACTTCATGTGACTACCTATCGACAACTAGGAATGCACCTATCGACAGATAGACCTGTCCAGAACATACAAGCTACTGGAAGCTCAATTGGAGTAGTAGCTATCGACATATGCAATGTACTTGTCGATAGATACATGCTGCCTGTCGACAGCCAGAAATTGCATGTCGATAGCTAAGGACTTCTAGCAACACCATGGTTCTGGAAAGTAGAAGCCTACAGTAGTTGTCGACAGCTGTGATGTAACTGTCGCAGCCGAAGTTTAAGTCAGATCTAATGGTCAAGATATGATCTATATTTGGTGATCCCCTTCAGCACGACTCTCCATGTTTGGATACTCATATAATGATCATATGAAGGTATTTTCAAAGCAAGAAGCCACAATACCAAAACCCTAAGCAAAACCTAAGAGAAAGTTTCTCTCTGCTGCTCTACTTCAACCCTCCATCCTGTTTGTGGAAGATCCATCTCACGAGTGGAGTTGAAGTCGGTTCGTCCATGGTTCAAGCTTCTCCACCATCTGATAATCATCAAGACAAAGCTTAAAGTTTCTCTGGATGACCACTACGAGAGTTCTACATCAAGATTTGTTTCTACATATCTAAACTTTCTTTTCTTTCAACCCTTCACTAATTTGTGTATGTGGTAGTGGTTGAAGAGTTCCTTGTGCTTGATCCACGTGTGGATTGTTGTTCTGATTGCATGTTTGCATCAGACAACATGGGTGTGTGTGTTGTAGAGTTGAACTCGCTCATAAGCAGTTGTCTGCGTGTGTGTGGATGGTGGATGTAGGATACACAAGTTGTGTACTCTGAACCACCTAAATCTTCGTGTCCTGTGGTTGAACATTTCACGATAGATGTTGGTAGGCACGTTGATTACTCACACGCTGGATAGGTTGTTGTTCGTTTCTACTCACAATAAGCACACACATCATAGTTCGAATTCTATACATATTGTTAAGTTTTCGATAAGTCAGTGTTGAATTAAAAAGAAGGTCATAGTGCTTTTAATTTGCAGTAATCTATTCAACCCCCCTTCTGGATTACTGTCTTAGATAGTTCCGCATATCTTTCAAATGATAGATGCTTTTCTTTTATTGTTGGAAAGAGGAATTCTCTTTTGTCTTCTGTCCATGTTTTCCTACTGATAGCTTGCTGTAAGACCTTTTTATCTGTCAGAGAAATGACAATATAAGAATTAGAAAGTCATTTGAATTTTCACTGGGCACCAAAGGTATTTTGAAGCATTTGAAGTGAGAGGCAATTGATGTCTTAAGGTAGTCGATGTTTAAGTTAAAAGACAATCGATGTTCAAATAGTCAACACTCGATATTTTAAGATAATTGATATAAGTAATCGATGTGAAAGCAATCGATGTTCTAAAATACATAATCAATGTGAATGTAATCGATGTTCAAGAACAATCCGTGAAGACAATCGATGTTTGAGTATAACTGTAATCGATGTTTAGGCAAGACAGTCGATGATTGAGACTGTCGATGTCTAAGGGTAATCAATGTCCAATGAGTAATCAATGTTTAAGAAAGGTTTAAGATAATCAATATAAGTAATCGATGTTCCACTACTTCAACTTCTTGAGAGTCGAAGTAAGACTCATACAAAGACTTGGATGTACAGAAATTAACGTTGTCCGTCGAAGCTAAAACACATAGTCAGTCAAAGTGAACTTTGTATATAACTTCGGACATGACGAAGTTAGCTTCGGATATGACGAAGTAGGACTTCGACTAATGACGACCAAAAGCATGCACGATGAAGTGCCAACTTTGGATATGACGAAGTGGACTTCGGATATGACGAATTGGACTTCGTATATGACGAAGTGAGCTTCGACTGAATATGATAAAAACATGCATGACAAAGTGAAGCTTTGGATAAATTATGTTATTACTTATGCATAGATAAGCTTGAAAATGGTAATAAATATATTCATATATTATGATAATCATGAGGTTATGTTATCACCAAAATAAAAGAATAAAATATAAGTGGTTCAACAATCTCCCCATTTTTAGTGATGGAAAACTCATGTGAATTTTTAAAAAATATTCAATATAAACAAAAAAAATTCATAGCATAAAATACTCTCCCCCTTTTTGTGAATAACCAAAAAGGAAGGATCTTACCATTTGCATTTTGCTCCTTTAAGGACTTCATACCAATGTCCTCTGAGTTGAATGAGAGGGGTTCAATAATATGTTTATAGGTATCAGTGATTATTGCTCCCCCTTAGTGTTTGCTCCCCCTGAATGTGATACTCCCCCTTAATGTGAGGCTGGTGAGTCTTCACGAAGATTCCCTGCATTGGTCTATAAAAGAGACAGAAATACTTGCAAGGAATTAGTAGCATTGTAATTTAGGGAATAAACAATAAAGAAATGTAGTTTAAAAACAAAAACTAAAAACTAAGGATGAGTATTCCTCTTCAGCTAGGAATGAAGTGAAGAGTAGGTAGTCACTAATCGGATGTTTTGAGCATACTTTAACCATACCCATTTGAATGCCTTTTTGTGTTTGCTCATCAAGAGTAGATTGACATTCTCTTCATCTTCTTCTATGCTTGAGTTGTCTAAGGAGTTATCCCATATAGCTGTAAAGGTCTTCCTTTAGTGTTTCTCCTCTTTTCTTTTTTCTTCTTTTCCCTTGCTCTTGGCTAATATTTTTCGGATGATTTCATCTTCACTGTCAATATCATTGCTATCACTAGTAGTGTCTTCATCCAAAGTGCTTTCTTTTGCCTTGAATGCATTGTTTGGCCTTCTTTTGAAGGAGCTT
This sequence comes from Colocasia esculenta, assembly GCA_014218235.1. NCBI lineage: Eukaryota > Viridiplantae > Streptophyta > Magnoliopsida > Alismatales > Araceae > Colocasia > Colocasia esculenta. The sequence goes on along the minus strand of CM024756.1, from coordinate 116,414,074 downwards.
TCTCCTAATCTCTCCACGTTGATCTCATGAGCCATAAGAGATCCAATGAGCTTCTCCAATGTCATTGTGGAGAGGTCATTTGCTTCTTCCATAGCAGTGACCTTTGTAGCCCACTGCTATGTGAGAGATCTTAGGATCTTCCTGACCATGTCTCTCTAGCTATACTTCTTACCCAAACTTGCAAGCCCATTGATGATTTTGGTGAAGTCATTGTACATTTGAGATATGGACTCACCTTGTTGCATTTTGAACTTCTCATATTTTGTCACCAAGATATCAATCCTAGTTTCTTTTACGTTGTCAGTCCCTTCATATGTGAGCCTTAGTGTTTACCACATATCCTTTGCTGTTTTGCATGCAAAAATTCTGTTGAACTCTTGCTTGGTCAACATGCACACATGAAGCTTTGGCCTTGCTATTCAAAGATATCTTCTTTAATCGTTAGCTATCCATTCTTCATTGGGCTTAGATATTTGGAGGAGACCATCTTCTATATATTCCAAAGTTGGAAGTCGTGGCCTTGTAGGAAGAACTCCATCCTTGTCTTCCAGTAAGGGTAGTCTTCTCCATCAAATAGGAGGCTGGAAAATGGATTGGTCTTCTACAAAAACGTGAACTGCATGGATCTTTGCTCAAAGATCATTGTATGTTCTAGATGTTAGAGACCAGAGCTCTGATACCACTTATTTGCCCTCTTGATATGTCAGCAAGACTAACCTAGAAGGGGGGGGGGGTGAATAGGAAATCTGAAAACTGAAACAAAAATTCACCACTTGAAAATGTTTGGTTGGTATAGATAAACGTGTGCAATGGAAGTAAGGAGCGTGGAAGCAAGCACACAAGGAGCACAAAAATTTATCCTGGTTCGGCCCTTCCAAATGGAAGTCCTACATCCAGTCCCCAAGCAAACTCTTGGGATTTCACTAAACACCAAGGGTACAGTCCCCCTTAAGGACATACAACACCCAGACCCTGCTGGTCTTCTTCTCTTTCCCAGGAAAGAAGGCAGCCCACTTCTTTATAGGCTAAGAAGCAAACCTGCTAGAACAAACACCAGCGCAGTTACACACTAGACACAAGCTAATCTTCTTCACTTTCAGATAAGAAGACAACCCACTGTTTCACCTCAATCATGTGCTTCTTTCACGAGCTCAAAAGTAACTCACTGCTACACACCCCAACAAGTCTTCCCTTCAAACAAGTGGAACACTGGTACAGACCCCAGCTGGTCACCACCAGGTGCAAGCTGGTCTTCCCTTCTCAACAAAGGGAACACTTGCACAACAAGCCTTCGCTTCCAACCGAAGAGGAAAACTTCTTTACACAGAAGCAAGGACCTAAAGCCCCTAGATTAAGCTCAAGATACACAATGCAATGTTTGATCTGAGACTGAGCCTAAGAAAGAAAGAGTTTATAGTAAAGGACTTTCTTAGGCTAAACCCCAAGCTCTCTCTCTCTCTCAAATACACAAAGACACAGAGAGAGAATGATGAAGAAGGAATACAGCTTCAAAGCTTCAACATGAATGGGCTCGAGCTCTCTTCCTTTCTACTTGAGTGTGTATGGAGTTGGATGCTCACTGGATGTACACTCCTTGAATGATCTTCAGGTTCACACTGTATTTTTTCTTTTTTCGTTGCTTCTTCCTTTTATGGAGCAGCTTGAAGAGGATCCGTTGAAGAATAGTTGTTGCTCTTGTTTTCTCTGTCTTCTTTTTCTACTCTCTTTATCTTGAGTCTAACGGCTTCCTTTTTGGGCCTACTGGCTCCTTTGAACAAAGGATTCTTCTGGCTAGTGCGCAATTCCAAGGATGCAAACAGCAGGTCTAAGATGTTGATTGTGTGTAGAGGTAGATCTGCAGACATTAAATGCAAGGCTCATGGTTAGACTTGTGAAGTCTTTTTCCACATGTCACATACCTCTTTTTGCCTTTGTCTGTATTTCCTACGATAGGTAGAAGTAGAAGGTTAGTTGTTTTCTTTTGTTGCAGGAAAGAGGAATCTCTTTTGCCTTATGTCCATGTTTTCCTGCTGACAGCTTGCTGTAAGACCTTTTATCTGTCAGAGAAATGACAATATAAGAGTTAGAAAGTCATTTGAATTTTCGCTAGTGCCAAAGGTATTTTGAAACATTTGAAGTGAGAGGCAATTGATGTCTTAAGGTAGTCGATGTTTAAGTTAAAAGACAATCGATGTTCAAATAGTCAACACTTGATATCTTAAGATAATTGACATAAGTAATCGATGTGAAAGTAGTCGATGTTCTACAAGACATAATTGATGTGAACATAATCGATGTTCAAGAACAATCCATGAAGGTAATCGATGTTTGAGTATAACTCTAATCGATGTTTAGGCATAATAGTCGATGTTTGGTACATTCGATGTCTAAGGGTAATCGATGTCCAAATAGTAATGTTTAAGCAGGTTTAAGATAATCGATATAAGTAATCGATGTGCCACATCGACTGTTCAGGAGTCGGAGTTGAATAGGTTACTTCAACTTCTTGAGAGTCAGAGTAAGACTCATATAAAGATTTCAGACGTACAGAAATTAACGTTAACGGTCGAAGCTGAAACACATAGTCAGTCGAAGTGAACTTCTGATATGACAAAGTTAGCTTTGGATATGATGAAGTAGGACTTCGACTGATCACGACCAAAAGTATGCATGACGAAGTGCCAGCTTTGGATATAACCAAGTGGACTTCGGATATGACGAAGCTAGCTTCGTATATGACGAAGTAAGCTTCGACTGAACATGATAAAAACATGCATGACGAAGTGAAGCTTCAGATAAAATATGTTATTACTTATGCATAGATAATCTTTAAAAAGGGTAATAAATATATTCATGTTATTTATGATAATCATGAGGTTTTGTTGTTACAAAATAAAAGGATAAAATATATGAGTGGTTCAACAATCATTTATGTAATATTTCTAAACATCGATTGGTGAACATTATAATATGTTTTAAAGATATGTCCGTACATTTTAATTTAATATTTTTAAATTCCATATTTGAAGCACTATAGCTTAGATTATTCACAGGTAGCTATATGTTCTTACAAGATATCTGCAAGTATCATTCAAACTGACATATTTCTAGTTTTTAAGAAAAAGCCATTTGTAGGTGTATTGCGCGCCAATTAGGTGTCCATACCTCCATGAATGCTCACATACCCCAGCACACTTTTAGTACAAACTTTTTCCTCTGAAGTAGATAGATATCTTTTCAAACGACTTGTCTCTTGCTTTCACTTAATATTATTGCTTACAAGTCTAACCATGAGGAACAGAAAAGTCTTTGCATTGGTATGGTGTTTACAGACATCTACTGTAGCAACCTGGATTTTATAATAATTAAAAATCAAATTATTTGAAAAAATCAATAAAAGAAAATTAAATAATGGAAGATTCACACAAAAAGGAATTAAACGAAACCCATTAAATGAAAACAAGTAATGGGCTTTATTAAATGGACCCATTAGAAATTTGTGGGTCAAAATAAGAAATTATAAAAGAGGAATAATAGGAAAATACCCTAAATTTGTAACTAGAATATTACTTAAATAGAAAAGAGTTATTTAATACATTAAATAGCTAGTTTGAGTCATAATAGGATTCCTAAACCTACCCTATATGGTTTAGCACGAATTTAGATCTCATCCAAGTCTAAATAGGGGTTGGAAAGCAAGGAAGGAAGGTTGGAGTTAGGAAATCTCGAAATTAAGAGGAATTAGAGTAATAGTAGGAATAGAAATACATACTTGCATAAATACACCTCTTAAACTCTCTTGGGCAACCCTAGCTCGTTGCCAAGAGTTGCTGGACGTGGAAAAGAGGCTAAGGAGGAGAGGATTTCGTGGAGAGAAGAAGATCTTGAAGCTTCTTCCCTTGTTCTTCAAGTTCTAGCCCTAGAAGACAAATCGAGTCAAAGGTAGGCATTCTCACAAGCATAAACCATGAAACTTTTTCTGTAGGTTCTGCCTACCCTCTTGAACGAAACCCCCAAGTTTCATATTTTTCCATCCATTCTATCTTTTGTTCTTAATTTTTGAAGAACTGCAAACATGATAACCCCGAGGTGTCAAGTTTAATTCAAATCTCTATGAATACTTGATCCCATGCTACGAAAGTTTTACTGTAGATACTTCATGTTGTTAGGGATCATTTTCCCCTAAAAAGCCTAAATTCATTGAGCATGTTGCTCGAATTAAATCAGTATTGCTCTCTATGTCGTGTGTTCTATGTTACTCGTCCTTGTTCATTCTCAAACCATGTTCAAACCATGCTCTCTCTCTAATTCCGATTTATTGGGAGTACCCTTACATGTCTAGTTTAATTTGCAACTGATTCATGATTTTTCATCGTGTATATAATTAGTTATGGATTTCTGAACAACCATCTATCAAAAATTGAAATCCCTGGTCCGCAATCCAATGTCTGGTCTGACTCCTGTCAGAGTCAGCGCAGACAACCAGAAGGCGACGCCTCGACATGTCGCTTTCTGGGGCCTGATTGCGACAGCCTCCCTGTCGCGACCAAGAAGGCGACAGGTGAGCCGTCGCGTTCTCAGTACCCGATTTGCATGCCCTGTCGCGACCTGTGCAAGACCCTGTCGTGTTCTGCCTGGCCATGTCGCCATCTTACAGCCCTATGTCGCCTTCAAAGATTTTGAGAAAAACCCATGAAAATATTTTTGTCACTTTCTAAATAATCCTTACACCTTATTACCGTTATACCCCCAGTAAAAACCCTACTTAAAAAGGATGCTATATTGAATGATTTAAAATACATGTTCAGACTTATTTCTATCTATGATTTCTCTTGCACTTGCACACACTTGAACCATCCATTTATGGCTGAAATATTGCAGAAAAATATCATAATGTGCCTGGTAATTTATTGAAATAAAATTACATAATTGCCCTATTTTAAGGACTTGTATTCATTTCTTGCATTGTTTATAATACCGATATCGACGCTCCACTGTCCTAGAATTCCTCTAGAACGTCGAGCACCTGTTTTATATACACACTTTTCTTGGCTTGTGGTGAACTCTCCGTCGGATATTCCTTTCGTCGGACTAGTGAACTCTTGCACAAGGCCTCCGTAAGTCTCCTCTGATCATGGATTCCCACATGGTCGACGAGCCGGTTGTACCTAATACCTATGATACCCTTTAGGGATCTATATGATCCAAACGGCTATTAGAGATTCACTCTCGTCTTAAATCACGTCGACCTCTGGACCTGGCATAACAAGGCCAGTGGTAGGGTCGTGAGTTCCACCTGACTGCCAAACCAAGTGCACGGGTTGTGCAACTGTTACATCGCCTGATTACTCGACGTATTACGTGCAATGTCCACTAGCTCTCATCTATACTCTACTCGCTCACCTATTCACGTTCACTCTACTAGCTCATCTATTCATCTTGTGCTCTTATCTATTTCTTGGTACTCTACTGGCCATTGACTGATTGTCTAAAGATAAACAATATAACCAATGCCTGGCAATATATAAAGGCCCGATCTGGTCCTGGGATGTGCGCCCGAAAGTGCTAGTGCCCATGGGAGTTAAATGATCAGAGTGTTTGGCATTACACTCAAGTGCTATCTATCTCGACTATCTATATGACAATCAAACACAAAACGTGCTATACTCTCTCGATGTCTAGAATGACAAACAAGTGCTATACTCATCGTGCTATTACCATACTTGTGCTAGTTGTGCTATGGCCATCCTGCTATTCGTGCTATATTCGATACTTGTGCTATTTTTGGAAACTATACTCGATCTCGTGCTATGGTGCTATCTTGTTACCTGTTGTGCTATATTTGACTCTCTTGTACCTGCTATCTTTAGACACTCTGCCATTAAATGCGTTAATTATTTAAAGCCTGCTTGAGCCTGAGATTTAAGTCCTACTGGTGTTATCGCTCACCCTACGTTATTTGATGTTGTGTTCTCAGGTGAGACCGAGGATGACACATACACTCACGAGGAAGGGAATGACCAAGAGTGAATCCAGGAGTACCCTTGAGTCATTATGTTATCTTAGAGTTGTAGTTAGTTATTTCCTTCTGTTGCAGTGTAATTGGGCCTTTTAGAATGGCTCTGATATTAGTGGTTGTAACTAGACATTTGGAAAATTATTAATGAGAGAAGATTTGCTTTAGTATTATTCAGTGTGTAATGGTTTGATGTCTAGTATACGCTCTATACCTTTTCTTGCAACTGCCTTCACGCTCCGATATTTCGCGTTGAGGCGTGACATCTACTGCAGCTGTTATAGAACCATGTATCTATCCATATTGTAAGGCCCCCGATTTTCGTCCTTTTCTTTTTATAAGTACCTTATTGTGCAATGTTTACGTGTCATGTATGTAGCTAGATATACATATGCATATAAGATGTGCGTGTAACTAATCATATGCTTATAGATATAAAACCTTTATTTTATGCATGCATGTAAGCATGTATGTATACATATGTGCTATCTATGCTATATATATATAAAATATTTACTTAAGTGGTAAATTAGGTGTATGATGTGTTGCTCAAATTATATATGTGGTATTGAATGAAGATTGGTATAAAAGTGTGCATTGTGTGTATAATTAGTTAGTATGTTGTTTATTGCATTGTGAAGATAGTATGTACATTATACCGAGCACATTATATACCATCTTGACTATTTATGAATACATGTGTGTACTTAGTTGTGTATATATATATATATATATATATATTTGTTTGTTGCATGATGTAATTGGTGTGTACATTATACCCTATGTATTGCATACATGTACATAAGAAGGATTAGGGTTTCTGTGAAATTGTATGTTCTGGCCGAAGACCATGTCGACGGCAGCATCTGTGGACGTCAAGGACAAGTAGGCGGCGACCTCGATGGACGCCAACTATTATTATGGACGTCCGTTGATGTAGACGTCTACTTCCCTGACAATTTTCTGAGCAGCTGCATGGTGTGCCATGCCTCCGATTGGGGGATGCCAACCACCCCCAACGGCTCCTTCGCCCCTGCCAAGACAGACCCCATGTCTTGTCTATATGACCACCCACCCCTTGCAACCTAGAAGTCCCTTGACCCTTGCAAGAGGGAAGAAACCCTGGCCCCAAAAGGGTGACAAAAACCCTAAAACCCTGAGAGCTGTGAGGAAACCTGAACTTGGGAGGCTTTGATCCAGCGGTTTGGAGCTTCTTCCGGAGATCTACTTCGACAAGGAGGGAGACAACACATCCGGCTACACATCCCCGGCCCTGGATTGCAGGGGAGCATCACAGAAGCCGGAGTGAAGGCATCTTGGAGGCTTCTTGGAACTGCCCAAGGAGAGCTTCTCCAACCATTTTGATCCCTTTAGGAGTTTTCCAAAGGCAAGTAACCCTTGCACTTCGTCCATGTATGTGTCTAGGAGGTTTTTGTGATTTTTACGGATTTTTCCTCGTCCTGGATCCCCTACATTCACCATTCTTTAGAGCTCGAACTGTGTTTTACACAGGTCCGAACTCGACGTCAGATCTATTGCCGTTGAGATCTTGAGTCAGCGGCCAACGATGTTGCTGCCAACTCTTGTAAACGTCCATAGTATGCCGTTGAGTTCTTCTTGACAGAACAGTGAACTGTTCTGCCCTATATCCTTAATTTCCAGATTTCTACGCATGAGGATATAATGTAAATTTTATATGTTATGTAAATAGATAATGTGATGTGTGTGAAATTTCCTGTATTTTTCTGTGATGGCATAATTTATTAGAATTATTGAAAGGCATGTGTAGGAAAGAGGTTATGCTTGGTTAATTTTGTTTCCCATGATTTCTGAGGAATTAAATGCTGTAGAATTTTATGACCATGTTTATATGTATCAGTCCATGCCCTGCAAATTTGGGGATTTTTCCATATTCATGCGAATTTTATAATTCCTACAATGAGAAATAGAAAGCATGTGTAGACCTTGTGAAAATTCTAGTAAATCGTGTGTTGGGAAATAAATTTGGGAAAAATTTCTTGTACCATATGTATGTGTGGCTCATGACTGTGCATGATCAAATCTGAAATCCATGTCATGTTCTATGTTAACTTCGTTATGAATGGCATGAACTGAGTGTTTTAATTTCTATAAATGCATGTGAATTCAGAAAAATGTGAAAACTTGTATGTGTGTTCTTATACCCGAAAACAGCATGTGGTTAAATTTTCAGAAAAATTGATGACAGTAGCCTATACTATGAGATTTCCATGTGAAAATGAGTTATAATACATGTACCATGATTAAGGTTAAATGATGTGCGTTCCAATTAATCCATGAGGGCTACTAAATGCTTGATTTCTGTTATTAGTGGTATCATGCTAGGGAAGACAGAACCATGTGTGCATAATAAGAAAGTGTGAATACATATGTAAATGTGTGTTAATGAATGTGTAATGTGTAAATGTGCCGTGTGTGACACTGCTTCCATAGAGGGCTGTGGAACTGTACCATGGAAAAGTCCCCATGGGAAGGTTCAATGTGTATGTGTATCCTATGGGCATTAGGATGAAATCCTGGTGGCGGACAAGTATCGTCGATAGGGTGGAGAGGGCTTCTCCCGGTCTGCGCAGTACCAAGGCTTATCACTATTTTGCCTAGGTGATAAGTATGTGTTATGTGTTATGTGTTATGTGTCCTTCTAATGGTGGTTTGGACTATGTGTCACGGCATATAAATGAAATGTGAACGTGTATATGTGAAGATTGTGTAAGTGCCATGTGAATATGTGCAAAATGAAAGATGTGTACATGTGAATGTGTAAATGTGTAACATGTGAAACCAATGTGTTAGAGTGTAAAACTTTGATTCCTAATGTGATAATGATAGAAACATATTAGAACAGCAAGCTAATTAGATAAGCAATCATGTTATTGTGTGCAAGAATGTCCATAGAATCCACGCTAGAATCTTCCTTTCACCATGTGCAAAAACCATGCCTAAATTGCTCTCATGATGTGGTGTGAATGAGACAAGTTCTTAATTGAGTTCATATGTTGACGGAATGAGAAAGAACATGTGTTAGATTAGTTGTTTGTTTGAACATATTCTATGTTATAAAACTAGTAGAAGCATTATGCTAGGTTTCCCTTGAATAATAATAGATATGCGTAGAAGGTGTAGGAGAGTGAACCATGTGATGTGAATATGTTAGAGTGTGAGAGATGAACTTGCATGTTATGAGACTTCTAATCCATGTCAAAACAGCAACCTTAATGCATGAGAAATGATAGTTAGCATGTGCTACCATGTGTAGAAACCATGATGGTAGTGTTTCCTTTAATGCATATGAGAACCTCATGTTTAGTTGCTTTCATGTTTTAGTTAATTAGAAATGTAACTTTCATGTGATTGGATGAGTAGAAACATGTGATATAGTTTAATTGAAAGGTATAAATCATGTTCCATGTGCTTTAAATTTGTAGAATACCCTGACAGGTTGTGATAATATCACATAACCTTGCTACACGCTTAGATTGAATGCGATTGAATGTGAATGCCTATATGATGTATACATGTATGAAGTGTGGTGTTATTTGTTGAGTCTTTTAGACTCACTCCTTGCTTCGGCGTACAGTTTAGTAGTGACCCTACATCTTTTGGAAGAGACAGTGGAGAGCGACTCCGAGCGCAGAGAGTAGCTTGGTGGAGTCGTTATTGTTATATTTTGCTTTCATAGTATGTAATTTGAGGCATTGTATTGAACTATTATGTAATTGTGAACAAACTATGTAATTTGATGATAAACTGTAGTTATGTGGACATGTACCTTGTTTAAATTCAGTTAAGTAAGCTTTAGCTTTCCTTTTTCCTATATGGACTGTGGATGTCAATGTGGATGATGAAATTGAAGACAGTAGTCTTTTCTTCCCGCTACTCTGTACTTATATTTGTGTACATCTCAATCGAATGATAGTGTCGGGTAAATGTCCCGCTGTGGTGATCTTCGTCGTGCCGACGTGGGTTGGTACAACCGTACCAGCATAGCGAGGGTTGTCACACATATAGCTAGGCAGCCATTCAGCAACTGAGGATCTGAAAATGGATCTCTCAGCTGTCTCTTAAGTCACAACGTTCAAATTTTTGAAACGGCTATATTCCAACGGGAAATAAGACTCTAAAGTTTATATAAGGTGCTGAAGTTTGTCTGTGAAGTATACATCAAGAAAACAAGAGATACAAGAATCAATGAAGCACAAAAGCAAGAATAAAATAAGAAAGATCTAAAGGAGAGCAATTTGTGCAAGCAGGCCGACTCTAAGCTCTCCTACTCTTTTGCATTCCGAAGCTTTCCGTGGGTGGTTTAGATAATCTAAGTTCCTCTTCTCAGTCAACCCTTTAGTCAGAAAGAGTTTAGAACTTTCAAGTATATTTGTATATCTCTTTCTATTCTTCTATGTTTGCTCATTCTCTGAGCAAGCACTCTATCAAGACTTTAGTCAGAGTAGAAACCAGCAGGGGGTTTGTTCCCTGTGCTTCCCCTTTGTAGAAGGGAAGACCTACTGCTGTAGGTGGTTGTTTGCCCCTTTGTAAAGGGAAGACTTGCTAGGGAGCAAGTGGTTGTAATACCTCTCATTGGAGAGAAGGCAAAGGTTCTTGGTAGTTAATGAAAAATTCCAAGTTGCGCTTGGGGACTAGATGTAGGACTCCTAATTGAAAGGAGGTTCGAACCAGGATAAATTCCTTGTGCATTGTTTGTGATTGTTTCTGCCTAGTTAACTTGTTTCACACACACCATACAAGGTACTAACATTCTGTCAAGTGTTCTTTAGATTCGAATAACTTTTTAATTACAGAAAGTTCTATTCACCCCCCTCTAGGACATCTAAGCTCCATCTAGATCCAACAAGCGGTATTAGAGTGTGGTCTTCTCAGAGGAATCAAACGATTTAAGAGAGATGGCAACAAAATGAAGAACATTGAGGTCACTCCGTTACAAGGCCACCATACTTTGCTGATAAAGATTACTATATTGGAAGCTGCAAATGGAATGCTTCCTACGTGGCACAGACTTTGATCAGTGGCAGTATTTGAACAAGGTGACTATGTCATTCTTACTGAAGGTTCCTCTCAGTTATCCTTAGCTGATAAAAGACACATGTCTCTAATAAGGCTAAGAACTATCTCTGCTGTGCTTTATCTAAGAAAGTTTAATAGAGTTTTTGCTTGTAAATATGCTAAAGAAATGTGGACAATTAAAATAACTTATGAAGGTACTGATAAGGTCAGACAAACCAAAATAGATTCTTATTTCTCAATATGAACATTTAGAATGGTACCAGGTGAAAACATTACTCAAATGTACAATAGTTTCACTGAATACAAATGGACTAACTTCTTAGGTAAAAACTATACAAATGAAGAAACATTTTTAGAAATTTCTCATATCATACTCAATCTTGGACTCCTAAAGTAAATTGAAAAGAATCAAATGATCTAACTAACTCTCTATAGAAAGTTAATAGGATCACTATGGCTCATGAAATCAACATGGAAGAATTTTGAAAGTTCTTCGAAAAATAAAATGGATATGCTTTGACATCTTATGTAGCGACCCTCATTATACCGATACGGTTATACCAACCCACGTCGGTATAGTGAATGTTGCCACAGTGGGACATTTACCCAACAATAACATTCAGTTGAGATACACATGAATATAAGAACAGAGTAGCGGAAGTAAAATAACCACTGTCTTCATTTCATTCATCATCCACATTTAACATACATGATTTGATAACATTAAAGAACTAAAAGTCCACATAATTACATTGCTGAAAATCAAATGCATAATTGTCCACACTTAACATTTCTCCCATGATAATGCTAGTACAATGTTGCAATTACATACATCAAATGCCAAAATGCCACAACTAAGCTCCACCAACTAGATACTCCCCGCGCTCGGAGTCGCTTTCCACGGTCTCCTCCAAAGGTGTGTCACCTACTACCCTGTACGCGAAGCAAGTAATGAGTCTAAAAGACTCAGAAATAACATTACACCTACCATACATGCACATATCATAGCAGGTTTTACATACACATTTACAAGACACCATCATGTAGCATGCTTTCATTGAAATGACAACCTTTCTATAACAAATATCCTATCACATGCTCTCTAATCATTCCTACACATGAAAGTTCTACTTTCAATTAAACTAAAACATGAGAGCAATCTAGCATGACTAGCTTACATACATGAAAGGAAACATTGCTAACATGGTTACTACTCATTCATACACATGCACATAACCATTTACATGCTTTAAGCTTGCTGTTTTGATGTGGTTTAACACTTTACAATCTAACACATGAAAGCTATGTTCTCATTCAAACCACAACGTGAGAGCATCACACATGGAATGGTTTACACATAAGTAAGGATTGTCCCTAGCATGGATTCTACGCATTGTACACATAACACGATCATAACCACATTTATGTTGCTGTTCTAACATGATTTCAGATCATCATATCATGGATTTCAATTTCACATCCTCACATTTTGGTTTCACATTTTTACACAATTTCTAATTCACATACTTCACTTTTTACACATTGCACATTTACACATTCACATTTACACATTGTTCACACTACACAATTTGCACATGATCACAATCACATTCACATTTTACACTTTAGTGCCGTGACACATAGTCCAAACCACCATAAGAAGGACACCACATCACATACACATAGACGTCACCTAGGCAATACAGTGACGACTCTTGGACTGCGCAGACCGGGAGAACAAGTCTCCACCCTAACCAGTGGTACTTGTCCACCTCCAGGATTTCATCCTAATGCCCTTAGGATCACAACACATTGAACCTTCCCATGGGGACTTTTCCATGGTACGGTTCCACAGCCCTCTATGGAAGCAGTATCACACTTGGCACAGGTTTACACATTACACATATCGGTTTTTACACACATTTTACACATGACACTCACATCTCATTCATTCTCTCATTCGCAACATGACTCTGTTTTCCTAATCATGCCACTACAGATGACAGAATTTAACATTCAGGAGTTTCACCAATCAGGTTGGGTTACACAAAATTAAATCATTTCACAATGGCATGCATTAATTACCTATTTTTGCATGGAAAATTCATATTGCATGGTATAGTTGTCCAAATGACCTGAGAATTTAACCACATGCTGATTTCGGGTTTAGGACCCACATAAAATTTTCACATTTTTCTGATCCAAAATGCAATTGCAGAAAATTTAACATAAGCTCTCACATTATTCAAAATTCAATTTATCATGATGTATAACATAAAATTCAGTTTTAACAGATCATAACCCTGAACTCAATATACACAATACCACAGAAATTTTTCCCGAATTTATTTCACAGTACACAATTACTGGAGATTTTACAACCCTACACATGTTTTTCTAATTCCATTTCAGAAAATTCAATAAATCAGAGACATGGAGAAAATTCCCAAAATTAGAGCATGGACTGATTCACCCATTCTTGTTTTAGCAAGATTAGGGCATCCAATTCCACATGAATTGCACACACGGTAACGAACATGGTCTAGGTCTCATGCAACATTTTCCATAATAAACCATTTATGCCAAATCACAGAAATTACAAAGATCTCACCACACATTCAGACATCCATATTACATATCATAATAAGTTTACAATATATCCTCATCGAAACACATCGAATTAATCAATATATCAGGAAGAACAGCTCACTGTTCTGTCCTGGAGAACTTAACGGCGGTCTCTGGCCGTTCCAGAGTGGACGGCAAGATCGCTGGACGCACACAGGGATCTCGGCGTCAAGGGCATTGACGCCAAGTTCCTGTCTGTGCAGAAACACAGACCGAACTCCAAATGCAAAGGTGAATGGGGATCTAGGACACGAGGAAAATACATAAAAATTTAAAACCCTACTTGACATCTACATGGACGATAGGGGTAGGTTACTTGCCTCCAAAATCTCCAGAAGGATCAAAGGTGTCGTGAAGCTCTCCTTGGGCAGTCCCAAGAAGCTCCCAAGATGCTTCCTCCGGGTTCTTGAGCAATCTTCACAGCAAGTCGAGGTCGGGGAAGCCTTCCTTGATGTTCCAGCTACCTCCTTGTCGTGGTAGATGGCCGAACAAGCTTCAGATCGCCGGATTTAGGTTGCAAAGGTGGGGTTTTCTCACAGATTTTCTAGGGTTTCTCTTCTCCTTTTCTCCTCTTGCAAGAGAGCCAAGAGGGGTTTTCTGGTTGCAAAGGGTTTGTATATAGGAGAGAGGCCTCTCCTTTCCCGCAGGGTTGATGTGAACCTTTTCAGACCGTTGGGGACAGCTCCCCAATGGTTGGGTAGCTTGTTCCCGGATTTCCGGCTCTGCAACGCATGCAAGCCAGAGAATTAGCGTCCACATCGCTGGACGCTGGGATTAGTGTTGGCGTCCATATGGTTGACGCCTACACAACACAACGTCCATTGATATTGACGCCAAGCTGGCCTTCGGCCAGAACTCTAAAACATGCATAAACCATGCACAACTTATACATATATACATGCATATGTATACTATCACGTACATACTACCATCATACCATTCATACATTATTTACAACTAACTTACACACATGCATACATAAGTATAAATAGTTAATACATACGTAGATATGTACATCTATGCATACACAACATAATTATTTACACGAAATTAAAATAATGCAACAAAATTCGAGGGCCTTACACCCTCTCCCCCTTAAAGAAACTTCGTCCTCGAAGTTAGAACGACACTACTCAAACAAAAGGGGATACTTCTTCTTCATCGCATCCTCAAGCTCCCAAGTAGCCTCCTCTCGTGAGAAGTTCCGCCAGAGAACTTTCACCGACGCAATACTCTTGTTCCGGAGATGCTGAACCTTCCGGTCAAGAATAGCTACTGGTTGCTCGACATACGACAGATCTGGCTGAATCTCCACTGGCTCATGACTAATCACATGAGACGGATCTCGGACATACTTCCTGAGCATCGAAACGTGGAAGACGGGATGAACACTAGCCAAATGGGGGTATGCTAGCTCATATGCCACGCTGCCCAAACGTCTGAGAATCTCATACGGGCCAATGAATCTAGGCTCAACTTACTATGCCTGCCAAATCTGACGACACCTCGAGTAGGTGATATCTTCAAGAAGACATGATCACCTACCTCGAACTCAAGATCCTTCCTCCTGTTGTCGGCATAGCTCTTCTGCCTATCCTGAGCCGCAACAAGCCTCTTTCTGATAAGCTGGACCTTATCCGAAGTCTCCTGAACTAACTCCGGACCGATCAGCTGCCTATCACCGGTCTCCTCCCAACATAAAGGAGATCTGCAGGGCCGACCATACAACGCCTCAAATGGAGCCATACCAATACTCGCATGAAAGCTGTTGTTGTATGCGAACTCCACTAGAGGTAAATGACGCTCCCAATCATCCTTCCAATCCAATACACACGCTCTCACATATCCTCGAGCGTCTGGATAGTCCTCTCGGACTGTCCATCAGTCTGGGGATGAAACGCCGAACTGAGCTTCAGCTCCGAACCTAAGCATCCTGAAGACCCTTCCACAACCTCGAAGTGAATCTCGGATCTCGATCCGAAATGATCGACTTCGGCACACCATGCAATCTAATGACACTACTAACATACAATCTAGCTAAACTCTCTACTGACTGCTTCTTCTTCATAGGCAAGAAATGAGCAGTCTTCGAGAATCTATCTACAACTACCCAAATCGAGTCATTGCCCCTTCTAGATCGAGGCAAACCCGAAACAAAGTCCATAGTGACAGCTTCCCACTTCCAAACTGGGATCTCCATCCTTTGCATAAGGCCGGATGGTCGCTGTCGCTCGGCCTTCACTTGCTGGCATACTAAACACGAGATACATAATCCGCTACATCCCTCTTCATGCCAGACCACCAAAAGGATCTCTTCAAATCCTGGTACATCTTAGTGTTACCCGGATGAATAGAGAATCGCGATCTATGAGCCTCCGCTAACACATGCTCACGGACATCTACTAAATCAGGGACACAAACACGGTGATGAAATCTAATCACACCGTCCTCATCACGAGCAATGCCTGCCTTGCCCACTAACTCTAAGAGTCTAGGGTCGGCTTTCTGTTGCTCGATCACCTCATCCAAAACGAGGACCTAAGAGATAACTGAGCTACAAAAGCCTGGCATAGCGATGGCTCTAACTCAGTCAACGCGCAAGCCGCATCTTCCAACATCTTCCAATCCTGCTGGAGAGATGGCCTCTTTCTACTCAGAGCATCCGCTACGACATTCGCCTTCCCAGGGATACTGAAGGTCGAAGTCATAGTCCTTCAAGAACTCAATCCATCTTCTCTGCCTCAGGTTAATTCCTTTTGGGAGAAAAGATACTTCAAGCTCTTGTGGTCGGTAAACACCTCAATCTGACACCATAAAGATAGTGCCTCCAGATCTTTAGTGCATGAACCACTGCTGCGAGCTCCAAGTCATGAGTCGGATAGTTCTTCTCATGCTCCTTCAACTGACGAGAAGCATAAGCCACTACCCTTTCCTGCTGCATTAGCACACAGCCTAAACCAATCCGAGACGCATCCGTGTAGATAGCAAAACCCTCTACACCGCTCGGTAAGACTAACACCGGGCTGTCGTGAGCTTAGTCTTCAACAATTGAAAACTACTCTCACACTTCTCGACCAAACAAACTTCACTCCCTTTCTGGTAAGCTGAGTCAAAGGGGCGGCGATGGATGAAAATCCCTCAATAATCGCCGATAGTAACCAGCTAAACCAATAAAACTACGAATCTCCGAAGGGTCTTGGGAATCTCCCAATCCATAACTGCCTGGACCTTTGCTGGATCAACTGCACACCAGCACCGGATAACATGCCCGAGGAAATGAACCTCGCGCAACCAAAAATCGCACTTGCTGAACTTAGCATACAGCTTGTGCTCACGAAGAACCTCTAACACTACCCTCAAATGCTGACGGTGTGTGGCCTCGTCCGGAGAGTAGACCAACACATCATCAATAAACACTACAACAAAGCTATCTAAATAAGGCCTAAACACCCTGTTCATGAGATCCATGAACGCTGCAGGGGCATTGGTCAATCCGAAAGGAAGGACCAAAACTCATAATGTCCATAACGGGTTCTAAACGCCGTCTTGGACACATCCTCACTCCGAATCCTCAACTGATGATAACCAGATCGCAAATCAATCTTAGAAAAGACTGATGCATCTCGCAACTGGTCAAACAAATCATCAATACGAGGTAAGGGATACCTGTTCTTCACAGTCACTTGGTTCAGCTTTCTGTAGTCAATGCATAACCTAAGTGACCCGTCTTTCTTCTTGACGAATAATACAGGTGCGCCCCAAGGGGAAACACTGGGCGAATAAATCCCTTATCAAGCAACTCTTGCAACTGCCTCCTCAACTCGGCTAACTCCGCAGGTGCCATCCGATATGGAGCCTTCGAGATAGGAGAGGTGCCGGAAGCAACTCTATGGTAAACTCTATCTCTCTATCCGGTGGCAATCCAGACAAGTCATCAGGAAAGACATCTGGAAATCCTGCACTACCTCAATCTCTGCAAGAGTAGGTGACTCATCAGCCTCTGGCACTAACACCACGCTGGCAAGAAAAGCGTCACAACCCTTGTTTACCATGCGCATCGCCTTCATGGCAGAGATGACTAACTTTCCCGCCAAGTTCCTTGGCAAGGGATGAGAGAACTCGTCCTCACCAGGAATGCGGAAAACAATCCTCTTCCGACGACAATCCACTAACGCATAGTGCTCCTCTAGCCAATCCAGACCAAGAATAGCATCATAGTCCTTCATCTTTAGCAAGAAGAAACACCCATCTAGGATTCTATCCTCAATGCACACAGGTAACGACGGAATGCACTTCCTAGTCGATACCGTACCCGCAGGGGTGTGCACAGACAAAGGGACCTCTAAATCCTCAGACTCTACACCTGACTCTAGGGCTAACTGCCTAGCGAACCGCTCGAAATGAACGAGTGAGTAGCACCTATCAAACAAAACCGAGCGTGCACACCTAAAGTAAAACCGTACCTTCGGTGACATGCTCCGCCTGCTCGGCGTCCTCGCGAGCTAAAGCAAACACTCGAGCTGGGGCTCGAGGCCTTCCTGGTCTTCCTGTAGCTGGCGCTGCTGGCGCTACTGCGCTGGGGCTGGCGCTCCGCGCTGGACTCCCTGCTGAAGTCTTGGGCAATCCTTGATCTTGTGGTCGCTGCTTCCGCACTTCAAGCACTTTCCCGTAATCATCCAACATTCGAACCACCATGTGTCCTCCCACAGTGGGGACACTCTTTCTTCACACCAGGGGAACGTACAGAAGGTACCTGAGAACTGCCGACTGCCACTGATCGCTGCTGTGTCGGGTACACCGCTTTCTTCTTGTCCTGCCACTGGAACGTAGCTGTAGGTCTCTTTTGCGAAGCCTTCTTCTCTTTAAGGTATTGCTCCATCTCACCCTACTGCCTACACGCAGCGCTGAGGGCCTCATCCAAAGTGCGGTGGTCAAACGCCACGAGCCTCGTCCTCAGTGATGGCTTCAGGCCCATCACGAACTTCTTTGTCTTCCTGCGCTCGTCTGCCACGATATGAGGTGCATATTTAGAGAGTTCAGAAAATCTTGCCTCATATTCTAGCACGGTCATGGAGCCTTGAGCCAAAGAGAGGAATTTTGCTCCATCCGATCTTGAACATGCTCGGGGACGAACTTGGCCCGAAAGAGCCTCACGAACTCGTCCCAAGCAACATCAATAGCTCCGTCCTCAAACCGGGTACGCAGCAATGAAGCCCACCATACATCAGCTCTTTCCTGCAGTACACCGCTCATAAGCACCATCTAACAAATCTAACTTAACAAAACATACAAGCATATAACTAAAGCATACCTGTAGCATGTAGGTGGCTAATGTGACCTTATCCTCATCTGCACACCTGATGGCTCGGAAGATCTTTTCTATCTCCCTCATCCAGCTTTCAGCCAACAATGGATCGCTCTCCCCCTTAAAAGAGGTGGCAGCATCCTCTTGAATCTTTCCATGGTAGAAGGTCCACCATGGTCCTGAGCTGGTACTTGAGCCTGCTACAGTACACAGCAAGCAATACACAATCAACATAATATCGCATAATTAAATAAAACAGACTATTAATCATTTTATTAGTCTAACCTGAGCCTCCAACTGTGCCTGGAGTGCTGCCTGAGTATGAGCCTGCGTCTGCATGGCTTGCACCAGACCTTGCATGAATACTCCATAATCCACAGGCGGCGGTGGGGGAAGTACAGGACCTTGCGGTGCCGGGGCCTGCTGCTCCGCCCGCTCGTCACGTCTCGGCTCGTCCTCACGGGCCGGCGCTCCGCCACGCCTACCTCTCGAAGCCATGGCTGTAATAAATTTCAGCCACCATTAGCTAGGTTACTAAGTTTTCTAACCATTTTCTTATCTATTTCCATTCTTATTAATGTTTTCTACACATGTGGACATACTTAGCATGCAATGGGGATGATGACTTATGTATATTTGTGCAATCTCAACCGTTTGCTCTGATACCAATCTCTGTAGCGACCCTCATTATACCGGTACGGTTATACCAACCCACGTCGGTATAGTGAACGTTGCCACAGTGGGACATTTACCCAACAATAACATTCAGCTGAGATACACGTGAATATAAGAACAGAGTAGCGGAAGTAAAAGAACCACTGTCTTCATTTCATTCATCATCCACATTTAACATACATGATTCGATAACATTTAAAGAACTAAAAGTCCACATAATTAAATTGCTGAAAATCAAATACAAATTGTCCACACTTAACATTTCTTCCATGATAATGCTAGTACAATGTTGCAATTACATACATCAAAATGCCAAATGTCACAACTAAGCTCCACCAACTAGCTACTCCCCGCGCTCGGAGTCGCTTTCCACGGTCTCCTCCAAGGTGTGTCACCTACTACACCTGTACGCCGAAGCAAGTATGAGTCTAAAAGACTCAGAAAATAATCACATACACCTACCATACATCACATATCATAGCAGGTTTTACATACACATTTACAAGACCATCATGTAGCATGCTTGTCATTGAAATTAACAACCTATCATGGAATTCTACTAATGAACACATGATTCATGCTTTCAGATTTTCTAAATCAAAATCTCCTATCACATGCTCTCTAATCATTCCTACACATGAAAGTTCTACTTTCAATTAAACTAAAACATGAGAGCAATCTAGCATGACTAGCTTACATACATGAAAGAAACATTGCTAACATGGTTACTACTCATTCTTACCATGCACATAACCATTTACATGCTTTAAGCTTGCTGTTTTGATGTGGTTTAACACTTTACAATCTAACACATGAAAGCTATGTTCTCATTCAAACCACAACGTGAGAGCATACACACATGAATGGTTTACACATAAGTAAGGATTGTCCCTAGCATGGATTCTACGCATTGTACACATATAGCACATGATCATAACCACATTTATGTTGCTGTTCTAACATGATTTCAGATCATCATATCATGGATTTCAATTTCACATCCTCACATTTTGGTTTCACATTTTTACACAATTTCTAATTCACATACTTCTTTTTTACACATTGCACATTTACACATTCACATTTACACATTGTTCACACTACACAATTTGCACATGATCACAATCACATTCACATTTTACACTTTAGTGCCGTGACACATAGTCCAAACCACCATAAGAAGGACACATCACATCACATACACATAGACGTCACCTAGGCAATACAGTGACGACTCTTGGACTGCGCAGACCGGAGAACAAGTCTCCACCCTAACCAGTGGTACTTGTCCACCTCCAGGATTTCATCCTAATGCCCTTAGGATCACAACACATTGAACCTTCCCATGGGGACTTTTCCATGGTACGGTTCCACAGCCCTCTATGGAAGCAGTATCACACTTGGCACAGGTTTACACATTACACATATCGGTTTTTACACACATTTTACACACATCTCATTCATTCTCTCATTCGCAACATGACTCTGTTTTCCTAATCATGCCACTACAGATGACAGAATTTAACATTCAGGAAGTTTCACAATCAGGTTGGGTTACACAAATTAATCATTTCACAATGGCATGCATTAATTACCTATTTTTGCATGGAAATTCATATTGCATGGTATAGTTGTCCAAATGACCTGAGAATTTAACCACATGCTGATTCGGTTTAGGACCCCACATGAAATTTTCACATTTTTCTGATCCAAAATGCAATTGCAAAAATTTAACATAAATTCCTGTATTATTCAAATTCAATTTATCATGATGTATAACATAAAATTCAGTTTTAACAGATCATAACCCTGAACTCAATATACACAATACCACAGAATTTTCCCAATTTATTTCACAGTACACATTTACTGGAGATTTTACAACCTACACATGTTTTTCTAATTCCATTTCAGAAATTCAATAAATCAGAGGAGCATGGAGAAAATTCCCAAAATTTAGCATGGACTGATTCACCCATTCTTGGTTTAGCAAAATTTAGGGCATCCAATTCCACATGAATTGCACAAACGGTAACGAACATGGTCTAGGTCTCATCATGCATACATTCTCCATAATAAACCATTTATGCCAAATCACAGAAATTACAAAGATCTCACCACACATTCAGACATCCATATTACATATCATAATAGGTTTACAATATCCTCATCGAAAACACATCGAAATTAATCATATATCAGAAGAACAGCTCACTGTTCTGTCCTGGAGAACTTAACGGCGGTCTCTGGCCGTTCCAGGAGTGGACGGCAAGATCGCTGGACGCACCAGGGATCTCGGCGTCAAGGGCATTGACGCCAAGTTCCTGTCTGTGCAGAAACACAGACCGAACTCCAAATACAAGATGAATGGGGGATCTAGGACACGAGGAAAAATACATAAAAATGATAAAACCCTACTTGACATCTACATGGACGGAGGGTAAGGTTACTTGCCTTCCAAAATCTCCAAAGGATCAAATGTGTCGGTGAAGCTCTCCTTGGGCAGTCCCAAGAAGCTCCCAAGATCCTTCCTCCGGGTTCTTGAGCAATCTCCACAGCAATCGAGGTCGGGGTCGCCTTCCTCGATGTTCCAGCTACCTCCTTGTCGTGGTAGATGGCCGGACAAGCTTCAGATCGCCGGATTTAAGGTTGCAAAGGTGGGGTTTTCTCACAGATTTTCTAGGTTTCTCTTCTCCTTTTCTCCTCTTTGCAAGAGAGCCAAGAGGGGTTTTCTGGTTGCAAAGGGTTTCAGATATAGGAGAGAGGCCTCTCCCATTCCCGCAGGTTGATGTGAACCCTTTCAGACCGTTGGGACAGCTCCCCAATGGTTGGGTAGCTTGTTCCCAGGATTTCCGGCTCTACAACGCATGCAGGCCAAGAAATTAGCGTCCACATCGCTGGACGCTGGGATTAGTGTTGGCGTCCATATGGTTGACGCCTACACAACACAAGCGTCCATTGATATTGACGCCAAGCTGGCCTTCGGCAGAACTCTAAAACATGCATAAACCATGCACAACTTATACATATTTACATGCATTATTATACTATCACGTACATACTACCATCATACCATTCATACATTATTTACAACTAACTTACACATGCATACATAAGTATAAATAGTTAGTACATACGTAGATATGTACATCTATGCATACACAACATAAATTATTTACACGAAATTAAAATAATGCAACAAAATTCGAGGGCCTTACACTATAGCTTCTCCTTCCTCCTCATTTGAAAATGCAAAGGAAAACTCTAAAGACAGTGATGATGAAGCAATGCTATCAAGAAGGCTTCAGAGAATTCTGGCCAAGAAAAAAGAAGTATGGATCTAAGAGATACTTCAGAAGGATAAAAGAGTAAAGAACCAACTTTCTATAAATGCAAACGACCATGTCACTTCAAATCAGAATGTCCTTAGCTCAAAAGAAAAGATCTAGCTGAGAGGTATGAGAAAAAGAAATGAAAGGAGAAGAAATACAAAAAATTCAAAAAGAAGCAATGGCAGCCACATAGGACAATGAAGAAGTAACAAAGCAAATCTAGCCCTCATGGCAGGACTAGAATAGGTAACCTCTGAAACTTCCTTCACTTCATGTTCAGAATCCGATTCTGATAGTTTAGAAGATGCATCAATGAATTGTATGTAAAATACAAAATGTTGTAAAGCAACTAAAAAAAATGAAGCTAAATCTTGTTAATGGAGAAAAATCTAACATCATCCTAAATTAAAAATAGAAAAATTAAAAGATCAATTCACTGAAACCAAACGATCAAACAACTTATTATGTGAAGACTTAAAAGTAAAAAAAAAAATAAGATCATGGAACTTGAAAACAATCTAAATGAAATAAAGAATGAAGAAAAATTAAAAGAAGAAAATGACTATTTAAAAGCATCAATAGACAAAATAACTAACTACAAATCATTCTTAGTAATTAGATTGAAAGGTGTTATAACAAGGGAAGAAGAAGTATGGAGTAGGATATAAACCACCAATAAATGAAGAGAAAATTATTTATCCTAAATAGTATCCAACTCCCAACTTTGTTAAATAAAACTTACTAGAAAATACACAAAAGTAAATCAACATCACCATAAACAAAATATGAACAATGTAAGGACAAAACCAAAAATGCATATAATCTATGTTGCTCTCATTGTAACCAATTAGGACACACCATTATCACTTGCATTACTAGACATCTGCACTAGATTCTAAAACTAACCTTTAAGAACCCAAGAAAATTTGGGTACCAAAGGTCTCACTTAATGTTGTTTGCAGGGGTACATGAAAGCATCCAAATGGTACTTAGATAGTGGATGCTCAAGGCATATGACAGGAGATAGAAAGTTATTTACAAGTTTCAGAAGTGAAATTGGTCAAGTTTGTTGGATCGAAATGGCACTAAGAATGTCCTAAAGGGGGGGGGGGGTGAATAGGACTTCTTCCCTTTTAAAATTTGCTTATGAAATTGCACCACTAAGTAAATTGTTAGAGCTTAGTGTGGTGTGTGTGATTCAAGTGTGGATAAGGCGGAAACAATCACAAATGAATTCACAGGGATTTATCCTGGTTCGGCCCTTCCCACATGGAAGTCCTACATCCAGTCCTCAAGCCAACCACTTGAGATTTCCACTAACTGCCAATAATTGGCCTTCTCTCACCCTTGAGAGGAATTACAAACCCACTTGCTCCCAAGCAAGTCTTCCCTAAATAGGGGAACAACAACTACCTTTCACAAGGTCTTCCCTTCACAGGAGGGGCAATGCAGAACCAAACTTCTGCAGAATTAAACAGGAATAAATAGAGAAACACTTGTGTGTTTGCCTCAGATCTGAGCACAAACACACACAGACTTCCGAAGGATTTAGAGATAAAAAAATGAGATATGAATCCTATCTGAACAACAAGAGTGGACTAAGAAGTAATCAAATACAATTGCTACTGAACACAAGACTTCTTCTAGGAGAGCTTCAGAGAATGGCTTCTTAAGAGGAGCAGCTCTCAGACTTTTGCTTGCAGAAAGCTTGTGTGGACTTGGAAGAATTCGAATGAAGTTCACAAGAAGGTGTAAAGGCTTGTATGCGCTACTTGTGTTGTGGTGTTGTTGTGTCTGCATTCTTCAAACTTAAGCTCCTTTTACACTTCAGAATGTAGCCATTTGAAATGTAGCCGTTGGAGTTTGTGGCCGATTGCAATATGTCTGTTTGAAAATATCTCTAGGATCCTTTGGGTCTTGAATTGTTTGTTATCCAGAAGTCTTTCAGTTTTGCTTCTTTCCAAGATCTTCAGAAGGAGGTGCAGTTTTTCACAGCTAGAGGATAAGCTCTTTTTCTTTCGGAGTGAACTGTGAGGGAGACATGCTGAAAACGTTCTTCAATAAATGCCTGCACAGGAACAAGACAAAAGAGAAGAGTATCTCCATACCTTTGAGGTAGGTGGATTAGACAAGTACATAGGAGGGTATAGAAACCTCAGATGCAGAAGAAAAAGTAGACAGACAGTTAGGCTAAAAAGGTAAAGGATGGGTCTGTCAGTGGTAGGTGAGTCATGTCAGATGCCATGCGCCTGAGAATTCATAAATGCATAGTGTCTAATGAATCCATCAAAATCCGGAGCAAAGGCATTGAACAACTCAAGGATTATTTCTTAAAATATATCAGAGGTGTCATGCGCAAGATTTAAATGAATAAATTAAGACTGATATAACTTCTTCTGACAGAGAATAAAATAATAGAATAGTAGGATAATGACAGTTTTGATGAATCAATAAGATATTGAAAGATTATTAAAAAGATGTATAGAAAAGATTTGGAGATAAATTTGCATTAGAAATTAAGACTAAAAGGATCAGAAGAGAGTTTAAGTGCAGAGTTAATCAGTGAAGTCGAATCAAAAAGAACATGCAATTAGACTGGACAAATAAGAGTGATTCGACTTCAGTAGTCGAATACCATATAGATTGTTACTGAACTATTTGACTATGGCAGTCTTAGAAGACAGACGGATAAAGAAAGGCATTCGACTGTAACAGTCAGAGACATAAGTCGAATCAAGTAGAAGATTATATGAAGCATTCGACTGTACCAGTCAGAGACATAAGTCGAGTCAAATATAAAGATTATATGAAGCATTCGACTGTACCAGTCGGAGACATAAGTCAAATCAAGTAGAAGATTATATGAAGCATTCGACTGTAACAGTCGGAGACATAAGTCGAATCAAGTAGAAGATTATATGAAGCATTTGACTGTACCATTCTGAGACATAAGTCGAATCAAGTATAAAGTTGTGACCTTAGAAAATTTTGAAGATTGTTTAACTTCGATTCTGAAGGAGTCAGATTTGACATTCGAAGTTAGCAGTCGAATTTAGTAAGACAAAGAGAGAGTCTATGGACTTAGAAATTTTTGGATGGAGGAATTATTCTGCAATATATCGATATGATTTTTGTGATATGTAATTATATATTTGCTTCGTAGAAAGTTTATTTTAAAGAGTTTTGTCATAGCAAAAACAATAGATATATTAATTTAAGAAGATTCTTAAATTCCTTAGGGGTAGTTGCTCAACAATTCTCCCCCTTTTTGTTAATGACAAAAATCTTTAAATTGACAGTAAAAAGCATAAGTGAAGTGTGAATATGCTACTGTCTCTCCCCCTTTGCGGCATTAACATAAAGGAAATCATCACAAAGATACACAATGTTGCATTCAGAAGTGACAAAGGGATCAGAAACATAGCAGAAATTGTTTATAAATTACACAGTTCTCAAAATATAACAAAAGATGATTAGGACCTAGACAAGGAGCTAGGCAAGTACAATGATCTGGGAATTTGAGCAAAAAATGGTTTGAGAAGGTCCCAGAGCTTTTTCTCATTTTCACAAAAGAAATTTTCAAACAAGGAGAGGTCAATGTTGTAGGAGGGATTAGTAGTAGGCAGTTTCCTATGAGATTTGATGTGGCGCCTATGGAACCTATCTTGTAGTGGAATTTTTCCCTGCTCAGACGATACTTGATGGAAACAAAGTTCTTAGAGGCTGCAAGAAAGAGAAACTCATGGATAGTGATGCCCCAGTGCAGGCCTCGGTCCACAGCTGCATCTTTGGCTTGATAATATACTAAGTACCTTTGAGCCCATTTATGACCAATGTTCTTCCTCAGATCCTTAAGACTCTTGGACTGGAATTCATAAAGAGAGAGCTTCATCTTTTCCCAGTCAGAGTGGTAAGAGGATAGGCAGCTGCCTACTGAACTTCATTGAGTCTTTCAGATTCAGCAGAACATAACTGGAAATCCATCAGATGATGGGGGTTGTTGGAGATTTGAAGGAACACAAATCTTTGGAAAGACAATTTGAGCTTGTATTTAATTTTGAACCTAGTGGCAATGCGGACGAATCTGTTGAATACTACTTCAGGAAAAATCTCTTCTGAAGGAAACTGCTCCTATAAAGGATGGATGCAGTCTAGAGGGTAAGGCCACAGTCATGGAGGGAATGATTTCTCTTTGACCTCTTAGCAGATTGTCCCATTGGCCTTTAGAAATATCAGGCAATCCTAATTTGAATCTGTCGAAATTGAAAGTCCTCATTCTGGTGTACTTGGCCTGAGAGTCCTGGATAAAATGTCCAAACATATCATGAAACCTCAAGGATAGGTGATTTTGGACAGTTAAAAACTGGTTTCTAGATTGGGTTTGCTGATATTTGGCTGCTTCTCCTGGATAGAGATCAAGGAACTCCTTAGGAGTCAAGCTAAGACTTTTCTGAGATATGAATTGAAGATCCTCAACTAAAATATGTGAAGTTCTGAGAAGAATAGGAAGCCAATGTTCGAAGGTAAACCCTGGCATCTCATGAACTTCAAGGAAAGCACGAATAGATAGACATTCTCTGAACAGATTCTTGTGATGTTTAGAGTGGTAGATGAAGGCATACCAAAAGGGTGGAAGGAGTTTAGAAGGATTGTATCCAAGTTTTGGTCCACTGGAAGAGGAAAGCTGAATACTGGAGAGTATTTCAGCTAGATGGAGAAGTGTTTTCTTGGAGTCTGTTCTTGAGGCAGTGGGAAAATAAGAAAAATACTGAGGAGGTTGAGTGGAAAGAGTGAGAGTGAGAGTGAGAGGTTTGGGAGGTTTGAACCCAGTATTTCATTGGGTAGATTTTGAATTTGATATCCTGGTGGAATGGATCCTAGGAATAGTTCAATGTTCAGGAGGAGGTCCGAAGAAGTGGATTGTGAGGGAATTTCAGTGGCGAGAGGAGTAGGTGCAGAGGGTGCAGTGGGTTGAGGCTCAGCTGGAGTTGGCTTTTTAGGCTCTGGAGGAGGCTTAACAGATGGAGCTGGAGTAGGATGAATTGGTCTAGAAGGAGGATGAGGAAAGACTGGGTCACCATTTTTGACCAGTATGCGCTTCACTTTCCTCTTGAAGGTTTGAAAATTAGGAGAGGACTCCAGGGCTCTCTTAGATTCCATCTGAGAAACCTGCCTTGGCTAGTAAGCCTCTACTGCTGCCACTGACTCCTTTTCCAACACAGGCTGTTGCTGTTGCTCCACTTGAGGTTGAAACACTACCATAGCTAATTGAGCCTCATGCTCTAAATCTTTCTGCTATTCAGAGGTTGTTCCTCCACACTCTGTTGCTTATCCTGTGGCTCAGGCTCCTTGCACTGATCAGGAACTGGTTCATCATGTTCATGAACTTGGGATTTTATCTCTTGGTCCAGCTGCTGCTCAGGTTGCTGCTCAACCTGCTGGTATAGATCTTTTGTGGACTGTTGTTCTTGAGCTGGCTTTTCAGGTTCTGGAGGCTCTTGAGACTGAACATGTACTTTTTGCTGCTGAGAGGATGAGGGCCATGATGGCCGAGAAGTGCCTTGCTGGCACACTAACTGAAGCAGCAAATCTTTCATTTGCTTAACCTCATCAGACAACTATCAAACTTGACATAAATAAACTCTATTTGCATTTGAAGAACTGAAAGACTTTCCTGTTGCTTGCTCAATAAATCCAAAATGAAGTTAAGACTGTTGCTACTCTCCCCCTGAGACCTTGGCCGAGTCTCAAACTGAGAAGGGGATAAGAGATGTTGTCTCTTTTCAAACTCTACTTCAGCAGGACTGTCATCTGATACAATACCTTTGCCTCTGATGTCTTTTAATACTTCATTGATAGTTTCCTCAGGACCATCTGGTTCAGGAAAAGAGGAGGAAACAGGAACATGATCTTCTTGCTCTTGGGTCCGAACTAGTACTTCAGATCAAACTTGATCTAGAGGCTCTAACTCTTGTTGAACTATTTGAGGAACTGGAGGAACAAGAGGTTCATCAGAAAACACTTCATGATCACATGCTGGTACAGAGTCTTTTACCCAAAGATTTTGCTTCTTATTAACCAAGGAGTGGTGACTCCTTCTCAAAGTAGTGATCCCTATCTTCTCTTTTATTCCAACAGATATTTCCCCTAAAAGATCTACTGAGAATCTCTTGAATATCAGGGAGGGCAAAGGACCATAGGGAAAAGATTCTTGGAGATTCTTAGCAGCAATCATTCTATCCAAGATAATTCCAACCAAATTTACTTTGTGCCTCTGAATAGCCCAAAATAATAAGTTCCCATCTCTAGAGGTGATAGATGAGTGGGTTCCTGCTCTAGGGGTCACAATGTTGGATATTACAGAATGAATCAATCTCTTTTCAGTTGACAGCTCATTTACTGAAAGACCTTTCTTACTTATAGAGGCCAAACTCTTAATGATGCCTAGTTTTTGCTTTTCAAAGGGTATTACTTCATTAAGCTTATGCCTGGAGTTTGGACATTCCAATATCTCAACCAACAGTTCCTCAGAAATAGATATCTTGATTCCTTTGACATAACCGAACACTATACTTCCAGATGAGATTTCCATGGTTCCATAAAATGTTCTAACGGCATTATCTACAATGGGTTCTGAAATATGGCACAACTTGGTCCAACCCATGGCATTGTGGTGTCCTCTACCCATGCAAGACTTCCAGTAAGACTGGAGAAATCTACAACCTTCCCTGGGCAAATGGGAATCTTAGCCAGTCTCACTAGTTGATCAGGGGTGATCTGGGTGGATTCTGGAGCCCTAGACGAAGCCATCTAGAAAAAAGGAGATGAACAGGACTCAGGGAACTAGTAGAGGAGTGATAGAAATGCAAAGGAGAGTTCTATGATCCTACCTTTCTTTGAGGAGGATGGAGATTTCAGGGTTCTTCAGAAGTCCTTCGCTGGAGAACAGTAAGGGTGCGAAGAAGCAGAAGAAGACAAGAAAGTTGAAGACAGATTTCGAAAGGGGGTCTTCAAAAGGAGTCAAGGTTTTCTTTTATAAGGAAAGACAAGATAACTACCCCTAGATTTCAGGATGAACAGACGGGATTAATGATTTGACCATTTAAGACATGAAGGATGCATCTTAAAGGAGTGTCAGTTACATAATTTTAAATTATAAAATTATAGCGCCTTTTCATGATTTCATGATAAGTCGAATCATGTATTCGACTGCATCAGTCGAATGCAAGAATTATAACATAATTCGAATGCATAAGTCGAATGTCTGGGACTTAGAATTTTTAGGATGGTTTTCACAGAGTTCCTTCAACACAATCTTAACATACAATTCAAATGTCATTTTACTTTGGTAATTAATCAGGATTACACATACATATTTCTCTTCTAATTGATGTGAATCTATCCTCAGAAGAGGTTTTGTAAAAAATCAGCAAGTTGGTTTTATGTAGAAACACATTCAAGTAAAATATTGCCATTACCTACATGATCTTTGATGAAGTAATGTCTAACCTCAATATGTTTGGTTCTTGAGTGTTGGATAGGATTCTTGGTCAAATCTATTGCTCTTGTTGTTGTCACATAGCATTGGGATTTCTTGGAGTTGATGACCATAGTCTTCCAGTTGGTGCTTGACCCACAAGAGTTGAGTACAGCAACTTCCAGCTGTAATGTATTCAGCTTCTGTGGTGGATAAAGCTACTGAGTTCTGCTTTCTGGAGGACCAAGATATCAAGCACCCTGCAAGAATTTGACAAGTGTCACTGGTGCTTTTCCTATCTATTTTGCATTCAGCATAGTCAGCATCACTATATCCAATAAGCTTGAAATCTGAACATCTGGGATACCATAAGCCTAACTTACTGGTATTTATAAGATATCTAAATATTCTTTTAACAGCATGAACATGAGATTCATTTGGATTAGCTTGGAATCTTGCGCACAAATAAACACTAAACATTATATCTGGTCTACTGACAGTAAGATAGAGCAGTGATCCAATCATTCCTCTATAGATCTTTTGATCTACCTTTTTACCAAGAGGATCACTATCTAACTTAATGCCTGAGCTCATGGTGTTCCTAAAGGCTTACACTTGTCAAAACCGTATTTAGAAAGTAAATCTGAAATATATTTGGTTTGACAAATGTAAGGCCATTCATTTTTTATCTTTGGATGATTTCTTATGTATGTATAAATGTATGCCATCGATGTATAAACTTTATTGTGCATTGTACTTACTTATTACATTGCGTGAATAATATTATTTTAATGTGTGCATTGTAGATTGTATATATATATATTATATGTGTGGTGTGTGTGTGTGTGTTGTGTGTGTGTGTGTACATAGAATTTTTACAGTTTTAAGTTCTATCCTGGCGGCTTGTTGGCGTCAACATCAGTTGACGTTGACCATAAATCAGCGGCCACATCGATGGACGCCTACTCAGAATTGTGGCTATTGATGTTGACGTTTACCTCCCTGATCTGTTACGATTTCAGATCCGGAAACACCTTCGAAAATGTTGCCCTTGATTTAGGAAACCATCCCCCAACGGTAACCCACCTTACCCAATTTCGTCTCCGACCCTAGCTCTATAAAACACCCCATCTCCGGCCAGATCTAAGCCTTTTGGCTCTTGAGTCAAAAACCCTAGTTCTCTGTGCGAAACCCCAATATTTGAGCTCTAAAATCCGGCGACTGGTGGTTTCATCCGGTGTTCTACAACGACTGGAGGAGAGTCTAAACATTGGAGAAGACTTCTACGACACCTATTTACGCTCTGCATCAACATAAAACTCGGATCGAGGGAGTTTTAAGGACTCTTTGGCTCTGGCCGAGGAGGGCTTCTCCGAATTAAATCGTTGCTTGTGGATTTTCCAAGAGGCAAGTACCCCATCCACATCATTCCTACATGTGTCTAGTAAGTCCTAGGAATTTTTCGGATTTTATTTCGAGTCCTGGATTCCCCAATTTCACCAAGTTTTACGTTCAGTATGTGTTTTGCATAGACAGGAACTTAACGGCGGGATCCCTTGCTGTTAAGATTCTGAGTTGGCGGCACCCTATGTTGCCGTTAACATGAGTAAACAACCATACCCTTGCCGTTGAGTTCTTCAGGCAAGAACAATGGATTGTCTGCCTTTATAAGCTATTTTTCAGATTTCTGCACATGAGGATATATGGTAATTTTATATGTTATGTAATATGTGTAGTGGAGCATGTTGTGTAATTTCTGTGAATTTTTTTTTAGTGTATTATTTATTAGAATTTTTGAAATACATGTTAAACAGGTTCTGAATATTATAAATTACTATTTATGTTATCCTTGCGGAATTTAAGTGACAGAAATATCCTATGGTGCTTAAATCGATGTCAGGGCATGTTGTTAAAATTTGGAAATTTTCTGAAGACTATGTAAATTTTTAGATTTTATGAACTGAAAAATAGTGAGCAAGCTTAATTAGTGAAGAAATTCTATTAAATGATATGGAAATAGTTAAATCTTTAGAATTTGACACATGACTAGAACTGTTAGTATACATGTATATAATGAATTGTGAATCCAAACAATGGAAATCCATGTTAGTTTGGTTATTTTAGTCTTATGTGATTCCACTGTTAGAATTTTCTTAATTAGTGTGTAATTCAGAAAAATGCGAAAATTTGTATGCATGATGGATAACCTGTAATAGGTTTTTAGTTAAAATTTTGTATTGAAATGATGACAGTAGCTATACATTTCAATTTCATGTGTGATATTGATAATTAAAGTATGTTAATGTGTTGGTATTAAAATCGGTAAAATTCTGCATGATTAGACTTATTTTGAATGTGTAAATTCTGAGAACAGTAGTACCATGCTAGGTAATACTGAAATGTGTAAATGTGTGAGCATGAAATGGATGTGTTAAAAATTGTGCCTTAAGTGTGTGTTAGAAATTGAGAAAAATGTGTAAATGTGCCAATGGTGACACTACTACCTTAGAGGGCTGTGGAACCGTACTGTGGTAAAGTCCCCACGGAAAGGTTCATAGTGTGTGATATCCCACGGGCATTGGGATTAAATCCTGGAGGCGAACAAGTATCGCTGGTTAGGGTGGAGAGTGTTTCTCCCGGTTCTGCGCAGTAACTAAGATTTATCACTGTAATGCCTAGGTGATAGATATGTGATGTGATTAGTGTGTGTCCTTCTAAAAGATGGTTTGGGCTATGTGTCATGGCATTTAATAAATGTGATCTTGTGTTTAAGTGAATGTGAATGTGTAAATTGTGAAATTGTGTAAGTGATCATGTGTTAATATGAATTCTTGTGACAGCATGTAAATTGATAACTTCTTAAATGATTATAATATGTACATAGCAAAATAGCAAACTTTCCATGAGTACAAATGTGTTATCCATGTGAACATGATTATAGAATCCATGCTAGAATTGTCTCTTATTTATGTGTACAAACTCCATGTTTAAAATGACTAATATTTAGCTTGTAAGTGTGTGTGAATGTGGTTAAATTAGCTTAGTTTAATATATTGAAAAGTGTGTAGAATGCATGTGATAGGCTTTAAGTTATTGAAAATTTTGTATAAGACAATTTCCATGTGTAGAAATCATGTTTAGGATTTTACTTGAATTAATTGTTAAATCCATGTTATATGTTATTGCGTAGTATGAAATGTGAAAGTTATGTGATGCATGTAAGTTTAGTGTGTTTGGTGTTACTTGTTGAGTTCTTTTGAACTCACTCTTGCTTCGGCATACAGGTGCAGAGATTTCTACTTCTTCCGAGGAGATCGTTAGGAGTGACTCGGAGCGGGAGCGGGAGTAGGAGATCTTGTTTTGGACTTGGCGTTGTACTTTTATTTTTCATAAGTATGTAATAAGAGTAGACTTGCTCTACTTTTGGGATTTGTGTACTTATTTAGTGGAAAGTTGTGGACAATGTATTTATTCATTTCTCAGTTATGAAAAGTTTAGATTTCTTTTCTTCTACATATATGGATTGTGAATAGAATGTGGATGATGGAATAAGAAGTTACATTTGGCTATTTCTTTTCCGCTGTTATGTGAATGTATTTATGTATATTTCAGCCTATCGTATCACTGTTGGGTAAATGTCCCACTGTAGCGGCGTTCATTATATCGATGTGGGTTGGTATAACCGTACCGGTATAAGGAGGGTCGTTACAACAAATGTGAGTTCCTTCCTTGGTCTGCTTTATTTGCAACCCAAGAAAATAATTTAGTTTACCCATCATGCTCATTTCAAACTCACTTTGCATTAAATTTTCAAAGAACTTACAGAGTGATTCATTAGTAGAGCCAAAGATAATGCCATCAACATAGATCTGCACAATTAAGATTCCATCCGAAAATTTCTTTATAAATAGTATGCTATCTACTCTACCTCTTATGAAATATGTGATATAAGATAAGCACTTAATCTTTCATACCAAGCTCTTGGAGCTTGTTTCAGACCATACAATGCTTTCTTTAAATGGAAAACATGATTAGGATAGGTAGTATCTTCAAAACCAGGTGGTTACTCAACATATACTTCTTCTTTAATAAAACCATTCAGAAATGCACTTTTAACATCCATTTGGAACAAATTATATTAACAGAACAAGCATAGGCTAATAAAATTCAAATTGCCTCTAATCTAGGTACTGGAGCATAGGTTTAATCAAAGTCTATGCCTTCCTCTGGGGAATATCCTTGAGCAACAAGTCTGGCCTTGTTTCTCGTAATCACCCCTGATTCATCCATCTTGTTTCTAAAAACCCATCTGGTTCCAATTACTGGATGGTCAATAGGTCTAGGTACAAATGTCCAAACCTCACTGGGTTGGAACTGATTAAGTTCCTCTTGCATAGCAAGGATCCAAGATTCATCTCCCAGAGCATCATTGATTGTCTTAGGCTCTATTTGAGAAACTAAAGTAGAAAAGTCACAAGGAATTTGCATACCTCTTGTTCTTACTCTATCTTGAGGATTACCTATGATGTTTTCTCTAGGATGATCCCGGTGATACCTTAAGTCTCTAGGTAGCCCTTCTTGTGGTTCTTCTAGTTGTTGAAGATCTTCTAATGGGGGATCTTTACCTTCTTCTTCATGAGAAGTCTTTCCTAAATCCCTGCAAAGATCATCAACACATTCTTCTTCTTCTTCTTTCCTTTTGATAGAAGGGCTAGTTTCATCAAATAGTATATGCATAGATTGTTCTATGGTTAATGTCCTTCTATTGAATACTTTATAACCTCTAGTTTTGAAATATATCCTAACAGAAAACCTTCATCACTTTTAACATCTAATTTCCCTAGATTATCCTTACCATTATTTAAGATAAGCACTTACAGCCAAAAGGTCGAAGATGACTGATGTTGGGCTTCTTTTCCTTGTAGAGTTCATAAGGAGTCTTCTTTAGAATGAGTCTGATCATGCACCTGTTGATGATGTAGCAGGCTGTATTGACTGCCTCTGCTCAGAAATATTTTGGCAAGTTATACTTATTCAACATTGTTCTAGTCATATCCAGCAGTGTCCTATTCTTTCTTTCTGCTACTCCATTCTGCTGAGGTGTTCTTGGTGCTGAGAAGTTATGATCAATCCCATTTTCTTCACAGAACTTCATGAATTATTCATTTTTGAATTCGCCTTCATGATCAGATCTAATGCTTGTAATCTGAAATTTCTAATTTTTCTGAACTATTTTGCTAATCTTCAGAAATGCTTGAAATGCTTCTCATTTGGCTTCTAGAAAAGATACCCAAGTATACCTTGAGTAGTCATCAACTAATACATAGCTATATATTTTTCCTGCAAGACTAACTGTCCTCATAGGTCCAAATAGATCCATGTGAATTAGCTCCAAAGGCTTGGAAGTTGTAACAATTGTTTTAGACTGAAATGAAGTCTTGGTTTGTTTTCCTTTAGCACAAGCTGAACAAATTTCAGATTTCTTAAGTTTCATCTTTGGAAGACCTTCAACCAGATCATGCTTTATTAACTTCTTGATCACTGAGGTGCTTGCATGACCAAGTCTTCTATGCCACAAATCTGACTCTTCACTTTTTGTGGCTGCAAGACATAATTTCACTTCCTTTAATTCTGCTAGTTGCAATGTGTATAAATTCTTCACTCTTTGAGCTTCGAACACAATCTTGTTATATTTC
Source organism: Colocasia esculenta (assembly GCA_014218235.1). Taxonomy (NCBI): domain Eukaryota; kingdom Viridiplantae; phylum Streptophyta; class Magnoliopsida; order Alismatales; family Araceae; genus Colocasia; species Colocasia esculenta. The sequence continues at coordinate 116,377,887 of CM024756.1, read as the reverse complement.
TGAATAATACACTTATCATTCTAAAAATTTATTGAATGCCCTTTATCACATAACTGACTAATACTTATCAGATTATGCTTCAGACCTTCTACATACATGACATCTTCAATTAGGTTCTTTTCTTTAGTACCAATTGTTCCACATCCTAGTACTTTTCCTTCCCATTATCACCATAAGTGACTTGACCACTTTCTTCTCTAAAACTTGTGAATAACTTCCTATCCCCTGTCATGTGCCTTGAGCATCCACTGTCCAAATACCATTTGGATGCCCTCAGCCGACCTTGCAAACAAAATCAGGTTGTAACTTTTGGTACCCAAATTTTCTTGGGTTCTTGAAGGTTAGTTTTAGGAATCCATCTTAAATGTCTAGTGGTGCATGTGCTTACTGTGTGTCCTAATTGATTACAGTGACTATAGCATAAATCAAACGCATTCTTTACATATGCAAAATTGTTAGATTTCTATTTTTATTTGTACACATGCTGATATACCTTTTTGGTATTTTTGCTATGATTTTACGGGTTGGATACACTTGAGGATGAATAATGTTTTCTTCATTTTGTGGAGGTGTGTATCCTAATCCATATTTCTTCTTTCCTATTCTAGAACCTTTTAAATTAATAAATAAAGAAGTTTTGCAATTAGAAATCTTTTCTATAGTAGCTTTTAGATAATTATTTTCATGTTACAATTTTTCTTCATCTTTAAGTTCCTTAAGGTTTGATTCAATTTCCAAGATTTTTCTATTATTATTTTTTAAGTCTTCGCACAGCAATCCATTAGTTCTTTTTATTTCACTTAAATTTTTATTTAACCTTTCTGTTTCATTTTTAAGAAAGGTGTAAGCTTTTTCTTGGTTCAGTAGATTAGTTTAACTATTTTTATTTGTTTTACTACTGTCTATATTTTTCATAAAGTTCATTGAAGGCATCTTCAAGGCTATCGAATCGGATTCAGAACATGAAGTAAAGGAGGTTTCTGAGTTTACCTGCTCTAGTCCTGCCATGAGGGCTAGATTTTCCTTCTCTTCTTCTTTGGATTCTGAGCTGGAGGATTTTGAACTGTTTCCTTCTTCATTGTCCCATGTTGCTGCCATTGCCTTCTTTTTGAACTTTCTGAACTTCTTTTCCTTGCCTTTCTTCTTGTCGAATTTTTCTGCTTGATCCTTCTTCATAAGATTTGGACATTCAGATTTGTAATGTCCTGGCTGATTACACTCATAGCAAGTTGGCTCTTTCTTCTTATCTTTCTTGAAAAATCCTTTTGAGCCAAACTTCTTCTTCTTTGCAAGAATTCTCTATAGTTTTCTTAAAAGCATAGCCTCATCATCACTGTCATCTGATTTTTCCTTTTGAGTCTTCAGATGAGGAGGAATATGCAATCTTCAAGGCATTTGAATTTTTATTTTTCGAGGAATTTTCAGAAAACCTTTCTATATTAATTTCATGAGCCATAAGGGATCCTATTAATTTATCAATAGATAATTGTGTTAAGTTATGAGCTTCCTCTATGGCTGTAACTTTAGGGGTCCATACATTAGTTAGAGGTCTTAAGATTTTTCTAACTGTTTCTTCATTAGTTAGGACTTTTCCTAAAGAACTTAGTCTGACAATTATGTTTGAAAATCTGTTATACATTTGAGTTATATTTTCATTAGGAATCATTTTGAATGGTTCATATTGGGATACAAGTATATCTATTCTTGTTTGTTTAACCCTATATGTACCTTCATAGGTTACTTGAAGTTTATCGCACATTTCCTTAGCTATTTACATGCTGAAAGTCTGTTAAATTCTCTTTTAGACAAAGCATAGCAAAGATAATTTTTTGCCTTGTAGTTTAAAGACATATTTCTTTTATCTGCAATGGAAAGACTAGAGGAAGAAGCTTCACCAATGATTTGATAGTCACCTTGTTCTATTACCTGCCATAAGTCGAAGTCAGTACCTCTGATGAAGCACTCCATTCGCATCTTCCAGTATTGGTAATCTTCACCATCAAAGAATGGTGGCCTTGTGATAGATTGGCCTTCATAGTTGTGAGCTTCGGATGCCATTTCTTCTCAAATCTCTTGGATTCTTCTGAGAAGACCTCGCTCTAATACCACTTGTTGGATCGAAATGGCACTAAGAATGTCCTAAAGGGGGGTGAATAGGACTTCTTCCCTTTTAAAATTTGCTTCTGAAATTGCACAACACTAAGTAAATTGTTAGAGCTTAGTGTGGTGTGTGTGATTCAAGTTTGGACAAGGCGGAAACAATCACACAATGAATGCACAAAGATTTATCCTAGTTCGGCCCTTCACACATGGAAGTCCTACATCCAGTCCTCAAGCCAACCATTTGAGATTTCCACTAACTACCAATAAATTGGCCTTCTCTCACCCTTGAGAGGAATTACAAACCCACTTACTCCAAGCAAGTCTTCCCTAAACAAGGAACAACAACTACCTTTCACAAGGTCTTCCCTTCACAGGAGGGGCAATACAAAACCAAACTTATGCAGAAATTACACAGAATAAATAGAGAAACACTTGTGTGTTTGCCTCAGATCTGAGCACAAACACACACAGACTTTAGAAGGATTTAGAGATCAGAAAATGAGATATGAATCCTATCTGAACAACAAGAGTGGACTAAGAAAGTAATCAAATACAATTGCCACTCAACACAAGACTTCTTCTAGGAGAGCTTCAGAGAATGGCTTCTTAAGAGGAGCAGCTCTCAGACTTTTGCTTGCAGAAAGCTTGTGTGGACTTGGAAGAATTTGAATGAAGTTCACAGGAAGGTGTAAAGGCTTGTATGCGCTTCTTGTGTTGTGGTGTTGTTGTGTCTGCCTTCTTCAAACTTGAGCTCCTTTTATACACTTCAGAATATAGCCATTTGAAATGTAGCTGTTGGAGTTTGTGGTCATTTGCAATATGTCCATTTGAAGAGATCTCTAGGATCCTTTGGGTCTTGAAGTGTTTGTTATCCAGAAGTCTTTCAGTTTTGCTTCTTTCCAAGATCTTCAGAAGGAGGTGTAGTTTTTCATAGCTAGAGGATAAGCTCTTTTTCTTTCGAAGTGAACTGTGAGGGAGACATGCTGAAAATGTGCTTCAATAAATGCCTGCACAGGGACAAGACAAAAGAGAAGAGTATCTCCATACCTTTGAGGTAGGTGGATTAGACAAGTACATAGGAGGGTATGGAAACCTCGGATGCAGAAGAAAAAGTAGACAGACAGTTAGGCTAAAAAGGTAAAGCATGGGTCTGTCAGTGGTAGGTGAGTCCTGTCAGATGCCATGCGCCTGAGAATTCATAAATGCATAGTGTCTAATGAATCCAGCAAAATCCGGAGCAAAGGCATTGAACAACTCAAGGATTATTTCTTAAAATATATCAGAGGTGTCATGTGTAGGATTTAAATGAATAAATTAAGACTGATATAACTTGTTCTGACAGAGAATAAAATAATAGAATAATAGGATAATGACAATTTTGATGAATCAATAAGATATTGAAAGATTATTAAAAAGATGTATAGAAAAGATTTGGAGATAAATTTGCATTAGAAATTAAGACTAAAAGGATCAGAAGAGAGTTTAAGTGCAGAGTTAATCAGTGAAGTCGAATCCAAAAGAACATGCAATTAGACTGGACAAATAAGAGTGATTCGACTTCAGTAGTCGAATACCATATAGATTGTTTACTGAAGCATTTGACTATGGCAGTCGAAGAAGACAGACGGATAAAGAAAGGCATTCGACTGTAACAGTCAGAGGCATAAGTCGAATCAAGTAGAAGATTATATGAAGCATTCGACTGTACCAGTCGGAGACATAAGTCGACTCAAATATAATATTTTATGAAGCATTCGACTATACCAGTCGGAGACATAAGTCAAATCAAGTAGAAGATTATATGAAGCATTCGACTGTAGCAGTCGAAGACATAAGTTGAATATTTGCTTTGTAGATATGTAATTAATATATTTGCTTTGTAGAAAGTTTATTTTAAAGAGTTTTGTCATAGCAAAAATAATAGATATATTAGTTTAAGAAGATTCTTAAATTCCTTAGGGGTAGTTGCTCAACAAAGTTACATTTGGTGACAATGGAAAAGCAAAAGTCATTAGATATGGAATAATAGGAACAAAGACCAAAGATTTAATAGAATATGTATTATGTGTTGAAGGACTCAAGCATAACCTCATCAGCATCAGTCAACTACGTGACAAAGGTCACTCAATAAAGTTTCAGAATGATAAATGCATAATTCTAAAAGAGAAGAAAGTAGTCTTTGAAGCTCATGGAATGAAGAATCAGTATACACTTCAACTGGTAGACCTAAAAGTGTTGGCCCACTTGATAGCAGCAAGGATAGCCTAGAGGGGAGGGGGGGGGGGGGAGGGGGTGCATAGGTTATCGAAAAATACCAATAAAAATCACCACTTGAAAACTTTGGTTAGTGAATGTAGTTGTGTACAGTAGAGAGTAGTAGTGCATAAGCAATTTAAAAAAACAATCACACAAATGAGCATAGAGATTTATCCTGGTTGGCCCTTCCAAATGGAAGTCCTACATCCAGTCCCCAAGCAAACTTATGGGATTTCACTAATCCACCAAATAACCTTGGTATTCCCTTAAACAAGGGGTATACAATACTCAGCACCCAGCTGGTCTTCTTCTCTTTCCAGGTAATAAGGCAACCCACTATTTCACCTTAGTCAGGTGCTTCTTTTACGAGCTCAGAAGCAACTCATTGCTAGACACCCCAACAGTCTTCCTTCAAACAAGGGGAACACTTGTATAGACACCATATGGTCACCACTAGGTGCAAGCTGGTCTTCCCTTCTAATCACAGAGAATGCTTGCACAACAAGCCTTCTGTTCAGCCGAAGAGTAACACTTCTGAACATAGAAGCTAGGACCTGAAGCCCCTAGATCAAGCTCATGATACACAATGAAATGCTTGATCTGAGACTGAGCCGAAGAAGGAAAGAGTTTACAAGACAAGACTCTCCTTATGCTAAAACCCCAGCTCTCTCTCTCTCTCAAATATACAAAGACACACAGAGAGAGAATGAGGAAGAAGAAGATGGCTTGAATGCTTCAGCTTGAATGGGCTTGAGCTCTCTTCCTTTCTTGCTTTGAGTGTGTATGGAGTTGGATGCTCACTAGATGTACACTCAATAAATGATCTTCAGGCTTTCACTATCTTCTTTTTTCTTCTTCTGCTTTTGCTTCTCCCTTTTATGGAGTAGCTTGAAGAGATCCATTGACAGATGGCTGTTGGAGTTTCTTGGCTCTCTTCTTCTTCAGCTCTCTTTCTCTTGAGTCTAACGGGTTCCTTCTTGTGCCTATTGGCTACTTGGAATGTAGGAAGATGTTCGGTTGGTGTGCATTCTAAGGATGCCAAGAGTAGGTCGAAGATGTTGAATAGTGTAGAGGTGGACCTGCAGACATTAAATGCAAGGAAGATGTTCAGATTCGAGAAGTCATTTGGCTCATACCTTGTCACGTCCCGAGAATTACGCAACAGATAATAATTCGGATAATTCGAGTCGATATTCTGAGACGTGAACAGTCGGTAAATAAGCCTCTAGCTAACACGCACTAAATCTGTAACAACACAACCTCAAAATAGGGCCCAAATATTGAACTCAATGGAAATTGTATTCAAATCTCATCTCATTGTATCAAAGGTAACTAATACAGGACTAAGATTCAAATAAAGCAAATTACTTTATTCCTCACTTCCTAATACATGATTCTAACACTCAAATCAAACTAACTATAGCTACACAGATAGTTGGAATGCTCATAACTCAGAAGCATTCCCATCCTCGACTTGCTCCTCCTCTTGAATTTCATAGTCACCTAGAATGGTTAAAAGTCGGGAATGAGCAAACTAGCCCAGTAGGATTTATATCTCAATGTGCGGACAATGATATAAGTGATTAGCAATTTAGAACTAGGTAAGCACGATGACTATCATGATATGCAAGTATGAATAAAACTCATTAAAAGCATGATACATGAAACAAGCTAGATTGAGGGATCATGATAGAGTAAGATCTAGAACGATATAACGAGCAAGAGATTATCAATAGTGAGGCGATTATCAATAGTGAGGCATGTAACAAGCACGCAAGATATCACTTTAAATTGCAATAAATGCAGAATGGCCATATCACGCAAGCAAGCAAGCACGCACGAGCACGATCATGTAACACTAATCAGGCACGAGGACACTAATGTACACCAAGGAAAGATCCACCTTGAAATGCACACTAGGACACGTGTATGTGGATATTGTATCTAGCATTCAACACGCAAGTACTCCCAACGCAGATGCAACGCCAGTAATCATTATACCCCATGGTTAACAAGGTATTTATGACTCTCTGTCATTAGGGCTAGACTGGAGCCCTTGGACACTCTCCATGCCCGGTCAGCATCTCACTTTAATTTAAATGTAGATACCCACAGTCATTAATGGCCAATGAGAGTTTCAAAATGTAAGCATGTGTAATGTCATGTTCAAGATGATGATGAGAACAAGTAATGAGTAATGTGAACATGAATTCATGATAACAATAGTTAAGGGATAATTTTGGCAGCATAAGGGCGCAATTTATACTTTAGTTCACTCTTTACATTAATGGCTTAAGTTTAGATTATAAATTACACTCACGAGAACAAGAGAAGAAAGGAAGTGCACGCTATCTCTAGGGAACTTCAATGGTACCACCAACTCGGTCTCCATGAGGGAATCCACGGAGTACGGGGAATTACGGAGGTCTTAGTGGAAATGTCGCTAGTCTACCAATACGGAATGACCGACAAAAAGCTTTCAATCCCCCAAGAAAGGGTTGCCTAGATGTGCAAGTGTGTAGTGAGTACGTGTCTCAATCCACAATCCATCGGTTTCAAACTTGCGGAAAACAATTTACATGATGGCATGAGATGAGCTATGCATTTAACTATTCATGGGTTTGCACTATTTTAAGATAACAATTAATCATTTAAGCAAGAAAGAATAGTAAGATAAGCAAATCACTAGTTGAATGAATGATCACATCATTAAAGAACAATTAGAATAGTCTTTACATTGTTATATCTTTATCATGGGTTACTGGCTTTTAGGTCATTAGACGGACTATACCATGCATATTAAGTACATATCTTGCAAGACTAACGTTGAACATTGTAAAAATAGGCCTCGGGTAGGCCTAGAAATCACGTCTTACAAAGTAGATGCTTTTCATAACACAGTGCACGGTCAAACACGTCCAACTGTGAAGACTATAAATCACGTCCACCTATGTGGCCGCCCTTAATGTTGAATCACGATGGGGTATCACGTCGCATTCATGAATTTCCTTTAATAAATCAATATAAAAATTCATCGAAATCCTTGGGCGGGAAAAACGTCTGAATCACGTCGGGGTTATCCATCGAGTATCGGACAGGCACTGAAGTCCACGCAGTGTGAAATCCCATGCGGACCGTTGACTGGTCAGACACTTAATCGCGTCGGACCTTACCACCATGTTTTACATAATCGCATTAGCCTTGGTTGGAATCGCGTCGCGTGGACGAACCGCGATTCAAACTTCAAACCAAAACGCAAGAAATAGGAACTGATCATCATGCAACGCTTATGTCACGTCCCGAGAATTACGCAGCGGATAGTATTAATTAATTCGAGTCGATATTTCGAGACGTGGACAGTCGGCAAATAAGCCTCTAGCTAGCACGCACTAAATGTGTATCAACACAACATCATAATAGGGCCCATATGTTGAACTCAATATAAATTGTATTCAAATCTCAACTCATTGTATTTCAAATAGAAACTATTACAGGACTAAAACTCAATGAAAGAAAAGTACATAATACTTCTCACTTCCTACTACATGTTCTACTCTCAAAACAAATTACTATAACTAGACTCATAGTTGGAACGCTCATCACTCGGACGCATTCCCATCCTCGACTTGCTCTTCCTCTTGAACTTCATTGTCACTAGATGGGGTAAAAGTAGGGAATGAGCAAACTAGCCCAGTAGAATTTATATCTCAATGTGCGGGCAATGATATAAGTGATTAACATTTTAGAACTAGGCAAATACGATGAATGATATGCAAGTACGAATAAAAACTCGTTAAAACATGATATCTAAAACAAGCTAGAGAGAGTGATTACGATAGAACAAGATTGGTGAACGAGATAGAACTAGCAATAGATCACTTTGCACAAGCAAGCAAGATTTCAATTGATGTCAAGAAACGCAAAATATCATTAATTGCATTAAATGCTGGATGGCCATATCACGCAAGCAAGCAAGCAAGATTTCACAAGCACGATCAAGTAACACTAATCAGGCACGTAGACACCAATGTACACCAAGAAAAGATCCATCAAGAATGTACACCAAGACACGTGTATGTGGATATGTATCTAACATTCAACAAGCAAGAAAGTACTCCAACGCAGATGCAACGCCAGTAATCATTATACCCCATGGTTAACAGTATATTATGACTCTCCGTCATTGGGGCTAGACTGGAGCGCTTGGACACACGCCGTGCCCTGTCAGCCATCTCATGAAAATTTTAAATGTAGATACCACAGTCATTAATAATGGCCAATGAGAGTTTCAATAAGTAAGCAGGTGTAATGTCATGTCCATGATGATGATGGGAACAAGTAATAGGTAATTGAACATGATTTCATGATAACAATGGTCAAGAGATAAATTCGGCAGCATAACGGTACAATTTATACTTTTGTTCAATCTTTACATTAATGGATTTAGTCTAGTTTGTAAGTCACACTCACGAGATCAAGAAGAGAAAGGAAGTGCACGCTATCTCCAGGGAACTTCAATGGTACAACCAACTCGTCGGCCATGTGGGAATCCATGGTCAGAGGAGATTTACGGAGGCCTTGGTGAAAAAGTCGCTAGTCTACCGATTCGGAATGACGGTAGAGAGTTTCCAATTTCCCAAGAAAAGGCTACCTAACAGTGCTAGTGTGTAGTGTAGTACGCGTGTCTCAATTCTCAAACCATCGGTCTCAAACTCGCAGGAAGCACTTGACAATATAACATGGAATAAAACTATGCACTTTAACAAGTCATGGTTTGCAAGATTTTATGATAACCATTATCATTTAAACGTGAAAGAACAGTATGAAGATTAAATCACAAGTAGCACGAATGGATCATAACATTTAAGGAGCACTTAGAATAGCATTCATGTAATTAAAGCTTTTTAAAGGGTTAATCGCTTTTAAGTCATTAAATAACAAGCATGTAATGCTCAGACCCAAGACATGCAACTTACACAGTAAATATCATATTTAAACAAATCTTGGGTATATGCGGAAAACTATGCATGAAAACACGTGGTTTCAGGTAAAGTTCTGAGATTGCGACATATCCCCTAAGGAAGGTGATAGGGCGTCAGATTGCGACAGGAGAAGGGCCGCGAAGAGATGGCTAGAAGGCGACAGGAGGTTGTGAAGAAGGCGACATGTCTGTCAGATCAGGCAGCCATATAGCGACATAGTACATGTCGCATTTCAGAAGGTGACAACAGGGCTGTCACAACAAGCCCTCTGAAAGCGACATATCGAGCCGTCGCGTTCACAGCGTCTGCGCCCGAGTCCGACATGTATCTGACATGCTCTTGGTTCAGACTACCATGATTTGACACAGGGTGATATTCATGAAATGCCTATATCTCTCTATATATTGACCTTTAGACAAAACTCATAACATAGAAAATGTCAAGGACATCTATTGGAAGAACTTTTGTGTTGTGGGCTGGGTCTGAATCTGTCTCTAATTGCATGAAATATAGGAAGAACGTGGGAAAGCCCTAAACATGCATGACTTCATAGCGACTTACATGTTAGACTTGTAACATGAGATCTACTGACATTTGCACAAAAAACGTCTAACATAAACGATGACAAGGACAACTAGTATAAGAACTTTGTTGTTGGGGTTTTAACCTAATTCGTTATTGAACCTTGTGAAAAACATGAGTAAGTGAAAGTTAAATGCAACCAGAAAATGCAGTATCATGCATGACTCTATTACGAAGTTTATAACTCTCTAAATAATGATCTTTAAGCAAAACATTTAACATGAAAGATGACCATATCGACTAATACAAGAACTTTCATGTTGGAGGCTTGACCTACTTCGGTCTTAAATCTCAAGCAAAACAGGAAGAACCTAAGGCTAACTGCAAACCCGAAAACACAGTATTATGCATGACTCTCTTACGGGGTTCATAACTCTCTAAATGAAGACTTTTAGATAAAACGTTGAACATGAAAAATGATTGTGACTACAAGTAGAAGAACTTTGATGTTGATGATTAGTCTAATCGGTCTCAAATTGTGTGAATAATAAGAAGAACGGGAAAGCTCTAACAGTGCGCGACTTTGGAAAATTGCTTATAATTCAAAATCTACTTAATGAAATTCGATGAAACCAGTGGGAAATGAAAGTTAACTTGATGCGCTACACATTGGTATAGGATATGTTAAGGTTGGCCCGAGAAAACCTACCTTTGGTTGACATCAAGAGAGTGGTTTGTGCAGGTCGTAGCAGACGAGAAGGGGAAGAAGAACGGCTTCTTGTGGTTGTTCCACAGCTCCTCAGCCACCAAGAGCTCCTCCACACGACCCTAGCAAGTTCTAAATTCGTTCCTAGGGTTTGGGTGAAGAGTATTTAAGTAACCATGGTATTTAGGAGTCCAATTATAACTAGGAAAGGAGGATTTCGGGATTGGCATGTTTGGTTTCCTATTTTTGATGATTTCCTCCTCCCTTTGAGTGGTGTGAGGCATTAGGAAATCTCCCCTCATAGTTAGGCACGAATTTGGGTTGCCATGAATGCATGATTGCATCTCAATCCAACTCTAATTGCCTCTTTTTAATTTCAGCTTATTTATGGTTACGAATTTCTATGTATTTTCTAGCTTTATTTGATTTTTGGGTCATATGTGGTCCATTGGCCCAATTATGATAATGGGTCATCAATATAAATGTTGGAAGTCTCTCCAACATTTTTATTAAATTTTTTATTGCGTCGTATTTTCGTGTTAACGGGTTTTCCGACTTGTTTCCTTATTTAGATAATCGATCGCAATACTCTTGAACCTCGCCCAAATGATTTTTATTGAATCAAATTTCTTGATGGGTCATTAGAGGATATTATTTGAAGTCCATAAATGATTTTTATTTAATTTTCTGACTCATCCGAGTACGTGTGATAATGGTTTTACGACTTATTCATGAATTACGATAATAAGTCGCGAAACACTTTAAACTTGGCTAATCTGATTTTTCTTGGCACAAATTTCTTTGTGAAACATTAGTAGTAATATTAAGGTTGATTTATAATTTTTACGGAATTTTCCGATGTGTTTTAGCACACACGATAATGGTACGTATGTTTTAAATACTCTGATATTATGGAAATTATTTATTTCCATTTATCTGAATTTTTTATGTAATTAAAATTTCCGGGGTGCTACACCCTCCCCCACTTAAGAGAATTTGGTCCCCAATTCATGTATAGAAAATTATCGTACAAGTGAGGCGTACTTACTTGTGAATAACTCTGGTATCTTTTGCGCATTGCTTCCTCGGTTTTCCACGTGTCGTCTTCATCCATGCGTTGATTCCATCGAATCCTTACTAGTGGAATAACTTTGTTCCTTAGTTGACGTAGTTCCCGGTCCACGATCTTAACTGGCTTCTCTTGATAGGTTCCGTCTTTGTTGAATTCCAGAAGCTCGTATTCTATGACATGCCATGGATCTCGTACATACTTCTTCAACATGGATATGTGAAACACATTGTGTATTCCATCCATTTGTGGTGGTAAAGCGAGACGATATGCCACCTCGCCGACTCTTTCGAGGATTTCGAAAGGCCCGACAAACCTTAGTGACAACTTGCTTTTAATACCAAATCGCCTGATCCCACGGCTGGAGATACTTTCAAAAATACATGTTCACCAACCTGAAACTCCAGGTCTCTTCTTCTGTTATCTGCATATGCCTTTTGTCTTTGCTGGGCCACTGCCATTCTTTCTTAATAAGCTTTACCTTCTCTGTGGTTTCTCTTATCATCTCAGGTCCTAGCATTTGTTTTTCGCCAACTTCATACCAACATATTGGAGATCGGCAACTCCTGCCGTAGAGTGCTTCAAATGGTGCCATTTGAATGCTAGCTTGATAGCTATTATTGTAGGCGAACTCCACAAGAGATAAGTGTTCATGCCAGCTACCTCCAAAATCTAGGATACATGCTCTAAGCATATCTTCAATCACTTGGTTGTTCTCTCCGTCTGACCATCTGTCTGTGGATGGAAAGCCGTGCTAAAGTTTAGTTTAGATCCCAAGGAGTAATGCAGTCCTTTCCAAAAGTGGGATGTGAACCTAGGGTCTCTATCAGACACGATAGACATCGGTACTCCATGTAATCGGACTATTTCCTTCACATACAACGCAGCCAAAACATCTACTGACCACTTATTCTTCACCGGCAAGAAGTGAGCCGACTTAGTTAAGCGATCGACAATAACTCAGATTCCATCGAATCCACCTCTAGATTTAGGTAGTCCGAAAATAAAGTCCATCCCTATGCCTTCCCATTTCCATGTCGGGATTTCTAGGGGTTTGAGTTTACCTGCGGGTCGCAAGTGTTCTGCCTTGACCTTTTGACATGTCAAGCATCGGGTGACATATTCCGCCACTTCTCTTCTCATATTAGGCCACCAAAAGCTTCTTTTCAAATCTTAATACATCTTGGTAGTTCCAGGATGGATGGTATACCTGGTCTTGTGAGCCTCATCCATAATCATTTTCTTTGTCTCTACATGTCGGGTACACAGACTCGATCCCGGAACAATAGTCTTCCATTTTCAGTCAATGAGAAATCCGACCTCTGGTCTAGATTAGCCCTAATCTCTACAAGTACAGGGTCATTACTTGGAGTTGTGATGTCCTCCAGTAGTGTAGGTTGTGCCCTAGTACTAGCAACAAGACATCCCTTCTCTTTGATGTCAGCATCAATATTTAACTTGGCGAAGTCTTCTAACAACTTCCATTCGTTCACCATTAAACTTGATAGTGTGATCTGGCATTCTACTTAGAGCATCTGCCACAGCATTTGCTTTTCCGGATGATATTGAATGTGAAGTCGAAGTCTTTGAGATACTCCAACCACCTCCGCTGTCTCATATTCAAGTCCTGCTGAGAAAACAGATACTTCAAGCTTTTATGGTCAGAAAACACAATGAATTTCTCACCATATAGATAATGATGCCATATTTTTAAGGCGAAGACTACAGCCGCTAGCTCCAGATCATGTACAGGGTAATTGTCCTCATGCTTCTTCAATTGTCTGGACGCGTAGCATATAACTTGCCCATTCTGCATCAGCACACAGCCAAGGCCGATCCCGGATGCATCGGTGTATACTTCGAAACTACCTCCAGCGACTGGCAGTGTTAGTAAGGGTGCTGAGGTAAGGTGCTCTTTCAATGCCTTGAAACTTTCTTCACATTCCTCAGTCCACGTAAATGGATTCTCCTTCCTGGTAAGCGGGTTAATGGTACAGCTATTTTCGAGAAATCCTAATGAAGCGACGATAATAGCCAGTAAACCCAGAAAGCTTCTAATCTCCGAACAGTTGTCGGCCTGTCCAGTTCTTTACCGCCTCCACCTTCGAGGATCTACAGAGATTCCCTCCTTGGATTGATGTGGCCAAGGAAAGACACTCTTCCATCCAGAACTCACACTTACTTGTTGGGTTGAATGCAAATTCATATCATTTCCCTCCTATTTTTGATGATGACAAGAAGTGTTCTTAAAGCAATTTAATTGAAGCATGTCAAAAACATCATACCTGAAATTCATGTTCAAAAAGTATTTTGCAAATCACATTTATAATTTATAGTCATGATAAATCATTAACTAATGATATAGTGTTTATTTTTCAGGTACAAACATTTTTATGCAAAAGATGTGTCGACACACCCATCAATGGTGTCGACACATCAACACAGATTCAAAGAGAAATTGTGTAAAAATGTCAAGAGTGTGTCGACACATGTCAAGAGTGTGTCGACACGAGTGGCAGTTTTCCAGAGATCAAGGGTACCCAGGTCGACACACTCCCAGGGCAGGTCGACACTAGACCCAGTTCCCAGAACAGCCAGTTTGAGGAATTGGGACAGCAAGTCGACACACTCAAGAGCAGGTCGACACGGGACCTTTCTCCCAGAACAGATTTTTATCTTTGGGACAGTGTGTCCACACAACCACCAGGGCAGGTCGACACACTACGGAAACTTTTCATCCTAAGAGCTGATGGCTGCCATGTGTCCTTCTAGGGCGATCAGAATCTTTCTTGGAAAGCGTGCCCTTGTACCCCAAAAGGGTATCTTTGGAATCCTAAGGGTATAAAAGGTCCTTTTTGGCCTGCCTTCGAAAGAAACAACTGACCCAACTCTCTCAGTGCCTCCAAGAAGCTCCTGGCGGCCAGAAGAGCTCGTGTCTCCTTCCTCTGCTCTCCAATTGCTTCTAGAAGACCAATTCCCACCAATTCAAGGTGTGGGAATTGGATTTGAGCCTGAAGATTCCTCTGAAGCATTCCAAGGAGGCAGTTCCTGTAGAAGACTTTGTTGGTGAAGAATTCGAGGAAGATCCAACTTCTCAAATTGCAGAGCATCGTTTTGGACTTCAAGCTTCACATGCTTCTTCCCAATTCAAGCCTCTACAAGGGAGTACACTGAAGAACGAAGACTTTCAATTCAACTTAATTTCTCTTCTGTTCTTCTGAGATATCTTTTGGGATTATGCAAGTACTTCTGCATAACTCTCTTTAGAGTTCTCAAACTTTGACTAGATCTATTGCTAGAGGATCTCATCTTAAGTTGGTGTCTAGCAGTCTTAGTGTGAGCCTTGTGCTCAGGTTCTTGTGAGCCGTTGTGCTCAGTGTTGAGTTGTCAACTCAAGTGTGGTTGAGCAGTCTTGCTCAGTTGTTCTAGAGTAGTCTTGCTCTAGAAGTGGTGTGAGTTGTAAGCTCTTCAGTGTTGGAGTTGTCAGGCTCCAGTGGGTGTGTTACACAGTTGTGTTAGTGAATCCTCACGGGTTTGAGGGGGATGTAGGAATCACATGGGTGATTTCTGAACCACCTAAAATCCTTGTGCTTTGTTTTCTGTGGTTTGACTGATTCATCCGCTAGATGCTTGCATAGGATTCGTTTTAATTCACTTAATCAACTTGATTCACATCTAAGTTTTTCAACCCACTCCAATCTAATCAGATCAGTAGCTTTTCACTGATAACATTGCCTCTGATTCTAATAGTTTAAAATTATTTAAGCTTCCGCAAAGGGCTAAGATCTATTCATCCCCCCTTCTAGATCTTTTCACACATTTATTTCGATCTTCATTACTAAGTTTGGCATAGAGTTGATTGTCTCTAAGCACTTGTAGAGCCATCTTCAAGTGTTCTTCGTGTTCTTCTTTGGATTTGGAGTAAATAAGGATGTCATCGATGAACACCACTATAAACTGGTCCAAGTATGGCCTATAATATTATTCATAAGTTGCATGAAGCCGCTGGAGCATTTGTTAAGCCAAACGGCATAACTACGAACTCATAGTGACCATATCTACTTTGGAATGCAGACTTATGAATATCCTCCTCCTTTATTCTTAGTTGATGTAGCCTGACCTTAGATCTATCTTGGAGAAATGTTGTGCGCCAGAGATTTGATCAAACAGTTCATCAATGCGGGGTAGTGGATACTTGTTCTTTATTGTCAACTGGTTCAACTGAGGTAATCAATGCATAGCCTCATTGTCCCGTCCTTCTTTCTGACAAATAGCACTGGCGCTCCCCATAGGGATGTGCTAGGCCTGATAAAACCTTGATCTAGTAATTATTGGATTTGTCTCTTTAACTCCTGCAATTCAACCGGGACATATGGTACGGGGCTTTTGAAACAGGGGCTGCCCCAGGGAGTAACTCAATGGTGAAGTTTACCTCCCGCTCAGGTGGTATACCAGGTAATCCTCTGGAAATACATCAGGATAGTCCCTGGCTATTGGAATGTCTTCTAGGGTTGGTTTCTTTTTCAGTTGCCAAGACAGAAACTAGGAACATCACAACCCTATTTGATCAGCTTAGAAGCCTTTAAGGAGGAGATCAAGATAGGGTGTTTGTGATAGCGGGTGCCAAGTAGTGATAAAGTTGGAAGGTTTGGTCTTTTAAATTGACCCTCCTATGGCGGCAGTTTACATCAGCATCATATTTAATTAGCCAATCCACACCCAGAATGGCATCATAACCCTTCATGTCTAAACAGATAAGGTTGGCAGGGAGATTGTGTCCCCCAATTATAGTTTCGCATTTCGGCAAGTAGTGAGTGAGTTCAGATTCTGAGCCTAGTGGAGAGGCTACAGTGATCTTGGATTTCAAGGGTACAGGTTTGACAGGTAGAGTTGCAGCAAATGCGGTGGAAATAAATGAATAAGCCGCTCCAGTATCAATAAGCACAAATGCGGGTTGAGAGTGTATGGAAATGGTACCTTCCACCATACCCCCTTCGTCGGGTAGATCAGCTTCTATGACCGCATTAAGGCGTCCCTGACGCCGTGGTACATTTTGGCTCTTCCGGCTGGTCCTTCAGCATAGGACAATCTGGAATACGGTGGTCACGACCACCACATCTCAAGCATGCCCCGAGTTTCTTCCAGCATTCCTCAGCTCGGTGTCCTGGTTTATCACAGAACTTGTAATTTTCAGTCAACTACCTACCTTCCACTTTGACTCTTTTATCTCCCGTAGCATCTTTTCCAGCATTTGCCTCTTGTTGTTGTTGTTAATGTTGTTATTGTTGCTACGAAACGTTGGAACAGTGTTAGGTGCTCCCTTCTTGACAAAGACCGGCTTAGAGTTGTCCTTGCCCTTATGCCATCCACTTGGCCATGGTGTCTTCCCAGCTGAGCTCTTTGGACCATCTCAGTGTAAGTTTGAATATTGTGTGGTCCGAGCCTTTCAATGAACATTGGCCTGAGCCCATCCATGAATCGGTTGGCTTTCAGCCTTTCTGTGCCCATAAGATGTGGGGCATACACTGCCAGACGAACAAACTGAGCTTCATACTCAGCCACAGACATGCTCTTTTGCTTTAGTGCAACAAACTCTGCTGCCTTCTTCTCCTTCACTCTCTCAGAGAAATATTTCCTCGGAATATCTCCAGGAATCCGGCCCACTCTAGTTCTTCTATGTTTGGTAGGTGGGCCGACGTGGCCTTCCACCATGCTCGAGCATCTTTAGTAAATTGGAAAGTGGCTAGTACCACCTTCTCCCTATTAGTGCATTGCATTACTTGGAAGATCCTTTCTATTTCTTCCTGCCAGTTTCTGCGCTCGTCTAGGTCAGGGGATCCAGAGAAACGAGGAGGGTTTAAAGTCCTAAAATTCCGGTGCAGATCACCGGCTCCATTCCTTGCAGCTTAGCTTGTTTCCCGCCTGAACCACATTCTGCAGGGCCTGAGTCAACCCAGCCACGGTTTCTTGCATAGCTTGCCATTGGTTACGAGCCATTGCAGTTGAGTGAGAGAGTTATGAGGGTTCCTGAGAAAAAGAATGGAAACCAATTAATGTCTCTAGATTTATTTTAAGATTCAATGGGTAGGAGTGTTTAATTCCTTCTAACATATTCCCAGTCTCTACCCATTCTCACCAGGTACATATTAAATTTTCATGACCTAGGTTCCATAGGTATCTCCTATTCTGAACATATCCTATTTTGTATTCCTAGGCTCTGATACCACTAAACTGTCACGTCCCGAGAATTACGCAGTGGATAGTATTAATTAATTCGAGTCGATATTTCGAGACGTGGACAGTCGGCAAATAAGCCTCTAGCTAGCACGCACTAAATGTGTATCAACACAACATCATAATAGGGCCCATATGTTGAACTCAATATAAATTGTATTCAATCTCAACTCATTGTATTTCAAATAGAACTATTACAGGACTAAGACTCAATGAAAGGAAAGTACATAATACTTCTCACTTCCTACTACATGTTCTACTCTCAAAACAAATTACTATAACTAGACTCATAGTTGGAACGCTCATCACTCGGACGCATTCCCATCCTCGACTTGCTCTTCCTCTTGAACTTCATTGTCACCTAGATGGGGTAAAAGTAGGGAATGAGCAAACTAGCCCAGTAGGATTTATATCTCAATGTGCGGGCAATGATATAAGTGATTAACATTTTAGAACTAGGCAAGTACGATGAATGATATGCAAGTACGAATAAAACTCGTTAAAACATGATATATAAAACAAGCTAGAGAGAGTGATTATGATAGAACAAGATTGGTGAACGAGATAGAACTAGCAATAGATCACTTTGCACAAGCAAGCAAGATTTCAATTGATGTCAAGAACGCAAAATATCATAATTGCATTAAATGCAGGATGGCCATATCACGCAAGCAAGCAAGCAAGATTTCACAAGCACGATCAAGTAACACTAATCAGGCACGTAGACACCAATGTACACCAAGAAAAGATCCATCAAGAATGTACACCAGGACACGTGTATGTGGTTATGTATCAAACATTCAACAAGCAAGAAAGTACTCCCAGCGCAGATGCAACGCCAGTAATCATTATACCCCATGGTTAACAGTATATTTATGACTCTCCATCATTGGGGCTAGACTGGAGCCCTTGGACACACGCCGTGCCCTGTCAGCCATCTCATGAAAATTTTAAATGTAGATACCCCCAGTCATTAATAATGGCCAATGAGAGTTTCAATAAGTAAGCAGGTGTAATGTCATGTCCATGATGATGATGGGAACAAGTAATAGGTATTGAACATGATTTCATGATAACAATGGTCAAGAGATAAATTAGGCAGCATAACGGTACAATTCATACTTTTGTTCAATCTTTACATTAATGGATTTAGTCTAGTTTGTAAGTCACACTCACGAGATCAAAAGAGAAAGGAAGTGCACGCTATCTCCAGGGAACTTCAATGGTACAACCAACTCGTCGGCCATGTGGGAATCCATGGTCAGAGGAGATTTACGGAGGCCTTGGTGAAAAGGTCGCTAGTCTACCGATTCGGAATGACCGGTAGAGAGTTTCCAATTTCCCAGAAAAGGCTACCTAACAGTGCTAGTGTGTAGTGCGGTACGCGTGTCTCAATTCTCAAACCATCGGTCTCAAACTCGCAGGAAGCACTTGACAATATAACATGGAATAAAACTATGCACTTTAACAAGTCATGGTTTGCAAGATTTTATGATAACCATTATCATTTAAACGTGAAAGAAGTAGGAAGATTAAATCACAAGTAGCACGAATGGATCATAACATTTAAGGAGCACTTAGAATAGCATTCATGTAATTAAAGCTTTTTAAATGGGTTATCGCTTTTAAGTCATTAAATAACAATCATGTAATGCTCAGACCCAAGACATGCAACTTACACAGTAAATCATATTTAAACAGATCTTGGGTATATGCGGAAAACTATGCATGAAAACACGTGGTTTCAGGTAAAGTTCTGAGATCGCGACATATCCCTATAAGGAAGGCGACAGGGCGTCAGATTGCGACAGAGAAGGGCCGCGAAGAGAGGCTAGAAGGCGACATGGGGTTGTGAAGAAGGCGACATGTTTGTCAGATCAGGCAGCCATATAGCGACATAGTACATGTCGCATTTCAGAAGGCGACAACAGGCTGTCGCAACAAGCCCTCTGAAAGCGACATATCGAGCCGTCGCGTTCACAGGGTCTGCGCCCGAGTCCGACATGGATCTGACATGCTCTTGGTTCAGACTACCATGATTTGACACAGGGTGATATTCATGAAATTCCTATATCTCTCTATATGTGATCTTTAGACAAAACTCACAACATAGAAAATGTCGAGGACCCTATTGGAAGAACTTTTGTGTTGTGGGCTGTCTGAATCTGTCTCTAATTGCATGAAATACAGGAAGAACATGGGAAAGCCCTAAACATGCATGACTTCATAGCGACTTACATGTTAGACTTGTAACATGAGATCTACTGACATTGGACAAAATGTCCAACATAAAAGATGACAAGGACAACTAGTATAAGAACTTTGTTGTTGGGGTTTTAACCTAATTCGGTCTTGAACCTTGTGAAAAACATGAGTAAGTGAAAGTTAAATGCAACCAGAAAATGCAGTATCATGCATGACTCTATTACGAAGTTTATAACTCTCTAAATAATGATCTTTAAGCAAAACATTTAACATGAAAGATGACCATCGACTAATACAAGAACTTTCATGTTGGAGGCTTGACCTACTTCGGTCTTAATATCAAGCAAACAGGAAGAACCTAAGGCTAACTGCAAACCCGAAAACACAGTATTATGCATGACTCTCTTACGGGGTTCATAACTCTCTAACTAAAGACTTTTAGACAAAACGTTGAACATGAAAGATGATCGTGACTACAAGTAGAAGAACTTTGATGTTGATGATTTAGTCTAATTCGGTCTCAAATCGTGTGAATAATAAGAAGAACGGGAAAAGCTCTAACAGTGCGCGACTTTGGCAAAACGCTTATAATTCAAAATCTACTAAATGAAATTCGATGAAACCAGTGGGAAATGAAAGTTAACTTGATGCTCCACACATTGGTAGGATATGTTAAGGTTTGGCCCGAGAAAACCTACCTTTGGTCGACTTCAAGAGAGTGGTTTGTGCAGGTCGCAGCAGATGAGAAGGGGAAGAAGAACGGCTTCTTGTGGTCGTTCCACAGCTCCTCAGCCACCAGAGCTCCTCCACACGACCCTAGCAAGTTCTAAATTCGTTCCTAGGGTTTGGGTGAAGAGTATTTAAGTAACCATGGTGTTTAGGAGTCCTATTATAACTAGGAAAGAGGGTTTCGGATTGGCATGTTTGGTTTCCTATTTTTGATGATTTTCTCCTCCCTTTGAGTGTGTGAGGCATTAGGAAACCTCCCCTCATAGTTAGGCACGAATTTGGGTTGCCATGAATGCATGATTGCATCCCAATCCAACTCTAATTGCCTCTTTTTAATTTCAGCTTATTTATGGTTACGAATTTCTATGTATTTTCTAGCTTTATTTGATTTTTGGTCATATGTGGTCCATTGGCCAATTATGATAATGGGTCATCAATATATAATGTTGGAAGTCTCTCCAACTTTTTATTAAAAATTTTATTGCGTCGTATTTTCGTGTTAACGGTTTTTCCGACTTGTTTCCTTATTTAGATAATCGATCGCAATAACTCTTGAACCTCGCCCAAATGATTTTTATTGAATCAAATTTCTTGATGGGTCATTAGAGGATATTATTTGAAGTCCATAAATGATTTTTATTTAATTTTCTGACTCATCCGAGTACGTGTGATAATGGTTTTACGACTTATTCATGAATTACGATAATAAGTCGCGAAACACTTTAAACTTGGCTAATCTGATTTTTCTTGGCACAAATTTCTTTGTGAAACATTTAGTAGTAATATTTAGGGTTGATTTATAATTTTTACGGAATTTTCCGATGTGTTTTAGCACACACGATAATGGTACGTATGTTTTAAATACTCCGATATTATGGAAATTATTTATTTCCATTTATCTGAATTTTTTATGTAATTAAAATTTCCGGGTGCTACAGCTATAAGTCTCTATCCACTGACATTTAGACAACCTCTCAACATGAACATGACGAGGACATCTAGTAGAGGACTTCCATGTTGGGGGTTAGATCTATTCGGTCTCAAATTGCTGCAACACATGAAGACGTAAAAAGACCTAACAGCGTGACTCTTGGAAAACACTTTAACTCAGATGTACTCAATGAAATTCGATGAAACCACTTGGACATGAAAGTAGACTCGATTCTCTACACATTGGTGTATGATTTATTAAGATTTGGCTCGAGAAAACCTACCGTTTGAGTTATAGAAGTCACATTTTTCCAGAAAACCCGCGTTCAGACCACTTGGAGGAGAACGCTTACTCCACCCGATCTAGTGAATGAAAAATAGTCAAACAGGTGGGAATTGGAAATAGACGCAACCCTCTTTCCAGGGGTATAAGTCTTGCAAGGTCTGGTTAGGGTTTGGCCTACCTTTGGTCGACTCCAATATGAGCTATCTACATAGATTGATGCAGAATGCAGCAGAGAAGAAGCTCCAAGTTGGGGCAGTTTCCTCCTCCTTGGGGTGCTCAAGAACAGCCTCCCATGACCCCAACAATATGTATTTGCATCCCCTAGGTTTCATAGCATGTATATTGCATCTAGTGCGTTTTAGAAGTCCCATTGGGTGAAGGAAAGGCAAGGTGCGGTTTTGGCATTCCACCTTCCATATTTTGGTGATTTCTCACCCCATTAGAGTGTGTAAGACTTTAGGAAACCTCCAACCATGGTTAGCCCCGAAATTGGAATGCCAAGAAAGCCTAATTGCCTGGGATTTACCCTAATTACCTCCTTCCATTTTCAACTTAATTAGGGTTATGAATTTCTGGGTATTTTTCTTGCTCCATTTGATTCTTGGGCCAAAAGTGATCCATGGCCCAATACCAATAATGGGTCATCAATATATAATGTTGGAAGTCTCACCAACATGTTTATTTAATTTATGATCATGTTATATTTCCGTGTTAACAGTTTTCCGACTTAGTTTCCTAATTAGATAATTTGTCACAATGTGACGTACACTTGGTCAATCGGATTTTTCGTTGCATGAATTTCTTCGTGGAACATTTAGGATAATGTTTGGGGTTGATTTATATTTTCACAGAATTTTCCGATGTGTTCTTGCACATACGATAGTGGTATGTATGTTTTAAATACTACGATAATATGGAAATCATTTATTTCCATTTATTCAAATTTTTATTTAATAAATTTTCCGAGGTGCTACATACCTCTTTTTGCCTTCTATTTGTATTTCCTGCAGATAGCTAGAAATAGAAGGTTAGGTATTTTTCTTTCATTGCAGAAGGAGGAATCCTTTTTTGCCTTATGTCCATGTTTTCCTGCTGATAGCCTTATGTAAGAGCTTTTTATCTATCAGAGAAATGACAAGATAAGAGTTAGAAAGTCATTTGAATTTTCAATGGGCGCAAAAGGCATTTTGAAACCCAATCGGTGTGAGTCATAACAACAATCGATATGAGATTATATTTATAACACCAATCGATAGAAATAGAGAGGCAATCGATGTTTGCTTAAAGGCAATCAATATGAAACAACTATAATCGATGTGTGAAGGCAGTCGATGTCTAAGGCAATCGATGTTTAAATGAGGCAATTGATGTGAATGAAGGGCAATCGATGTTTGACTGAAGAGCAATCGATATTCAAATAAGTAATCGATGTTTAAGTCAATCGATGTAAAAGACAATCGATGTTTGATGACAATCAATGTTCTAAGGCAATTGATGTTTCAGACAATCGATGTTTAAGTGAAAAGCAATCGATGTTTAAGACAATCAATGCAGAGCTTCGACTGGAATCAAATACAATGCAATCAGTGGAAGTGGAACTTCAGATATGATGAAGTGTAACTTCATATATGACGAAGTGGAACTTCGTATAAAACAGATCATAATGATGTCGATCGAATTGAAGCTTTGGATATGACGAAGTAGAACTTCATATATGACGAAGTGAACTTCAGATGTACATAAATTTATGTTGTTGGTCGAAGCAGAAACACACAGTCAGTCGAAGTGAACTTCAATATAACTTTGGATATGACGAAGTTAGCTTCGTATATACGAAGTAGGACTTCGATTGATCATGATTAAAAGCATGCATGATGAAGTGCCAACTTCGGATATGACGAAGTTAGCTTCGTATATGACAAAGTAAGCTTCAACTAAACATGATAAAAACATACATGACGAAGTTGAGCTTCAGATAAAACATGTTATTCTTATGCATAGATATTCTTAAAAAATAGTAATAAATATATTCATGTTATATGATAATCATGAGGTTTTGTTATCATGAAAATAAAAGGATAAAATATAGGAGTGGTTCAACAATCTCCCCTTTTTTGGTGATGACAAAAGTCATGTGAATTTTCAACAAAAATTCAATACAACTAACGAACAAAAAATTCATAACATAAAATACTCTCCCCCTTTTTGTCAATAACTAAAAAGGAAGGATCTTATCATTTGTATTATCCCATTAAGGAATATTCTTACCATTATGAAGGAGAGGGGTTCAACAATACTTGAATGAAATATCTTCTCCCTCTTTTACTTGCTCCCCCTGAATGTGAGGCTCCCCTTAGTTGATGCTCTCTTGCAAATCTTCATAAATTACTTTTGCCTATCGACCAATTGTCATCATCTGTAGACATCTTCTTGTTGATTTCTTGATATATTCATTTGTTATTGTGTGGGGGGTCTTCAAGAGTATTTGTTGTTTTGACCTATAAAGAGGCAAAAATTCTGGCAAGGTTATTTGTAACACTCCAAAATTTAATCTATTAAAAATTTAAGAAAAATATCAAATGAATAAAATGTTCAAATAAAAAATAAAACAAAATCATAGTTAAACCTCTAAGATGTGGAGTCAACCATTTAAATCATATTGGGCCAAAACAACTTATTGGACCAAAGGGTAGAACCCAATGACATTAAAATCCCAAATAACCCTAATTGAGTAGAAAATAGAAATGGGCAATTAGGGCAAAAGCAAAGGCAATTAGTTATACTTAGCAACCCAAATTCATGCCTAACCATACTAGGAGGTTCCTAATAGCTCACACACTCCAATTAGGAGGAGAATCCTCAAATCTTGGAAGGTACCAAGCTAAAACCGCAACCCTTATTTCCTAGTTGTAATAGGACTACTAAAAACCCTAAACACTTAATACTCTTCCTAAGACCCTTGGTATGAGTTTACCATTAGTTGGGGTCATGAGGAGAACTGCTTGAGCACCATAGGAGGAGGAGATTGCCCCCAACTTGAGCCATCTTTCCCTACCTGCGTTCTGCAACGATCTACAGAGGACATCTCTTATAACCAACCAAAGGTAGGTGTTCTCAGGCTTAACTAAACGTAGCATATACCAATGGAAAGAGCATTGAGTCTAGTTTCATATGCATCTATTTTCCCCAATTTTCATGAACCATGCTAGTCGTATTAAGCATTTTCCAAGAGTCTCGCTTGTTTAGAGCGTTTCGTGTTCTTACTGTGATTCATGCAAACCGAGGCCAAATTAGGTCAAACCAAAATTGTAGTTCTCTTCTATTCGTTGTCCTTAACACATTTCATGTTCAAAGTTTTGTCCAAAGACCTCTGTATTTTGAGTTATAGGTCATCATGAGGAACTTCACTATTTTCTTTGTTTTCGGGCAAGATCCATAAACACGACTACTCCAGTCGTCGCATTCCTCACTGCATGAACGCAACTGCCACGTTTCTATAAAAGGCGACAGAATATTCCATCACGTTTACCTGTTGACCTGACCATTCTAACACATAAAACTATGTGTCGTATAGGTTTTAGTGCCCTTCAAGAACGTGACCTACCATGCTGTCATGATTTGACTATTTTCCCGTCCTCGTTTCTTGCACTATTTTTATATTCAGATTGTGAAAACATCTCTTGAACGCGATGTATCGAGATGTCGCAATTCAAAGTCATAGCGACCCATTGACCGTCGCTTTATGAACGCGACTGATAGAGCTGTCGCATTTTAAATATTATAGCGACATATCGGCCTATCGTGATATGAAGGCGACGGACCAGTCCATCGCGATTTAGTGATTTCACCCCGATCCATGTTTTTGACTGTGTACAGTGTTTTGAATTGCCACATCTGAACCCGTCGGGATTTGAAGGCCAACCCAAGACTGTTTTCTTTAGTTGTATAGTCAACCATGTGCATGTCTTACTGTTATATCATGTCATTTAGTTATTCAATGGCCTAAAAGTTATCAACCTACATGAAATCTATAAGAATATGAATCTCTATTCTAAGTGTTCTTAATGATTGCTTGTTTCCATCGACCATGAGAATGCTATGTGATATGTTCTTACTCTATCTTGATGATAATTGAAAGTGCTACATGTTAAAACTACAGAACTCATATGATAGTCTTAATTTCTTAGACCATGTCATGTCTTCTTGTTAAAAGCTTTATGTCTTGTTTTAAACCGATGGATTGTGATATTGAGACACGTTCTACACGACACATTGCACATATAGGCAGCCCTCTCTTGGAGAATTGGAAACTCTCGGCCAGTCATCCGTATCGATAGACTAGTGATCTTTTCTCTAAGACCTCCGTAATTCTTCGTACTCTGTGGATTCCTCATAGAGGCGGAGTTGGTTGTACCATTGAAGTTCTCAGAAGATAGAAAGCACCTATGTTCTTATCTACTTCTCATGAGAGTGATTTGATTATATTGAACCAAGCCATTAAATGTAAAGATTGAACTAAAGTAATTAAGCTGTTATGCTGCCGAAATTTACTCCGGATCATGTCCACTTGCTTTGTTCCTTATAATCATTGACATGATCTTTAGTTCATAATTGTCCATTGCTTGAAAATCATGTTGGCCATAAATGAATGAATGGAATGACCAGAAATTATTAGAACTTCGGTTTAAACTATGCCTGTGCAAATAAGGGACTAGTATGATCCTAGGCGGAGCACCTGAAATACTTATAATCGCGAGAGTATATGATCCATTGAGGTGTCTGGCAATCACCTAATTGAATTCAAGATTGATCTACGTAATTTCCACATTGTTATTGAATGATTGAATGATTGATTGAGCTGTATATGTGAAATGGCCAAATCTATATACATGTCCTTGTTATTGAGTCCAATATGTCATTGTCTATTGGAATTCTAAGGAATTCAACTTGAGATTCCATTGTACATGCTATAGATTATTGAATCTCTTCTATTTGACAAATGATCATATTGTCATCTGTTCCATTGTTAAACGTTCCTTCTCACATGATAAATGTCACTGGATTTGTTTCCTAAATCATTTCGTCCATGTTATATTTTGGAATTGTCCATATCGTTATCATGATCATCTTGCCATAAGTACTGCATGCTAGTATCTTGCCTAATAAATGTTAATTCATGTAAAGTATGCCCGCACCATAAGATATAAATCCTACTAGGTGTTAGTGCGCTCACACCTGCTTTTCATAACATTTCAGGAGATGACTGAGAATGTAGAGCATGATGGGGCTGGGGAAGAGTGATGAGATTCTCAAAGTATACCTGTCAATATAGCCAGATGCCAGCATGTTAGATTTCATAGAGTCTGTAATAGCTAGTTATTTCATTGTGTCAATGTACTTTGAAATACAATAATGGGCCCTATGTTTGGTTCTATTAGGTAAGGTTGTAAGTTAGTATTGATGGAAATAAATAAAGAATTATTTAGCTGGCACTATTATTGTCTCAATTCTTTTGTTATACTTAGATGTCGCTCTGAATTACTCGATTGTGATACTCGTACTCATATCGCTTATGCTCTCGATATTTATTTCCGTTGCTAAATTTCGAGGCATGACAATATTAGTCATTGTAGTTTTAAAAGAAATAAATGTAATTTTAAACAAAAATTAAAAATTAAGGATGACTACTTCCTCTTTAGATTGGAATGAAGTGAAGAGTTGGTAGTCACTAATCGGAGCTTTTGAGCATCCCTAACCATACCCATTTGAATGTCTTTTTGATGTTTTGTTCATCAAGAGCGGATTGACATTCTCTTTATCTTCTTCTGTACTAGAGCTGTCTGAGGAGTTCTTTTCTGAAGGTGTTGCTTGAAACTTATGTGCCTTATCCTCAACTTCTCCATCATCAGAAGCTTCTTTAACACTTACCTCTTTAGGGATATCCTTTTTGAGAAAAAGCTGAGGCTCCCCCTTAATCTAAGGTTCCTCCTTTATATCTTCTTCTTCATGTGGAAGGATCATCTTGAGCTTCTTCAGAAATTTGAGCACCAGTGTCCTCCTTGTCTTGAACTTTGACCATTATGGGTTCTCCTTCATATGTGAGCTTCAGTTTGTCCCACATATCTTTGGCTATTTTGCACACTAATATCCTGTTGAATTTTTGCTTGGATAGTGCATATGACATGAACTTCTTGGCCTTGCTATGTAGGGATATCTTCTTTATATCTTCAGCTATCCATTCTTCCTTGGGCTTAGATATGAGGAAATCACCCTCTTCGATGATGCTCCATAGTAGATTGTCACAGCCTTGTAGGAAGAATTCCATCCTTATCCTCTAGTAGGTGTAATCGACATCACAGAGTGGAGGCAGGAAGATGGATTGGCATTCTGCAAATTCTTGAACTATCATTTGATCTTTGCTTTAAGATCGTTAGATCTTCTTGATTTTCAGAGACCAAGGCTCTGATACCACTTCTTGGCCCACTTGATAGCAGCAAGGATAGGGATAGCCTAGAGAGGGGGGGGGTGGTGAATAGGTTATCTGAAAATACCAATAAAAATCACAACTTGAAAACTTTGGTTGGTGAATGTAGTTGTGTACAGTAGAGAGTAGTAGTGCGAA
The DNA here is from genome assembly GCA_014218235.1 of Colocasia esculenta. Lineage (NCBI taxonomy): Eukaryota > Viridiplantae > Streptophyta > Magnoliopsida > Alismatales > Araceae > Colocasia > Colocasia esculenta. The sequence goes on along the minus strand of CM024756.1, from coordinate 116,349,243 downwards.
AGCAATTTAAACAAACAATCGCACAAATGAACCCAAAGATTTATCTTTGTTCGGCCATTCCAAATGGAAGTCCTACGTCCAGCCCCCAAGCAAACTCTTAGGATTTCACTAATCCACCAAGCAACCTTGGTCTTCCCTTAAACAAGGGGCGTACAACACCCAGCACCCCAGTTGTGATGACCAAACTGTCCCCATAATAAATATTTCCATTATTTATATATTAATTTTGATGATTAACAAAATAACACTAATGGATTACTTGAGCCTTAAGTACAGGAAATAAAAGAAAAATGAAAGTTCAAGACAATCTGGTAAGTCTCATCACTTCTATCCAAGTCTTTGTATCGACTTCTTTGATAAGCAGAACGATTTCCTCTTTGACCGGAAAACTCAAAACAAATCGATATCGTAACGATTTCTTTAGATCTCGCAACGACTCTCTAGCCGTAACGATTTCTTTAGACCTCGTAACGATTTCTTTAGAACTCGCAACGACTCTCTAGCCGTAACGATTTCTTTAGACCTCGTAACGATTTCTTTAGAACTCGCAACGACTCTCTAGCCGTAACGATTTCTTTAGACCTCGTAACGATTTCTTTAGAATTCGCAACGACTCTATAGTCATAACGATTTCTTTAGACCTCGTAACGATTTCTTTAGAATTCGCAACAACTCTATAGTCATAACGATTTCTTTAGACTTCATAACGATTTCTTTAGAGTTCATAACAATTTCTTCACTGATCATAACGCCTTGCTTTGTATAACGATTTCGTATAACGATTTCCTTACAACTTGACAGTCATAACGATTTCGTGTAACGATTTCCTTACAACTTGACAGTCATAACGATTTCGTATAACGATTTCCTTACAACTTGACAGTCATAACGATTTCGTGTAACGATTTCCTTACAACTTGACAGTCATAACGATTTCGTATAACGATTTCCTTACAACTTGACAGTCATAACGATTTCGTGTAACGATTTCCTTACAACTTGACAGTCATAACGATTTCGTGTAACGATTTCCTTACAACTCGATAGTCATAACGATTTCATAAGTCAGCAAGATTCTTTTTATCGAATTTCTTGATGCATCAGTATAATGCCTTTTAATAGCGTTGAAAAGTCAAAGTCATATCTTGTCCGTTGACTGCTATGCATTAAATGCTCTCTGATCGTATCTCCCATGCATGCAGACAATATCTTCCATTTCTATGCTACTCTGTCTACGTACTTTTTTAGACAAAAAGGAGCTTTGCTATATACTGCAATATCTGTTCCATCTCAACTAACAATAGACAGCAGTCTTAGCTGTCCTCTATTATTGATGATATGCTTACAGATATCTGACAAGACTCATCTGGACATCGTTGGACACAAGATACAAAGTTCTATGACATCTCTTTGGCGTGTACACAAGGATAAAAGACTGACGATCAGAAGCTTCCTCAGTGACCAGTCTAACGTACACAAGGATAAGAGACAACGGACACTTCAACGTTCGAATTTGAATCAGCAGTTTAAATAGAAGACTCAAGACGGAAAAGAAGTAATGCATGCAACAACGCTTGATTTTAGAAGAAGAGCGAAGCTTCCACTCCAACCTTGTTCTAAGCTCTTAGCTCTCTGTGCTCAAAAGGAATCTTCTCATTTGTAAGAGCCTGTGTGGTCCTTGGAGAGAAAACCTTGTTAAATCTCTTTCTCTCTCAGGGGCTTAGGAGCTTCAGTGTGTAGCTGGTCAAGCTAGAGTCTGAAGCCTGTTTTCACACCTTTTTCTTTTTAGGTTGTGTTCCCTTCTGGACGAAGGAAGACCTGGTGGTATCCAGGGTGGTTGTTGTTCCCTTCAGGCTGAAGGAAGACCAGTTGAGGCTGGGTGTAAGGATCTTAAGGGGGATTGTACCCTTGGTAGTAAAATCCTGAGGTATTGCTCAGGGACTGGACGTAGGTCTCCTGTGGAGAGGAGTTCCGAACCAGGATAAAAATCCTTGTGTCTTGTGGATGTGTTTTGTGTGATTGTTGTCTTGTTTGCTCTAACTCTAACCTTGTTATTAAGTTGTGCAATCCTTTCAGTAAACAGGTTTTAATCAGAGATCGAAGTTTTAATAACCCATTCACCCCCCCCTCTGGGCTAGCTAGCTGGGCAACAAGTTGGTCTTCTTCTCTTTCCGGGTAAGAAAGCAACCCACTATATCACCTCAGCCAGGTGCTTCTTTTACGAGCTCAGAAGCAACTCACTGTTACACACCCCAGTAGGTTTTCCCTTCAAACAAGGGGAACACTGGTATAGACCTCAGATGGTCATGACCAGATGCAAGCTGGTTTTCCATTCTAATCAAGGATAATACTTGCACAACAAGTCTTCTCTTCAGCCGAAGGGGAACACTTCTGAACACAAAAGCTAGGACCTGAAGCCTCTAGATCAAGTTCAAAATACACAATGAAATGATTGATCTGAGATTGAGCCTAAAAAGAAAAAAGTTTACAAGACAAGACTCTTCTTAAGCTAAACCCCAGCTCTCTCTCTCTCTCAAATACAGAAAGACACAAGAGAGAGAATGAGGAAGAAGGAAGACAGCTTGAATGCTTCATCTTGAATTGGTTCGAGCTCTCTCCTTCCTTGCTTTGAGTGTGTATAGAGTTGGATGCTCACTGGATGTACACTCATTGAATGATCTTCAGGTTTTCACTATCTTTTTTTTCTTCTTCTGCTTTTGCTTCTCTCTTTTATGAAGCAGCTTGAAGAGATCCGTTGACAGATGGCCGTTGGAGTTTCTTGGCTGTCTTCTTCTTCAGCTCTCTTTCTCTTGAGTCTAATGGCCTCCTTCTTGTGCCTATTGGCTACTTGGAATGCAAGAAGATGTTCCAGCTAGTGTGCACTTCCAAGGATACCAACAGTAGGTCCAAGATGTTGACTAATGTACAGGTAGACCTGTAGACATTAAATGCAAGACAGATGTTTAGACTTGAGAAGTCATTTGGTTCATACCTCTTTTGCCTTTTGTATGTATTTCTTAAAAATAGCTAGAAATAGAAGGTTAGGTGCTTTTTTTCATTGCAGGATGGAGGAATCCTTTTTGCCTTCCGTCCATGTTTTCCTACTGACAACCTACTGTAAGAGCTTTTTATCTGTCAAAGAAATGACAATAAAAAAATTAGAAAGTCATTTGAATTTGTAATGGGCGCCAAAGGCATTTTGAAACCCAATCGGTGTGAGTTATAACAACAATCGATATGAGATTATATTTATAACACTAATCTGTAGAAATAGAGAGACAATGAATGTTTGCTTAAAGGCAATCGATATGAAACAACTGTAATTGATGCATGAAGGCAATTAATGTCTAAGGCAATCGATGTTCTAATGCAATCGATGTTTAAATGAAGTAATTGATTATAAAGGCAATCGATATGAATGATGGGCAATCGATGTTTGAGTGAAGAGCAATCAATATTGAAGAGGCAATAGATGTTTAAGTCAATTGATGTAAAAGACAATTGATGTAAAAGACAATCGATGTTCTAAGGTAATCGATGTTTCAGACATTCGATGTTTAAGTGAAAAGCAATCGATGTTTAAGACAATCAATGTAGAGTTCAACGGAATCAAAATATAACGCAATCGGTCGAAGTGGAACTTTGGATATGACGAAGTGGAACTTCGTATAAAACAGATCATAACGCTGTCGGTCGAATTGAAGCTTCAGATATGACGAAGTGAACTTAGGATGTACAAAAAGTTACGTTGTCAGTCGAAGTTGAAACACACAGTCAGTCGAAGTGAACTTCATATATAACTTCGGATATGACAAAGTTAGATTTGTATATGACGAAGTAGGACTTCGACTGATCACGACCAAAAGTATGCATGAGGAAGTGCCAACTTTGGATATGATGAATTGGACTTCGGATATGATGAAGTTAGCTTTGTATATAACAAAGTAAGCTTTGACTGAACATGATAAAAACATGCATGACGAAGTTAAGCTTCGGATAAAACATGTTATTTCTTATGCATAGATAATCTTGAAAATTGTAATAAATATATTCATGTTATTTATGATAATCATGAGGTTTCGTTATCACGAAAATAAAAGGATAAAATATAAGAGTGATTCAACAGAAAGAAGTCAATCTATGTCTTGCAACTATAAATAACGACGAGACTGATTTGTGGCACAAAAACCTAGGACATGCAAGCATTTCAGTAATCAAAAAATTAATGAAGCATGATCTAGTTGAAGGTCTTCCGAAGCTAAAATTGAAGAAATCTGGTGTAGCACCCCGAAAATCTAATAATTTAAAAGTGAGAAATAAATTGAAAATAACAATCAATATTATCAAAATGGTAAATACATACGCATCGTGATCGTATGTGCTAGAAAATGCTCATTGAATAAAATGAGATCAATGGCTAGACATTAAATAAGATGATTGAACCATCAAATAGTATTATGGGTCAAACATACACTCTTAGCCCAAAGAAAAAAAATATAATTAGCAATAAATCCCCAAAATTCGTAGCTCCAATTGGGTATAAATTATAAAGGGCAAGTAGGGGAAAATCGAAACAATTAGACTTCCATATTGACCCAAATTCATTTCTAACCAAAATATAGAGTTTCCTAAAAGATTCCCCACTCAAATTGGGATGGGAACCCTCAACCAAAACTCGGAGGTCCCCTTTCTAGACTTATTAGGACTCCTAAACATCCCTAAATCTATAAATACTCATCATAAACCCCTTGGGGATGAGTTAACAACTTTCTAGGGTCGTGTGGAGGCTAGCTAGAGCACCAGAGGAGTTGGAGATCGCCCCCAACTAGAGCTTTCTTCCCCAACCCACGTCTGCTTCGACCTACAGAAGACTCTTCATAGGAACGTTCAAAGATAGGTGTTCTCGAGCCAAACATGAACAAATCATAGACCATGATAAAGCTCTTCGTGTCTAGTTTAATATGTACTTATTTTGCCCAATTTTTATCAAGCATGCTTTGAGTATTAAGTGTTTTTCAAGAGTCGTGCATGATTAGGGCTTTTCCTATTTATACCATAATTCATGCATACTGGGATCAAAGTCGGTCAACCCAAAACTGTATTTCTCTTCTACTTTTTGTTCTTTACAACTTTCATGTTCAAAGTTTTGTCCTAGGAGCCTTAGATCTCGAGTTATATGCCAAACAAGCATGACTACATCAATTTCTTAGTCTTCGGGTTGAACTCTAAACCGCGACCACTCCAGACGTCAAGATTTAGCGGAGGGTATCATGACCGGAAGACCTGTCGTGATTACCTTAATAGCCACCGCACAAACCCTCACATTTTTGACCGGTTCTGACATGGTTTGAGACATCAAACTGTGCGCCGCATAGATTTCAGTATACATATGATACGCGACCGTATGAGGCATCACGATCTATGTTATTTCCGCCCTTGGTATCTGTGTGTTTTTATATTATGATTTTTGTGAAAACCCTATTAAACACATCCGTTCAATTGGTTGCAATTATATTTCAATTGCCTTAAATGCGACCATGAATCCTGTCATGATCATCAATCGATACCTCCCATCGATTGCCTTAAATGCAACAGCAAATCGTGTCGCGCTTATGTTCCGCAATCGATGGTCTACATTAATTTCCTTGAACATGTCTAACTTGACCGTCGTGATTTTAACGTGTCCGGTAACCCCGTCGCGATTTATTGGGCATCCCAAACCCTTGTTTTCTTCTGATTAAGCCTTGGATATAGGCAACGACTGAACCCGTCGCGATTTCCATAGTGTTCGAGACACCATTCGGACATTGTTCTATTTTAAGTACTGCATGTCTACATTAGTTTATAGTGTTTTTCGTGACTATCTAGTGGCCTAAAAATGGTCAATCCATGTAAAAGTCATAACAACTTGAAAGTCTATTATAATTGTTCTTAATCGCATGATCTTATCTTGAGATTGCTATATTCATCTTGATGCGCTAGCTTGCTATTAAACTGAAAATTCACCTTGTTAAATTGCAGAAAGTATGTTAATGAAATCTTGATAGTCTTGCTTTATAATATGTATTCATGTTTCTTGATTTCCACTTTCTTTTAAACCGGTGGATTGTGATATCTTGAGGCACGTTCTACACTACATGTGTGCACAAATAGGTTGCCCTTTCATGGGGGATTGGAAACTCTCTACTGAACATTCCGTTCTGATAGACTAGGGACCTTTCACTAAGACCTCTGTAACTCTCCGTACTCCACAGATTCCCTCATGGAGTTTGAGTTGGTTGTACCATTCAAGTTCCTTGGAGATAGCGTGCACTTCCTTTCTCGTCTCTTTCTCATGAGTGTGGCTTTACAATCATGAAACCAAGCTATTAAGTAAAGATTTAACTCAAAGTGTAAATTGCACCATTATGCTGCCAAAATTCTCTCTCAACTATTGTTATCATGAAATCATGTTCACATGACTTGTCTTTCTTGAAATCATCATGAATATGATATTGAAATGTATACTTCTTGAAACTCTTGTTATTGGCCATGATTGACTATATGGATATCTACATTTGAAATAGTGAGATGTGAATCGGGCATGATGAGTGTCCAAGGGCTCCAGTCTAGCCCCAATGACAGAGAGTCGTAAATATACTATTAACCATGGGGTATAATGATTACTGATTTTGCATCTATACTGGGAGTACTTGCGTGTTGAATGCTAGATACATAACCACATACACGTGTCCTAGTGTGCATTCCAAGGTGGCATAGATCCTTAATGCACATTATGTCATCGTGTCTGATTACTGTTACATGTTAAAAGTTCTTGCTCGTGCGTGCTTGCGTGATATGGCCATCATGCATTCTTGCAAATGATTGATATACTGCATGCTTGTACATACTGCTCTACTATTAGTTCTTGCTAAATCTTGTTCAATCACTCTTGTTCAATCTATCTTGCTCACGTTTCATGTTTACTTGGATTTATCATTCATGAATATCTTGATAATCGTGCCTACCTAGTTCTTAAAATGTTAATCACTTTTACCATTGCCCGCATATTGAGATATAAATCCTACTTGGCTAATTTTCTCATTACATGCTTCTTAACATTTTAGGTGACATAGAATTGGAAGAGGAGGACCAAGCAATTGATGAGAATGCGTCTGAGTGAAGAGCATGTTTTGACCATAGTATCTGCCATTAGTTTAATTTGAGAGTTAGATTGATGTAGTAGGTAGTGAGGAAGTTTAATCTCATGTAATTTTCCCTTTTCTTGAGTCATTATTAGTTTGAAGTTAATGGAGTTGTATTTGACATTAATGAGATAATGAATGAAAGCTTAGTTGTGTTCATTATGTAGGCCCTTATATTTGTGTTGATTCAAACCTAAAGCTCGCTAGCTAGAGGCTTATTTGTCAACTGCTCACGTCTCGAAATATCGATTTAATTATAATATTTTTACTGCGTAATTCTCGGGACGTGACATCTAGAATCTATATAGCTTGTGCAAAAGGGAAGCAGACCAAGACATTCTTTCAATCCAAGACAATAGTAACAACTTCAAATGATTGGAACTCATCCACATGGATTTATTGGACCAATAAGAACTGCAAGACTTGGTGGAAAGGTCTACGACTATGTAATTGTGGATGATTACTCAAGATACACATGGGTATCATTTTTGGAAGCAAAATTAGAAGCATTCTCAGCTTTCCTGAAATTCAGTAAACTAGTACAAAAGAGCCAAAAATATGAGATAATCATTGTCCGATATAATCATGGAAGAAAATTCAAAAATGAAGATTTCATCCAATTCTGTGAAGAAAATGGAATAGAGCATAACTTTTATGCTCCAAGAACTCCTCAGCAAAATGGTGTAGCAGAAAGGAAGAATAGAACACTGCTGATATAACCAGAACCATATTGTCAGAGTACAATCTACCAAGGTATTTCTAGGCAAAAGCAGTCAACACTGCATGCTACATCATCAGTAGAACTATGATCAGACCAATTTTGAAGAAGACTCCATATGATCTTTATAAGGCAAAGAAGCCAAACATTATCATCTATGGCCATTTGGTTGTAAATGTTTCATTCTAAATAATGGTAAAGATAATTTATGAAAATTAGATGCTAAAAGTGATGAAGGTTTTCTATTAGGATATATTTCAAAACTAGTAGAAAAACTTTAACAATTGAACAAATTGTTCATGTTTTATTTGACGAAACTAACCCTTCTATAAAAAGAATAGAAGAAGAAGAAGATGTTGTGTAGGGATCTAGATGTCACGTCCCAAGAATTACGCAGCGGATACTATTTAGAAAATTCAAGTCGATATTCTGAGACGTGAGTAGTCGGCAAATAAGCCTCTAGCTAGCAAGCACTAACTGTGTATCCACAAACATCATAATAGGCCCAAATAATGAACTCAACTAAACTTGTATTCAAATCCAAACTCCTTGTTTCAAACTACAACTCTTTAAATGTTGAATAACATGACTAAGACTCAATAAAAACAAATTACATTTAATCCTCCCTTCCTACTACATTGCTCTAACACACAAAACAAACTAATGATAACTCTATGGTTGGAACGCTCATCACTCGGACACATTCCCATCCGCGACTGGTTCTTCTTCTTGTACTTCATAGTCACATAGAAGGTTAAAAGTAAGGAATGAGCAAACTAGCCCAGTAGGATTTACATCTCAATGTGCGGGCAATGATATAAGTGATTAGCAATTTAAAACTAGGTAAGCACGAATATCAAGATATGCATGTGCGAATAAAACTCATTAAACATGATGCATGAAGAAGATAGATGGAATGATCATGATAGAGCAAGATTTAGAATGATATAACGAGTAAGAGCATTCAATAGGGTGATATATAACAATCACACAAGATATCATTTAATTGCAATAAATGCAGGATGGACATATCATGCAAGCAAGCAAGCACGAACTTTTAACACGATTCACTAATCAGGCATGAAGACACTAATGTACACCAAGGAAAGATCCACCTTGAAATGCACACTAGGAACGTGTATGTGGTTATTGTATCTATCATTCAACACGCAAGTACTCCCAACGCAGATGCAATGCTAGTAATCATTATACCCCATGGTTAACAGTATATTTATGACTCGCCGTCATTAGGGCTAGATTGGAGCCCTTGGACACACACCGTGCCCTGTCAGCATCTCACTATTTTCAAATGTAGATACCCATAGTCATTCATGGCCAATATAAGAGTTTCAAGATATAAACAATGGTAATGTCATGTTCATGAAAATGATGATGTCAAGAAGTAGTAAGTCAAGTGAACATGATTTTCATGATAGCAATAGTCAAGAGATAATTTCGGTAGCATAACGGCGCAATTTATACTTTATTTCACTCTTACATTAATGGCTGAAGTCAAGGTTATGAATCACTCTCACGAGAACAAGAGCAGAAAGAAAGTGCACGCCATCTCTAGGGAACTTCAAAGCTATAACCAACTCGGTGTCTGTGAGGGAATCCACAGAGTACGGAGATTTACGGAGGTCTTAAGAGAAAGGTCACTAGACTGCCGATACGGAATGACCAGCCATGAGTTTTCAATCTCCCAAGAAAGGGCTGCCTATAAGTGCAAGTGTGTAGTGAAGTACGTGTCTCAATCCACGTTCCATCGGTTTAAAACAACACGGAAAGCAAGTAGCATGATGATATAAGATTGAAATATGCACTTAATTAGACATGATTTACAGTATTTTAACATGACAATTATTCACTTTAATAAGCTAGAGTAGCGAGAGGATCAATCAATAATTTGCAAGAATAGATCATATCATTTAAGAATAATGGAATAAACATTCATGTTGTTATAGATTTTCCATGGGTTAACAAGTTTTAAGTCGCTGATCAAACTACATGCACTTAACGGAACTAAGACATGCTAACCTTGAACTTTAGACCATGCAAAATAGATCTCGGGTAGGCCTTGAAATCCGCGACGGACATAGTTGTCGCAATTAAGAAGATAGTACATGGTTTAGAAACATGGGCTTGCTATAAAAGATCAAATCGCGACGGTCTAGACCATCGCCTTCATATTGAAAACGCGACAGTCCAGTCGGTCGCGTTCATAACGCGACAGGCAGCGTGTCACGATCATCCTTGAGTCGCGACATTTCGATACGTCACGTTCAAGTGATGTTTTCAAAATCACAATATAAAAATAATGAAAATACAAGAGCGGAAACAGTCTAAATCGCGATGCCATACTACGTCGTGTTCATGCATGGCACAGAAACCCACGCGACACACAGTCTGAGGTGCCAGAATGGTCAAGTTAGCTATTAAATTATGATGTAGGGTATGGTTGCGTTTCAGTTGAACATGACGGTCTTGTACGTCGTGTTCATGCGAAGAAGAACGCGACATCTGGTGTCGTCGCATTCTTGTTCTTGCCCAAAAATGCAGAAAACTGCACAATAATGCATGCAACGCTTATCTCTCATGATCTAGGGCTCTTGGGACAAAAGTGTGGACATGAAACTTGTTGGGAACGAGGAGTAGAAGAGAACTATGGTTTTGGTTTCATGAGATTTGGCCTTGGGATGCGTGAGGAATGACATGAACAATAAACGCCATAAATATGCACGACTTTGGGAAAACACTTAATACACCATGCATGCTCCATGAGAATTAGGGAAAACAAGTGCATATGAAAGCAAACTCATAGATCTACATCATGGTATGTGATTTGATTAGGTTTGGCCCAAGATAACCTACCTTTTGAGTTGAATAAGACTCGTTGTAATGACCTCGAGAACCCGACCCTCGGCCCATGCTAAGGACCCGATTTTCGCGGTCGCCGCCCACAGATCCGGGGACCCAGAAGTGCTATAACACGAGTCTAACAGAATATGTAAGGGAAATAAACATCAACTACTGAACTAGAAGCACACACGCAGAAGCAGAAAGAAGAGCGAGACTGCAGCGTATCACTCTAGGTATAGTCCTAACACACACACAACTAGTATAAGTAAAAAGGGAAGGATAGAGCCCATAGGGGCATACCCGAGGGTGATGTACTACTGAAAGGGGGAAACGACTGCTAGCTATGGGGACGACGTCTACCGCCTCACCTACTTCACCCGACGCATGCTCTGCCGCTGCTGAGAAGTCTCACTGGAAAAAGAAGGATGAGCTTCACAACAGAAGCTTAGTAGGGACTACCAATCTCCTATTGGCTCTAACAGGCAGAAGAATATAAATAAATAACAACAGTTATATCTTCTACTCTAGAAGGGAAAGTGCGGAAGAAAAGCTACTAACTAGAAATGGAACGGAAGGACACCACGATCGGAAACCCTGTAAGACCTGCACGTCACGACCACCACACGGATGGCAACGCAGACAGAGAGAACCTGCCTAGACAAGAGACACTAGCTACGGAAAACACTACCACTAGTCAAACCGATCAGGTGCATCCACTAACATCTTATCCTCGATTCAGGTCCAAACCTCCACTCTCGTCAAAGTGGGGGCAAAAATACAAAGTACACAAATAGTAACCTCCATAGTCTGGCCAGACTATGGTCCCACGCCTGGCCTCTCCAAGTGGTTCCGGGGCCACAAAGCCTAGGCAGTGAGAAAAGGACTGGTTGGCCTGTACCGGGTAGAACTCCGGCCGTCCTCAGTGTCCCAGACCAACCAAGAGAGCTCTGCAAATGACTCGACGCCGCTATCCTAACAACCATTTTCCCTCTACTCCAGAGTCCGTGACTTGAGTACACTCATCACCCCGAACGGTCCCTCTAAGGCGCACGAGGATGCGGGTCCCAGGCAAACGGTAACAACTCTCTCACGGGACAAGCCCTCAGGTGCCGGGCACCAGGCAAATGACTAGTGTAGGACCGTACTAGGAACTAGCACTAGTCCCACGAGTACAGAAAGAACCGGAAACAGCGAAGACTCCATGAGGAATGGAACTCCGCAAGAACTTACTTGTCTCCGGTGCTGTCGCGACTCCTAGATCTGTCACGAACGGGCCGTCGCGAAACTGTCGCGATGGCCCAAGCTGTCACGACATTGTCATGACGCCCTAGAGCGTCATGATGAGGTCGCGGTGGCCGAGCCGATCGCGACATCATCGCGACCTCTATACTGGTCGCGAATAGCCGAGGGGCATCCCGGTATAGTCCTCCCAAGGACTGCCCCAAAACTGATATAACACATCCATACGGGGGAGGGGAGCATGGGAAACGCAGGAAAAAGCTTATAAACAACCAAACCACCCTCAAAACCCCATAAAACTTGGATTACAAGGAATCTACGCTCGAGGGAAAACCTCACTCACCACAAGCATGATCCTCACACCCCACAACCCCAAACCACAGAGGAACAAGCTCTAAAGGGGAAGGGAGCATGCTAGAACAAGAGGAGAACAAGGGGTTCCTACCTCAAGGAGCAGAGCCGACCCGTTGGTGCCTTCACGTTGGAATGGCCACCTCCTCCTCGCTCCAAGCACCATGAGCACGTCGCCTACACCAAGGGGACGTCACCTCCTCGTCACGAGCACCCAAGAAAAAGCCAAGAATCGCCAGAGAAGAAGTAGGCTCGGAGGGGGAGGAAGAAGAAGGAAGAAGAAGAAAGGAAAGAGAAGAATAAAGGGAGTCGTCTGCCTCGGTTTTGAACCGATGGGCTCTGAGATGCGATGGGTCAGCCCGACGCGACAACAGCATGTCGCGACGCCCCCGGGTGTCATGACCATGTCGCAACAGCCATCCCCGACACGACACCAAAAGGCGGTCAAACCTCGAAGACCGAGAAACCAGAACGCGACGACCTGTCAGGTCGCATCAATGTTGTACGCACCTGACACTCGACAAGACTGTTATGACAGAAAGGACAGTAGTCAGATCGATCAGAAAAGCAGTCGTGTCGCCTTTAGACGCCACGACAAGAACGCGACGCCCACCCGTCACGACTATGTCGCGATGGCTAGATGTGCCATGAGCAAAAGCCTGTCGCAATAGGCTTCCCTGGCACGACCATGTCACAACCAGGGCGTCCGTAGCGACCCTGGGGACAGGGCCAAGGACCCAAGAGGGCCGGGTCTTACACTCGTCCTCCAGAAAGCCCTCGCTCTGACTGCTTGGAGGAGAACGCTTATACTCCCGACACACTGGATAAAAATTGGGCAAAATGGTGCCATTAAAAACTAGACTCAACCTCTTTCCAGGGGTATAAGCCTACATGGTTTGGTCGAGTTTTGACTCGCCTTTGGTTGACTCTAAGAAGGGTTCTCTACACAGATCGATGCGGAAGGCAGCTGGGATGAAGAGCTCCGATTGGGGGTGATTTCTCCACCTCTGGTGCTCAAGCTCTGCTACTCATGACCCCAACTAATGGTAAACTCGTCCCCAAGGGTTTTGGGAGGAGTATTTAAGCTTCTAGGGTTTTTAAAAGTCTAATGCAACTAGGAAGGAAGGGTTGCGGTTTTAGCATGCACCCTACCTATTTTGATGATTCCCATCCCCAATAGAGTGTATTGGCCATTAGGAAACCCTCTAGTATGGTTAGGCATGAATTTGGGTTGCTAAGTGTGGGTAATTGCCTCATGATTAACCCTAATTGCCTCTTCTATTTTCAGCTCATTAGGGTTACAAATTTTCATGTATTTTCTTGCTTCATTTTATTCTTGGGTCAATAGTTGTCCATTGACCCAATTCTGATAATGGGTTGTCAACATATGATGTTATAAGTCTATCCATCATTTTTATTTATTTATGGTCCCATTATCTACCTATGATAATGGTTTTCTGACTTTATTTCCTAATTATGACTATTAGTCATAATGCATCATAAACTTGGCCAATCGGATTTTTTCTTGTACGAATTTCTTCTTGAATCATTTAGAAATATTGTTTAGGGTTGAACTATTATTTTTATGGAATTTTCTGTTGCATTTTTGCACAAACGATAATGGTACGTATGTTTCTATTATTTCGATAATATGAAAATTATTTATTTCCATTTACTTCAATTTTAAATTACTGAATTTTTCTAGGTGCTACACTAGAACAAGCTTCTCTTGAAGAGAAAATGAAGACAAGGAAGATCCTCCAATAGAAGAACTCCAACAACAAGAAAAAACACATGAAGGACTTCCTAACGAATTGAGATATTACAAAGATCATCTAACGGAAAACAAATAGGTGATGTACAAGATAGGGTAAGAACTAGAGGTATGTCCATTCTCTATGTAACGCCCCGACGTGGAATATCAGAGCAGAATTACAGTTATTAAATAGTACAGAGCGAGAAATAAATGACAGACCATTGCTCAATTGAAATAATATCAAATAACCTCCAATTTCATTAATATTCCATCAACATCATGACCTAACTATTACATCAACTGATCAGAGCCATAACTAGGGCCCAGAGTACATTATTGAAATCTAAACTAATACATGTGGACTAACTGACTCATATCTATACTAACTAACTACAAAGCAATGGTTACTGAAAGGGGTCATCGTGGACGTCGTCCTCGTTCCCATCCACGTGAGTGTGGTCATCATCCGACTCACCTGAACACATGAAATAAACACGTAGGATGAGCGAATAACGCCAGTAGGACTTAATATCTCATGAGAACAAGCATGCTTTAAATAATTAATGTCTTAATTGCCATGGTAACGAAAGAGTATAGTCATGTAGAGCAAGTAACGATAGCACGAGAGTAATAGCACTGGTATAGCACAACGATAACGACAATAGAATGGCCATGTAACGATAATAACACTTGAATAGATAGCACTTTGATTGTCAACAATAATTGTTATAGTATTAAATGGCACTGGATGCATGCTGTACACATCCTGATAATGTAACCCTTGCAAGGAAATGGCACTCTTCGGGAGCTCTCCCTAGGACCAGATCGGGCCCTATTGCACTGGCATATAGCACTTGTTTATTCTTTTTGACAATCAACTGTATGGCCATATAGAGTAGCAAGAAGAGATGAGAGTACTAGACGAAATAGATGAGAGTACAGAGTGAAAGTGAACAGATGAGAGTAACGAGATAGTAGATGAGATAGGGGTATAATCATAAAATGATGATAAACCACGATAGTAGTAGTTGCACAGCACCAAGTCGGGTACCGGTAGTCTGGTAGAAATCACAACCGCCCACTAGCCGTGCTATGAATACAGGCTAGATGATCCGGCATGATCACGAGGTAAGAGAGAACTCACTAAGGCCGTTTGGATCGTACGGATGCCTAGGGGTGTAACGGGTTTAAGGTACAACTAGCTCGTCGGCTAAGGATGTGCGCCAAATCCAAGAAGACTTACGGAGGCTTTGACAAGGATTCCCTGGTCCAGTTAGGAGTCTTCCGGTGGAGCGGTGGTCCATGCCAAGAGAGTGTGTAGAAACTGGTCCGTCGTGCCTCGAGTGCTCGATGGCCGAGGGAAATGATAACATTGTACAAAACAAGCAAGTGATATGAAGACAAGTGTAATAATTAATTAAAGTGATTTTAGTAATTTATTTCACTAAATTACAAGATATATTATTGAATAACTTAACAAGGTTTAATGGCAAACATGATGGTTAAGTGTGTGTAAGTGTAGATGAATTAAGAGAACAAGTATGGTTGTACATATAGCTTTTAGATTATTTAAATCCACGTAATAATGCTAATTAATAATTAACAGTTTGGAATTATACATGACAGTACTCTATTTGGGTTTAACATGATTTAATAAACATGTATGGCAGGGTTAAATGGGAAAAATCAGGGTTCTGGCCGCCATAGTCAGATCGCGACGCAGGTTGCTGTCGCGATCAAGTCGCGACAAGACGGACCAACGCGTTTAGGTTTCAGGTCGCGACGCACAGGCGGGTCGTGTTAAGGCCATCACGATGCCCTGGCTTGGCGTGTTCTGTGAACCGACATTGGGGTGGACCGGGGGCAGGTCGCGACCAGTCGACCTGTCGCATTCAGATCGCGATGGGTCCTGGTGTCGCGACCCCCTCTGAGGTCGCGGCGGATTGGGCCGTCGCGATCTCAGGGAGTGGCCTGAGCCCAGAAAAGGGTTTTGCCCTTTTTCCGAAGAGGGTCTACATGATACAGGGCCATTCAAAATTCGATATAAAATCATACAGTGTTCCAAAAAGTATGAAACCAATTTAAATGAGAGTAGACATGGAGATCTATCACAGGGCACGAGTAATTAGAAAATAGTCATGTATAAAGCATGCTTTGATTAGGTTACTTTTCATTAACCTAAACATGCACGGTCAAGAACAATGATTTAATCGCAAGGCATGCTTAATGGAATTTGGGCAAACTGGCTCATTAGAACCTTACTACGAGCAGTATTTATGGTAATTTTATCAAGGCATGGGCATGAGTAGATTTGAGGTTACAAGCAAAACATGAAGGTTCAGGCAAGACATGTCAACAGAGATTTAGGTATTTAATTTGCCCTCATGCAAGAACGAAAAGGGCAAAACAAGAAGGTTTTTGAAAGGGATCATGAAGACTACCTAGGGTATTTTTACACGAATTTAGCTTGAGAGATTGCCTAACTTTTGTTGAAGTAAAGAAAACCCTAGTTTGGAGATGAAAATAGAAAAATCCTCCTTGCTCCAAGACTTTTCCTCCCTTGCTCCTTCGTCCGCAGCCTTCCTTCATTCTCCAGAGCTCTAACAACGATCTAGGGGGTGATAGGGCCGAAATTGGGGTGTTTTGATGGCTAATAGAGTCCAACCCTTCTAAGAGTCCTTCCTTTCATAAAATTCCAAATTTTCCTTAATTATCACCTCCCTTTCTAGTATTTATCTCCCACTAGGATGGGAAGAGAGCCAATTTCATGGGTAATGGGTTAGGGTAAGTTTAGGACTCTTTTTAGGATAGATATGAGTTGTTTAATATTTATCTTAACCCTTTTTAATAAATACTATTATTTTAAATCCGAATTTGACATAATTACCTCCCATCTCATGATGGGCTTCTCTTATTTAGCCCATTATTTTGTATTTGAGCCATTCACACAACCCATATTGATTTAACTTAATGGGCTTGGTTTTTCTTTCCTTTTATTTCACTTATTCCTTATTTATTTTAATTAAATATATTTATCTCACTTATAAAAATAACAATTTTATTTTATTTGGTTTTTTAAAAATCAAGGGTGCTACACTTTGTGATTACATTGTATTTGTATTACAAATTGAGTCTAGAACAATCAATGATGCACTGACAAATGAATCTTGGATCCTAACTATGCAAGAGGAACTTAACAAGTTCCAACGCAGTCAAGTATAGACTCTTGTACCTAGACCTTCTGATCATCTAGTTTTTGGGACTAAATGGGTCTTCAGAAACAAAATGGATGAATCAGGGGTTATCACAAGAAACAAGGCCAGACTGGTAGCTCAGGAATATTCCAAGAGGAAGGTATTGACTTTGATGAGACATATGCTCCAATTGCTAGATTAGAGGCAATTAGAATTTTATTAGCATATGCATGTTCTTAAAATATCAATTTATGTCAAATGGATATAAAGAGTGCTTTATAAATGGTTTTATAAAAGAAGTTTATATAGAGCAACCGCCGTTTTGAAGATACTAAGTATTAGATAATGTTTTTCATTTTAAGAAGACACTATATGGTTGAAACAAGCTCCAAGAGCTTGATATGAAAGACTAAGTGCTTATCTTCTATCACATGATTTTTCAAGAGGTACAGTAGGTAGCACTTTATTTATTAAGAAATTTTCAAAAGGGATCTTGATTGCACAAATATATATTGATGATATTATTTTGGTTTTACAAATGAATCGCTTTGTAAATTCTTGAAACACTCATGCAAAGTGAGTTTGAAATGACGATGATGGGTGAGCTTAATTATTTCTTGACTTGAAAATCAAGTAGATGAAGGAGGAACTCTATTTGTCAAACTAAGTATATTTTAGATCTACTTTCAAAGTATGGTTTTGACAAGTGTAAGCCATTAGGAACTCCCATGACCTCAAGAATAAAGTTAGATAATGATCCAATTGACAAGAAAGTAGATTAAAAGATCTATAGAGGTATGATTGGGTCATTACTCTATCTCACTGCTAGTAGACCAGATATAATGTTCAGTGTATATTTGTGTGCTAGGTTTCACGCTAATCCAAAAGAATCTCATATAAATGCTGTTAAAAGAATTTCTAGATATCTTATTAATACAAGTAAATTGGGTTTGTGGTATCCTAAATGTTCTAAATTTAATTTTCTTGGATATAGTGATGCTGACTATGCTAGATGCAAAATAGATAGAAAAGCACCAGTGGAACTTGCCAGTTTCTTGCAGGTTGCTTAATCTCTTGGTTTCCAAGAAGCAAAATTCTATGGAACTTCCACAACAGAAGAAGAATACATTGTAGCTGTAACAACCCAGGATCCGAATTACTAGTTACCCACTAGTAACCTGAACCCTGATTAGCCACCCAAGCCGAAGTTCAAAAGCGTTAAATAAAAGTGTCTGAGGAGAACATATAAGAAAATGTACAAACCACAAGAACTAAAAATAAACCACTATGTATATAACAACATGGTACAACTCAGAGCATATCCAATAGAAGTAAAGAGTACAACAAGTATGTACACAAAATACTACTCCCAATACCTAAGCAGGACTAGAACCGAGTGACTCAACTCCTCAGCACCTGGAGCCGATTGACACAGGTGAAAAGGAAGGGAGTGAGTCTCAAGAAGAGACCCAATAGGATACTAAACCAATCGGTAAACATACAAAAAGAAGTGTAGGAAAGTAAACTACACTAAAGTACACTGCACTCAACACACAGAAATCGGTAGTGTGACGCCCAACTCTTACAGAAGCGCATCAAAAGCCTCAAACCTCGCAAGCTCAACAACACATAACAAAACACAATAGTAGTAACACACATCACACAAGAAGGTAGGACCAGCTAGGGCCTATGGCTTGGAGCCTCGACACCACAGGGTCCTTAAACCCTAGCCATGTGTGCACACTCAAATGCTCTCCCTCGCGTCTGGTCCTCGACTAATTTTCCCCTGCGTTGGACTCAAATGGTGGAGAAGGACCCTATGGAAACCGGCTCGTAGCCACCACAAGGGGCACACACTAGAAGGAGTCGCACTCGACGCCTAGGCTCAACGGTAGAATAGCTCAACGCCAGTCATCTAGACGGAGCCCAGCTCAATGCCCCGAGAAAAATGCAACATAAGCACAACACAAGCACAGACGGAGATGCTCTAGACGTCTGGCATGCCATGCCAGGAGGCAGACACCGCATGTCCCAGCCTCACATACACAAGCGGGCTCATCTGCTAGGGCCTACCTGTAGGGTTGACGGCAACTCAGTTGCCATTAACCAGGGTAACGACACAGCCCCTGACGTGTACCAAAATAGACGGCAGTGTCGACTACCGTTTACCTCAAATTGACGGAAAGGCACCATGCGGTCAAGTTCATCCTAAGAGCTTGACGTGAACAACCCTTGACGTCAAGTTCTTCAACTTCCAATAGCTGATACGTCCCTAGGCCGCTCCAAGGGCAATCTAGCCCAGAAAAATAAGATCTGATGATGGGAAATACTTTCCTCATCAAATGACACTAGTATAAAGCTGGAAACACTGATCCAACACTTGGATCAAGCAAGACACCCTTGAAACCCAGTATGGAGAAACCCTCCGCAAACCATGATTTTACAGAAATCACATGCATTTCATGCTCACAACAAAACCAAGAGGGTTTCAGGGGTAGGATCCCTACTCAAAATGCCAAAAACACCAAGAAGAACCTCAAAATCATGTCGTTTCCCACCACACCCCGAGGTGAAATCCCTAAATCTGACGTCTTCTTACCCATCCAAGTTGCCACGTGCGCCACGATCTCCCCACGTGCTTCCATCGGCCGCCGAAAGTGGAGAGAAGAAGGAGGTGAAGGTGGTGGTGGAAAGGGGAGAAAAGGGCGGAACAGGGGGCCTCGGGTTGCCTTATAAAAATAGGCCCGACACAGGTTGACGTCAACCTAGGTTGCCATCAACCGCACTGCCTAGACTTGACGTCAACATCGATTTCCGTCAAGTTCAACACTCAAAAAGTTCCAAAAAATGGGGTAGACGACAACATCTCTTGCTATCAATACCAAGTAGACGACACACTATTCTGTTGTCAATACAATGTTGATGTCAAGCCCCCTTGACGTTAACCAACACTGTTCCAAAAGGCCCTTAAGGGTCCAATAAGCCCATGGCCTTACAACCTCCCCCCCTTAAAAGAATTTTTCTCTCAAAATTCAACAAGTACAAGGGGAGAGAACTTACCAAAGAGGTACATAAACTACTCGTGCCTCTTGTCCTCTCTCTCCCCGATCGATCGCCGCCCGAGTGCCGCCAACCACACAACACGAATCAACAGAATCGCTTTGTTCCTCAACCTCTGAACTCGACGATCCTCTATGTATAGCAGGACCTTTGATACTGTCAACACTGATGTCACCTCAGTCCCTCTGAACTCAGGAGAACGTGCGACTCATCTGCAAGGTACCTCTAACATAGACACGTGAAGCACATCATGGACCGCTGCCACTCCGAAGGTAACTGAAGCCGGTACGCCCGGCCTCCAACTAGCTCAATGATGTTAAGGGTCGATATAGTAGGGACTCAGCTTTCCATGCCTACAAAACCTCATCATCCCCTTCATAGAGGACACACTGCAAACACCTAGTCCCCCACCTGAAACTCAAGCGGTCGCCTATGTTGGTCTGCATAACTCTTCTGTCGACTCTGTGCTGTCTGAAGCCTTTGGCTGACAAGCTGCACTACCTCTACTGACTGCTGAACCAACTCTGGCCTGGTGACAACATGCTCACCAACCTCAAATCAGTCAAGAGGAGTACGACATGGTTGACCATACAGAGCCTCATAGAGTGCCATGCCGATGCTAGAATGATAACTATTATTATATGCAAACTTGACCAATGACAGTGAGCTGCCCATTATCCCTGTCACTCTAAGCAACAAGCTCATAACATGTCCTCCAAGGTCTGAATAGTCTGGTCTGACTGACTGTCTAACTGTGGATGGTTGGAGGAGCTAAATGCCAGGCCTATCCCCCAAAGCTCTCTAAAAGCTGTGCCAAAACCCAGAAGTGAAGCAAGGATTTCTATCTCACCAAAAGAGATCGACAACACCCTGTGCAAAGGAACAATCTGCTCCCATAATGTCTGGCCAACATGCTCACCACCCAGTCAGCTCTAATGGGCAAGAATCTGGTAGTCTTTGTCAATCTGTCCACAACCACCCAAACTGTCATAACCTCCTAACATCCTTGGCGTCCCACACAAAAATGTCGTAACATGGTCCCACATCCACTGTGAATCTCTAGCGGCGAACAAGCCCCCTAGGGTGCTGGTGCTCGCCTTCACCTGCTGAAGACCAAACACCTCGCAACAAAAGCCGCTATGTCTCTCTTCCTCCCTGCCACCAAAACTGTCATCTCAGCCTGTGGTACATCTTGGTTGACCTTGGATGAATCAAGTACCGAGACCCATGTGCCTCCTGCAACACTGCTCTCCTGACAGACAACTCAGCTGGCATGTAGACTCTATCTCAGAACCTGACAGTCCCGTCGCCCTGCAACTCAACCTCAGGGAGTAGCAATACTCTGTCCAACTCAGAATCTGCCTGTTGTGCCCTAATAACCTGCCGGACAATGGTCGGAGCATCCAACAAAATGCCTAGCATACACTGCTGCCGCCTGGTGGAGACTCGGAAGGATCCCTCTGCTGCAGACTACCACAACTGCCCTCTCTCAACATGAGATGGCTGATCTGTACCTTTCTGCAGTGCATCTGCCACCACATTAGCCTTCTCAGACTGATACTCAATACTGAAATCATAATCTTTTAGGTACTCCATCCAGCATTGCTGCCTCATATTTAAATCCCTCTGTGAAAAACATACCGCAAACTCTGGTGGTCGGTAAGAACCAAAAATCTCACTCCGTACAAGTAGTTGTTGAGCAACTATCCCTTAACAATTGTTTAAGACTTTAAACTATTTTAACATGGTGATTTTTCTATGACAAAACTTTTAAAATATTTTCTACAAACAAATCTACTGGAAAATATCACAAAGAACATAACTTGTGCAATACTATGTATCAACTCTATCTTGAAATTTTCTTGAGTCCACAGAGTATACTATGTACCATACTAACTCTGACTGTGGACTCCAACTCCAGAAAAGTTAAGTGTAAACATTCTTGTACTGGACTCCAACTCTTTGGAAGTCGAAGTCTGGACTCCAACTCCCTGGAAGTCGAAGCCTCGACTCCAACTCTCTTAAAGTCGAAGTAAGGTATCGATTGATGAACATTTTAGAGGAGTCGAAGTCCTCACTCCGACTCCTGCAAGTCGAAGTCTCTATATTGTATACCAACTCCGTGGAAGTCGAAGTATTCACTCCAACTTCTTCAGAAGTCGAAGTATGACCGATTGATGCTTAAACTCTGACATTCCAAGTCAAATTCTATGATCAGTATCACTCCGACATCTGTAGAGTCGAAGTTCAGATTGTATCTTTTGTTCTTGACTCTAACTCCAAGAGAGTCGAAGTACATTTCTTTCTCGCTCAGACTTCCCTGACAACTTTTGTACTTAATATTTTCTGGTATAAAATTATTATTTCATAAAATCTATGAAATCTTGAATGTAAGATTATTCAATATGTTTATTATCCCTATGGGACCTTAACAGAACATAATACCTTATATCCTACTGAATAATGCCTGTCTTGTCACTATCATTAAAATATTCTGACAGGTAGGATATTATATTCAAAATGACCACAAAAATTTATCTTTGAAAAGATATGAAATATATACAATTGGTCTCTTACTTTTTTTCAGAAGATCAGTTCTACTTTGTCAACAGTTGTCTTACAGTAAATGCTATCAGCCGCATGGGGTATCTGACAGAGGCTCACCTACCACTGTCAGAACCTCACCTCACTTTCTAATGCAACTATATGTCTGCCTTTTATTGCACTGAACATCTGTCTATCTGAGGTTTTTTATACTTAGATATATTTCTGACTCACCTACCTCAGAAAGTATGGAGGTATCTTTTCTTTTGTCTTGTCCTTGGTTGCAGAACATTTATTAAGCATGTTTCTAGTATGGAGTTACATACATAGTCTAAAGTCGTTGGAAAGCCAAAAAGGTGAAGAACTGTTGGATAACAAGGATCTCAATAGCACCCACATCCAAAGGATCAACGACTACTCCTCAAACAGCTAGTTCTCCAACGGATAGCTTCAAACGGAAACTAAAGAATTCTGAAGCATATATAGAAGCTGCAGTTTTGAACAAGACATACACTTGGACCGTTAGACCAATTAGCAACACACTCAACTCACATCTGCATTCTGCTAGCAAGAGCCTTCACAAGCCTCTACTGAATTGAAAGATAGAGGCTGCTTCCAAGTCTGAAAATTTCAGGCTCTCCATTTCTAGAAGTCTTGTTATGTTGGGTGGCAATTTGTAATCCTTGATCTTCTCTTTAGTCCACCCTTGTTAGATTCAGAAAGTGTTAGAGCTGAAAGTCCTTTTGTATCCTTTCTAATCCTCTGTGTTTGCTCATTCTTGTGAGCAGGCACACCAGTCTTTCATTTCTGTCTGTGCACCCGCACCAGTCTTTCATTTCTCTGGTTTCTTTCCCGCCCACTCTCTCTCCTGGTTTCTTTCCCATGGTGACTGTGGGGGGGGGGATCCCCCCCCTTCCCCCCCCCAGCGCCCCCTGTTGTCCTCCCTACATCAGTTCCCACTCCCACTCCAGCAGCATCGTCTACACCCATCAAGGGAGCTTGGGGCGCGACCAATGGTGCAGCCCCCACCTTCGCACAGATCCTGCTCAAGTCTATGCAACTGCCGGCTATCCCTGTTATGGTCCATCCTCCAGCGACCACAGATGCGGGTGAACCAGCAGTGTTCTTCTCAGCTGAAGAGATCAAGATCTCCTGCAAAGCCCTAGATCTGGCGATCATTCCTAAGACCCCACAAGGCCGCCCCCCATTCCCAGATATTCGTGCTCACCTCACACAGAGGTTTCAGTTACAGGAGGACTTCCTTATCAGTGAATACGATGGAAGACATCTGATAATCAGATTTACGAATGAGGCAGACTACTACAAGGTGCTCCTGAAAGAATCGATGTTTGTACATGGGAGGTTATTCAGATTCTCAAAATGGTCCATGGATTTCTCACCAAATAAGGACTCCCCTTTTGTTCAGGTGTGGTTGCAAATGCCTGGACTTCCTGCCAACTTCTTCAGTGAACCAATGATAAGGTCCATTGCGGGTAGCATTGGACCTGTGCTGCAGATTGACCACAACACCTCCAGCATGATAAGAGTAGACGCAGCAGTGGTATGTGTTCAACTCGACGTCTCTAGAAAGCTACCAGATCGTGTGTGGGTTGGGGTTGGGGGAGGTGGTTCCTGGCAACCCATTATATACCCCGCACCACCCCTCTTTTGTACATCCTGCTCAAGGCTTGGTCACTCCACCATGAACTATAAGCAATCTGCCCCAGGAAAGAATGACACCATGGCCCATGTTGCACAAGAAGATCACAGCCAGCCACCGACCACTGCTAAAGCAACAACCTGGCGGCCTGTCAAAAATGCAAATAAAATAGCACCACCAGCCATTCTCCAGAAGGAAGCCTCTACCAACTCCCACGTGCATGAAACCACCCAGATCATGCATGGATCACCTACTACCAGAATCAGCATTAATGACAAGGAGCAGCCCCCCACAGGTAATAAAGACAGGTCAAACATCTCAACACCCCAAGTCCAAACACAAAGGTTGACAGTGGAATTGATACTCCCACCCAGCATGGTTATGAATGGACAGTCCCCCTTCAATAATTGTAGCCCCATCAAAGCCAAGGTGACATTTTCCACCACAGACAACAGCGTACATAAGGTGTTTGATAATTTACCAACTCTGCAGGACAGTGGCAAACCAGATGATAACCTCCCTGCTGATAAAGGCATTGGCGTGGACATCTCACAGTCCTCCATTCTCTGCAACTTAGTGGAAAGAGCAGCCATTCTAAGCACAAGGGCAGTGGCCATCATGGTAACATCCCGGATAGCATGCAAAGTGCAGTGGCAGACAAGTCCCCCCAGGCAGATGAAAGCTGTGATGAATACCCGAGCTGCAAAAGAAATAGTGGGAAGGATAAAAGACATGAGAAGGGCAAGATATAAAAAATACAAGCATTAAAGGTCCGCAATTTCCCTCCCTGTTATACACAATATCAGATCTGCACCTGGTCTAGCTCCACCTGAGGAAGATAACTTAAACATCTTACATGTGGCCTTTGCTGGGAAACAGAAGGTACAAGCGCCAAGAGAAGAAGGTGTCGAACCCGGGGGGGGCACGTGTACCACCTCTACCCCAATCTCAATGAATAAAAAGATCCTAATCTGGAACATAGGGGTATTGGCAATACCCAGTCCATCAGGAGGCTGAAGTCTCAAGAGTAGATACAAACTGTCCATTAGAGCTATCATAGAACCAAAAAGATACTTCTTGCATATGTATAAAAAAAACTCCATATGCATACTCGTTGCACATGGGAAAATATATGGATATTTTTTGTGAGGAGGGCACTAACATGATCATATATGCATTTGAGGAATGATGGCAAGCGAACAGAACAGCATTCTCCCGTCATCATCCTCTTTGTTGCTTCAGATTTCTGCAATACCTTTCATCTAACTGTGGTCCATGCTAGCTTCTGTATGAAGGAAAGAAGGAAACTTTGGGACTACATGATAGATTTCTCCACTACTTGTTCTGAACCTTGGCTCATTGGTTGTGACTTCAACACCTACCTGGGTCTCCATGAGAAGAGAGTGGCAAGAAAAAACTGTCAAGATCAGTCCTAGATTTCCAGGCCTGTGTGACTGCTGCGGGGCTTGAGGATGCAGGTTTCACTGGGAGCAAATTCACCTGGTTCAATGGTCAAGAACACAATAGCATTTGGACTAGAATTAACAGACTTTTCTTCAATGCCAAAGGGACAATCTCCTATCCCCCTGTGCATGTTTCAGCACTTGGAAAGAGCTTGTAGTGATCATAGCCCCCTTCTGATCTCCAGCACTATGGGAACAGGAAAGGCCCTTCCAGTTCTCCTTCCAGCATATGTGGTGTTCTCACGAAAGCTTCATGAAAGACTCTGCTGCGGCCTGGAGGATGGCACCGGCATCCAGTCCCCCATGCTCAACATGATCTACAGCTGAAGCACATGAAGATATTTTACAGAAAATGGAACAAGGAAACTTTTGGAAACGTATCCGTCAAGGTACAGCAAGCTGAAGCTAATTTTGCTACTGCCCAAAAGAATTTTGATGAGGACCAACCCAGGACAACCATGCTACCTTCCTGAGGGCCAAGGATAACCTGGACCAAGTTCTATCACAAGAGGAAAAACTTTAGCGCCAGAAATTGAGAATTAGTGGCTGAAGGACGGGACAAAAACCAAATTCTTCCATGCCTATGCTCTCACTCAGAGGAGACATCCTAGTCTCCAAACTTCACAAAGAGGATGGTTTCCCTGTTTAGGGAGATGATAGAATTGCGGCCATGTTTGTGGAACACTTTTCAGAAGCATTCACTTCAGCTGCCCACCATGTCAGTGCAGAAATTCTGCAACATATACCGCCTTTGATGAATGAGGAAGACAATAACATGTTGTGCACTGTCCCTACTCCAATGAAATTAAACAAGTGTATTCAGCATGGATCCTGACAGTGCCCCTGGGCCGATGGGTTCTCCGGACATTTCTTTCAGACCTGCTGGCCATTCATTCAAACAGAGGTCACCAATACCGTCCAAGCATTCTTCTATGGCCATAGCCTCCCCACTGCTCTCACATCATCCTTGATTACCCTCATTCCTAAGATTGACAACCAAGATGCTCAGATTTCAGACCCATACCCTATCTAATTTCCTGTAGAAGATCATTTCCCAGATAATTTCTGATAGACTTGTAAGGTGCTACCATCTTTGATTTTGAAGAGCAGAGCATTCACCAAGGGGAGGAATATAGCAAAAAATACTCCTTAGCAAGGAACTCCTTCAGACTCTTGAAGACAATGCAGAGGGGTATATGATCATCAAGTTAGACATGGCAAAAGCTTATGATAGAAGGAATGGGATTCCTTTACTGTACTCCAAAGGTTCGGTTTCTCCCTCCAAGCCATCTCCATCATCGAACCGCTCATATCTAACTACTAGTTCTCCATCCTTCTCAATGGTAAGACCCATGCTTCTTCAAATCCACTAGAGGGCTGAGGCAGGTGACCCGGTGGCCCCGACGCTTTCATCCTCGCTGAAGAAGCCCTCAGCAGGGGCTCACAAACTTATTCCAGAACAGTAGTGGCGCGTGGTATCAATCCAATGCCCGTTGCCCAGCGGTATCCCACCTCCTCTTTGCGGATGACACACTATTTTTTCTAATGCATATGTGAGACACCTGAGAAGATTAATGGCCTTCCTAAGAGCTATGAAGATGCATCTGGTCAGCTCATCAACAAGCACAAAAGCTCCTCTATGTTCCCAACAGTGCCACGGATATACTTGTTCAAAAGAACAGCAAGAGATGGGGTTTTGTCAGATCAAACTTCCACCACTCAAATATTTGGGGGTCTCCATTTACACAGGTCGTCAGAAACCTGATCCTTTCGCCAACGTTATATCTAAACAGTTAACAAGATGCAAGGTTGGAAAACAGAGTTTTTATCCACAGGCGGAGGCTCATTCTCATACAACACATTCTGTCCACCCTACCCATATACCCCATGAATGTTTCACCCTTTCCGGCCACTGTGGTGAGGGCCTTCCACAGAATTCTTGCAATTTCTTTTGGGGCTCTTATGAAGTATCTCCGAAAAGACACTGGAAGAGCTGGAAGGATATTGCACAGCCGAAGGAATGTGGAGGTCTCTCGGCATTCTGAACTTACAACCACATGCAGATAGCTTTCAGAACCAATTGTTTGGAGGGCCTTATCCCACTAACTCCATGTGGGCTATTTTTCAGACATAAACATCAATTTAACTGCCACCATTCTGAAGCGCAGTCCCTCTTATGCTAGCAGCAGATAGAGATTATGGAAGCATGCAGCTCAGCTTATCCAAGGAAACCACAGGCTGATATCCAGGATGCGAACTCGGCTGGCCATTTCTGGTATGATGTGTGGACGGGAGATACTCCACTCAAGCGTACATTCTGAAGATAAATGGCACAACATGCCGACAAGTTATGCACAATCCGCAGGTCTTCAGCACGCCAGAAGTGTTCATATGCAGGTCACCCTTTTGCACTGCCCCAATTATCTCTTAACCAGTTTCTGACCACCAACAATCCCGTGACATGTGGATTTGGTGTTCAAATTCAAATGGTGATTCTCCACGAATCTGTTCGAATCCCCCTCCAACCTGAAACTTCCCCAGACTGGACTGCATTGTGGTCTCCTTACTTCCCCTTAAATGGTCCATTTTTCTTTGGCGGATGGTTCAGAATCTTATACCTGTGGATAGGACAGTGAAAGAAACCGGTGGCCGCTTTGTTCAAAGTGTTCTGCTGTACGAACAGCCAACAAGAAACATGCAACATATGTCTTTAGTAGTGACATAGCCAGCCAAGTTGGACTGAACTGTCTCCTCTCTTGCAGTTAAACAACGTTGATCACCAACGTAGCTGATGGGGTAATTTCTTTCTTAACGAGCTCGAATCTCATCACTGCTGCTGGGCATCTCAAATGATGCACCTTCATGGCTATCTTGTGGTTACTCTGGTGCAGTCGGAACAGGGTGAGATTCAGGCAGAACATGTCGGCCAAACACGTCATCAAACGAAGCTTGTTATCAATTAGCGCCATCTGTATTTCCTGCCAATTTCCAAGAGATTCCCCAACCATGGTTAGCTGCCCTTCGCCACCCATAAGCGGAAATGATATATGGAAGTAAAGGTTCCCAGTCTGTGAGATGGTTAACTCCCCCCCACCCCCCCCCCCCGGGGGGAGATTAAAGCTGAATATTGGGTGTCACGCCCTGATATTTAGCAGCGGAATAAATACCGGAGACGTGAATGATACAAATAGGCGTATCACAGTTGAGTACGCAGAGTAACAATTACTATAACCACACATTTCAGACCATAATAAGTTCATCGAAGGTACACTTTATTCCATTTCAATCCACTAGTTACAACCTTACTTACATAAGGAGGACTCACTGAAAAGAGTTCATTATTCAAATGAAAATGTTTCTCTAATACATCGACTACTCCAACAACTATCCCCAGACAATCAACTATCATACGGCGGGTGCTCATCACTCTGCCCTACCCATCGGACTCCCACTGGTTCCTCATCACTACCTGAAAAGGCAGGATGCTAGGGTGAGCGAACTAGCTCAGTAGGATTTACATCTCAATTTGTGCGGGCACAAATATACATGATTAACATTTTAATGGCAAGATATGAACATGTCTATGTTGACAATGCATGCAATACTAACAGATTGAATAGCAGAGTAGAACAGATATCATTTTAGATCAAATGTCGAGTTGCATATACAATGGACAGATATTTCAAGACAGAATCGTATCAAAGAGATTGGCCTATTCATACAGATATCATGCATTCACTTGATCAGACGTATCATATCAAATTTATCATATCATATCAAATCAACTTCATATCAATAAAGGCACATTTTCACAACTCTTGCTATAGTATCAGTGGCCATGCCACGCACCACAAGTCCATACTCCCGCAGTTAATAAGTACGTTGGGGTGCTCCTCCCCAGGCCCAGACAGGCCCCTATTGAACAGGCATTGGTCAAATGGACCGAAGTCCCATATTGTGCCGAACAACAAACATTTCATATTATGGCCACAGAGTTTCAATGACAAGCTCATAGTAAAAGGAACATGATCATTCATAGAGTCAGATATGACAAATAGCTCAAGAACAAAAAGGCAGTATAAACGACATATTCTTAATGTTTCATAATTCGTTAATGTCTTGACATAGGATGTTTCTAAAGACAGATCGTATGCAGATCATGTGCTTTCTATCTCCAGGGTACATCATGGTACAACCAGCTCAGCCTCTATGTAGGAATTGATAGAGAAGGAGACTTACGGAGGTCTTAAGTAAAAGGTCGTAGTCTACCAATTCAGAATAACCAGCAGAGAGCTCCTATTTCCCAAGAAGGTGTGCCTATTCGTGCAATGTGTAAGTGACGAGTCACGGATCTTTCCTAGCATGTAAATAATTAATGGACACCGGAAAGCATGTAACTATTGAAACTCATATGCAATTCATGATATTAACTTCACTAACAAGTCCATACTAACATGTATTCATCCCCACATTCATATTATATCTTATCATATCAATTGACAATAAGTAAGATCACAAGATAATCCAATGAACATAAAGTCAATCACAATTAGACATTAGAATCATATTCATGTTATTACCATTTTTCAATGGGTTGATTTCTTTAGGTCCATGCATACTAAATAACATCATGTTCTGCTAGTAGACGTCATGTAATGATCAGACCCAAGATATGTAACCTTTTTTGCAAGGGTAGTGGCGACACACCCTTTACTGGTGTTGACACAATGCTTCAAACACAAGGAAAAAAATGAATAAATGGTCAAGTAGTGTCGACACATGATCCAGTAGTGTCGACACTAGACCCAGCTCCCAGAAAACCCAGTCAACAGGTCTGTACAGGGTGCGACACAGGATCAAGTGGTGTCGACACAGGATCAAGTAGTGTCGACACAGGATCAAGTAGCGTCGACACAGGATCAAGTAGTGTCGACACTAGAGACCTTCCAAAAAACCTTTTGTTCAATCTGGGACAGTGTGTCGACACTAGATCAAGTAGTGTCGACACTAGAGGCCTTCCCAGAAAACATATAGGTCAAGTGTAACCCGAAACACATGTCATGCAGCGATTTACTTACCCCTGCTTATAACTCTCTAATGAATGACATTTAGACAAAACGTTCAACACAAAATATGACGAGGACAACTAGTAGGAGAACTTTGATGTTGGGGGTTTGATATAATTCGATCTTGAATCCCGAGAAATATATGAAGAACATAAAGCTAAGTGCAGCCCAAAATCGTAGTATATGCAGTGACTCTCTTACCATCTTCATAACTCTCTAACGAAGATGTTTAGACAAATGTCCAACATAAAAGATGATCGTGACTATAATTATAAGAACTTTAATGAAGGAAGTTTAGTCTAATTCGGTATCAAATTGCGTTCATAATAAGAAGAATGGGAAAAGCCCTAACTGTGCGAGACTTAGGGACAACTACGAGTACACAATGTATAGTCCATGAAAATTAGTCAAACCAAGTGAAAATGAACCTAGACTCAAAGAACTATGATGGGGTGTTGGTTTTCTTAATCTTAGCCCAGAACACCTACCTTTGAATGCTAAGAACTATCTGCAGATTTCTAGGTTGATGCAGAGCGAGGTTGAGAAGACCACGTTTTCCCCAGCCGTTCTCCACTCCTCCAGCGCCCCAAACTTGCTGCTCACGACCCCAACTTGTTGCTAACCCTTCCCTAAATGTTTTTTGAGGGTTCTTATAGTTTTAGTGTTCTAATTCATGTCCTAATAGAACTCGGAAAGGAGGCTGCGAATTCTGCTTCCTACTTTCCAAATCTGAGATTTTCTCACCCAAAGGAGGCAGCTACACCATGGGAAGGTGTCATACAGGGTTCGCCACGATTTGGGTTGCCATGCATGGCCATCACCACTAATTATAACCCTAATTTCCCTCCCTAATCATTGCATAATTACATACATGAATTTCTGGATATTTTCTTGTCAAAATTTTTATCCTTGGGCCAATGTGCTTCATTGCCCCATCTTATTAATGGGTCGTTAATACATGGTGTTGGAAGTATCTCCAATATGTTTATTTAATTTATGGTTGGGTTATTTTCCGTGTTAACAATTTTCCGATTTGTTTCCTAATTCGGTTAACTTGGTCATGTGTGACGTACACTCGACCAATCAGATTTTTCGCTGCATGAATTCCTTAGTGGAACACTTAGGGACAATATTTTGAGTTGATTTATAATTTTTACGGAATTTTCCGATGTGTTTTCTCTCGTACGATAATAGTACGTAAGTTTTATCATTCCGATAATTGTGGAATTTATTTATTCCCCTTTATTTCTAAAATTTTTAAATCACTAAATTTTCGGAGTGTTACATCCTCCCACTTAAGAAATTTAGTCCCCAAATTTACAAATAATGGTGTAGTTCGTACCTGAGAATAGTTCTGGATGGTTTTTCTTCATTCTTTCCTCTGTTTCCCAGGTAGCATTAGTAACTCCGTCTCGACTCCATTGGACCTTCACCATAGGTATCGTATTATTCCTGAGTCATTGAATCTTCCGATCCAACAGTTTGATCGGCTTCTCTTCATAAGTCAGGTCCTCCCGAATCTCCAAGTCCTCATGGTTGATTACATGGTCGGCATTGAATAAGTACTTCCTCAGCATGGATATGTGGAACACATTATGCACGTTCTCCAGCTGTGGAGGTAGTGCAAGTCTATATGCCACCTGACCAATCCTTTCCAGAATTTCAAACGGTCCGATGAATCTGGAACTCAACTTTCCTTGATCCAAATCTTTGAATTCCCCTTGAAGGTGAGACCTTCAAGAAAACATATTCGCCAACCTGAAATTCTAGTTCTCTCCTTCTCGTGTCTGCATTACTCTTCTGCCTAGATTGTGCTATCTTTAGACGTTCCCTGACAATTTGAACCTTTCTGACAGCCGCCTCAATTAAGTCGGGTCCAACCCATTGATTCTCCCCAACCTCTTCCCAACAAAGGGGTGATCTGCAACTCCTGCCATATAAGGCTTCAAACGGTGACATCTTGATACTTGCCTGATAGCTGTTGTTATACGCAAACTCCATCAGGTACAACTGATCATCCCATCGACCATAAAATCTAGCACCAGAGCACGAAGCATATCTTCCACAATTTGATTGGTCCTTTTGGTTTGTCCATCAGTCTGAGGATGGAAGGCAGTACTAAGTTTAGTTTAGTACCCATTGCTGCTTGTAAACCCTTCCAGAAGTGTGAAGTCAATCTAGGGTCCCGATCTGATATTATGTTAGATGGAACCCCATGCAATCTAACTACTTCCTTACATATAGTGCAGCCAATACATCCACTGACCAGGTACTCTTAATCGGCAATAAGTGAGCTGACTTAGTCAATCGATCAACTATTACCCAAATTGCATCCATACCACCTCTAGTCTTGGGCAATCCCATGATAAAGTCCATACCGATGCTATCCCACTTCCATTCCGGGATTTCTAGTGGTAGCAGTCCACCAGCTATTCGGAATGCTCGACCTTGACTTTCATGCATGTTAAACAGTATGACACATGATCGGCCACATCCCTCTTCATGTTTGGCCACCAGTACGACCTTTTAAGTCTTGGTACATCTTTGTTGATCCAGGATGAATCGTGTACTTGGACTGGTGAGCTTCATTTAATAACCTCTTCTTGAGTTCTCCATGATCAGGGACACATGTTCTACCTCAGAATAGTAATCTTCCCTTAGTTGATAGAGTAAAGTCAGGTCTTTGTTCTAGCTCTCTCCTTGATCTCAACTAAGAATGGATCCTCTCCCTGTTTCTCCTTGATTTCGGTCAGTAGATTGGATTGTATCTGGAGATTGGAAATCATTACTTGTTTTTCCTTCTTCCCATGTCTAAGTTCAAGCTTGCAAATTGCTCCAGTAACTTCCATTCGCCCAGCATCATACTAGCTAGCATAGCTCCTGGTTGTCTACTTAGAGCGTCTGCCACTACATTGGCTTTCCCAGGGTGATATTGAATGGAAAAGTCAAAGTCCTTAAGATAGTACTCTAACCACCTTCTTTGTCTCATGTTAAGCTCCTTCTGTGAAATAGTATTTCAAACTCTTGTGGTCATAAAAGACTTAAAATTGCTCACCATAGATATAGTGCCTCCAATCTTCAAGGCGAATACTACAGCTACTAACTCCAAGTCATGAACCGGGTAGTTCACTTCGTGGATCTTCAACTGTCTTAAGGCATATTCTATTACTTTCCCTTGTTGCATTAAGACGCATCCCAGACCTGTTCCAGAAGCATCTGAATAAATTTCAAATCCTCCTCTTTAGTGGGTAAGGCGAGGATAGGAGCAGTAGTCAGACACTTCCTCAAGTTGTTAAAGCTTTCTTCACATTCATCGGTCCACACAAATAGATTTTCCTTCCGGGTTAGCTAGGTTAATGGCACTACAATCTTTGAGAAATCTTTATAAACCTTAGATAATATCCTGCTAATCCTAGAAAGCTCCTGTCATCTCTGTGACGCTTCGCGGTCTTTCCCATTTCAGTACAGCCTCAACCTTTGATGGATCAACAGCGATACCATCCTTGGTTACCACATGCCCTAAAAGGATACCTCCTCAGCCAGAATTCACATTTACTAGCTTGGCATATAACTTATTCTCCCTTAAAATCTGTAATGAATCCTCAAATGCTCTTCATGCTCTTCCTTTGTCTTGAATAGATCAATAATCATCGATGAATACCACCATAAATTTATCAAGATATGGGCGATAAATGCTATTCATCAACTGCATGAAAACTGCAGGGGCATTTGTTAGTCCAAAAGGCATAACAATAAATTCATAATGCCCATACCTGCTTCGGAAGACTGTCTTGTGAATGCCTTCTCCTTTGATCCTCAATTGGTGATAGCCGGATCTGAGATCTATTTTAAAGAAGTATTTAGCTCCAGATAATGATCAAACAACTCATCAATTCTTGGCAGGGGATATTTGTTCTTGATGGTAACTGGTTTAGTTGCCTGTAGTCTATAACAGCCCTCATCGACCCATCTTTCTTCTTACAAAGAGGACAGTGCACCCCATGGTGATGTACGTGGTCGGATGAATCCCTTCTCTAACAGTTCCATCAATTGCTCTTTTAATTTTTTCAGTTCTGCGGGGGACATTCGATATGGTGCCCTAGATACTGGTGCTGCTGAGGGACCAATTCGATGGTAAAATCGACCTCTCGCTCAGGGGGAATTTCTGGAAAGACTTCGGGAAAAACATCAGCGTATTCGCTGACAACATGAATGTCCTCAACTTTGACTTCCTTCTTTGTGATGACAACAGCAGCAAGAAAGGCCATACAACCTTTCCTCATCATCCTTTTGGCTTGAAGCGCGAGATAAGTGACAATCTCCTGCGGTTTCTATCCCCTGTGAACACTAGTTTTGGGAAGGATGGCTAAGGTTACCCGACATCTGCCTGCAGTGATACTAGCCCCATGTTCAGACAACCAGTCTGCTCCGAGTATTACATCATACCCCTCCATATCCATACATATTAATTTGCTGGTAGGTTTTGGGTTTCAATCAACACTTCACTAGATGGCATATGGTTTGTAAGATTGGTGCCAGGACCAATCGGGGTTGACACAACTATTCCAGATTCATTGGACGGGTTTCACAGGTAGGGTATCAACAAATGTTTGAGATATAAAGGAATGCGTTAGCTCCCATATCAAAGAGAACATATGCGGGTCGGGAAAGAATAGTAAGTGTGCCTTCCACGATACCTCCTCTTCAGC
The DNA here is from genome assembly GCA_014218235.1 of Colocasia esculenta. Classification (NCBI taxonomy): domain Eukaryota; kingdom Viridiplantae; phylum Streptophyta; class Magnoliopsida; order Alismatales; family Araceae; genus Colocasia; species Colocasia esculenta. Next base: position 116,313,440 of record CM024756.1, on the reverse strand, counting down.
AGCTTCAAGTTCTGGAATAGCTTGCAAGCGGCCTTGCCTCTTCTGTCCATTCGGATCTTGTCCTGAGGGGCTTGTTCTTTCAGCATTGGGCAGTCCGAGATCCTGTGGTCACGACTCCCACAGTGCAGGCATCTCCCATGCGCTCTCCAGCATTTTTCAGACCGGTGACTAGCTTTGTCACAGTGTTTGCACCTTTCTCTCCATTGTCACTACTATCTGCTTACCTAACTCCTTTGGCTTTTTATCAGCTGGTTCATTTACTCTGCCACTGGGCCTCTTCTTCCCAATGGTCGGTTGATACCTTCCTGTAGAAGACACTTGCTCCCTTTTCACGGATTTTCCCTTAATTCTTTCAGTAGTCTGCATGGCATCTCCAGTAACTGAGCCTTCTTTACCATGTCAGCATAGGTTTGAATGTCCATTGGCGCCAGTTGAGTGATGAACTGGGGCCTCAAGCCATTCAGAAAGCGTTTTGCCTTCATCCTTTCTGTCCCAATCAAGTGAACAGCATATCGGACAGACGAGAGAATTGGGCCTCGTACTCGGCCACATTGAGTCCTCTCTACTTCAAAGCCCAAATTCGGCTACTTTCCATTCCTGACCCTCTTAGAATACTTGGTGTTGAATTGCTCAATGAACTGAGCCCATGTTCGTTGCTGGCCATTCAGTGTTGCTTCTACCGACTCCCACCATGCCCTGGCATCCTTTTCCAATTGGAATTCGCCAGTAGTACTTTGTTTTGGTCTGTGCATTGCATGACCTGAATATCCTTCATTTCCTTAACCCAGTGTTCAGCAACATCTGGGTCAGTACTCCCTTCAAACCTAGGCGGATCCATATTCCGAAAATTCGATGGAGATCACCGGCTCCGCGGTTACCTCCACCCTGGGTGGCTTGCAGGATAGCCTGAGTCAAGTTCTACATTGTTTGTTGCATGTTCCTAGCCTGGGCACGTTCAGCGGCCATTGAGGTAATAAGTACCTTCAAGATAATAATATAAGTCAATCATCTAAATATATCACATGTGACTTCTATTGCCATGGTTCTACCCAAGCTCACATTAGGTACGACAGATTTTGACTCGTGTGACCAAGTTTCATTCTATGTTCCTATTCCCTTGGATCCTAAAGTTTAAGGCTCTGATACGAACTGTCACGCCCCGATATTTAGCAGTGGAATAAATACCGGGAGACGTGAACGATACAAATAGGCGTATCACAGTTGAGTAACACAGAGTAACAATTACATATAACCACACATTTCAGACCATAATAAGTTCATCAAAGGTACTCTTTATTCCATTTCAATCCACTAGTTACAACCTTACATAAGGAGGACTCACTGAAAAGAGTTCATTATTCAAATGAAAATGTTTCTCTAATACATCGACTACTCAAACAACTATTCCCAGACTATCAACTGTCATATGGCGGTGCTCATCACTCTTGCCCTAGCCTATCAGAGACTCCACTAGTTCCTCATCACTACCTGAAAAGGGCAGGATGATAGGGTGAGCGAACTAGCTCAGTAGGATTTACATCTCAATATTGTGCGGGCACTAATATACGTGATTAACATTTTAATTAGGCAAGATATGAACATGTATATGATGAAAATGCATGCAATGCTAAGATTGAATAGCAGAGTAGAACAGATATCATTTCAGATCAAATGTCGAGTTGCATATACAATGGACAGATATTCAAGAGTAGAATCGTATCAAAAGAGATTGGCCATATTCATACAGATATCATGCGTTCACATGATCAGACGTATCATATCAATCTTATCATATCATATCAAATCAAACTTATCATATTAAACAAAGGCACAATTTTCACAACTCTTGCTTATAGTATCAGTGCCATGCCACGCACCACAAGTCCATACTCCCGTGGTTAATAAGTACGTTAGGGTGCTCCTCTCCAGGACCAGACAGGGCCCCTATTGCACAGGCATTGGTCAAATGGACCGAAGTCCATATTGTGTCGAACAAACATATCATATTATGGCCACAGAGTTTCAATGACAAGCTCATAGTAAAAGGAACATGATCATTCATAAAGTCAAGATATGACAAATAGCTCAAGAGAACAAAAGGGCAGTATAACGACGTATCTTATGTTTCATAATTCGTTAATGTCTTGACATGAGGATGTTTCTAAAGACAGATCGTATGTAGATCATGTGCTTTCTATCTCCAGGGTACTTCATGGTACAACTAGCTCGGCCTCTATGTGGGAATCCATAGACAGAGGAGACTTACGGAGGTCTTCAGGAAAAGGTCGCTAGTCTACCAATTCAGAATAACCGGCAGAGAGCTCCCATTTCCCCAAGAAGGGTGTGCCTATTCATGCAAATGTGTAAGTGACGAGTCACAGATCTTTCCTAGCATGTATGCATATGGACAAATAATTAATGGAACACCGATAGCATGTAACTATTGAAACTCATATGCAATTCATGATATTAACTTCACTAACAAGTCCATACTAACATGTATTCATCCCACATTCATATCATATTCTTATCATATCAATTGACAATAAGTAAGATCACAAGATATCCAATGAACATAAGGTCAATCACAATTACACATTAGAATCATATTCATGTCATTACCATTTTTCATGGGTTGATTTCTTTTAGGTCCATGCATACTAAATAACATCATGCTCATGCTAGTAGACGTCATGTAATGATCAGACCCAAGATATGCAATTTTTTTGCAAGGGTAGTGTCGACACACCCCTTACTGGTGTCAACACAATGCTTCAAACACAAGGAAAAATATGAAGAAATGGTCAAGTAGTGTCGACACAGGATCCAGTAGTGTACACTAGACCCAGCTCCCAGAAAACCCAGTCAACAGGTCTGTATAAGGTGTCGACACAGGATCAAGTGGTGTCGACACAAGATCAAGTAGTGTCGACACAGGATCAAGTAGTGTCGACACTAGAGACCTTCCGAAAACCTTTTATGCAATCTGGGATAGTGTGTTGGCACTAGATCAAGTAGTGTCGACACTAGAGGCCTTCCCAGAAAACATATAGGTCAAGTGTAACCCAAAAACACATCTCATGCAATGATTTACTTACCCCTACTTATAACTCTCTAACGAATGACATTTAGATAAAATGTTCAACACAAAATATGACGAGGACAACTAGTAGGAGAACTTTGATGTTGGGGGTTTGATCTAATTCGATCTCAAATCCTAAGAAATATATGAAGAACATAAAGCTAAGTGCAGCCCGAAATCGTAGTATCATGCAGCGACTCTCTTACCACATTCATAAATCTCTAACGAAGACTTTTGGATAAAACGTCCAACATAAAAGATGATCGTGACTACAAGTAGAAGAACTTTCATGAAGGAAGTTTAGTCTAATATGGTATCAAATCGTGTGCATAATAAGAGGAATGGGAAAAGCCCTAACTGTGCGAGACTTAGGGACAACTACGAATACACAATGTATACTCCATGAAAATTAGTCAAACCAAGTGCAAATGAACCTAGACTCGAAGAACTACATGGTGTTGGTTTTCTTTAATCTTAGCCCGAGAACACCTACCTTTGAATGCTAATAACTCTCTGCAGATTTCTGGGTTGATGTAGAGCGAGGTTGAGGAAGATCACGTTTTCCCCAGCCGTTCTCCACTCCTCCAGCGCCCCAAACTTGCTGCTCATGACCCCAACTTGTTGCTAACCCCTCCCTAAACATTTTGTGAGGAGTTCTTATAGTTTTAGTGTTCTAATTCATGTCCTAATGGAACTAGGAAAGGAGGCTGCGAATTCTGCTTCCTACTTTCCAAAATCTGAGATTTTCTCACCCAAAGGAGGTAGCTACACCATGGGAAGGTGTCATACAGGGTTTGCCACGATTTGGGTTGCCATGCATGGCCATTACCACTAATTTTAACCCTAATTTGCCTCCCTAATCACTGCATAATTACATACACCAATTTCTGGTATTTTCTTGTCCAAATTTTTATCCTTGGGCCAAATGTGCTTCATTGGCCCAATCTTGTTAATGGGTCATTAATACATGGTGTTGGAAGTCTCTCCAATATGTTTATTTAATTTATGGTTGGGTTATTTTTCGTGTTAACAATTTTTCCGACTTAGTTTCCTAATTCGGTTAACTTGGTCACGTGTGACGTACACTCGACCAATCAGATTTTTTACTGCATGAATTCCTTCGTGGAACACTTAGGGACAATATTTGGGGTTGATTTATAATTTTTACGGAATTTTCAAATGTGTTTTCTCTCGTACGATAATAGTACGTAAGTTTTATCATTCTGATAATTACAGAATTTATTTATTCCCCTTTATTTCTAAATTTTAAATCACTAAATTTCCGGGTGTTACAGATGGTGCCCTCAAGTTGAAGTCAGATGAATCTGGAGGAGGAGGTATAATCAGGGATAATAATGGCAACATGTGTTGTGCCTTCGTCAACCCCTACCGAGGCCTTCACACCAGCCTTGTTGCTGAGGTGCTTGCATTCAGGGATGGATTACGTATGTGCTGTAGCATGGGCATCCATGATGTGATGGTGGAGACGGACTCCCACAACCTCGTGCAAATTGTCACAAAAAGCTCCCCCGACCGTGGGATCTCTCCTTCATTTTGCAAGAGGTTGCTGTCATAACTGGGCGGGTTAAAGCTGAAATCACCCACATTCCGAGGGAGGGTAACAAGCTAGCAGACAGTCTAGCTGGGTTTGCTTTATCTTGTGCTCATTTCATTTCTTGAGACTCATGGGCCGACCTCCCCATTACTTTAATGGACATCTACCGCCATGAAATGGTTGAGTGTCCATTCATGGCGCCGAGTCTATTTTGTACTCCCCCCCCCCCACCCCTTCCTCAATTACTTAATGAAAACACCATTAGCTGCTGGGTGAAGGTAGTAGCACCCTCTATATGAGGGCGCCCCCCCCATCTCCTTTTGGTTCGGCTACATTCAAAAAAAAACCCGCAGAAGGTTTGTTCCTGCAGTGCCCCTCTTGTGAAGGGAAGACCTTTTTGAAGGTAGTCTTTGTACCCCTATTAAGGGAAGACTTGCTTGGGAGCAAGTGGGCTTGTAATACCTCTCAAGGGTGAGAGAGGGCCAAGTATTCTTGGCAGTTAGTGAAATCTCAAGTGGTTTCCTTGAGGACTGGACATAGGACTTCCATGTGGGAAGGGCCGAACTGGGATAAAATTTCTCGTGCATCTGTGTGATTATTTCCGCCAACTTACACGTGTTTCACACACTACACTAACACTAACAATTTCATTTAGTGTTGTCTAATTTCAGATATAATTTTTAATGCGAAAGAAGTCCTATTTACCCTCCTCTAGGACATCATTTATGCCATCTCGATCCAACAAGTGGTATCAGAGCGAGGTCTTCTCAGAAGAATCAAAAGATTTGAGAGGAGATGGCAGCTGAAAGCCATAACTATGAAGGTCAGTCTGTTACAAGGCCACCATTCTTTCATGGTGAGGACTATCAGTACTGGAAGATGCAGATGGAATGCTTCATCAGAGGCATAGATTTTGATCTGTGGCAGGTAATAAAACAAGGTGATTTTACTATACTTGCAAAACACATCTGCTCTTTCCATAGCTGATAAGAGAAGCATGTCCCTAAACTACAAAGCTAAGAACTATCTATGTTGTGCTCTATCTAAAAGAGAATTTAATAGACTATCTGCTTGTAGAACAGCTAAAGAATGTGGGATAACTACAAGTTACATATGAAGGAATTGATAAGTAAAACAAACTAAGATAGATATTCTTGTCTCCTAGTATGAACAGTTTAAAATGCTTCCTAATGAAAATATAACTCAAATGTATAATCATTTTTCAAATATAATAGTAGTTCTTAGTTCAGTAGGTAAGATTCTTACTAATGAAGAAACTGTAAGAAAAATTTAAGGTCATTAACTAATGTCTGGACTCCCAAGGTCACTGCCATTGAAGAAGCCCATGATTTAACTCAACTTTCTATTGACAAATTAATTGGCTCCTTAATGGCTCACGAAATCAACATGGAAAGATTTTCTGAAAGTTCATCAAAAAAGAAAATGTCAAATGCTTTGAAAGTTTCAGATTCTTCTTCCTCTGAAGACTCAAAGGAAAAATCAGATGACAGTGATGATGAAGCCATGCTGTCAAGAAAACTGTAAAGGATCTTTGCTAAGAAAAATAAGTTTGGTTCAAAGAGATTCTTCAAAAAGGATAAGAAGAAGGAACCACTTGCTACGAGTGCAATCAACCATGACATTACAAGTCTGAATGTCCTAAGCTGAAGAAAAAGGATCAAGCTGAAAGATCTGAGAAGAGAAGGCAAAGAAAAGAAATTCGGAAGGTATAAGAAAAAGGCAATGGCAGAAGCATGGGATGTTGAAGAAGCTACAAGTTCAAACTCTTCAAGCTCGGAATCTGAAGAAAAGAAAAAGCAAATCTAGCCCTCATGGCAGGACTGGATTAGGTAAATTCTGAAACCTCCTTTACATCATGTTCTGACAGTCTTGAAGATGCTTTCAATGAATTGTATGAAAAATACAAAACATAGTTAAACAAATGAAAATAGTCAAGCTAAACTTGCTTACTCAAGAAAATCTAATACTTTCCTGAAAAATGAAGTAGAAAGATTAGGACAAAACTTAACTGAAACCAAAGAGCAAATGAACAACTGTGTGAAGACCTAAAAAATAAAAATAGTAAAATAATGGAAATAGAATAAAACCTAAAAGAACTAAAAATGAAGAAAAGTTAAGAAGAAGAAATAACTACTTAAGAGCTACCATAGAGAAAATTCTAACTGTAAAACATCTCTATTTGTCAGACTAAAAGGTGATAGGTGTGGTAAAAAGAAATATGGAGTAGGATATACACCCCTAACCAATGAAGAAAATATCATCTATCATGAAAAATATCCAACTCCCAAATTTTCAAAGAAAGGAAATCAAAAATCTTAGAAAGGTAAATCAGTATGTTTATAAGAAAAAATTCAACTCTAGAAACACTACACATGTAAAGAATGCTTTTAATTTATGTTGTAGTCACTATAACCAGCTAGGACACACTGTCAGCACATGCACAACTAGACACCTGCATTGGATCCTAAGACTAACCATCAAGGACCCAAGAAAATTTGGGTACCAAAGTTACAACTTAAATTTGTTTGTAGGGTCGTCTTAGAGCATCCAAATGGTATTGGATAATGGGTGCTCAAGGCATATGATAGTTGACAGAAAATTATTTACAAGTTTTAGAGATGAGATTGGTCAAGTCACCTATGGAGATAATGGAAAAGGCAAGGTGTTAGGTTGTGGAACAGTAGGAATAAAAGAAAATGATCTAATAGAAGATGTCATGTATGCAGAAGAATTGAAGTTGTAAGACCCGATTTCCCGACTTCTGTCTGGTGTTGTGGGATGACTGGCCACTGACATGTCCAGGCTGGGTGATGCGTTGGTGTCACGTCGGGGTTCCCAACGCGACAATCATCCGTGTCGCGGCGAGCTTGTGGGCCGCATTTTGGTCGCGCCCTGGTTCTCTGCCACATCTTTCTGTCGCGCCGGTCAACGGGCCACGACAGTGTTTTGTCGTGTTGCGCTGTCTGGTTGTCTGACGCCTGTCAGGGTGGCAGGTGTGTCAGTACGGCTTGTCACGTTGTCGCGGTGCCCTTGTAGGGCACGTTCTTGTCGCGGTCCATTGACCCGTCGCGTTAAGGTCCGTAACGCGACGGGGCGGGCCGTCGCGTTCTGGTGCCGGGGTTTAAGGCGCAGGCCAGCTACACCTTCCTCTCTCTCTCTCTCTCTCTCTTCTTCCCTTTCCCCTCTTCTCCGGTAGTGGGGAGGCTCCCCTTCAACGATCGGAGCGTGGTGGCACCGGCGGGCTCGTGGCGGCGTCGTGGCACGTGCGTTGAGTGAGGAGGAGGTGGCCAACCGACGTGAAGGGCCCCTCGTGGGTTCGTTCTTCGTGAAAGGTAGGGATTCCTTGTGCCCTCTCCCATCCGGTGGATCGGGAGCCCTCGGGGTTTTGTAGTTAGCTTTACAGCTTTCCCATGCTCCCCTCCCCGTTGTGCATGTTTGTATGGTTCTGGGCGGCCCGGGATGGAGCATCTCGTGGTCTGCCTTCCGACTGATGTCGCGGCCGCGGTGCGTGTCGCGACATCAGTAGAGGCGTCGACCCGGTCAGGCGCGACCTTATCACGGCACGGTTGGCGTCGCGATAAGGGTCGCTGTCGTGACCTGGTTTCCCGTCGCGACAGGGAGGCTGTCTCGACGAGCTGCCTCATCGCATCAAGGCTATTGTTGCAGCACCCTTCCCCATCGCGATGGCCTGTGCGCCGTGACAGTGCATGTGCTGCCTCGGGTTTTCCGTGGCCAGTTTGTGTGTCGGCATGTGCCCCAGGGCAGGCTTTGCCCTTAGGACCTTCCGGTGAGGAATGCGGCTGGTTGCCTCTCTGCATTCAGTGACCAAAGGTGACACCTTCATGGCCGTTTCCTGGCAATGGTGCCAGGAGGGTCGCATCTATCTAACAATCGATTGACTGGCGGTCAATTGATTGTTAGCAGAGTGACGGCTTTCTGTACTTCTGGTAGTGCTCCAAGGTTTTGGCTCGCTCGTGCGTGTTTGCTTGGCCGACGACCCTTTTGAGTCCGTGCGTGCCTCTCGCTCACTGGCTTGTCATGTGTTACAAGCCAGCAGTTCGGCATGGTTTTGTTGTGCTGCCCCACCTGTTCGCCCGTGCTTGGCACTTGAGGGCTTGTCCCGTTCAGAGGTTGTCTCCGTTTCCTGGGACCCCCATCCTCGGGAGCCCGTTGAGGGAGGTATCCGAACTATGAGTGTGCTCGAGTTGGAAGCCCACGTGAGCGGACTCTGGAGCTGAGGGGAAAACGAGGTTTGGACAGCTGCACTGAGTCGTTTGTAGAGCTCTCTTGTCTAGGTCTGGGACGCCGAGGGGTTCGGAGTGCTTTCATGGCGTAGACCAGACAGTCCCTTGTCTCACTGCCTCTCTCTACGTTGGTTCCGGAGCCACGTAGTGGTGTCGGTGTGAGGCCGCAGCTTGGCCAGGCTGCGGTGTTGCGTGTGTTGTGTGTTTCTGTGGCGGCTCTGTCTCGCCCTTCCGCGGGGCAGAAGCAGGAGCTAGGCTAGCGAGCAGAGCGTGCGGACTACGGGTCCCCCTCTTGGCTGCTAGTGGCGGTGGCTTGGTTGCTAGTTGTTGTGACGTTTCCTCATGACGTTTCCAAGTGTTCTCCCGTTGCCCTAGCGGGCACGACAGTTATAGCCTTGCCGTGCCTAGTTTTCCATGTGCTTCGTTGGTCTGGCCGTGGGCAGACCCGTGCTTCTGGTGGTTCCGCTCGGTGTCATCTCGGTACCATAGTTCCGTTCTTGGGTGCCAGTTCGTAGTGGCACTAACGTGTTGGCTTCTGACCTTGCGGTGTACCCGGGTCTGGTGGTTCTGCTTGTGGGCCTCGACCTTGTGGAGGTCTGAGGTGACGTGCTTGCGGTGAGACGTCGTTCTCACCTGGTTGTTGCGTGGTCTCGACGAGTGTGCCGAGGTTGCTTCCGCTTTGTGCCTGACTCTGTTGGTTTTTGCAGGAGTCGTATGTGTGCCAACACTTTGTTGGGGTCGTGGCATTGTACTGTTCTCTTCCGTTGCTTAGTAGTACCACGCTGTAGGTGTTCCTCGCTTTACAGCTTTCTAGTGTAGTTTCCTATTTTCGAGTTCCTGCTGCTCTGGCCGGTGAGGGACTGGTAATCCCTACTGGGCCTTGTTCGTGAGGCTCACCCCCCCCCTCCTTCCTTCAGCTAGGGGCTCGTCGTCGCGGGAGCTCGGTGTAGGACGGGTTGTAGAGGCATTGTGGCGCCGTGTTGTTGTCAGCAGTAGTGAGACGAGCATTGTGAGCTCTTGTACCCGAGTGAGCTGAGGTTGTTTTTGCAAGTTCTCGGGGTATGCCCCTTAAGGACTGCACCTTTCTTCTTGTACCTGTGCTTTTGTTTGGGATACGTTGTACAGACTTTTGTATAATGTACATATTGTTATAGTTATTCAAATTCAGTACATATCTCACTAGACTATTCTTCTAACCCTTCCGGATCTTCGGATCTGTGGGTGGCGACGCAAGCTTCGGGTCCCTGGCAGGGTCCGGGAGGTCGGGTCATTACAGTGGTATCAGAGCGAGGGTCTACTGAGATTTGTAAGGAGTTAATAACTATAGCTGTCCCAAAGGAAGGTACTAGTGTGCTGCTGACACCGTCTGACTAGTGTTAGGCTTGTGCTTTCAAATGTTTTGCAGATGTGCGGCTTCCCTGCATGATTCGTGCGTGTGTTGCAGGTTGCAGTTGTTGCTGTGCTGTGTACGTGGCGAGTGTGGTCGCTCGGCGTGTTCGTGCGTAGCAGCGCGGTTGGCGCTGGACTCGCTGGCAGTGGTCTTCCTTGTGTGGAGGACGCTTGCGAGCCAGTCCAGGTGCGGTGCTCCTGGTCGTCTTCAGCGCATTTGAGCGTGTGTGCGTCGCGAAGGCTGAGAGAGCTTGCGTGTTGTGTGGCCTCACCGGTGCTGGGTTGTTGCCCGTGGAACCGGTGGAAGTTTTCTCTGCCTTGTTGGCTGCCCCTTGTTGTTGTGCGCGTGTTTGTCGTTGTTGTGTGTTTGGCCTTTGTACCTGTGCGCCATTGTGCGCTGTGCTCGGACACCGAGCTGAGCAGGTGCCTTGCGTGGTGTATTGCGTCGCTGTCGAGCGCTGCAACACTTGTCTATGTTGTTGTCAGCCTGGTGCTGGCTAGTTGCGAGCTCTAGTGAGGTGCTCCTAGAGTTTTCTCTGTTGGTTCTGGTGGGAGTGAGGTTTCCCCAGGACTGTGTTGTGACCGTTTCTGGTTGTTGTTGCATTGCCTGCTAGGTTGAGGTGCATCTCTTGGTTGCTTGTGTTCTGGTGAGATTTCCCAGAACAATTGTTGTTGTCCTGGTGAGGGTTGCTCTCAGGACTGTTCCGCACTCGTTTCTACTGCTGTTGCTACCTCAGGTTTTGGGTGTGCTGTTGGCTTGGCTGGTGCGTTCTGGAGGGTTTTTCCCAGAACGGTGCCGTGGTGGTTCTGGTGGAGGTTCTCCCAGGACCGGCTTGTATTGCTTCTGCAGTTCTTCTTGCTGCAGTGTTCTCTCTGATGGTCTGTGTTCTTGGGTCCGTATTGTTTGGATCGTGCATTCTGGTGAAGGTTCTTCCCAAGATCGCCCTTTGTCGCTTCTGGTAGAGGTTTTTCCCAGGAGCTTCGTGTTTGTTTCGGTCCACCGTTGTGTTGCCCCTGTGGTTCAAAGTGTGCCGTTTGTTGGGCTGCGTTCTGGTGAGGTTCTTCCAGAATAGCTCTTGGTGCTTTTGGTGGAGGTTCTCCCAAAGCTGCCCGTGTTCGTTTTGGTTGTCGCTGCTCTCTCTCCCTGTAGAGGTAGTTGTCACTGTTGCCGGTTGGACTGTCTGTGTTACAGTCTGCTTGGGCATTGTCGGTCAAGGTGTCATGCCCTTGTCCGTGCGTCTGGCTGTTGCGTAGGCTAGCTTGTCTCATCGTTCGTTTCCAAGTTTCTCAGCCGTGCTGGCGGGCTTTGTGTGTCCCCGTGGCTTGGGTGGTCTGCTTTGTTTCTTGCGCCCGGCGTGCTCTCGCAGATGGTAGTCTGGTGAGTGTCGTGGTGCTCGGCTGGCTGTGCTTCGTATGGAAGTGTTAGTCTCGCATTGTGGTTTTGCCTCTCGCGTGTGGAAGAGACTCGTGCGTGTCTCCTTCGTCTGCTTTTCGTCGGTTGCTCGGGGTGGTGGTGCTCCACTATGGTGTTGTGTTGCCGGGGTGCGCATTGTTGCACCTTCTGGTGGAGTCATCTTCCCTTGAGTTGTTTTGGGTTGAGCTAGTTGCTCCCCTCATGTTGTCGTCCCTTGTGGCACCATGGTCGGTGGACCTGTTTATGCCATTTGTCATCGTAAATGGTTTCTCGCTACCTGCCAGGCTCAATTCGGGCATTGGGTCCCTGTTGGTTTGGTGCGAGGTGGCATTGTTTTCTTGTTGGGCCGCTCGTGTGAGCGTTATTCTGCTGTGCATTGGTTTTTCGTGATTGGCTTGCTCGTGCAAGCATTGTTCCATTGTATGCTCGGTGGTGCCTCGACTTGTGCCTTGGAGGCTTTTCTTGCCGTCATTTTGGTGTTTGGCCTCTCTATCAGTCGTGATAGAGGTGGTGCTTCTTGCTCTTGCGCACCAGGAGTTGCTGCGGTTTTCACTCCCTATGTGTAGAGTCGGTGCTCTATGTTTTGTGTTCTTCTTGGAGCATACGTGGCTGCCGCGCTCTTGAAGTAGTAGTTGTCGGCTTTCCGTGTGCTTCCGTTGTGGGTCTCTAATAGAGAGTCCCCTTCGGTGGGCCATGTCATCTCGGGCCGTTGGTGCCACTGTGTGTGTTGCGCCTTGAGTGTTTTTCTCCGATGCTTCATGTTTTGTGCCTCAAGGGCTAGGGCCGACGTGGCCTGTTGCGCTCTTTCAGGCTTGCGGTTCTTGGCGTGTGGCTTTCGGTAGGCCTCCTGTGGAGAGTCCTTCCTGTTAGCCGTAGTGTTGCTTTGGCCGCTGTGCACCTGGGTTGCACTTTGTTTACTTTCGGTGATTGTGGTAGCACCGTGTGCTCGTGCTTGAGCATTTGGTTTTGTGCCGTCTGGAGCCCTAGTGCATTGTGTTGTACCCTGGTTAGCTCCCGGTGCTTGTGATAGCACCCTGTGTTGTGCCGTGTGTCTGTTCGTGTGCTTCGTGCGTTGTTTCACGAGTTTGCTCGGTGTTGGAGGCTTCTCATTTTCCGCCTCTGGGACATGTGTGCTAGCCTGAGTCTTGTGGTCGTACCGTTACCACTGTGGGGTGGCTGCTTTGCCTTGTCTAGGTAGCCCTATCTGTGGTACACCAGGCTCTGGTTGTGGCCAGTGTCCTGGTTTCCCCCCTCGCTTGCGGAGCGAGTGTGTGCAATTGTGGTACCCTGCTTCGGTCTGGGTCTCTCTGAGGTACATGATGCCCTCGACCTCTGCGGTTGTTTTGCTACCCGTGTTGTGCGTTGTGCGTGGCGTTGGTGATTCTGGAAGCCGATGGCGGAGTCTCCTGTCGGTTCGTCCGTGACAGTGAGTCTATTGGCTTACTAGTACTCGCCCATGTGGCTTGTCGACGTTGTAAGGTGCTCAGATTTGGATTAACCTCAGACATCTTCCGTGCTTCCATTGTGGAGCGTGTGACTCCTAGTTTTTGTGGATCCGTGTGCGTTGGTATCCTTGTCGGACCACGAGGAAGTCTGGATGAGACCTAGTGGTGACAGTGGATGCCGTTTTCGCGTGTTGAGGTGTCTCCGCATGCGTTGCGGTCCCTGTTGGACTGCGAGGAAGGTCTGGGTGAGACCTAGTGGTGGCGGTGGACACTGTTTCATGTGTTGAGAATTCTCCACGAGTGTGTCCTCGCCCTTGTTTGTGTCTCTCGCGTGGCTACTCGGTCGAGTGGTGACCGATGCTAGCTGCAGCTCATGGCGTGAGACCATTTTTCTCGAGTGTTGTGTTCGACTCTCAAGTGTTTTCTTATGTGGTCGTCAGCAACTGTGTACTCTGTCAGGTTTCGCTGGCAATCGAGTGAGTTGCTGACCGGCGATTCTTGTGTTGCTGTCGGCAACTGCGTCCTCTGTCGAGTTTTGCTGCCAGCAGAGAGGGTTGCTGATTGGTTGGTCCCAACAGCGAGGTCTGTTGGTGGCTATAGCCGTGTAGTTTTTGGCTGGCGTTTTCCGCTGTTCGGGCCAGATTTGGCATCACTCGGCACCTGTGGATATGTCATTCCGTTTGGGCGCCCCACGTGTGGCTGGAGCGAGCCATTAGTTTTCGGTTGTGTGCTCCACCCGTGTGTTTGGAGCCCGTTAGGTGAGCCGTTGGTTTTTCCCGGCTTCATTGTTTTTCGCTCGTGTTTAGCTGTGCGATTGTTGCCACGAGGAAGTCGTGTTGAGACTTAGTGGCTTTTTTGCGCTGGTCTTACGTTTGCTCCCTGTGCTTCATGTGCTTCATTTCGTGCCTCGGATCTTTTGGGCTTGTCCCAATTTTGAGGACGAAATTGTTTTAAGGGGGGTAGAATGTAAGACCCGGTTTCCCGGCTTCCGTCCGGTGTCATGGGATGACTGGCCACTGACGTGTCCAAGTTGGGTGATGCGTTGGTGTCACGTCGGGGGTGCCCGATGTGACAGTCATCCGTGTCGCGGCGAGCTTGTGGGCTGTGTGTTGGTCACGCCCTGGTCCCTCGCGTCTTGCTGTCGTTCCCAGTCAACGGGCCACGACAGTGTTTTGTCGTGTTGCACTGTCTGGTCGTCTGACGCCTGTCAGGGTGGCAGGTGTGTCAGTACGGCTTGTCACGTTGTCGCGGCGCCCTTGTAGGGCGCGTTCTTGTCGCGGTCCATTGACCCGTCGCGTTAAGGTCCGTAATGCGACGGGGCGGGCCGTCGCGTTCTGGGTGCCTGGGGCTTAAGGCGCAGGCTGGCTACCCCTTCCCTCTCTCTCTCTCTCTCTCCTCTTCTTCCCTTTCCCCTCTTCTCAGGCGGTGGGGAGGCTCCCCTCCGGCAATCGGAGCGTGGTGGCACCGGCGGCTCGTGGCGGCATCGTGGCACGTATGTGGAGCGAGGAGGAGGTGGCCAACCGACGTGAAGGGCCCCTCGTGGGTTCATTCTTCGTGAAAGGTAGGATTTCTTGCACCCTCTCCCATCCGGGTGGATCGGGAGCCCTCGGGGTTTTTTTGTAGTTAGCTTTCCAGCTTCCCCATGCTCCCCTCCCCGTGTGTGCATGTTTGTATGGTTCTGGGCGGTCCAGGATGGAGCATCTTGTGGTCTGCCTTCCGACTGATGTCGCGGCCGTGGTGCGCATCGCGACATCAGTAGAGGCATCGCCCTGGTCGGGTGCGACCTTATCGCAGCGCGGTTGGCGATCACGATAAGGGTCGATGTCGCGACCTGGTTTCCCGTCGCAACAGGGAGGCTGTCGCGACGCGCTACCCCATCGCATCAAGGCTATTGTCGCGGCGCCCTTCCCCGTCACGATGGCATCGCGACGGCCTGTGGGGGCGCGACAGTGCCTATGCTGCCTCAGGTTGTTTTCCGTGGCCAGTTTGTGTGTCGGCATGTTCCCCAGGGCAGGCTTTGCCCTTAGGACCTTCCGGTGAGGAACGCGGCTGGTTGCCTCTCTACGTCAGCGACCGAAGGTGACACCTTCGTGGCCGTGTCCTGGCAATGGTGCCAGGAGGGTCGCGGCTGTCTAACAATTGATTGACTGGCGGTCAATCGATTGTTAGTAGAGCGACAGGCTTTCTGTACTTCTGGTAGTGCTCCGAGGTTTTGGCTCGCTCGTGCGTGTTTGCTTGGCTGACGACCCTTTTGAGGGTCTGTGCGTGCCTTTTCTCATTGGGCTTGTCGTGTGTTACAAGCCACTAGTTCGGCGTGGGTTTTGTTGTGCTGCCCTACCTGTTCGCCCGGTGCTTGGCACTTGAGGGCTTGTCCCGTTCAGAGGTTGTCTCCATTTTCTGGGACCCCCATCCCGGGAGCCCGTTGAGGGAGATATCCGAGCTATGAGTGTGCTCGAGTGGCAGCCCACGTGAGCGGACTCTGGAGCTAGGGGAAAACGAGGTTTGGACAGCGTTGCTAAGTCGTTTGTAGAGCTCTCTTGTCTAGGTCTGTGACGCCGAGGGGTTCGAAGTGCTTTCCTGGCGCAGGCCAGACAGTCCCTTGTCTCACTGCCTCTCTCTACGTTGGTTCCAGAGCCACGTAGTGGTGTCAGGCGTGAGCCCGCAGCTTGGCCAGGCTGCGGTGTTGCATGTGTTCTGTGTTTCTATGGCGGCTCTGTCTCGCCCTTGCACGGGGGGCGAGGTAGGAGCTAGGCTAGCGAGCAGAGCATGCAGACTGCGGGTCCCCCTCTTGGGCTAGTGGCGGTGGCTTGGTTGCTGTTGTTGTGACGACATTTCCTCACGACGTTTCCAAGTGTTCTCCCGTTGCCCTAGCGGGCACGACAGTTATAGCCTGGCCGTGCCTAGTTTCCGTGGGCTTCGTGGTCTGGCCGTGGGCAGACCCGTGCTTCTGGTGGTTCCCGCTCGGTGTCCTCTCGGTACCGTAGTTCCGTTCTTTGGTGCAGTCCGTAGTGGCACATGTGTGTATGGCTTCCCGACCTTGCGGTGTACCCGGGGTCCGGGGTGGTTCTGCCTGTGGGCCCGACCCTGTGGAGGTCTGAGGTGGCCGTGCTTGCGGTGAGACGTCGTTCTCACCTGGTTGTTTACGTGGTCTCGGCGAGTGTGTCGAGGGTCTCTTCTGCTTTGTGCCCGACTCCGTTGGTTTCTGCTGGAGTCGTGTGTGTGCCACGACCTTGGTTGGTGGTCGTGGCATTGTACTGTTCTCTTCCACTGCTTAGTAGTACCACGCTGTAGGTGTTCCTCGCTTTACAGCTTTCTAGTGTAGTTTCCTGTTTTCGGAGTTCCTGCTGCTCTGGCCGGTGAGGGACTGGTAATCCCTACTGGCCTTGTTCGCGAGGCTCACCCCCCCCCCTTCCTTCAGCTAGGGGCTCGTTATCGCGGGAGCTCCGTGTCGAATGGGTTGCAAAGGCGGTTGTGGCGCCTTGTTGTTGTCAACAGTAGTGAGAGCGAGCGTTGTGAGCTCTTGTACCCGAGTGAGCTGAGGGTTGTGTTTTGCAAGTTCTCGGGTATGCCCCTTAAGGACTGCACCATTCTTCTTGTACCTGTGCTTTTGTTTGCAATACGTTGTACAGACTTTTGTATAATGTACATATTGTTATAGTTATTCAAATTCAGTACATCTCACTAAACTATTTCTTCTAACCCTTCCGGATCTTTGGATCCGGGGTGGCGATGCGAGCTGAGGGGTCCGTGGCGGGGGTTCGGGAGGTCGGGTCGTTACAGAAGCACAACCTCATTAGCATCAGTCAACTGTGTGACAAGGGTCACTTGGTGAGATTTCAGAATGATAAGTGCATTATTCAAAAGGATGGAAAAATAGTATTTGAAGCACAAAGAGTCAAAAATCTTGTACCTTACAGATAGCATAATTAAAAGAAGTAAACTTATGTCTTGCAACCACCAAATGTGAAGAAACTGATTTATGGCATAGAAGACTAATACATGCAAGCACTTCGGTAATCAAGAAATAATCAAGCATGATCTAGTTGAAGGTCTTTCGAAGCTGAAACTAAAGAAGTCTGGAATCTGTACAGCCTGTGCAAAGGGAAAGCAAACCAGGACATCATTTCAGTCCAAAACGGTAGTTACAACTTCCAAGCATTTGGAACTTATTCCATGGACTTATTTGGACCCATAAGAACAATAAGTCTGAAGGAAAAGTGTATGGCTATGTAATTGTAGATGACTACTCAAGGTACACTGGGTATCCTTTTAGGAAGCAATTCAGAAGCATTTTCAACTTTTCTAAAGTTCAGCAAATTAGCATATAAGAACCAAAAATTTCAGATAATCAGCATTAGATCTGATCATGGTGGAGAGTTCAAGAATGAAGATTTTGTAAAATAATATGAGAAAATAGAATGGAACACAATTTCTCTGCACTAAGAACATCTCAACAGAAAGTGGCAGTAGCAGAAAGGAAGAACAGAACACTGCTGCACATGGCCAGAATTATGCTTACAGAGTATAATCTACCAAGATACTTCTGGGCAGAAGCAGTCAACACAGCCTGCTACATCATCAATAGGTGTATTATCAGACTAATCCTAAAGAAGACACCTTATGAGCTGTACAAGGAGAAAAAACCAAACATCAGTCATCTTCGACCTTTTGGTTGTAAGTGCTTTATTTTAATAATGGTAAAGATAACTTAGGAAAGTAGATGCTAAAAGTGATGAAGTTTTCTATTAGGATATATTTCAAAAACTAGAGGAAAAAAGTGTTTGACAGAAGAACCATAACTGTAGAACAAACAGTACATATTTTATTTGATGAGCCTAACCCTTCTCTTAAGAGA
Organism: Colocasia esculenta; assembly: GCA_014218235.1. Lineage (NCBI taxonomy): Eukaryota > Viridiplantae > Streptophyta > Magnoliopsida > Alismatales > Araceae > Colocasia > Colocasia esculenta. The sequence goes on along the minus strand of CM024756.1, from coordinate 116,295,435 downwards.
ATAGAAGAAGAAGAAGAAGATTGTGTTGAAGATCTGTGTAGGGATCTGGAACAGACATCTCTTAAAGAAAGAGAGAAAGAAGAAGAAAAGGAAGATCCACCACTTGAGGAACTTCAACAACTAGAAGAACCACAAGAAGAACTGCCTAGACAATTGAGGTATCACAAAGATTATCCAAGAGAAAACATTATAGGGATCCTCAAGATAGGGTAAGAACAAGAGGTATGAACATTCCTTGTGATTTTTCTGCATTTGTCTCTCAAATTGAGCCTAGGACAATCAATGATGCACTAACTGATGAATCTTGGATTCTTTCTATGCAGAGGAACTTAACCAGTTCCAACGCAGCTAGGTTTAGACTCTTGTCCCTAGACCTTATGACCATCCAGTTATTGGGACCAGATGGGTCTTCAGAAAAAAAAATGGATGAATCAGGAGTGATCACCAGGAACAAGGCCAGACTGGTAGCACAAGAATATTCTCAAGAGAAAGGCATTGATTTTGATGAAATTTATGCTCCAGTAGCTAGATTAGAGGCAATTAGAATTTTATTAGTATATACATGCTCTCTCAACATTAATTTATTTCAAATAGATGTTAAAAGTACTTTTCTGAATGGTTTTATAAAAGAAGAGTTTATGTTGAGCAACCACCTAGTTTTGAAGATACTAAGTACCCAAATCATGTTTTCCGTTAAAGAAAGCATTGTATGGTCTGAAACAATTGGTATGAAAGACTAAGTGTTTATCTTATATCGCATGATTTGATAAGAGTTAATGTAGATAACACTTTATTTAGTAAGAAATTTTCAGAATGAATATTGATAGTACAAATATATGTTGATGATATTATTTTTGGTTCTACAAATGAATCACTTTGCAAATTCTTTGAAAAACTTATGCAAAGTGAGTTTAAGATGAGTATGATGGTGAGCTTAATTATTTTTTTGGTTGCAAATTAAGTAGACCAAGGAAGATACTCACATGTGTCAAACAAATACATTTCAGATTTACTTTCTAAATATGGTTTGACAAGTGTAAGCCCTTAGAAACACCCATGAGCTTAGGAGTTAAGTTAAATAGTGATCCACTTGGCAAGAAAGTAGATCAAAAGATCTATAGAGGTATGATTGGGACATTACTCTATCTTACTGCCAGTAGACCAGATATAATGTTCAGTGTATGTTTGTGTGCTTGATTTCAAGCTGATCTTAAAGAATCACATGTTAATGTTATTAAAAGAATTTTTAGATATCTTATAAACAAAAGTAATTGGGTTTATGGTATCCCAGATGTTCTGATTTTAAGTTGATTGGATATAGTGATGCTGACTATGCTGAATGCAAATAGATAGAAAAAGCACCAGTGGTACATGTCAAATTCTTGTAGGATGCTTAATTTCCTGGTCTTCCAAAAAGCAGAATTTAGTAGCCTTGTCCACAACAGAAGTAGAGTACATTGCAGCTAGAAGTTGTTGCACTCAACTGTTGTGGACCAAACATTAACGGAAGATTATGGTTAAATACTTCACAAAATTCCAATGCTGTGTGACAACACAAGTGCAATCAACCTGGCCAAAAATCCTATCCAACATCCAAGAACAATCATATTGAGGTTAGACATCATTTCATCAAAGACCATGTAAGTAATGGTGATATTTTACTTGATTTTGTCTCCATAGATAATCAAGCAGCTGATATATTCACTAAACCTCTCCTGAAGATAGATTTACATCAATTAGAAAAGAAATAGGTATGTAACCCCGATTAAATTGTTGTGATACATGATAAATTCATGACTAAATTTCTGAAGTGTATGTTAAAGTTCATTGCAAATCTTCTCTAAGTCCTGGAACTGTGACTGTTGTGAAGTCGGACTATAGGCTGCAACTCTCACAAAGTCGGAATGTACTACGACTCATGACACAGAATTGTGTACTGCGACTTTTGAAAAGTCGGAGGCGACACTTCGACTCTTCCAAAGTCGGAGTCTATGAAGTCGAAGTTCATGTTAATTTAAAATAATAATAATCATAAATAATTATTTTTTTATTATCATTTAAAGAGGAATTTATTACAATAACGGTTCACTCATTTTATTGTCATTTCTCCTTTTCCCAAATCACCTGTTTGAACTCTCTCTCTGAGTCTCTTGTCGTCTTCTTCCTCTTCTCGCACGTGGTGTTGACTCTACGGAATCGTCTTCGGAGCATCTATAGGATGTCTCTTCTTCTCTGAAGAAAGTAGGTTTCTTGACATCTAAACACCATTTCAGTATCTCCTTTGGCATCCCTCTCAGTTTTCTCTGTCATTCTTGTCTAGATGGCCTCATCTAGGGCTCCGGAGGGAACCATGTTCACACCTGAACAGTTCCAACGCCATTCATCTACTAAAGACTCCATTTTCCCTAGGAAGGTAGTAGATTTTAGTCAACTTCATGGTAGGCTAGTATGGTAGAAGAAACCCAAGCAGCTTTGGCCGGTCGAAATTGTGTCAGATTGCAGAGCCAACCTTCGAAGGTGCTCTTAAAGCATTTTATGTATCCCTCCAAGTTACTTCTGAAGGATCAGTTATAGGGATAGTCAAGGGCACTACCATCACAGTTTCTGAAGAGCTTTTGGTTGAAATGCTAGATTGCCCTAATTCTGGACATAAGATCAGTGAAGTAGTACCTATGGAAAAGCAAAGATTGGGCGTTATTGGGAATCTGTGGTCTATCAGTAAGAAAGGACTCCGAGTTAATGAATTGTCTAGGGAGAAAAGATTGATCTATTCCATAATCACCAACATAATCACTCTTAGGGCTGGCACCCATTCTTCTATAACTGCCAGAGATAGAAGTCTGTTGTTTTGGGGTATATAGAGACATAGGGTCAACCTGCCCTCTATCATTTTGGAGAGGATGGCAGGATCAAAAATTTACAGGAGTCCCTCCCTTATGGACCCTTGCTGACCCTTATCTTCAAGAATTTTCAGTGGATCTTAGTGGTGAAATTTCAGTGGGAGTTAAGGAAAAGATAGGTCTGTCTACATTAAGGAGAAGCCACTACAGTTTGGAGAGCAAGACTCAAAATTTTTGGACCAAGGACTCTGTGCCCCAGTGCTCTCATGAAATCTTTCCTGATGAGGCACATAGTTCCACATCTATTCCTGAAGTCCAGCCTCCACAGATTGGCAATGAGAGGAACTAGAGAAGAAGTACCTGTAGATCAACAAGGCCAACAAGAACAAGACCATAGCTACAGCAAGAGCAAGCTCCTGTCCCATCTCCTAAGCATGAAGCACCAGAAGATACAATAAATCAAGTGCTCAGAGATTTGTGGGGCAAGGGAGTAGCTCAAGAAGAAGAAATTCCAAGCACCACTGCTTTTGAGCCTATATTTGAAGAAGAGCATCATATCTCTCCTCCACACATTGAGACCCGGCCAAGGACTTAGGGGGAGACCAGCAACAATGCAAATGTTTTGATGGATCTATTGATGAAGTAGTAAGAGAGCTTGTCACTTCTACAAATACTAGTCTAACAAGTTGATGTGAAATTGATCTTTTGGCTGAGGAGGTCCAGCAAATGAAGGACCTTCTGCTACAGCTGGTGTGCCAACAGGGCACAGGGAAGTCTTCTCTGCTCCACCCACTGCACAACCAGAGGAGCAGTAGTCATAGCAGCAGTAGCCAGAGCAACAGCAGCCAGAGGAACATAAGTAGCAGCTAGAGCAAGAGTAGCAGCAAGAACAGCAATAGAAACAGTCTTGGGAAGTGTCTACACAGATAGAAGTCCCTGCAGTTGAGTAGAAGCAACAACAACAACCCTCTCAAGAGAAGGAGTCAGTGTCTAAGCAACATCTACAATCTCAAGATGGAGGTAGATGCCAACCCCAAGGTCAAAACCTTTAAGAGGAGGGTTAGAAGGAAACTCCATAAGGATGGTCAGTCTGTATTCCCTTCTCAACCTTTGACCATTTCCTCTCCTATTGATTCACTCCTTCCACTACCACTACTCAAATTCCTCCTACTGCCCTACTGCTCCTACACATCTAGCTCCTACTGCTGATCACAACCTCCACCTCCTCCTTCTACTTCATCTAATCCTCCTCCCTCTACCTCTCATCCAGAGGATTAGCCTCTCTCTTTCATCAACATTACTTCTCTATGTAGCATTTGAAGTACAATTTTCAGCCTTCCAAGGCAAACATACCCTCTCTTCACACTTCAGCTCCCCATTTCTTTTCTTCTCTTCCTACATCTTCTACATCCACTTCTGGTAGATCCACTCTTTCCCTTGCAGAGATTGTACCCAGTGTGATACTCTCCTCAAAAGGTGGGCGTCATTTGAAAGGCAATCCCAGCAAACTACTTTCTCCATTCTGGTATGCCTTTGTATATCATTCTGAACATCACATGAACCTTTTCAAGGAATTTTTATCTATCAAAGTCTTCCTTGAAGTCCATGAGATGCTAGGCTATACATTTGAGGACTGGCTTCCCTCTTTACTCCAAACCTCTCAAGTACTGTGGCTGATATCAATATCATCACTCAGAAAAGCCACAGTCTAACTCCTAAAGATTTCCTAGAACTCTATCCTGGTGAAGCCACAAATACCAAGAAACTCAGGCTAGGAACCAGTTTATGGATATCAACCTTCACCTGAACCTTAGATTTTTTGACCTGTTTGGTACCCTCCTTAGAGAGTCGCATACCAAATACACTAGAATGAAGCAGTTCAATGAAGCTAGATTCAGGATGGGGGTACCTGATGTGAACAAAGGGCAATGGGAGATGATCATCCATGGTCAAAGAGAGATAACCCCTTCTATTGTAATTGATTACCTTCTGGGCTGCATCCAAATCTTGTTGGAGCCATTTCTTCTAGGAATTTTTTTTTTTTTTTAATGTAGCCAGACCAAAGAGGTAGGTAGGGGCAATCTCACGGTGAAATGAGAGGGCCACTACCTCCCCAGGCGGCTAGGGGGTTAGATTTTATATATGTAAAGTGAAAAGGTACAAAAGAGGCCTACGACCTGATAGAGGGAGTACCCACCTTATCTTGGTGGTAACTCTCCTTGACACCAGAGGGCAGATCGCCCCAGTAGTTCCAGCTGATAAAGAAGACAAGAAAGGGCAAAACTAGCAAGGGAGTCCGCCACTTTGTTGGCTTCACGGTGAATATGAGTGATTTCAGCTTGCATGTCTTGCGTCATGGTGGAGATGTTTTGAAGGATGCAAGCAATGTCCCACGGTCTGAGCTGCTGTTTGGACAAAATCTGTTGGAGGTTGAGGAGTCAGTCTCAACCATTACTTCATGTATTTCATGTCTGCGACACATAGAGAGGCCATCCCTCAGAGCTAAGGCTTCAGCTGCCATGCTGGAGTTTAATCCGTAATAGGCGTGGGAAAAAGCGCACAGCATATTACCATTGTGATCACGCATAATACCTCCACCTCCGGCTTCGCCCGAGGCCGGATTGAAAGACCATCAATGTTCAGTTTCAGTCTTCCAGAAGGAGGGTTGATCCATCGAACAATAAACGGGTTTCTCACTTGAAGCTTATCCTGTACCATGCCAACTTGACCAAGAGCGATTAACCATTCCTGGGGATTTTTCTGAAATCTGTATGAGATGCAGATCGTTCGGATGGAGAGCAAACATCTGTTAAGGATATGCTTTGCAGACATCTCCTGGTCTTCACACCTAGCTTTGTTACGGCTACACCAATTTCCCACATCACGGACATGAATGTGCATCGAATCAGACGGGCAGAGGCTGCATCAGATTCCCGGCCAGCAAGGAATGTAGTCAGGCTGTCATCTATCTTGTTATGTCTGAATTTTTGAAGTGCAGAAGGTAGGATAGTTCGGACCATACTTGAACTGCAATGTTGCTTTTAAAAAAGAGGTGGAGGATGGTTTCTTCTTGGTGATCAGAACAACAATAGCATTTTGAAGCAAGAGGGACGCCTTGCTCCTTCACAGTCCCATCAACCGGCACCGCATTTAGGAGGATCCGCCAGACAAGGACAGACCATTTAAGAGGAAGGTATGGCGACCAAAGAACAGCCCATCGGTGATCAGCTTCAACCATCATAGTGGATCTGACCGACTTGGTGGAGAGGAGGCCATCTTTGGAAGGGCGCCAATCCAGGTGTCCTGGACATTGTTGTTGGTCAAGAATCTAGTGAATAGGTTCCTGGGGCAATGCCAATGCTGTTTGCAGCTGGGTACCTGTGGGCTCGCTGAATACCTGTTGAATGGTGCAGTACTTTCCAGGCAATGTGTTCCAGATATCTTCAGGTAGATGATTCTTCAGTGGGGTGTTTCCAGTCCAGTGTCATACAGAAATGTGCCTTTGACCCGCTGTCCATAGCAATAATCCTGTGGTTCCTGTGGATAATTTGAGCTGCACACTGCCATAGTCTCCTGTCCGCGGCGCCATGAAAGGAAGGTGGGCTTCAGAGTAGGAAAAATTTTGCCCAGGTTGTATTCAATAGACATATCAGAATAGCTGCTAGATTTAGAATCAAGTACAATCTTAGTCTGTCATTCCACAGATTTGCCCTCATGTCAGCTCCAAAGAACTCTCAGCACATGATAGATTTTTAGAATTCTTTTGCTGAATCTGAGAGATTTACTGAAGACCAGTGGGCAGTAGCATACCCTAAAGACCATTCTGACTGCTTGAAGCTCAAAATGACTGTTCTTGAGTATCTCTAAAAAGGTTATGAGAATCTTTGGAAATCTATGCACATAAATGGAAGCAGAGGTACCTGGTTATTATCAAGCCAAGGAAGCACATATTCCCCAGACTGCATTGGAATATCATAGTCCATGATTCCTCCATCTGGCAGCCAACAAGAAGTTTGTCCCTCTGAAGGATCTTCTACGCCCTAGCCACTACCATAAGAGAGTCACCTAGTTCCATCGTAGGCATGTTAAGTCTTATAGGAAAATCCTCTCCATAGGACCCTCCTATAATATAGATTCTGCCAAGTTTGATAATATTTTTCTTGGTAATGAGAAGAAGCTTTGGGCTCTTTTTAAGCCTTTCCTTGCCCAGATCCCTCCTTCCCATATCTACCAAGCTCTTTATCAGCTTAATAGATGTAATTTGTACTTACAAAAATCAACACATGTGCAGATCTGTTCTCCATTTCTATGTGTATCTCTTTCTCTCCTTGTATCTTATCCTTTCTGTTAATGCCACAAAGGGGAGAAAGAAAGTAAGAAACAAATACATAGGAACACAGGACATAGTTTTGCAAAATCAAATTTGTTTTTCTATTGTCTAATTAAAAGTTTTGTCATTAACAAAAAGGGGGAGAAATGTTGAGCAACTATCCCTTAAGAAAATGTTTATGACTTTAAACTATTTTAACATGGTGGTTTTGCTATGACAAAACCTTTTAAAATATTTTCTACAAACAAATCTACTTGAAAATATCACAAAGAACATAACTTGTACAACACTATGTATCAACTCTATCTTGAAATTTCTTAAGTCCACAGAGTATACTATGTACCATACTAACTCCGACTCCAGAAAAGTCGAAGTGTTGAACCATTCTTGTACTGGACTCCAACACTTTGGAGTCGAAGTCTGGACTCCAACTCCCTGGAAGGCGAAGCCTATATTGGATCTCTTATTTTGATGATAGTCAAATGTGATTCATTAATACTTTGAAATCATTCTTATCATGCTTACATTTTTCTCTCACAATGTTTCCTTCATTTACAGCTCAAGAAATGGTCTGTGTTTGTCGACCACAGCTCAACTGTGTGTCGACACTAGTGCACTGTCCTAGAACAAAGTCATCAGTAAGCACCCAGTGGTGTCGACACAGTCTAGTTGTGTGTTGACACTGGTTCCAAATTCCAGGAGATTGTTTTTGTGATATTTAGGACAGGGTGTTGACACATAGTTAAAGTGTGTGTCGACACAGTCAATCTATTTTTTCTCTCTCTTTTCTATCTAATTAACAGGGACGCGTGGAAGCTTTTGGGAAAGGCTTTTTGGGCAGGAACTTTTATGCCCACAGATCCAAGATATTTTGTGGACCCATGGGGCTATAATACCCTTATCCACTTGGCTTTAAAGAGTGATCGAGTCACACTTCTGTTCTTCCAAGACTCTGGAGAATTCTGGCCAATTCCTGAGGAAGGCTCCAACCTGGCGAATTGCTCCCAGATCTAAAGGAACAAGAGGTTTGTAGATCCAATTGAAGGATAATTTCGATCCATCTGAGTCTTCTTCCTGGAGCTGAAGCAGAAGAACTGATCCCTATTCCTGAAGCAGAAACAGGGATCTTCGAACCAGTCCTCTTCAATTTGGAATTCAATTGCTCCGACTGGTTTCTCATTTCAATTTCACTCTATACTGTGTGTTTTTCTGAAAATGGTGCAATCATTGTGCCCAATTTCACGTGTGTGTGATTGAATCTGAGATTTCTATATCTCAGAGTGTGCGTGTGTTCCTTTGTGACTTTTCTGAACTGGCAAGATAAGCCACACTTGTGTGTGTGTGTGGATGGTGGATGTAGGATACACTGTTGTATAATCCAAACCACCCTAAATCTTTGTGTCATTGTGGTTTGCTTGTCTCTTGCTTTAGATGCTTGATAGGTTCGTCAAAATTTCATCATCTAACTTGTCTAATTTGTTTAGAATTGTCATTAACACTCAGATTTCACACTCAATTAAGTTTCTCTAAGTTTCTGTTTGAGTGGTTTTTAAAATTTGGAGAAATCTATTCAACCCCCCCCCCCCCCCCCCCCCCCTTCTAGATTTCTAGTAGCAGTTTTTTTCCGCAACATTTCATTTGATATCAGAGTGGGTTCTCATTACACTTAAGTGTTTGATCTAACGATCAAGAGTTTATTGCTATGGAGAATGTTAGGGGATTTATTGTTGAAGGTCATTCAATCTCTAGGCCTCCTTTTTTTTTATCGTGTTCTGACTATGCTTATTGGAAAAACAGGATGCAAGTATTTCTTAGAGCACAGAATTATGAGCTCTGGAAGATTGTTGACAAGGGACCAGATGAACTTCCTGAGGATGAAGTCTATGGACTAAGGACCAGATCAACAAGTCCACACTCAGCTGAAGTGCCATGAACATGATGCAATGTGCCATCCATCCCAAGGAGTATTCCAGAGTGTCCTCATGTAAGTATGCCAAGGAGATGTGGGATAAACTCCAACTCATTTATGAGGGAACTTCTGAGGTAAGAGGACCAAGGCAAGTATTCTAGTCTCAGAATATGAAATGTTCAGAATGAAGAGTGATGAAACTATTTCTGAGATGTTTGCTAGATTCATGCTTTTAGTAAATGGTCTTAGAGGTTTAGGAAAGGACTATTCAAATAGTGACCTTGTTAGGAAAGTCCTAAGATCACTTCCATCAGCTTGGCACACAAAGGCTACTATAATTGAGGATTCCAAAAATCTGTCAACCATGTAATTGGATGAGTTAATAGGTTCTCTCATGACATATGAAATTAACTTGAAAAGAAATGCATCTTTGAACACTATCAAGAAACCTATTGCTCTAAAAGCTTCATCTAGCTCAAAAATTGTTACTGGTCAATCTGATGAAAATGATGATTCTTCTGATGAAGAGAATGATGAAGAACTAGCCTTATTGACAAGACAGTTCAAAAAGTTCTTGAGAAGAAAGGAAAAGGTAAGTTCAAGCCCTTCATCAGAAAGGATATTTCAAGGAAAAATGATTTCAATAAAAAATTGGAAACCACTAAAAGACTGACATTATTTGTTATGAATGCAAGAAACCAGGACACATGAGAGGAGAGTGTCCTAATCTAAAGAAGAAGCTGAAAAATCAGATATTCAAGAAGACAAGAGCAATGTTAGCTACATGGAGTATTGAGGATGAGAAGACCAAGAAGAAAGTAGCTCAGATGAGGAAGAGGTGACATGTTTTATGGCTAGGCATGAAGAAAATACTGAGGTAAGTCCTTCCTTTGAAGATTTTACAACTGGTGACTGGGAGGAAGTCTATGCTGTGTTATTTGAAAATTTGTGTGAATTAAAATCTAAAAATAAGACATGAAAAGAAAAATGAATAGCATGGTGCAAAGTCCTCAAGAATCTGAGCAATTAAAATTGTTGACTGATGAAATCATAATCTAAAAAAGGAGAAAGAATGTGTGGATGAACAAATTGATGAAATCATGGAGAGATGTCATCAATTGAAAAAGAAAAACAGATCTGATGAATGAAAATGAAAAACTCATAAATGAGAAGGGGTGATAAAAGAGGAACTAAAAACTATTAAAAAAGAACTGGATGACAAGAAAGAGACCATGTCAAAACTTGTCAAAGGTAAGCAAAACTAGATGCTATCTTAGGAATTCGAAAGAACACCATCAAACATGGTTTAGGTTTTCAGCCTGAAAACAAAGAAAAATTGGACGAACCTTGATAACTTCATTGTTCAAGGTAGTACCTCTTATAGCAACTTTGAAGAAAACATCAAAGAAAAACCACAAATAAATTTAAAATCCAAAAACAAAACCCAAGTGAGACATGAAAAAGTTCAAAGCAAAAATCAACAAAATGGAAATCAAATGATAGACCAGATTTGTATCCAAAGAACAACAAAAATTTCTCAGTTGGATATAATTTTCATACCAAAAGGAATAATATTTTTACACCACAAAGAGTCATGATGTGCATAATATGTAAGAAATCTAGTCATATTGATGAAAAATGTAGATCAAGAACAAATTCCAAGAAAATAAAATAAATCTGGATTCCAAAACATCTTGTTATTGAGCTGAAACAACTGATGGGACCCAAAGCAATTTGGGTACCAAAATTGTTTTTATAATTAATCTGTTTGCAGGAATGTCTTACAGCCCACAAGAAGGATAAGTGGTACCTTGATAGTGGCTGTTCAAGACATATGACTGGAGATGAAGGAAAATTTCTGCATTGATTGAAAAAGATGGTGGACAAGTATTTTTGGAGGTAAGAACAAAGGTCAAATTACTGGAACAGGAAAAATTGGTAAGACTCCTTCAAGCTCCATTGAGAATGTATTACTTGTTGAAGGTCTTGATCATAATCTCTTGAGCATAAGTCAACTATGTGACAAAAGCCTTAAGGTAATTTTCGATTCTGAATCATGTGAAATTGTTGAAAAAGATTCTGGAAAAATAAAATTTCTTGGCCAAAGAATAAATAATGTTTACTGGTTGATTTGAATGATCATCAACATGAAAATTTGTGTCTTGTTGCCAATTAGCATGATCTATTTCAATTGTGGCATAGAAGGTTAGATCATGCTAGTGAAAATGTTCTGAATAAGTTGTTAAGAAATTTTCTTGTGAATGGTTTGCCAAAAATGAAGAAAAGAAAAATGCAATTATATGTGCTTCATGTGCCCAAGGGCAAACAGCCAGGAAATCTTTCAAATCTGTTGCACCCTTAATCACCTCCAAACCTTTGAATTGTTGCATATGGATTTATTTGGTCCAACTAGGACACTCAGTCTTAGTGGACATAGATTGGATTTGTGATTGTGGATTTTTTTTCTAGATTCACATGGTTGTATTTTCTATCTCACAAGAGTGACACATTGGAAAACTTCAATAATTTGTTGATAAAATTAAAATGCAAAAACAAATAAAATCCATTCTATCCTTACTGATCATGGTGAGAATTTGACAAATTTGTTTTTTGATTTTTGCAGGAATAAAGGAATTGAGCGTAAGTTTCTTCTCCAAGGACTCCAGAACAAAATGGAATTGTAGAAAGGATGAATAGGACTCTAGTTGAAATGTCAAGAACCTTGTTGATTGAAAGTGAGCTTCCAAGAAAATTTTGGGCAGAAGCTGTCAGCACATCATGCTATGTCCTCAACAGGGTAATGGTAAGACCAGTCCTTAAGAAAACTTCCTATGAACTTCTAAAAGGTAAGAAACCCCACATTGCATATTTTAGAGTCTTTGGATGTAAAGTTTTCATCACAATATGACAAACATGATCTTGATAAATTTGAAAAGAAAAATGATGTAGGCATCTTTCTGGATACTCTGAAAATTCAAGGTCATATAGAGTGATTAACAATGAATCAAATAGTGTAGAGGAAACTCCTCATGTCATATTTGATGAGAATATTGAAAAATCTACTGACCTTGATTTGTGCAGGAATCAATAAGAAGATGCTGACATTCTTATGAGAGAAAAAGATCAAACTGTGGAAAATGAAGAAGTTGTTGAACCTGAAACTAAGTCGACACCACAGGACACTGAGTCGACACCAGAGCAGGTAAGCACAGCAACAGAGATAATTTCAAATACTCTAAAGACCATCCACTTGAGAATGTTGTTGGAAATGTTCATGACAGAGTCCATACAAGATCTTATTTTAGAAATGTCATTGAACAAGATCATATGGCTTTTATTTCTCAAATAGAACCCAAAAACATTAAAGAAAAACTAAAAGATGATTCTTGGATCGAAGCCATGCATGATGAATGAATCAATTCAAAAGAAATAATGTTTGGAGTCTAGTTCCTAAAAATCCTGAAAACTCAATAATTGGAACTAGATGGGTGTTTAGGAATAAGTTGAATGAAGAAGGAAAAGTTGTCAGAAATAAGCAAGACTGCTTGCTAAAGGATATATTCAAGATTTGGAGTTGACTTTGAGGAATCCTTTGCACCATTAGCTAGATTAGAAGTAGTGAGAATTCTCTTGGCATATGCATGTTCCAAAACCTTCAAATTGTTTCAAATAGATGTGAAAACTGCCTTTTTAAATGGTTATATTAAAGAAGAAGTTTTTGTTGCTCAACCCCCTGTATTTGAAGATTCTGATAAACCTAACCATGTTTACAAATTGCATAAATCTCTTTATGTGAAACAGGCTCCGAGAGCATGGTATAATAGATTGAGTAATTTTCTGGTTAGTAAGAATTACTCTAGAGGTAAGGTGGATCAAACTCTTTCACAAGATCAATCCACAATCATATCATTGTAGTTCAAGTGTTTGGGATTAAAGTCAATTGCTTGACTACAACATTGATATTGGATGTTCATCTATCATGTGTGACAATATTAGTGCAATCAATATTTCCAACAACCCAATTCAACACTCTAGAACAAAACACATTGAAATCAAACATCATTTTCTAAGAGATGAAGTTGCAAATAAAAGCATTGAATTAGAGTTCATCCCTGCTGAAAGACAAATTGCAGATATTTTCACAAAACCTTTGGATGAAGATAGATTCACTTCCTTAAGAAGAGAACTTGGAATATGCAACTTGGAATAAAAAAAAATTGAGAACTTTGTGATTCGTTATGCTAAGATTATGAGGTATATCAAATGGTATTAGTGGAAGAACAAGTTATGCTTGTTTGAAAGCTATCATTATGTGTTGAGGAAACTCCTCCACCTAGTACCCATGATCTAAAATGTGTAAGAATCATTCTGTTCTTTCTTTTGTGTTGTGATTGTCATTCATGTGCTTGAAACATAATTGATCATGTATGTTTACTTGATGAATTGACTGCCAAAAACTGAATGTTGAAGATTGACTGTTCCTAGATGATTACTTTCTGACATTGAATGTCAATTGGATGTCATTGAGTTGAATGTTGAATGGCTCATTAATGCACATATTGAGGGGGAGCTTGTTGCTTGAGAAACACAGGTAAGGTCTGAGAATTGAATTCAGAATCAGAACTGTTTATGAAGTCCTTTTGAGAACAAGTTGCTGGAGTTGATCAAGATAATGCTGAAGTCTGATTGAGTTGCTGAAAACTTCTGTGTGGTGAACATATCTCACATGAACTCTATCCAATTCATGCTCATTCTTGTAATCATTATCTCTTCAATTTCAATTTCATCAAATTCACTTGATCATCTTACTCATTCTTTCACTGAAGAAGGATTTCTTTACTTGTGATGACAAATAGATGAGATCAATAACTCAGGGGAGCTAAAGAATTCATTACCATCTTTCTCTCATTAAACCAAAGTTAATTCAGTGTGTTGATGAATATCTAATACATGAAATGTTCATTCATTCTTCTGAAGATCATAAGGGATGATTTCTTAAATGCTATAACATGTTCTTTCTGTTAACACTCTTTTTACTTTGAATTCCTCAAGTAATTTGATTTCTTTCATGGATTTTTGCTCAATTATGTATTGATTTTAAACACTTCCTTCAAGACTGATGAAAGGTAAAGCTGTGTCAAAAGTCTCAATGTTCATTTTAAAGAAAATGTTTTATAGAGCAATGGCATACACTGAGAAACTGCACACCTTCACAAACAGTGAAGTGCCATGTATGTCATGAAGTGCTGTGTTATCTCTGTTCTAAGGGGTAAAATAAAGACAAAAATATCTAATGTTAACTAAGTAACTGGAAATATTGGCGTTTGATAAACATATATTTCCATGTAAAAAGGTTTTCATTCACCCCTTGAGGCAGGATAATTAGTAAATCTTTAGTAACCAGGGATTCTGGTGTGTAAAAAACATGTTTACTTGAGTGAAAAAGATTTACTATATTTGACTGCTCATTACTTCAAAGTGAAAGAAAATATAGTCAAAGAAAATGAACAGCTTAAACCTGAATTAACTCTTCTAAAAGTGTTCAATCTCCATATGTATTGTCTTAATCCTAAAGCAATCACATTACTTTTGGTTAAGAAAAGTGGAAAAGGTTGAAATTGACTGTATAGAATAGTTTATATCACTTAAGCAATCACTCCAATTCTTCAGAATTTCTTGGTGATCATTTCATGTCAGATATTTTTCAGCCCACTAAATAATAAATGGGATAATGTTGAGAAAAAAAAAATAGAAATGATTTCTTTAACATATTAAAAATCTCTGAATAATTGATTTCAGATATGGTTCATCATATTAAATATATCCCTTCTTCTTCATCTCTCTCAAAAATGCAAATTCTTGTATCTGTGAGGTCACACATTCTCCATGTGTGTCGACATTGACCCTGTCAGGTCGACACACTCACCCTGTGTGTCGACACACCTGGGCTTGACAGGCAGATCATGTTTATGGTATTTGGACCGAGGGTTTATCTTAACTCCCGTCTTGAGAGAGCAAACCTCCTTTTTATATACCCTAACCCTCAAGTCGACCCTACCACTTGTTCTTTTCCCCATTTGAACTCCTCCCTCCATCACACTCTCAAATGTCTGATCCCCTGTCTGGCCGTTCTTCTCTTCCAAATCTCCATTCTCTCTCTCTCTTCTCATTCTTCCCTCTTCCATGGCTCCCAAAAACACTCCAAAGAGAGGAGCCAAGACCAGGTCAGCGGCAAAGGGTATCACCATTGAAGAGCCTCAACCAGAAAGAAGAAGCAAGTTCAGTCATGATCAGCCCAAGATAAAGGTGAGGACACTCCTTCAGGCACCCCATCTAAAAGGGGAAGAGTATCTGCTCTCAGCAAAGGCAAGTCTCCCATGTCCTCACGTTACCCTAGAAGAAAACTCATACCGGATTCTACTGAATCTTCTGGAGAATCATCTTCTGATTCTTCTGATTCTTCTGAGGACCAAGCAGTCACTCCATCCCAAACTGCATCTGAAGGTCGCTCTATATTGAAACCTAGGGCTGTGAATATTCATGATGAAGCCTTGTCGACTGCTTTTCCTGAACTCATTCCCTTCTTTAAATTTCAAGGCTGGTTGAAATTCATTTCAGAATTCAGGAGATTCTATCCACAGTTGGTTCAGGAATTTTACTTGAATTTCACAAATGTTGAAGAAGGTTTTAAGTCTGAGGTCAAAACTGTTAGCATTCTTTTCACACCTGAATTAGCATCAAAACTCTTTGGTATTCCTGATGATGGTGAAGGCTGGAGTGAATATGAATTTGATCTTCATGAGGCCTACTCTCTACTTACTGTTCTTCCTCATGATGAAAATGATTCTAGGCAAACACATGTAACAAGATACAACACAAACACTTTTCCTCCAATTCTGAGGCTGGTTCATCACATTCTAACAACCATCATCACACCACAGGGTGGTGTCAGAAATCGATTGATAGACATTCAGAGATTTGTGTTGTATAGCATGAAGAAAAATGTGAAGATCAATTTGAACTTGATTATGACTCAGATTTTTTTTGAAACAAACAAAAAAGATTTACACAGATCCTTGCCATATGCTTCTCACCTCACAACAGTTTTTAAATGCTTTGGAGTCTCTTTTCAAAATGAGAAGGTTCAAAAATTCCTCAAAGCAACATTTACTGCTTACATCATGTACAAAAATTCATGAGATTTCGAATTGAGGGAGATCAGGTTCTCAGAGGTCAGGTTGTAGAGCCAGAGCCTCCTATTGACCATATTCAAGAACAAGTTCCTCCAGAAGATGCAGGACCAAGGTGATCCAGTGGACCAGCCACAAATTGAAGTTGAAATCCTGAAATTCCTTTTGAACCACAAACTGTGCTTCCTCCTCCTGCCTCTCCACTTCCATCAGACATACCTGTCCCTCCAACCATATTCACCAACATCACAGCTCAGCCTCATCATAGTGGACCTCCCATTCCACCTGAGCTATATACGTTTCTGCAAACTCAGTTTGACTCTCTCAATTCCACCATGACAGAAATGTCCAACAGATTTGAACTTCGAATTCAGAGGCTAGAAAATTCAGTGAATGGTCAGTTTGTGAGACAGCATGAAGCAGCTGAGCATGCCACTAGAAGATTCAATAGGTTGATTGGTACTTTGGGTGATGTATGTACCCAACTTAAGGATCTCCAGGACAAGATCCAAGCAGTTCTTGAAGGCATTTACTTAACACTCAACATGGACTATTCAACAGTCAAGAAGCTGTATCTCAAGTCTCTAAAACAAGATTGTCCTTTGCACATTTGGTTGATGATATGGAAGGCATGAAAAACTTAATGACTCACATTGATCAAGAGATGACAGCTCTAAAGTCTGACTTTGCAAATTTCATGCACCATGGCACTGTTCCCAGCTCATCTTCCTCATCTCGTAATGCAACTAGTGTATTTCAAGAGAATATGTATGAAAATCATCAAAGGATGGAAGATCTTTTGCACACCAGACTTTCAACAATGCAGACTCAATTAAGATCAAATCTGGCTGCTGTAGAAACAAGATTGAAGTCCATGGAAACCATCTTATTGCCTATTCCTCCTCCTCCACCCCCTTCTGCTTGATATCTTTGTTTTGATGATGTCAAAGGGGAGAGGATTCATGATTTCCTTTTTGGCATCTGGGAAATGAGAAAAACTTTTGAAAAATTTGATGATAATCTTTAAACTTCTTGGGGGCAATTCATTTCTTTTTGATGTGAATGCTAGAACCTTTTGCATTGTTGAATGTTTGTATGATTGATTTGTCACAAGTGAATGACATGTTTGTTGCAAAGAAATGAAAATGTTTGGATGCTATTGATGAAAAATTGTGGATGTCATTGTTATGCCTATGACTTGCTTTGAAATTGTGAATAGGTATTTTTAAAGTCATATCTGTGAGAAAGTCAAAGTTACTTAATGAACCATAGTTGCCATCATCAAAAAGGGGGAGATTGTTGGATCTCTTATTTTGATGATAGTCAAATGTGATTCATTAATACTTTGAAATCATGCTTATCATGCTTACATTTTTCTCTCACAATGTTTCCTTCATTTACAGCTCAAGAAATGGTCTGTGGTGTCGACACAGCTCAACTGTGTGTCGACACTAGTGCACTGTCCCAGAACAAAGTCATCAGTAAGCACCCAGTGGTGTCGACACAGTCTAGTTGTGTGTCGACACTGGTTCCAGATTCTAAGAGATTGTTTTTGTGATATTTAGGACAGGGTGTCGACACATAGGTAAGGTGTGTCGACATAGTCAATCTATTTTTTCTCTCTCTTTTCTATCTAATTAATAGGGACGCGTGGAAGCTTTTGGGAAAGGCTTTTTGGGCGGGAACTTTTATGCCCACAGATCCCCATATTTTGTGGACCCATGGGGCTATAAATACCCCTTATCCACTTTGCTTTAAAGAGTGATCGAGTCACACTTCTGTTCTTCCAAGACTCTAGAGAATTCTGGCCAATTCTGAGGAAGCTCCATCCTGGCGAATTGCTCCCAGATCTGAAGGAACAAGACGTTTGTATACCTTAGATGATCCAATTGAAGGAGAATTTCGATCCATCTGAGTCTTCTTCCTGGAGCTGAAGCAGAAGAATTGATCCCTATTCCTGAAGCAGAAACAGGGATCTTCGAACCAGTCCTCTTCAATTTGGAATTCAATTGCTCCACTGGTTTCTCATTTCAATTTCATTCTATACTGTGTGTTTTTGTGATAATGGTGCAATCCTTGTGCCCAATTTCACGTGTGTGTGATTGAATCTGAGATTCCTATATCTCAGAGTGTGGTGTGTGTTCCTTTGTGACTTTTCTGAACTAGCAAGATAAGCCACACTTGTGTGTGTGTGTGGATGGTGTATGTAGGATACACTGTTGTGTAATCCGAACCACCCTAAATCTTTGTGTCATTGTGGTTTGCTTGTCTCTTGCGTTAGATGCTTGATAGGTTCGTCAAAATTTCATCATCTAACTTGTCTAATTTGTTTAGAATTGTCATTAACACTCAGATTTCACACTCAATTAAGTTTCTCTAAGTTTCTGTTCGAGTGGTTTTTAAAATTTGGAGAAATCTATTCAACCCCCCCCCCTTTCTAGATTTCTAGTAGCAGTTTTTTTCGCAACATTTCAGCCTAGACCCGACTCTCTTAAAGTCGAAGTAAGGTATCGTTGATGAACATTTTAGAGAAGTCTAGTCCTCACTCTGACTCCCGAGAAGTCGAAGTCTCTGTATTGTATTCCAACTCCCTGGAAGTCAAAGTATTCACTCCAACTTCTTCAGAAGTCAAGTATGACCGATTGATGCTTATCACTCCTACCTTTTAGAAGTCGAATTCTGTGATCACTCTCACTCTGACTTCTGTAGATTCGAAGTTCAAATTGTATCACTTGTTCTTGACTCTGACTCCACGAAAGTCGAAGCACATGTCTTTCTGACTCCGACTTCCCTGACAACTTCTGTACTTAATATTTTCTAGTATAAAATTATTATTTCATAAGATCTATGAAATCTTGAATGTATGATTATTCAATGTGTTTATTATCCCTATGGGACTTTTTACAGAACATATAATACTTGTATATGCTACTGAATAATGCCTTGTCTTGTTACTATCATTAAAATATTCTGACAGGTAGGATATATTATATTCAGAATGATAAAAAAAAATTATCTTTGAAAAGATCTGAAATATTTATACAAATTGGTCTCTTGCTTTTTGTCAGAAGATCAGTTCTACTTTGTTCAGTAGTTGTCTTACAGTAAATGCTATCAGCCGCATGGGGTATCTGACAGAGGCTCATCTACCACTGTCAAAACCTCACCTTATTTTTTGATGCAACTGTCTGTCTGCCTTTTATTACACTGAACATCTGCCTATCTGAGGTTTTATACTTTAAATATATTTCGACTCACCTACCTCAGAAAGTATGGAGGTATCTTTTTTTGTCTTGTCCTTGGTTGCAGAACATTTATTAAGCACGTTTCTAGCATGGAGTTTCACAGAACACTAAATATAGCATGTCCTTCAAGCTGTGAAGCCACATACATAGTCTGAAGTCATTAGAAAGCCAAAAAGGTGAAGAACTGTTGGATAACAAGGATCTCAACAGCACCCACATCCAAAGGATCAATGGCTACTCCTCAAA
The DNA here is from genome assembly GCA_014218235.1 of Colocasia esculenta. NCBI lineage: Eukaryota > Viridiplantae > Streptophyta > Magnoliopsida > Alismatales > Araceae > Colocasia > Colocasia esculenta. The sequence goes on along the minus strand of CM024756.1, from coordinate 116,275,675 downwards.
TGACTAGTTCTCCAACGATAGCTTCAAGTGGAAACTTAAAGAATTCTGAGGCATATATAGAAGCTGAAGTTTTGAACAAGACATACACTTGGATAGTTAGACCAATTAGCAACACACTCAACTCACATCTACATTCTGCTAGCAAGAGCCTTCACAAGCCTTCTACTGATTGAAAGATAGAGAGCTGCTTCCACAGTCCGAAAATTTCCAGGCTCTCCATTTCTTAGAAGTCTTGTTTCTGTTGGGTGGCATTTTTTAATCCTTGATCTTCTCTTCGGTCCACCCTTGTTAGATTCAGAAAGTGTTAGAGTTGAAAGTCCTTTTGTAATCCTTTCTAAATCCTCTGTTTTGCTCATTCTTGTGAGCAAGCACACCAATCTTCATTTCTGTCTGTGAAACCCACAGGAGGTTTGTTCATGCAATGCCCCTCTTGTGAGGGAAGACCTTTTTAAAGGTAGTCTTTGTACCCCTGTTAAGGAAAGACATGCTTGGAGCAAGTGGGCTTGTAATACCTCTCAAGGGTGAGAGAAGGCCAAGTATTCTGGTAGTTAGTGAAATCTCAAGTGGTTTGCTTGAGGACTGGACGTAGGACTTCAATGTGGGAAGGTCCAACCAGGATAAAATTTCTTGTGCACCTGTGTGATTGTTTCCGCCAACTTACACTTGTTTCACACACTACACTAAACACTAACAATTTCATTTAGTGTTGTCTAATTTTAGATAAAATTTTAAAGCCCAAGAATCCTATTCCCTCCCCCCCCCCCCTCTAGGACATCATTTGTGCCATCTCGATCCAACAGTAGTGACGCCAGATCCTTATGGCAAAAATCACAACAGCCAGCTCTAGGTCATGGGTCGGGTAACTCTCCTCGTGTGGCTTTAGCTGACACGACACATAAGCCACCACTCTGTCATATTGCATCAAAACTACTCCTAAGCCAACACCAGAAGTATCTGTGTAGACCTCAAAACCTTCCGGGTCTGAAGGAACACCTGGACTGGCGGCGACGTAAGCAGTCGCTTCAACTCTATGAAGCTCTGGTCACACTGCTCTGACCACGCAAACGGTACTTCCTTCCTCGTCAAACGAGTCATGGGTGCAGCAATTTGTTAAAAATCTCTGATAAATCTGTGGAACCACTCTTATATTTTTACCCTTATATTTTGGTGATAACAAAACTTATGATTAATTAAATATTAAATATATTCAATATCATGGTTTTCTAATAAATATAAGTTTATGGCACTATCACTGTGTGACTTGCACTGATAAGAAAAATCAATGTCTATTCAATACACATCGATTTCAATTCACTAAGTGCACAACGATTTCCATACAATACATCGATTATGGTTCATCTCTTGTAAACATCGATTTCATGAACATCGATTTCATTTGAACATCGATTCTGTTCAAACATCGATTTCATTTAAACATCGATTCTGTTGAAAACATCAACTTCACTTAAAACATTGATTATGTTGAAAACATCATTTCACTTAAACATCGATTCTGTTGAAAACATAGATTTCAACTTAAACATCGATTTTCTTTATACTCAGATATTTTAAAATGTTTTTGGCGCCTAATGAAAAGTCAAATATATTTCATTTGCATAATCTTCTATGTTTCTGACAGAAGATCTTTTTGCTTATCTCATAGGATCTCTTCTTTCCTGTCAGACAAAAAGTGTTTACTTACCACTTCTGGGTGACTACAAAACACAGAAGTACGAGCCTTTTTTATAGAAATACTCTTTGATCTAAACACTTTCTTCTATGCTTGCAGATCTCGAAGACCACCAGATGGCTGACAGTCAGAAGAAAGAATAGAAAGATCAGCAACGACTATAAGAGTATAATGGATCTCTTCAACAGATCTATTCAAAGCTACTTATAAAAGAGAGGCTGTAGAACAAAAGAGAGCTTTCCTGAAGATCTTTAAAAGAGTGTACATCCTATGAGGAACCTCAACTCCACATACACTCAAAGAAAGAGAGAGGAGCTCAAGCCCAATCAAGAGAAGTTTTTCACAACTGAAGTTTTCAAGGTTCCAAGCCTTCCTCTCTTCACTCTCTTTCTGTGGTTATTATAATTCTTGGGGAGAGTTCTTTGCTGAGAGTTTCTGGGTTAGAGTCCATTCTTGTAAACTCTAGCTTTGTTTTTTTCTTTTATAAGAAAGATTTTTGTCCAACTGTAGGACTGTACACAGTGAGTCTCTTACTGTGTGAAGAGTTGGCCAGTGTAGCTGCTAGCATTTTCTATCCAGCTGAGGGGTTGTACTGTAGCAACCTGGATTTTTTCAAAAAATAAAAAATAATAATAATATAAAAAAAAACTAATTAAATTAATTAGAAAATCAAATAAAATATAATTAAATAAAATCCATTAAATGAAAAGAAGCAATGGGCTTTGTTAAATGGACCCATTAGAAATTAGTGGGCCAAATAGGGGTTTTTAAAAGAAGAATAATAGGAAAATACTCTAAATTTGTAACTAAATGATTACTTAAATAGAAAAGGGGTATTTAATGTATTAAATTAGCAATTTGAGTTGTATTTGGATTCCTAAACCTACCCAAATAGGTTGCACACGAATTAGCTCCCATCCTAACCCAATTAGGAGATCTCATGACCTAAAAGGGGAGAGGGAAATAGGAAATTTGGAATAAATAGGAATTAGAGTCATAATAGGAAATAGAATGGGGAGATGCTTAAATACTCTAAAACCCTCATGGCCAGCCCTAGCTCATGCCAAGGTTTGCTGGACGTGGGAAGGAGCCAAAGGGAAGGAGAATTCATTGAGAAGAAGGATCCCTCAAGTTCTTCCCCGAGTTCTTCAAGTTCAAACCCTAGAAGAGAAAAACCATTAAAGGTAGGCATTCTCACGAGCAAAACTTATGATATTTTGACTGTAGATCGTTCCATGTACCAGGAACAATACCCTAAAGTTTCATGATTTATCATAGAGTCAATAATTACTTCTTACTTTTCGAAGTTATGCACTCATCGTGACCCCGAACCCACTTGTTAAAACTTGCTCTCCCTGAACACTTGATCTCATGCCACGCAATTTTTAGTAGAGATTCTGATGGTCGTTAGGCTTCTTTTGCCCCTGAAAGCCCTAATTTCCATCCATCCTATCATGCGAATTAATTCGTTGATCTCACCTGTGTACTGTTCTATGTTCTTCATGAATACCATGACCAAAGCATGTCGAAACCCTGTTTATTTTCAAATTCCTATTTACTGTAAGTACTACCATGCATGTCTAGAACAATTCACATTGTTTTCATGATTTTTCATCACCTGTACAATTAGATATGTTTTTTTGAATCACCCTATGTCAAAAGAAGGTAAGTCAGGTGCGCAGTTCACAAGGGTCATCGCGATAGTGCCCTCTGTCGTGATCTGATCACGACAGGGACTATCGTCGCGATCTGCTGCCCGGTTTGCTTGAGCCCGTCGTGACCCTCACATGACCCCATCGTGACCTACCTGCTTGAACTGACAAGTCCGTCGCGACCTGTACAAGAGCCTGTCATGATTTGCCTAAACCCCATTGCGACCCTTACAAGCATACATCGCGTTCTGGCTTTTTGCATAAAAACCCCAAATTTTTGAAGCTCTGACTCTCCATAGTGCATGTACTCTTATTTAACAGTCATACACATAGAAGATTACACTTGTTATAAATTAAACATTTATGTGTGATTAAAATACATGCAGATGATCTTTTCTATCTATAATTTCATGACACCTACGCACACTTGAACCATCCAAATATGGCTTAATTGGCATGAACATGTTACTTCATTTATTTGGTAATTTATGTCATTAATTGCCTCATTCTTAAATATATTTGTGTACGTTTTCTCGCGATGTTTTGGAACACCGATACCGATGCTCCACTGTTCTAGAACTCCTCTAGAATGTCAAGCACTTGTTTCTATCTACACACTTTCGTGACTTGGACAAACTCTCGTCAGATACTCCTTCTGTCGGACTAGTGAGTCTTTGTTCAAGGCCTCCGTAAGTCTCCTCTGTCCATAGATTCCCACATGGTCGACAAGCTGGTTGTACCCTAACACCTATTACACCCTTTAGGGATCAGCCTGACCCAAACGGCTATTAGAAGTTTGCTCTTATCTTGAATCATGCCGGACCTCTGGACCTGTGCTTAACTTGGCCAGTGGAAGAGTCGTGAGTTCCACCTGACTGCCAACACCAAGTGCGCGTGTTGTGCAACTGTTACTATCTCCTGTTTACTCGACGTGTTACGTGCAATGTCCACTAGCTCTCATCTATACTCTATTCGCTCATCTATTCACGTTCTCTCTACTATCTCGTTTATTCATCTAGTACTCTCATCTATTTCTTTGTACTCTATATTGGCCATTGACTGATTGTCTAAAGATAAACAATTTAACCAATGCCTGGCATTATATAAAGGGCCCTATTGGTCCTGGATGTGCGCCCGAAAGTGCTACTGCCCATGGGAGTTAAATGATCAAAGTATTTTAGCATTACACTCAAGTGCTATCTTTCTCGACTATCTAAACGACAATAAAAAAGTGATATGTTCTCTCATTGTCTATTGACAAAAAGTGATATACTATACCTGTTGTGCTATTGCTATACTTTGTGCTATTCGTTCACATGCTATCCTTCTATCTTATACTTGACTCTCTCGCTCTATCATTAGTTACTCTGCCTTTAATGCATTAATTATTTAAAGCCTGCTTGACTATTGAGATTTAAGTCCTACTGGGCGTTATCGCTCACCCTGCGTTATTTGTCGTTGTGTTCTCAGGTGAGACCGAGGATGAACTATACACTCAAGAGGACAGGAATGACCATGAATGATGTCAAGAGTACCCTAGTGTCCTAGCAATATGTAGAGTCTTAGTTAGTCTTTTGCTTTTATTTCATTGTAATTGGGCCCTATAGATTGGCTCTGATATTAGTGGTTGTAGCTAGACATTTGAAAGTTATTAATGAGAAGGATTGTCTTTAGTATTATTTATTGTGCAATGGTTTGATGTCTAGTACTCGCTCTGTACCCGTTTACTACTGCAACTGCCTCGCGTTCTAATATTCCGCGTCAGGGCGTGACAGATTTATGGTATCAGAGCCCAGTTATTCTTAAGTATACGATGATCTAGGTTGACCAGCCTTAACTAGAGTCAATTATCCTACCTATGTGAGTTGTGGTTAGAGCCAAGTGTAAATAGCTAAAATGAACTCACACACGCACGAATTAAATTCACATCAATATCATGACAATAAGTTATTTTTGTAGGAACTAAGAAATCAACAGGACGGTGAACGTGCTCAAATAAGGGGCATGCAACAGACCATCCAAGAATTGACATGCGCTATTGTGCAAGCTACCCAAGGAGATGGCAATCCTGGTGTAGGCGACTTGCATCGTAACTTTCGGAGTCTGAACCCACCTAGGTTCAGTGGATCCATGGATCCAGATGAAGCAGAACACTGGCTTAAAGAAACGGAAAGAATCTTCCGTGTCATGCAATGCGTAGCGGGGGATAAGCTGCTGCTGGCCACATTCCAACTTGAAAAGGACGCTCGCGCTTGGTGGGAGTCAATTGAAGCAACTAGAGCTAATGGTCAGTCACCTGGACTGAGTTCAAAGAAGCTTTTAATTCCAAATACTTCTCGGAGCGTGTCCAAGAAAGGAAGGCTGCGGAATTTACTAGTTCGAAATAGTGGAGCTTGACTGTGGCCGAATATGAAGCTTAGTTCTCTAGACTGGCAAGGTATGCTGAACACCTAGTGAACACTGAGCGAATGAAGGCTAAGCGCTTCCTCAACGGCCTTAAGCATCAATACATTACCGAACTGGCACCTCTCGACATCCAGACCTACGCCGAGATGGTAAAAAAGGCTCAACTGCTGGAGATGCTACGGACTTCACTGACCATATAAAAGGGAAGTTCGTGAAAAAGGAAATGACCTCGAATCAGTCATATGCTAAGCCGAACAACGGCAAGAAGTGTCCCTTCAACATCCGGAGGGACCCAGCCAAGAAAGGAAACCTATAGCTATCGTCCCCAACACTCAAACAAAAAGTAACTGCAAGCACTGTGACAAGCCAGGTCACATTGCGGTTGAGTGCTGGAGGAAGGTCGGCACATGTCTGCACTGCGGGAGTCGTGAGCACCGCATCCCCGAGTGCCTGTTACTAAAAGAACATGAGAGGTGCCCTAATGCGCCTAAGAAACATGGAAGACTGCAAGCCCTACATGATGAGGACCCACTACGGGCGGTGGCGGGTAGAAGGTACTCTACAAGTTTTCTCCTTATCAGCATTGTTTTATTGATACTGGAGCAACTCATTCCTTTATATCTCATAACTTTACTGATACCCTAACTGCAAACCATATCCATGGGTTGTGAGTTCGCGTCACAATGCCACTCGGAGAGAAGGAGAAACTGAACAAATACTTTCCATCTGCCGATGTAATGATCGGAGACCATAACCTAAAAGCTGACCTGGTGTGTATGCCTATGGAAAGCTATGATGTAATCTTGGGAGCCGACTGGTTGTCCACATATGGGGCAAGTGCCGACTGTAAGAAAGGGAAGGTTACCTTTAGTGACTTTCCTAAATTGGCATTCTCTGGGATTAGACATAAGAGACGGATGTCTCTAATCTCTGCCATAAAAGCCCACAATATGATAAGGAAAGGTTGCATTGCTTTCCTAGCAGCCGTAGTTGTTGAAAAGAAGGGTTCTAAGATAGAAGACATCCACATAGTCCAGGATTACCCCGATGTGTTTCTTGAAGATCTTCTAGGGATTCCTCCAGAACGTGATGTCAACTTCGCCATAGAGTTGATCCCTGGAGCTGCCCCGGTATCGCGTCAACCGTACCGGATGTTACCTGCCGGGCTAAAGGAGTTGAAGATGCACCTGATGGAGCTATTAGAGAAGGGGTTGATTAGACCGAGTACTTCCCCATGCGGAGCACCGTGCTATTCGTCAAGAAGAAAGATGGATCGATGAGACTATGCATCGACTATCGTCAACTCAATCAGCTTACCATCAAGAAGAAGTACCCATTGCCTAGGGTCGATGAGCTATTCGACCAAATATCTGGAGCTCAATATTTCTCCAAGATCGATCTTCGATCTGGCTATCACCAAATGAGGATCAAGGATGACGATATCTTCAATACGGCTTTTAGGAGTAGGTATGGACACTATGAATTCGTCGTTATGCCTTTTGGTCTAACCAATGCTCCTCCAGCCTTTATGCAACTCATGAACAGTATATATCGGCCATCCTTGACAAGTTCGTGGTCGTCTTCATCGACGATATCCTTATTTATTCAAAGACCAAAGAAGAGCATGAAGAACACCTAAAGATTGCATTGCAAGTCTTGCGAAACAACAAACTGTACGCAAAGCTTAGCAAGTGTGAATTCTGGCTCGAGGAAGTGTCCTTCTTGGGCCATGTCATCTCAAAGGACGGCATCTCAGTTGATCCCTCCAAAGTTGAAGCTGTACTCAACTGGGAGAGACCAACCAACATTACCGAAATCAGAAACTTCCTAAGACTGGCTGGCTACTACAGGCGGTTCATCAAGGACTTCTCCAAGATCGTCGTTCCTCTCACACGACTAACATGAAAGGAGAATCCATACTCCTGGAGTAAAGAGTGTGAGAAAAGTTTTCAAACTCTTAAAGATTTCCTGACCTCAGCACCTGTTCTCGCTCTGCCAATAGAGGGAGAAGGTTTCTCTGTCTACACCGATGCCTCAGGGATTGGGCTAGGGTGTGTATTAATGAAAAAGGAGAAAGTCATCACCTACTCTTCTCGACAACTGAAGACTCATGAAGTCAACTACCCCGTGCATGATCTGGAGTTGGCTGCCATGGTCTTCGCCTTGAAAATCTGGAGGCATTACCTCTATAGGGAGAAGTTCACTGTCTACTCATACCATAAAAAGCCTGAAGTACTTATTCTCCAGAAGGAACTCAACATGAGACAGAGAAGATGGTAGAATACCTAAAAGATTTCGACTTCAACATCCAATACCATCCAGGCAAGGGAAACGCCATGGCTGATGTTGTTAGTAGAAAGCCGATGGCATCTGTTTCAAGTCTAGTCCTTGGCGAGATGCAACTACTAGAACAATTCGCAAGGTTAGACTTAAATATTGAACATAGAGATGATCGAGTCTTGGTTGCCAATATCAAGATTCAATCTGATCTGCTAGAGGAGATCAAAGCCCAACAAGATGATGATCCATTCTTAGTTCGCGTCAAGGAAACTCTAGCCGAAAGACCGGACTTTGCAATGACCGAAGATGGAAGGCTTGTCTTTCAAGGAAGGACATGTGTCCCGACAAAGAAGAATGAAGAGAAGATTAATGGATGAGGCTCACAAGACGAAGTACACTATTCATCCTGAGGTACCAAAATGTCAAGGCATGAAAAGAACGTTTTGGTGGCCGAACATGAAGAGAGAGGTAGTCGAGCATGCTGCTCACTACCTTACTTGCCAACAAGTAAAAGGGGAACACCTACGCCTGCTGGTGTACTCAGACCGCTAGATATCCCGGAATGGAAATGGGAGAACATTAGCATGGACTTCATCATGGGTTTACCCAAGACTCGTGGTGGACTCGACGCCATATGGGTCATTTTGGACCGACTAACCAAATCCGCCCATTTTCTCCTATAAAGAGTAAGTGGTGGTGGAGGTACTAGCTTCTATATGTCAAAGAGATAGTGAGACTGCGTGGAGTTCCATCATCTATAGTCTCAAATCGAGATCCGAGATTCACATCTCATTTTTCGAAAGGACTGTAAGGTGCACTGGGTACTAAACTGAACTTTAATACCACATCCATCCACAAACTGATGGGCAAACTGAAAGAACCAACCAAATAGTGGAAGATATGCAGAGAGCTTGCACTATAGACTTCCAAGGATATTGGAACGAGCATCTATTCCTTATTGAGTTCGCCTATAACAACAGTTACCAGGTGAGCATCAAGATGGCACCGTTCGAAGCACTCTACTGAAGAAATTGTAGATCTCCTGCATGCTGGAATGAGGTGGGAGAACAGCATGGCTAGGCCCAGATATGGTACAACGTACCACAAAGGACATACAAGTGATTAGAGATCGGCTTAAGACTGCTCAGTCCAAACAAAAGAGCTATGCCGACAAAAGAAGGCGGGACTTAGAATTCCAAGTTGGTGATCATGTATTTTAAAGGTGTCACCTACACGTGGCATCCAAAGATTTGGAGTGAAAGGAAAGCTCAGTTCTAGATTATTGGTCCTTTTGAAGTACTCGAAAGGATTGGTGAGGTTGCATACCAACTGGAATGCCACCAGATTTGGCATGTGTACACAATGTGTTCCATGTCTCCATGCTCAAGAAATATGTATATGATCGTACCCATACATTCGCCACGAAAAGCTGGTGCTGAACAAAGATGTGACATACGAAGAGAAGTCAGTCAAGATACTGGAACGGAAGGTGCAACAGCTCAAGAACCGTCCCATTCACATCGTTAAAGTCTTATGGAATAACCGCGGAGTGGAAGAAGCCACATGGGAACCAGAAGGGACCATCAGACGGAACTACCCCGATCTTTTTGGTAAACATTCTCTCCTGAATGATCATATGAATTTGGGGACCAAATTCTTTTTAAGAGGGGGAGGATGTAGCAACCTGGATTTTTTTTCGAAAAAAATAAAAAATAATAATATAAAAAGAAAACTAATTAAATTAATTAGAAAATCAAATAAAAGAGAATTAAATAAAACTTATTAAATGAAAAGAAGTAATGGGCTTTTTAAATTGACCCATTAGAAATTCATGGGCCAAAATAGGGTTTTTAAAAGAAGAATAATAGGAAAATACCTAAATTCGTAACTAAATTATTACTTAAAAAAAAAGGGGTATTTAATGCAATAAATTAGCAATTTGAGTTATATTGGATTCCTAAACCTACCCAAATAGGTTGCCACGAAATTAGCTCCCATCCTAACCCAATTAGGAGATCTCATGCCTAAAAAGGGGAGAGGGAAATAGGAATTCAGAATAAATTGAAATTAGAGTCATAATAAGAATAGAATGGGGAGATGCTTAAATACTCCTCTAAAACCCTCATGGCCGGCCCTAGCTCATGCCAAGGGTTTGCTGGACGTGGGAAGAAGCAAAGGGAAGGAGAATTCATGGAGAAGAAGGATCCCTCAAGTTCTTCCCCGAGTTCTTCAAGTTCATACCCTAGAAGAGAAAAATCATTAAAGGTAGGAATTCTCACGAAAAAACTAATCAGATTTTGACTGTAGATCGTTCCATGTACCAGGAACAATACCCTCAAGGTTCATGATTTATCATCAAGTCAATAATTACTTCTTACTTTCGAAGTTCTGCAAATCCTGACCCCGAACCCCCTTGTTAAATCTTGTTCTCCTTGAACACTTGATCTCAAGCCACAATTTTTAGTAGAGATTTTGATGGTCGTTAGGCTTCTTTTGCCACTAAAATCCCTAATTTCCATCCCCTATCATGTGAATTAATTTGTTGATCTCATCTGTGTACTGTTCTAAGTTCTTTATGAATACCATGACCAAAGCATGTCGAAACCTGTTTGTTTTTAAATTCCTATTTACTGTAAGTACCCATGCATGTCTGGAACAATTCACAATTGGTTTCACGATTTTTCATCGCCTGTACAATTAGATATGTTTTTCTGAATCACCCTGTGTCAAAATAAGGTAAGTTAAATCCGCAGTCCAATGCATTGTACTCTCCCTATCGGACTCGGGCACAGACCCTGTGAACGCGATGGCCAGATAGGCCGCGTTCACAAGGGCTGTCACGATAGTGCCCTCTGTCGCGATCTGATCGTGACAAGGACTCTCGTCGCGATCTACTGCCCGGTTTGCTTGAGCACGTCGCCACCCTCACATGACCCCGTCGCGACCTACCTTCTTGAACTGACAAGTCCGTCGCGACCTGTACAAGAGCCTATCGTGATCTGTCTAAACCCTGTCGCGACCCTTACAAGGGTACGTCGCATTCTGGCTTTTTGAATAAAAACCCCAAATTTTGAAGCTCTGACTCTCCACAGTGCTTGTACTCTTGTTTAACAATCATACACACAGAAGATTACACTTGTTATAAATTAATATTTATGTGTGATTAAAATACATGCACATGATCTTTTCTATCTACAATTTCATGACACTTACACACACTTGAACCATCCAAATATGTCTTAATTGGCATGAACATGTTACTTAATTTATTCAGTAATTTATGTCATTAAATTGCCCTGTTCTTAAATATACTTGTGTACATTTTCTCGCGATGTTTTGGAACACCGATACCGATGCTCTACTGTTCTAGAACTCCTCTAGAACATCGAGCACTTGTTTTTGTCTACACACTTTCTTGACTTGGACAAACTCTCCGTCGGACACTCCTTCTACTGGACTAGTGAGTCTTTGTTCAAGGCCTCCGTAAGTCTCCTCTGTCCATGGATTTCCACATGGTCGACGAGCCGGTTGTACCCTAACACCTGTTACAGCCTTTAGGGATCAGCCTTATCCAAATGGCTATTAGAAGTTTGCTCTTATCTTGAATCACGCTGGACCTCTGGACCTATGCTTAACTTGGCCAGTGGAAGAGTCGTGAGTTCCACCAACTCCCAACACCGATTGCGCGTGTTGTGCAACTGTTACTATCGCCTGTTTATTCGACGTGTTACGTGCAATGTCCACTAGCTCTCATCTATAATCTATTCGCTCATCTATTCATGTTCTCTCTACTATCTCGTCTATTCATCTAGTACTCTCATCTATTTCTTGGTACTCTATATTGGCCATTGACTGATTGTCTAAAGATAAATAATTTAACCAATGCCTGGCAATATATAAAGGGCCTGATCTAGTCCTTGGATGTGTGCCCAAAAGTGCTAGTGCCCATGGGAGTTAAATGATCAGAGTGTTTTGGCATTACACTCGAGTGCTATCTATCTCGACTATCTAAATGACAATAAAAAAGTGCTCTATGTTCCTCGTTGTCTATTGACAAAAAGTGCTATACTTGTGCTATTACTATACTTGTGCTATTTGTGTTATGGCCATCTTGCTATTTTGTGCTATACTCGACACTCTTGCTATATTTGGAAAGTTGTGTTATTTCGTTCACGTACTATCCTACTATCTTATACTTGACTCTCTCGCTCTATCATTAGTTACTCTGCCTTTAATGTATTAATTATTTAAAGCATGCTTGACTATTGAGATTTAAGTCCTACTGGGCGTTATCGCTCACCCTGCGTTAGTTGCCGTTGTGTTCTCAGGTGAGACCGAGGATGAACTATACACTCAAGAGGACAGGAACGACCAGGAGTGATGTCAAGAGTACCCTAGTGTCCTAGCAATATATTAGAGTCTTAGTTAGTGTTTTGCTTTTATTTCAATGTAATTGGGCCTTATATATTGGCTCTGATATTAGTGGTTGTAACTAGACATTTGAAAGTATTAATGAGAAGGATTGTCTTTAGTATTATTCATTGTGAAATGGTTTGATGTCTAGTACTCGCTCTGTACCCGTTTACTTGCAATGCCTCGTGTTTCGATATTCCGCGTCGGGGCGTGAAATGTACTCAGTGTAGAACATAGCTGGGGATTGAAGTCTAGCAGAACCGCACTGGGGTTTGTATCAAGAGGTTGGCTTCTTGACCTGTAAGAGAAGTGGGTTGCCTTCTTGCCGAGGAAAGAGAAGAAGACCAGCTGGGGTGCTGGGTGTTGTATTGTCCTTGAGGGGGACTGTACCCTTGGTTAGTTAAATCCCAAGAGATTGCTTGGGGACTTGACATAGGACTTCCATGTGGGAAGGGCCAAACCAGGATAAATTCCTTGTGTTTTTTATGTGATTGTTCATTTGCTTCTACACTGCTACTCCCTATCACACTCAACTAACCAAACTTTCAAGTGATAATTTTCTATGTTTAAGTTTCTGTTTCAAATTTCAGAAAACCTATTCACCCCCCCCCCTTTAAGTTAGCTTGCTGTCGTACCAAAAGGGCCAACAAGTGGTATCAGAGCGAGGTTCTCTGATCAATCATGAAGATCCAACGATCTTAGAGAAGATTCATGGCAGCTCAAGGATTTGCTGAAGGTCAATCAGTCACCAGACCTCCATTCTTCGATGGAGAGGATTACCATATTGGAAGATGAGAATGGAATGCTTCACTCGAGGTACAAACTTTGATCTGTGGCAGGCAATAGAGGTTGGTGATTTTGTTATTGTTCCTGCTGAAGGTACTACTTCTATTACAGTAGTAGATAAAAGTAAATTATCTTTAAAATTTAAAGTAAAGAACTATCTATGTTGCACTTAGGGTCCGTTTGGTTGCATGTAAAACAGTTTTAGAGAGAAATAATTTTCCACGGAAAAACTTTTACGTGAAAACAGAAACGTAATTGTCTATTTGGTTGTTAGGAAAATATAAAGTTGTATGGAGGAGTATGAGATCTTATGATCTACTCAAATGAGAGAGAGTCATATACTCTTTGTGTACTTACACTATTTATCAATTTTTTTATTTTTTATTTTTATATTTTTTAAAATAAAAAAATTAGATAACTAATGAAAAATAAGTAACTTTGACAAAGATAATTTAAAGTAGGAAAAATAAAATAAAAACACAATTTAATGAATAATGTTCTACCGATATTTTAATAAAAAATAAAAATTAAATTAACTAATAAAATAATTAATTTGACAAAAACTACTTAATGAGTGAAAAAAAAATAAAAAAACAACTTATATGAATAGTGCCTAAAACCTTCCACTGTAGAAACTGCAGCAGTTGGAAAACGGCATCCGCGGGAAACCCGCGGATGCCAAAATCCGGTTTCCTGTGAAATGATTTTACAGATTTTGTTTTTCGTTGGTAACAAACGACCTAAAAAATAATGTTTTCCAGAAAACTATTTCTTAATCCGGGTTTTACATTCAAACAAACAGGCCCTTAATCCAAAAGAGAATTCAATAGAGTATCTGCATGTAAATCAGCTAAAGAAATATGGGATAAACTGCAAGTAACTTATGAAGGAACAGATAAGTAAAACAAACTAGGATAGATATTCTTGTTTCGTAATATGAACAATTTAAAATGCTTCCAACAAAATATCACTCAGATGTATAATAGATTTTCGAGCATCGTAGTTGGTCTAAGTTCTCTTGGTAAAAATCTTTCTGATGAGGAGACTGTCAGAAAGATACTTAGATCTTTAACTCTTTCATGGACCCCTAAGGTCACAGCTATTGAAGAAGCCCATTGGCCATATCTAGTGCTCACATCTAATTCTTGGTACTCTATATTGGCCATTGATTGATTGTCTAAAGATAAACAATATAACCAATGCCAGCGCAATGGGGCCCGATCTGGTCCTAGGGAGAGCGCTCAAAAGTGCCATTTTCCCATGGGAGTTAAATGATCAGGATGTCGGCATTACATCCAAGTGCCATACTATCTAGATTATCTAATGACAATCAAAAGTGCTATTTCTCTCGTTGTCTGTGACAACAAAAGTGCTATGCTATACTCGTTGTGCTATTGCTATACTTTGTGCTATTGTGCTATGGCCATCTTACTATTCGTGCTATAATTGACGTTCGTGCTATAATTGACGTTCGTGCTATATTTGGAATGTTGTGCTATTTCATCCACATGCTATCCTGTTATATTTTACTTGACTCTCTCGCTCTATCATTAGTTACTCTGCCTTTTAACACATTAATCATTTAAAGCCTGCTTGACTATTGAGATTTAAGTCCTACTGGGCGTTATCGCTCACCCTGCATTATTTATCGTTGTGTTCTCAGGTGAGACCGAGGATGAACTATACACTCAAGAGACAGGAATGACCAGGAGTGACGTCACGAGTGCCCTAGTGTCCTAGTACTATGATAGAGTCCTAGTTTAGTCATTTGCTTTATTTCAAGTAATTGGGCCCATAGATTCGCTCTAATATTAGTGGTTGTAACTAGACATTTGAAAGATTATTAATGAATGAATTTGTTTTAGTATTTATTCTTGTTCAATGGTTTGATGTCTAGTCCTCGCTCTATACCCGTTTACTTGCAACTGCCTCGCATTCCGATATTCTGCATCGGGGCGTGACAGTTTTGTTGTCACGCCCCGACGCGGAATATCGGAGCGTGAAGGCAGTTGCAAGAAAAAGGTATAGAGCGAATACTAGACATCAAACCATTGCACTTTGAATAATACTAAAGCAAATCTTTCTCATTAATAACTTTTCAAATGTCTAGTTACAACCACTAATATCAGAGCCATTCTATAGGGCCCAATTACATTGCAATAAAAGGAAATAACTAACTACAACTCTAAGATAACATAATGACTCGAGGGTACTCCTGGCTTCACTCTTGGTCATTCCCTTCCTCGTGAGTGTATGTGTCATCCTCGGTCTCACCTGAGAACACAACATCAAATAACGTAGGGTGAGCGATAACGCCTAGTAGGACTTAAATCTCAGGCTCAAGCAGGCTTTAAATAATTAACGCATTTAATGGTAGAGGATCTAAAGATAGCAGGTACAAGAGAGTCAAAATATAGCGAGAGATAGCACAACAGGTAACAGGATAGCACAATAGTATGAAATCGAGTATAGTTTCCAAAAATAGCACAAGTATCAAGTATAGCACGAATAGTAGGATGGCCATAGCACAACTAGTACAAGTATAATAATAGCATGACGAGTATAGCACTTGTTTGTCATTCTAGACATCGAGAGAGTATAGCACGTTATGTGTTTTGATTGTCA
This sequence comes from Colocasia esculenta, assembly GCA_014218235.1. Lineage (NCBI taxonomy): Eukaryota > Viridiplantae > Streptophyta > Magnoliopsida > Alismatales > Araceae > Colocasia > Colocasia esculenta. The sequence continues at coordinate 116,259,823 of CM024756.1, read as the reverse complement.
TATAGATAGTCGAGATAGATAGCACTTGAGTGTAATGCCAAACACTCTGATCATTGAACTCCCATGGGCAGTAGCACTTTCGGGCGCACATCCCAGGACCAGATCGAGCCCTTTATATATTGCCAGGCATTGGTTATATTGTATCTTTAGACAATCAGTCAATGGCCAATATAGAGTACCAAGAATAGTTAAGAGCACTAGATGAATAGACGAGATAGTAGAGAGAATGTGAATAGACGAGCGAGTAGAGTATAGATGAGAGCTAAGGGTACATCACATAAAACAACGAGTAAATAGGAGATAGTAACAGTTGCACAACACGCGCACGTCGTTTTGGCAGTCAGGTGGAATTCACGATCTTCCCGCTGGCCATGTTATGCACAAGTCCAGAGGTTCGACATGATTCAAGGTAACAACGAACTTCTAATAGCCGTTTGGATCATATCGATCCCTAAAGGTGTAATGGGTGTTAGGGTAAAACCGGCTCGTCGACCATGTGGGAATCCATGGTCAGAGGAGACTTACGGAGGCCTTGTGCAAGGGTTCACTAGTCCGGCGAAAGGAATATCCGACGGAGAGTTCACCACAAGCCAAGTAAAGTGTGTATATAAAAATAGGTGCTCGACGTTCTAAAGGAATTCTAGAACAGTGGAGCGTCGATATCGTATATAAACAACGCAAGAAACGAATACAAGTCCTTTAAAATAGGGCAATTAATATACGTTATTGCAATAAATTACCAGATACATTATGAGATATTTTATGCCAGATTTCAGCCATATATGGATGGTTCATGTGTGTGCATGTGTAAGAGAAATCATAGATAGAAAAGAAGTCGTGAATATGTATTTTAAAGCATTCAATATAGCTTCATTTTAAAACAGATGTTTTTACTCCGTGTATGACTGTTAAAAAGGCGTTATTTTTCTATAGAAAGTGAGAGCAATAAATTTTATGGGTTTTCATCAAGAATCCTGTGAACGCGACGGGGCAGATCGCGACAGGGCCTGAAAAGGGTCGCGACAGGGCTGCCAGGACAGAAGGCCAGAACGCGACGTAGGGTACTGTCGCGTTCATAACGCGACAAGGAAAGCGTCGCGACGGGCTTGAGAATGTGACCTATCGGGCCGTCGCGTTCTCAGGTCCATGGCCTGAGTCTGACAGAGTTCTGCTCTGTCTTGGATTACGGTCCAGAAATATCAGATTTTGATACAAGGTCGTTCAGAAAATCATAACTAATTGTATACACGATGAAAAATCATGAAACCAGTGGCAAATGAAACTAGACATGCGAGAGTACTTCAGTAAATTGGAATTAGAGAAAGAGCATGGTTTGAACATGGTTTGAGCATGAACAATAACGAGTAACATAGAACATAATACATAGAGCAAGATTGATTTAATTCGAGCAACATGCTCAACAAAAATTAGGGCTTTCAGAGGCAAAAGATCCCTAACAACATGAAGTGTCTACAGTAAAAATTTGTAGCATGGGATCAAGTGTACATGGAGATATGATTCAAACATGATGACTCGGAGTTATCATGTTTGCAGAACTTCTAAAATCAAGAACAAAAGATTGGCTCGATGAAAAATTATAAAACAAAAGGGCTTTTGTTCCTGGTGGTTGGAACTACCTATAGATGGATTTGATTTAGTTTTGCTTGTCAGAATGCCTACCTTTGACTCGATTTATCTTCTAGGGTTAAAATCTCCAAGAACGAGGAAGAAGCTCTAAGAACTCCTTCTCCCCACGAGATCCTCTCCTCCTTGGCCTCTTCTCCACGTCCAACAACCTTTGGCAACGAGTTAGGCTCGGCCAAGAGGTTTAAGAGATGTATTTATGCATGTGTGGGTTCCTATTCCTACTTCTATTCTAAATACTCTTTAATTATGAGATTTCCTAACTCCAACCTCCTTCCTTGCTTTCCAACCTCTATTTAGGTTAGGATAGGATCTAAATTCGTGCTAAATCATAAGGGGTAGGCTTAGGAATCCAATTCCAACTCTTATTGCCTCTTTTAATTCTTAAAGGATCCTTTTCTATTTAGGAGATATTAAAACTCCGAATTTAGGATATTTTCTTTTTATTTACTATTTGTAAATTCATATTTTGACCCAATAAGTTCTAGAGGATCCATTAAGCAAAGCCCATTACTCTTTTCCATTTAATGGGTTTTATTTAATGCTCTTTTCATTGAATATCCCTTTAGCTGAGTTTTTAATTTATTATTTAAATTTTTATTTTTCTCAAAAATTTAGGTTGCTACATTTGTGGTATCAGAGCCTAGGTTATTCTTAAGTATAGGATGATCTAAGTTAACCTACCTCGATTAGAGTTAATTATAATACCTATGTGAGAGGTGGTTAGAGCCAAGGGTAACTAGCTAAAATAAACTCACGCACGCACAAATTAAATCTCACATCGACATCATGACAATAAATATTCTTTTGTAGAAACTAAGCAATCAAGATGACTACTGAACGTGCTCAAATGAGGGGCATGCAACAAACCATCCAAGTGTTGACTCGTGCCATCATGCAAGCTACCCAAGGTGGGGGAAATCATGCCGGTGCAGGCGATCTGCATCGTAACTTCAGAAGGAACCCGCCTAGGTTCTGTGGATCCATGGATCCGGATGAAGCCGAACACTGGCTGAAAGAAACGGAAAGGATTTGCCGTGTCATGCAATGCGCAGCGGGAGATAAGCTGCTGCTAGCCACTTTTAACCTGGAGAAGGACGCCGCGCTTGGTGGGAGTCAGTGGAAGCAACTAGGGAGAACGATCAATTCACCTGGACTGAATTTAAAGAAGCTTTCAACTCCAAGTACTTCTCCGAGCGTGTCCAAGAAAGGAAGGTTGTGGAATTCGCTGCTCTGAAACAGAGGAGCCTGACTATGGTTGAATACGAGGCCCAATTCTCTAGGCTAGCAAGGTATGCGGCACACCTGGTAGCTACTGAAATAATGAAGGCTAAGCGCTTCCTCAACGGCCTTAACCCACAATACATCACCCAACTGGCACCTCTCGACATCCAGACCTACGCCGAGATGGTAAAGAAAGGTCAGCTACTAGAAGATGCTATGGACTTCACCGACCATAGAAAGGGAAGTTCGTGAAAAAGGAAATGACCTCGGGTCAATCATCTGCTAAACCTAACAACGGCGAGAAGCGTCCCTTCAACATCATGGAGGGATCCAGCCAAGAAAGGAAACTGAAGGTCTTTGTACCCAACACTCCAGCCAAGAGCAACTACAAGCATTGTGACAAGCCATGTCACACCGCTAATGAGTGCTGGAGGAAATTCGGCATGTGTCTGTGTTGCGGAAGTCGCGAGCACCGCATCCCCGAGTGCCTGCTATTGAAAGAGAATGAGAGGCGCCCTAATGCGCCTAAGAAATAGGGCCGACTGCAAACCCTGCATGGTGAGGAACCTGCTATGGAAGGTGGCGTGGTAGAAGGTACCCTTCAAGTTTTCTCATTATCAGCATTTGTTTTATTTAATACAGGAGCCACTCATTCATTTATATCTCAAACTTTGCTGAGACTGTGAATACTAAACCTATATCCATGGGTTGTGAGTTCTCTGTCACAACGCCACTGGGGGAAAAGGAGAAATTGAACAAATACTTTCCCTCTGCCGATGTAATGATCGGAAACCATAACCTAAAAGCCGACCTGGTGTGTATGCCCATGGAAGGCTATGATGTAATTTTGGGAGCCGACTGGTTGTCCGCATATGGGGCAAGTGTCGACTGTAAGAAAGGGAAGGTTACCTTTAGTGACTTTCCTAAATTGGCATTCTCTGGGATTAGACATAAGAGACGGATGTCTCTAGTCTCCGCCATAAAAGCCCACAACATGATGAGGAAAGGTTGTATTGCTTTCCTAGCAGCCGTAGTTGTGGAAAAGAAGGGTACTAATATAGAAGACATTCACATACTTCAGGATTACCCCGATGTGTTTCCGGAAGATCTGCCAGGGATTCCCCCAGAACATGATGTCAACTTCGCCATAGAGTTGATCCCTGGAGCTGCCCCGGTATCGCGTCAACCGTATTGGATGTCACCTTCCGAGCTAAAGGAGTTGAAGACGCAACTGATGGAGCTATTAGAAAAGGGGTTCATCAGACCAAGTACTTCCCCATGGGGAGCGCCTGTGCTGTTCGTCAAGAAGAAGGATGGATCGATGAGGCTCTGCATCGACT
>CM024756.1:116074376-116255515 GCA_014218235.1 Colocasia esculenta | reverse complement strand
CCTGCAAGATTATAACTATTAGTTTGAAAAGGAATTTTCATCAAAAATAATATGAGGAGACTCTTCAACAGTTTTATTTTGAGAATGTACACTCTGAAAGCTCTTGGACACTCTGAATAGCCAAGGAAGATGGCTTCCTGACTCTTAGCATCAAACTTGTCAAGATTTTCTTTATTACTGTTGTGTACATAACATTTGCACCCAAGGTTTTGAAATAAGAAACAGTTGGCTTTTGTTTTCAATAATTCATAGGGGTTTTTCTGATTTTGGTTTGATCAAAGCTCTATTTAGAATGTGATTTGCTGTGTTTACAGCTTCAGCCAGAAGGATTAGGCCAATTACGCATTCTAAGAGCATAGATTAGTCATTTCCACAAGAGTTCTTTTTTCTTTCCACAACTCATTTGTTCTGGAGTTCTCGGTGATAGAAAACTTGTGTGAAATATTTGAAGTTCAGCACAAAGATCAGAAAATGATTGTTTTCAATTCACCCCCATGATCAGTCAAAATATTTTTGATTTTATATGAAATGTTTGTTAAGGCAATGGTACAAAATTCCTGAACTCAAGGCAAGTATCACTTTTGTGGGACAGAAAAATAACCCATGTAAATCTAGTAAAATCACATGATTACAAACCCATATCTTTTGCCACTTAGCTTAGAATCCTGTTGGCCAAAGAGGTCCATGTGAAGTAATTCCAGTGGCTAGATGTAAGTACCTCATTGAAGGTTTTAAAAGATTTCTGGTTTGTTTTCCTTGGGCACAGATCCCACAAATTTGATTTTAACATTAGAAAAGGATTCAGGAAGACCTTTACCAAATTCAGCCTTAACAATTTATTTCAGTGTTCTGAAACTTGCATGGCCAAGTCTTTTGTGCCAAGTCCATGCAATTTCATCTTTATTAGAACAAAGCAAAGATTTTCAGAAAAGTTTTATTAAGGTCGATCATGTAAACATGTTTTCCTTTTTCCAAAAAAAATTATTTTATCAGTTGATGAATCAATGATCTTACAGAAATGGATTCAAACACAACTTTGTGACCTTTCATATAGTGGCTAATACTTAGCAGATTGTAATCTAGACCATCAACTAATAAAACATTATCAACAGAGTTTGAGGAAGTTTGACCAACCTTTCCAGATCCAATGATCTTTTCTTTATTTTTACCTCCAAATGTTATTGAACCTCCCTCCTTCTCAATCAGGAATGAAAATGGCTCTATCTTCGGTCATGTGTCGTAAACACCCACTGTCAACAAACCACACATTGAATGAGTGTACGACCTTCCTGCAAAATCAATCAATGGAGAGAGATTTTGGTACCCAAACAGTGTTGGGACCATCAGAATGTTTGGACATTGTATCAAATATTTTCTCACCCAAATTTGATTTGTTTTTTATTTTGTTTTATTATAGTGGTGTTCTATGTTTTTTCACTTTCTTCTTTCCTTAGGAATGAAAACACAGGTTTTGTTTTAGTGGGAGGGGAGGTTTCATTTGACCATGAGAGTTTAGATGAGGAGGTGGAATCCAAGGATTTTGTTGTACATCAGAAAATTTGGATAGAAGAATTGAGGATGATACAACAGGGGTGTGATACCATTGGCTCCAAGAATGGTCCAATCAGCTTGATGTGTCTGGAGGTCCAGGGTTTTTGAATGACTTATTTGGATTTTTTTTTTTTTTTAAATTTTTATTTGATTTTTTTTATTTTATGGTTTATTTTGTTGCTGTTGAGCAGGTCGACTCTCCTTGACTGGTGTCGACACACCAGCCACAGAATCCTTCTTCTTGTGGACTGGTGTCGACCTGTCAGGTGACTGTGTCGACCTGGTTGACTTGTTTGTTTCTGAGTCTTTGAGATTTTTGGTGTTTTGCTTGATGTTTGTTTAATTTCTGTGTTCTCAAGACTAGGGCTTTAACAAATTTAATTAATGGTGCTTTTCCTTCTTCTCACCAGTTTGTCTTTCTTAGGTTTTTGTTTATCAAATCCTAGTCCATGAGAAATTGATTTCATTTTTGCTCCCAGTAAGGCCTCCAGATTATCTTTACCATTGTGAATGTTTCAATAACTTCATCCTTATCTTTTAGCTGGTTTTCCAAGGTTTTGATTTCTTCAATCTTTTGTTGTTTATCGTGGTTTTTTTTCCAGTTTTAGACAATTCTTTGAATTCATGTGGCCTTTGAGAGCTAGCTTAAGTTCATCAATCAAATTAGAAGATTTTCTTTTTTCTCATTCAGTTCTGTTACTTCATTTTCTAGTTCACAAATTCTTTGTTTGAGGATTGGTTTATGGTAAATATTCAATTTTCTTTTGAGGTGTTTATTTTTTTTTTTCCTCATTTCAGTATATTTTTCAACAAGTTCTGCATAGCATCTTGCCAATCCTCAATGAATAGTCTTTGAGGATGTACTTACCTTCCATCAGAACTATTCACCATGAAGCAGATTTCCTCACTATCAGAACTTGAGGATTTTTCGTCTTCTTCCTTCTCACTTGAGTCTTCATCAGACCAAGTAGCTACCATGGCCTTTGGCTTCTTGAACTTGTGAAACTTCTTGTGGCTTCTCCTTCCTGTTTTCAGAACATTCTCCCTTCATATGTCCTGGCTGTTGCACCTATACAAATGACAAATCGTCAGTTTTTTGATTCTTGTTAGAATTAGCATTAGAAAGGAAGTGTTTCTTTTACCTGATGAAAATTTCTTTTTGCCAGAAAATTTTCCTTTTCTACTTCAAGAATTTTCTGAATTGCCTGGTCATGAGGGCAATCTCTCCTCATTTGACTCAGACTCATCAGAACATGTTTTCTCCTGACTTGTCTTTGTTACTAGATGAGGCCTTTAATGCTACTGGCTTGGTTTGATTATAGTTCTTCATTCTCTTTAGATTGATTTCATATTTCATTAAAGATCCTATCAATTCATCCAAGGAGATTTGGACAGATCTTTAGAATCTTCAATGATAGTGGTTTTGTGTGCCAAATTGAAGAGAGAGAATGTAGAATTTTCTTCCCAGTCAGCATCTGAATAGTCCTTACCTAAGGCATTCAGTCCATTGACTATGATCATAAAACTGGCAAACATTTCAGAAAATTGTCTCATAGATTTCATCATAAAAGTTCATATTCAGAGACAAGAATATTAGCCTAGTTTCTTAACCTGAGATGTTCCCTCATAGAGTAACTCGAGTTTATCCCACATCTCTTTGAGATTTGCACATTGAGATTCTCGAGTACTCCTTAGGGTGAACACCATATGAATCATATTCATGGCACTGTAATTCAATGTAGCTCTTCTTATCTGTTCCCTAGTCCAGGTTCTTCCTCTCCCTGGTCTCATAGGGGCCTACTCCACTACATTCTAGATTCATAATTTTGGGCTCTAAGAAAAACTTGCATTCTATTTCCATAAGAATAGTCCGTTCCATTAAAGAATGGTGGCCTATTGATGGAATGACCTAAGCTATGAATCCTCTGGAATCCATTTAATTAAACAGATGGTGCAAAGAAGAAAACACTCAGCAAGCAAACAATCAAGCAAGCAAATCACACAGAACAAAAGAAATCCTCAGATCAGATCAGATAAAACGCTCTGATACCAATTGAAGGATCGAGAAAAGATGTAGACAAGATCTAGAAGGGGGGGTTGAATAGATCTATGTCAACTATTGCGGAAGCTTGATCAATCTTGAAAGATTCTTGAATCAGGTTCATTAAAATAGATTCACAGATCTGAAAAGAGATTAAGTGAGATGTGTAATGGAGAGAGTGAGCAGGTTGATTAAGTGAATTTAGACGACCTAAGCATGCATCTATCGAAGGATAAATCAAACCACAAGTAGACCAATGCACCAAGATTTTTAGGGGTTCGGAAATCACCCATGTGATTCCTACACCACACCCCTCACACATAGTGAGGATCCACTAACCAACCTGGGAACACTACACCCACTGGAGCCAGACAACTCCAACAACCGAGTTTACAACTCACACCAAACTCTAGGGTAAGATTACTCAGAACCCTGAGCAAGACTGCTCAACTACACCTTGAGTACGACGACTCAAAATCACTGAGCACGACGGCTCACAAACAACCTGCTAGGAAAAAACACAAGACTCAGATCCTCTAGTAACAGATCTAGTTCAACAAGAGTTAATTATGAGACTCATGCAACAACCCATGCACAATCTCAGAATCACTCAGAAGAGAAAAGGAAAAAGAGAATTGTATCGATGAGCTTCTCTTCAGATGTACTCCCTTATAGAAGGTCGAATTGTGAAGAGCTTTGATCTCTGGAAGTTCCTGGCCAATGCTCTGCAATCTGATCTTCAGGATCTTCCTTGAACTCTTCACAAGAGTCGGCTTCTATTGATCTGCTTCCTTGAGGTGATCCAATTGCTTCTTCAACAATCATTTTCCACTTCTCATGCTTGAGCAGATGAGAATTTGGCTTGAGGAAGCACAGGAAGGCAAGAACAGGAGGAGAACTCTTCTAGCCGCCAACGGGATTTCTGGGAGGCTCTGGAAGGGTTCTGGCTGTTGGATAGCCAATAGGAGGGTATTTATACCCCTAATAGTCCAAGTGTACCCTTGGGGTCGTGGGCACACGATCAAGGCTAATCCAACAATTCCCTAGGGTGCCACGTGTCCAAACAAAATTAAGTTCCAAACTTTTCGGAGTGTGTCGACTTGCCCTTGGTAGTGCGACACACTGTCCAAGATGGCCAAATGAGTCCCTGGGAGGAGGCTCTAGTGTCGACCTGAGTCATCTCGTGTCGACTGCTGTAGCCATCTGAAAAATAGGCTTCTGGGAAGGCTCTCTAGTGTCGACCTGATTCCATCTAGTGTCGACCTACTGTAGCAGTCTGTTGACTTGTTTCTCTGGGACCTGTCACTAGTGTCGACCTGCCTGGTCTAGTGTCGACACTAGAGGATCTTTTCTTCACATTTCTGCCTTTGCTCTGAGCCATTGTGTCGACACCAGTGATGGTTGTGTTGACACTACCTTTGCAAGAAATATTTGTCCCTGAGAAAATAAACACATAAATCATTAGTTAAATGTAATATCATGAATATAAATGATAAATGTGCTTGGAAACATGCCTTTTGAATATTGGTATTTCAGGTGTGATGTATTTCACATGTTTCAATTTTTATGCATTAAAATCACAGCTTGTCATCATCAAAATATGAGGGGAAATGAATTGTATTCACAATCAACCCAACATAGTATTCCGACATGGGAAATGATCCTCAATAAACAATCCGGCAGTATTCCGGCACGAGAAACGATCTTCACTAAACAATCCAGTAGTATTCCGGCACGGAAAGGAATCCAAGAAGATAAATCGGCAGTGTGTTCGGCATAAAGAAGGGTTTTGAGAAAAGAAGCTGGTAGAGGTTCAGGTGGCAAAGGATCTCGAGGATACATACTGATGGAATTCCAGGATAGAGGGATTCCGAATCAGCAGCATTCTGACGTAGCGAGAGACTCCGAGAAATCGAACCGGGGCAGTACTTCGACGTAGCGGGAGATTCCGAGGAAATGAACCGACAACGCTCTGACGTAGTAAGGGAAAAGAAGAACACAACCAGAACACTTTTACTCACTAGGGATCTAGAACTAACATAAAAGAACCTACCTTTTCGACAGAATTTCCCCCAAGATCGGGCACTCTTTCTCTCTTTACTCTCTCTAGAGCTCTAGCATAACTCCCTCTTCACTTGGATGGATGGAATGGGAGGAGGAGCGGTATTTATAGGGAGAGGAGAGAGAGGGGCACCCCCTTGGGCCCTCTAGGTTGAGGACATGTGTCCCTAAGGGATAAGGATCCCCTAGATTAGGACAAGGGTCCCTAAGGGATAAGGACCCTAGATTGGGACAAGTGTTCCCTAAGGGAAAAGCATTCCCTAGATGTAGGAAAAGTGTCCCTTGGGATAAGGATCCCCTAACTTTTGTGTCTTTAGCATTTTTTTCCTTTGACTTTTAGATTGGAGATATGGATTCCCCTCCCTAACGCCCTGATCGGTCATTCATGCACCGAATGACCTCCGATTGGGAATCTGATTGAGTCTACAAGGTCTCCAGAGTTTTAACTAGGGTCCTTATAAAATTTGACAATTAAATGAGAACCCCATATTTTTATAATTGTAGATATGCCCTTCCTATTTACATTTATACTTTTTCTTCTTATTTAATTTCAGACTCAGTATGAACAAGGATATATCCATATCCTTATCCTCATTCTTTACCAATATGCTAACCTTTGGTATCAACCTTTACTCTTACCATTTTTCTTTAGTAGTATCCTTTAATAATATCATCATTATTTATCATTAGCACTATCCTTTACCAATAACAATATCCTTTAGCATATTTTCAGTCAGGGTTTAGATAGACTCGGATTTGCTTAATCTCTTCATCCGCCCACAAACTGCATTACGTTTTCTCGACCGCTTCTTACTTATTTATCGTTCTATATCTTGTGGTATTACAGCCAGGCATGGGCTTGCAGGGTGTGTGACCTGTAGGTGTGGTGTTGGTTGGTCTCCAGTGTTCTTTGGCTTGTGCTTGTGGAGCGGCAGTGGGACCTTTTGTCTGTGTCTGCGAGAGACTCAAAGGTAGTTCTGTGTTGTGTTGTCCAGGTTGGATACTGGTGTCATGAACCAGTAGTCTGTTCTCGTGCGGTGGTGGCGTCGTTCCTTTCCGACTCGTGCTTTACCACTGATGGTGGCTTGTGTGTGACTCGTTGGTTGTGGTGTTGCTCGTTGAGGTGTGCCCTAGTGTTGGTACGGGTGTAGTTGTGGTTGGTGAGTGAGACTCACTGGGTGGTTTGTGACTCTTGTGGGTGCCCCGTTGTTGGCACAGTTGGAGTCAAGGTTTTGCTTGTGGTAGAGTGCTTTGTGGTGGCACTAGTTTGGTTGTGGTTTCCGTGGTGGTACCTCGTGTAGTAGGTACCTATACTATACCTGTGTGGGTAGTGCTTTGTGGTGGTACGTTGTGTACCAATCTTTTCAGGTGTTGAAGGGAGGTCGTGTGGTGTGACCTTCCACTTGTTATGTTTTACCCTTCCTTGGGTAAACTTCCGATAATGGTTTCATGTGTGATGGATTGGCATCATGGTAGCCAGTCCTGTTACTTAAGTGTGATATTTGATATATCATGATTTAGGGGTAAAAGGACCAGCTCTGGTCAGCTGTCCCGTTACCCATGTGTTTGAGGTTCGCTTGTGAAGCTTGTAGCCTAGGCAGTGGTTTGCTGTGGGGCTTGTAGCTTAGGCGCCCAGTTGTTGATGTAGTATGCCTCTGAGGCTAGTGGCCTAGGCGTTTCAGGTTGAGCCGACTAGTAGTGTTGTGCTAGTCCTGTAGTTCCTCTTCTTTCCGAGGAATATGTATTTGTTTATGATTTACTGTTTAAGTTGTTATTATTATAAATGTTGTGAGTATGCCATGGTTTTTGCTTTTTGAGGTGCCAGTGAGACACTCTGGGGTTGAGGTTCTTCAGTGTTGCATGTTGTTTTGGGTGGTCCCGACTGAGCCTGTGACTTGTTGAGGCTCACTCCCCTACAGTTCTTTTCAGAACTTGCCGTTTATGTGGCTTGTGGAGACGTGTGACAGACTTGTAACACCAGAAGTTGAGTTGTCTAGTCGTTGTGTGAGCTTGCGCTCCCTCGGGGTATGCCCAGGTAGTTGTACTTTTTAATTGGACATGTAATAATGTATTGGGACAGTTGTACAATGTGGTTTACAGATATGAGCACATGTACTTTCTCGTGTCTTATACTATAGTTGTTGTCTTTTATATTCTTACTGGACACATTTGTGAGATATCCCTTGCGAGACTTCAGTCTGTTTGTGGGAGGCGGATCTGGATATGGAGCCTTATTAGGTATAAATATCCAGGGCCGTCATAGTTGGTATCAGAGCATGGTCCAATTAGAATATGAAAAAACATTGAGGGTACAATGTCCCAAGACATGGTTAATGTCCACTGCTGGTAGTAAGCCTGTGGCTTATATGATCTCCAGTATGGTTTTCACGTGAACTTTGATATGAGAACTGCGTTGTTTTGTTTGTTAAACTGGCAGTTGTTAGAATGCCAAAAAAATGCACGATAATGGTATAGTGAGTGTGATCACATTAGAATGCCAGTTTGTGATTAAAATATAATTGTTTAAAAGGTTCTCAATTATAGAAATTAAAGAGATGGTGAATTCAGTTATGGAAACTAGTGAAAGTGTTTTAATGAGGACCAGAGTTAGCAGAGGCAGGTATAGAGTAATGGTGTGATGGAATGACAAAATAAATAATATTATGTTAGGGAATAGTGCAGTGTAATCAAGGTTGTTAAGTGCATGAATTGCGGCTGAGAACTTTAGTAAAAGTAGTTAATGTATTTGAGATTTGTGTTGATAGATATTAAGAAGCGGTTTGATTAGTGATGTGTCAGGTTTGAAATGATTAAGTGAGGTAATTCAGCTTAAGATGTGGTATTAGCAAACAGAGGAACAATAATGTGTGGCAGTCAGATGAAGTGTGTACTTGTGACTAGAAAAGGGTGTAGTAAAGAGCTATAGAATAGTGATGTTATGAATACTAATGGTATGGGAAAGTTGAATACAGAGATTTTTGTAAGTATGTACAGAGATGAGCAGCTGGGTAAAGAAAGAATAAAGGAAGTGCAATGAGCAGTCAGAGTTTTCTGAGAATTTCTTAAGGAAGATGTACACTTAGTAAGTGGCAATGGGTAGGATTTTGCAGAAAGATTTACACAGGATTACAGTTTTAAAGATAAGAGCAGTAATGCCAGCATTTGGGTGCAATTTGTGGGCAAAGAAAAGTAAAGTTAGTGCGGAGGCAGATTAAGTCAAGGCAAGGTAAATTGTGAATGGATATTTGTGAGTAAGCCGCAAAAGTGGAACTGTTTGTATTCTGTAGTAGATCAGTAATGTTTAATGAGGAGCCAGGCAGAATCAGATATTGTGTTTGAAGGATATAGTTTCAATTTATGGCTATGTCAGTATTTTAATAAGAAGGATTACAGTGTGAATGGTATAGTAAGATTATGCAGTTAGTAGAATAGTTAAGAGAAATGCTTTGTAGAAATGAAATTATGATGGTGGCAGTAAAGTTAAAGTTCAATATTACTAAATAGAAAAGAATATGGCAGATTATAGAGCAGCCGATAGTCAGATGTATTAAGGAATGTGCAGTCAAAATTTGTGTAATAGTAAGCAGCAAGGTGATCCAGATAAACGAATGGATTTCGTATAAAAATTTCTCCAAAACTTTATTGTAAAGGTTGAAACATAACAGTTGAAGAATAGTGAGCATATTAAGAGGTGGCAAAGCGAAAAGAAAGGATAAGGAAAAGCATGATTAGTTTAGCAGCAAGGAATTCTGAATAAGATGACATCGAGTAAGTTTTGTCTTGATAACAACGTGGCAGCAGTGAAAATAGAAATTGTAAAAAGATATGGGTTTGGTTTGTTGAGTTAGCGAGAAAATATTGTCTGAAGTGAGGAAAGCATATAAAAGGTAAAGTATGTTAGTAGTGATATGTAAAATTCAGAATTTAGTGTGGCACAGAAACAGTTAAAATATAATCCGAGCAGGGTCAGTTAAGTAATGTAATTTTTAGATAAGAGAAATGCAACGTCAGCCTGGGAATATGAATTAGGTAAGATGTGTTGACCGTGGTATGCCAGAATCACAGTTTAAGCAGATGGTTCGATCAAAATAAGAAAAGCAGACCAGAAACATTAGTGTTTTCTTCCAGTGGTAAGTGAATAAATAAGATGATTTGGGAAGCCAGTAAAGGTAAAATTGAAGTCAGAGTTATGGTTTTGCCCAGTGTTTGGTGTGATCAGAGTAGCGCAGTGGAAGCATGGTGGGTCCATAACCCACAAGTTAGACAGTTAAATATGTGAATGCAGATAAAGAAGAGTAATGGCCAATGGTGACAAGTGGATAATGGAATGGCACCGAGGATTTTGATAATTTAAGAAAGGTATAGCACGGCAGAACATCCAAAGGTAGCGGAATAAAGTGAAAGGTTTTGAGCAAGGAAAATGGCCCAGAAAGAAATGTTGCAAATATAGCCCAGAAAATGTGGAAGCAGGTTGAGTCCAAGGAGATAATGCACCACCGGCAAGGTAGAATTGCCTACAGTTGAAAGGTAAGGATTGGCAAATTGGAACCACGGAATAAAGCGGTTGTGGAATAAATTAAAAAGGAAGAAAAGGAAGAACAAGCATGGAAATGAACAAATGGGTAAGTCATTACAGATGGTTTGAAAGAAAGATGCAAAGGAAGTGTATCCTACTTGTTCTGTATATGGTTTTATTTCTTTTAGGTGATAATTCGGTTTACTGTGGTTTGTTTTGAATGTCGAGGACGACATTCCTTTTTAGGTGATAATAATGTAACGTCGCGCATTTTTCGGATCCTCGCGGATCCTTGTTTAGCGAGTTTGGTGGCCAGTGTATGGCCCATTAGTTCGTGTTTCAGGTGTTTGCGCACGGTTGTGAGGCTGGGTGTCGTCCGGGCAGTTGGCCCAAAGTGCTCACAGGTCTTGTGCCTGTGAACGCGACAAGAGGTTGCGTCGCGTTCTGAACGCCACGGCCCTGGTAGTAACGTTCATTTTACCGCTATTTGGCGGTCTTCGTCTGCATAGCTGCTGCGTGTCGCGCTCTTGGCAGTCAGCTGTCGGACTGGGAAGGCGACGGCCTCCTACATCACGTTCAGGTTGCGACGTAGGGATGCGTTGTGTTCATAACCGTTGGGTGTTTTTAAGTTAGCTCTGGTCGGACAGAGCTGTGGGAAGCTCTGCTCGGCAAGGAGGAGCTGCTGCGGAGCTCACCCGGGCGATTCGGCGTTTTAGAGCGGTTTTGGTGCGCTCTAACCGCGAGGACCTCGCGTGGAGTGGGGAGACACTGTGCCATGCTCAGTTTGCACGCTCTTCGTGAAGGTAGGGAGATCCCACCTCGTTTTGATACATGGATCGTGTGTGCGGTGTGTGTGATGTGTTTTTCACTTTTTAAACCGTAGATATCATGCTAGGGCATACACTAAAGCATGAAAAATGTGAATTAAGCATGGGTTGTATGGGTTGGGGTGGTGATCCGGAGTAGCAGTTCGGATTAGTGTTCCTGCCTGCGAAGGCGACGGAACCCCCTGTTGCGACAAGGGCGCGACAAGGCCGACCCGTCGCGTTAGGGTTTTCTAACGCGACACATCGGGGTGTCACGATCTGAAGGCGACAGTACCCTATGTCACGACCTCAGCCGTGAGGTCATTTTTTTCATGTTTTCAGGGACGATTATTCGATTATTTGTCAAGTGTTGTGCATGCACCAGCTAGTGGTGTGTTGGCACTTGTAGCACTCGTCAGCATGTTGCTCATCAGGTGAGCATGTTTTTAAGTGGTCAGTGTATTGCTGTGTTGTGGTGTTTACGTTTTGGGTGGTGCATGGCACACACATTGTCTTGGTGTAACTTTTATGATAGATCGTGATGGTGGCAGTGAGGTTCCAGCGTGAACTAGCCTCAGTCATGGAACGTCTTTTATAGACTGCTAATGATGGTTTAATTGTGTGTTTGAGTAAAGTTAAGGTTAGTGTATGATTATATACATGTGTTTATGGGCTACGGAGTCATGAGATGACCAATGACAGCCGAGTTTTTAATGTTTCATGTGATTCTGGATATGTTTGTGTAGGTTAGTTGTGGGTCACGAGTGACAGGACAAGCTACCCTTCATATGTGTACTGGTTTGATAAAGAGTAAATGTATGCATATAAATATCATGGTTTAAGCTTGCCGAGTTTGGTGGTCCGGCGCCTATTCCGGAATACCTCTGCAGTCGGGTACCCCAGGTTCTGTGTGAGCCAGCCATGTGTGTTTGTTGTGCTCGGGGTTTGTCCTAGTAGTTGTGTTGTACCATTGAGGTCTATGTCGTCTTTCTTGGACACCCTCAATCCTATGTTTGAGTTGTATATCCGGCTGAGGGAAAGACGATAGAGGGCAGCGACTTGGGTTTGTGGGTGTGCGGTCGCTTGTAGTGCGCTCGTAGTTGGGGGTAAGGAGACCAGTAGTCGACGCTGGTACCCAGCTAGTCCTATTTTCCAGTGCGTCACTTTAGGGAGCTTAGGCCAGAGTCCCTAAAGGTGCCAAGCATGGGCCTACAGTGTGTGTGACCTACAGGTGTGGTGTTGGTTGGTCTCCACTGTTCATTGGCATGTGCTTGTGGAGCGGCAGTTGGACCTTTCGTTCGTGACTGTGAGACTGAGAGGTAGTTCGTGTGTTGTGTTGTTCGTGTTGGATACTAACATCATGAACCAGTAGTCCGTTCCCATGTGGTGGCGTCGTTCCTTTCCGATTCTTGATTTGCCACTGATGGTTGCTTGTATGTGACTCGTTGGTTGTGGTTTTAACCGTTGAGGTGGTGCGCTGGTGTTGGCACGGTTGTAGGGTGTGTTGGTGAGTGGAGAACACTGGTTGTTGTTTGACTCTTGTGGTGGCCCCGTCGTTGGCACAGTTGAGTGAAGGTTTTCTTGTGGTAGAGTGCTTTGTGGTGGCACTGGTTTGGTTGGGGTTTCCGTGGTGGTACCTCGTGGTAGTAGGTACCTATACTATACCTTATGGGGTAGGGCTTTGTGGTGTTACGTTGTGTAGCAGTCTTTTAAGGTGTTCAAGTGGAGGTCGTGTGGTGTGACCTTCCACTTGTTATGTTTTACCCTTCCACGGGTAAACTTCCGATTATGGTTCATGTGTTATGGATGGCATCGTGGTAGCCAGTCTTGTTACTTAAGTGTGATATTCGATATATCGTGGTTTAGGGGTATAAAGGACAAGCTCTTGGTTAGTGTCTTGTTACCCATGGTTTGAGTTCGCCTGTGAAGCTTGGCCTAGGCAGTGATTTGCCTGTGTGGCTTGTAGATTAGGCGACCAGTTGTTGATGTAGTATGCCATTGAGGCCAGTGGCCTAGGTGTTTCAGTTGTTAAGCGGACTAGTAGTGCTGTGCTAGTCATGTAGTTCCTCTTTCTTTCCTAGGAATATGTATTTGTTTATGATTTACTGTTTAAGCTGTTATTTATTATAAATGTTGTGAGCATGTCATGGTTTGGCCTTTTGAGTTGCCAGTGAGACCCTTTGGGGTTGAGGTTCTTCAGTGTTGCGTGTTGTTTTGGGTCGTCCCCTACTGAGCCTGTGACTTGTTGAGGCTCACTCCCTTACAGTTCTTTTCAGGGCTTGTTGTTTATGTGGTTGTGGAGACATTGTGACAGACTTGTACCACCAGTAGTTGAGTTGTAGTCGTGTTGTGTGAGCTTGTGCTCCCTCGGGGTATGCCCAGGTAGTTGTACTTTATAATTGGACATGTAAAATGTATTGGGATAGTTGTACAATGTGGTTTACAGATATGAGCACATGTATTTTCATGTGTCTTATATTGTAGTTGTTGTCTTTTATATTCTAACTAAACATGTGTGTGAGATATCCCTTGCGACACTTGGTCCGTTCGCGAGAGGCGGATCTGGATATGGAGCCTTATTGGGTATAAATATTTAGGGCCGTCACATTACCTATGCCCAAGTAAGTGTCTTGATCGCGCCGGTGACGCTGCCTCGTGTAGCGGATGATGATGGGACTCCAACTTTCCTCTCTTCGGCTAGCCAAAGAAAGGAAGCTCCACGGTCTCGTTGGAAGTGTTCCTGCAACAAGAGAAAGCTCTATTATACTTGGATGAAGTTTAGTAAACATCCAAAAAGGGAAGAAGAAGCCCAAAAGGAGAGCCCCGTACCGGTTGCGGGCTTCAGAAGAGGGGTGGCCAAGTGCTATGACCACCCTTCTTCCCTCCATTTATTGGTTGGAAAACCCCATTTGGGTGTGTATGGAGGTGCACTACGTGCCTAGAGTGTGTATGTGTGTGTGTGTAACATGCAAAGTTAAGAGGGAAGGAAGGGAAAGAGAAAGAAGAAGAGGGAGATGATCCTCGTTTGTAGTTGTTGATGACTGCTTTGTGGGCTCCTCCAGCTCATGGTGAAGCCTCATGGATGCTCCAAGGTTCAGAGGAAGAGAGGGAACAAGGGTGGAAACTTAGGTGCACTTTCTCTCTCTTCTCTTAGGCAACAAGGCTTGGGCTCGTCCAGCATCTCCCTCCTCACTTAGAAGGCCAAGGACTACCCTATATAGGCAGTGGGGTCAGAGGTAGGGAGCATAAGATGCTAAGTGTGAAGAAACACACTTAAACATGTGGCAATCCATGTGTTAAGACTTGAACCAATAAGAGGGGGCCATGTAGGACTTTTACTGGGTCAAGGGGGTGCCAAGGTGGCCCATTTGCCCGTTGGGAACGGCCTCATGCGTTGCATGGGGGAGAGAATGGCGCAAGTGGGCTGGAATCTCAGGCAGTTGCGTAGACCATGTAAATCCAGGTTGACGGCTAGCGATGCTGCCGCCAACCCCATGCAGACGTCAACACATGTAGATGCCAACATGAGTCGACATTCAGGGACTTTGCCCTCAACATGAAGTCAGCGGCAGTCGATGTGGACGTCTACATTGGATCCGAGGCAAGTCAACAAGTGGTCAAACGGGCCTTATTGGGCCATGAACCACGCGGAGATTGGCCAAATCTCGCGTCTACAGAGATTTCTACATTTAGTGTGTGCATACATTAAGGGGGAGCCAAATAGCTCTGTGTTTAACTTGCTTCTCAAAATTCATCTTATATTGTGACCAACACCCTAATGCACATAACTATGATTAACAAATATCACCTTAATGATCGGCGGAAATTTTTGTTAATACTCTTCTGATGCTTAAAATCCACCTAACTTGTAGTAACTCGTGAGGAATAAGCTATCAATCCAAGATTGAAAAGTGAAAAGAGGAACTGAGTATAGTAATTAGGTCTTCACACTGAACAAGTGAGAAGTCTTGCGTCAAACGACAATACCTTCCTTAAAAGTGAAAGAAAGAAAGAAAAAACTAAATGGTATCATTTGTTTCAAAACAAAAAAAAGGAGGGGGGGCAAAGTGATAGCTACCAAAAATCGACGGTCCTTCATGCATGGGTAAGATTGAGAGTATCTATTAATATTAATTAGAAATTCTACTTATCATCACGCATGATGTCTTTTAATTATGTCTTACACATCACATCTAATGGAATTTAATTTCTGAATGTGTGTTGGAAACTTGATTAAACATATGGACTATAAAATAGATATCTTTTATAGCATGCACTCCCATCGTCATCCCCTTGGTGAACTCTTCACATATTTTGCATTTATGCCAATTGTATTTCTTATCCCTAATACCACCCACTTTTTGATGATGTCAAAAAGGGGAAGAGAATGTAGAGAGAATATGTAGATTTTATATTTTGGTTTGGGGAAGAGTTTTTTTTTTTTTTTAGTAAAGGAGGTCCTCGGAGGGCTAGCCAGGAGAGTGCAACCTCCCCTAGAGGGGGAGAATGGACCCACTCCACCGGCTAAAGAAGTTTGGGCCTAATTTGATAATAGTGGAGAATTACATAGAGAGGGGGCATACCCCCTTTAGATCAGTCTGACATTCATGAGGCCCGATCTATCAATAGTTAAAGGACCCTTACAAACTTTAGGGATACTTTGACCGAACCAGAAGACCTCATTTTACATGGAAACAACAGCATGATTAGCTTAGCGATTTGGGGAAGAGTTTGTTCAAAAGAAAAGAGAATAGTTAGAAGTATTCTTGAGAGGGGGAGTCATATTGCATGACTAAATGCTTGCATATTGCATGACTGAATACTTCCATGCATGTAAAAAAAAAAATCAATCAAATTGGGATATGAATTTGACAGTTTGACATATGAATGTGAATGTTGTGTTTAGTGTGAAAGATCTAAAAGTGTTTTGTCATTATCAAAAAGGAGGAGATTATTGTACTCTGTACATTTTGATGATCACAAAACACTAAGTTTAACTCATGTTGAGAAAATCACAAACACACTAAGTATAATTAATGTTCTTGACCCAAGTGTTTGAATTATTTGTATGTGATTTCAGGGTCGAATTTGGGTGTTAAGTGTGCAGTGAAAGTGTCCACAAGTCGCACTTGAAGTGGACATCACAAAGCTCAAGACTTGGACAAAAAGGAAAAGCAAGACTGGTAGAAGAACTATAGAACTGACACAATCAGATGACCGACTATAGTAAATCGGTCGACCAATTATGAAGACATGTCGACACATGCTCTGAAGGTGTTGACAGATCGAGATATCGAACGACCGACTTTCAAGTAGCAGTCAACCAATTATGTGAAGATCTAATCGATTAAAGAATAACAAGGCCAATCGATTGAAGAACGACAAGGTCTAATCTGTTGGCCCTTGTGGTATGGCAGCAAGCTAACCTAGAGGGGGGGGTGAATAGGTTTTTCTGAAATCTGAAATAGAAACTTAAACACAAAAATTAACACTTGAAGGTTTGGTTAGTTTAGTGTGATAAAGAGTAGCAGTGCGGAAGCAAATAAACAATCACACAAATGACACAATGAATTTATCCTAGTTCAGCCCTTCCCACATGGAAGTCCTACGTCTAGTCCCCAAGCAACCTCTTGGGATTTTACTAACCAAGGGTACAGTCCCCCTTAAGGACACTACAACACCCAGCACCCCAACTGGTCTTCTTCTCTTTCCCGGGCAAGAAGGCAACCCACTTCTCTTACAGGTAAAGAACCCAACCTCCTAGTACAAACCCCAGTGCGGTTCTGCTAGACACAAACACCTAGCTGGGTTACACATTGTATACAGTCCTACAGCTGGACAGAAGTCTTTCTTAGAAAAGAAAGAACAAAGCTGAGAGTTGGAACAAATAAAAACCAACTACAAGAACTCTCAGCAAAAGACTCTCTCCCCCAGATTTACAAGATGCACAGAGAGAGAGAGAGAAGAGAGGAGAAGGAGCTTGAATATTTCAGTGCTTCAGATGCTTGAACACTTTTTCTTGGCTTAGGCTCTTTCTCTCTTTTTCTTTGAGTGTATTTGAAGTTCAGGTTCCTCACTGGTTGTACACTCATTCAAAAGATCTTCAGGAAAAGCTCTATAATATTCTTCAGCCATGCTTCATCTTTTATATGAGCAGCTTTGAATAAATCCGTTAGAGTTCTAGCCGTTGCTCATCTTTTCTTTCTTCTGATAATTTGTGGTCTACGAGGTCTGCAAGCATAGAAAAAAGTGTTTAGATAAAAGAGTTTTTCTGTCAAAAAGGTTCATACCTTTATGTTTCCTGATGCCACCCAGAAGTGGTAAGTAATCTCTCTTTTGTTGACAGGAGAGAAGAGATCTAGAAAGATAAGCAAAAAGATCTCCTGTCAGAAAGATAAAGGATTACGCAAATCAAGAATATTTGACTTTTTCACTAGATGCCAAAAAATATTTTGAAATATAAAATAAATCTATGTTTAAGTGAAATCCATATTTTACAAAGGAATCGATGTGAGAGCAAATCCTTATGAGAGTTACAAAGGAATCCTTATGAGAGTTACAAAGGAATCCATGTGAGAGTTACAAAGGAATCCTTATGAGAGTACAAAGGAATCCTTATGAGAGTTACAAAGGAATTCTTATGAGAGTACAAAGGAATCCATGTGAGAGTTACAAAGGAATCCTTATGAGAGTTACAAAGGAATCCTTATGAGATCGATTCCTTAAGAGAGCGAATCCTTATGAGATCGATTCCTTGAGAGAGCGAATCCATGAGAGCGAATCCTTATGAGATCGATTCCTTAAGAGAGCGAATCCTTGAGAGCGAATCCTTATGAGATCGATTCCTTAAGAGAGCGAATCCTTGAGAGCGAATCCTTATGAGATCGATTCCTTAAGAAGCGAATCCTTGAGAGCGATCCTTATGAGATCGATTCCTTAAGAGAGTGAATCCTTATGAGTTACAAAGGAGTCTGTGTGAGTTACAAAGGAATCCTTATGATTTCAAAGGAGTCTGTGTGAGTACAAAGGAATCCTTATGAGTTACAAAGGAGTCTGTGTGAGTACAAAGGAATCCTTATGAGTTACAAGGAGTCTGTGTGAGTATAAAGGAATCCTTATGAGTGTCACTTATCAAATCGTTATGGGACCAATCGATGTGGCACTTTGAACTGAAATCCATATATATATTGAATGGAATCCATTTATCTGTTTAGTGCAAATCATTATAGAATAATGTCATAAAATTATATTTATTAGAAAATCATGATATTTAATTTATTATTAAAATCATGCTAAAAATACATTTAATATTCAATTAATCATGTAAATTTATATTTATTAAGAAAAACATGATATTAAATATTTTTAATAATAATTAATTAAACATAAATTTTATTATCACCAAAATAAAAGGGTAAAATATAGGAGTGGTTCAACAATCTCCCCCTTTTTGGTGATGACAAAATTTATGAGAATTTTCTGACAAAAATACATAAAGCATAGAAAATACAGAAAATTCACAGATAATGCATACCATGCATACTCTCCCCCTTTTGTCACAAACCAAAAAGGAAGGTTCTTACCATTGCATTCTCTCCCCTTGTGAAAGAAATTCTTACCATTGAGGGGTTCAACAATGATTGACATAAATGAATAACTCCCCCTTAGTCTGTGCTCCCCCTGAGTGAGAGACCCACCTGAATGAAACTTGTAAATAATTATTAGTAATGAAGACCAATTCAATTTTTGTGACTACTCTTTCTTCAGATGTGATTTGAATGAAAGTCTGCAGTCACTCCTGCCTTGAGCATCCTTGGTTTTTGATGCTCCAAGGCTAACCTGCAAATAAACTACTCAGAAGTAGGTACCCAAATCTTTTTGGGTCCTTGATGATTAGATGCATAAAAATAGCCTTTAGGTATCCAAACTAGGTGCTTTTGTGCAGGTGTTCACAGTGTGTCCTAGTTTATTGCAATGAGAGCAGCAATGAATATAATTTGTTTTGCAGTTCTTATTGCCTTTGTGATGCATGATTTGAACAATTTTTTAGAAACCTTTTCTTTTGATAAAGCTTGGTTGTTTCAGGTTCCTTTTTCTGAGACATTTTGGTTTCTTTTACAAATTTTGGTAAAGGATATTTTCCTGAGTTTTACTTGTGTTCCTTTTTCTGGAGGTGTATAACCAAGCCCTTGTTTGTCATTTCCAGATTTTGATCCTTTTAAGCATAGGGCTAGAGATGTTTTTCCTTTAGTTAATTTCCTAACTGATTCTTTTAAATAAAGATTTTCTTCAGTGAGAGTTTCCAATTTTCTTCCAACTCTAATTTTTCATTCCTTTTTGTTTTCAATTCTTCATAATAGAATATGATTTTTCTTTACATTCTTTTAATTGTTCTTCTAATTGTTCCAATTCGGATTTAAGATCAGAATTGGTGTTTTCCAAGCAAGTAGTGTTGTTTTTTAGATTTTTAGTTCTTTTACAACACCCTTATGTTTTTCATACAGTTCATTAAAGACTTCTTCTAAGTCTTCAGACTCTGATCCTGAATCTGTGCAAGAATCAAAAGATGAGTTAGGATGTACCTCATCTAGTCCTACCATGAGGGCTAGACTTACTTGCTCTTTCTCCGATTCTGAGCTTGATGATTCTGAGCTTGTGGCTCTTCATTTTCCCAAGCAGCCGCCATGGCTTTTCTTTTGAATTTCTTGTGCTTCTTCTTGGACTTTTCTGGTTGACCAGTCTTCTTTAGTTTAGGACAATCTGGTCTTAGATGTCCAGGTTTTCTGCATTCATAGCAGACTGGTTCTTTTTCTTTTCTCTCCTTCTTTTGAATCCTTCTTGATCCACTTTTCTTCTTCTTGAAAATTTTCTGAAGCTTCGACAGAACTTCATCTACGTCACTATCTTCAGAATCTGCATTTTTGGAGCTAGAAGAGAAGAAGAAGTGGAAGGAGAGCTACAACCTTAAGAGCATTAGTACATTTCTTCATAGATGAGCTTTCAGACAATCGCTCCATATTTATTCATGTGCCATGAGAGAACCTATTAAATTATCAATTGACAATTTGGTTAATCATGAGCCTCTTCAATAGCAGTTACTTTAGGTGTCCATGAAATAGTTAAGGACCTAAGTATTTTCTAACAGTTTCCTCATTAGAAAGATTTTTACCAAGAGAGCTTAGACCAACTACTATACTTGAAAATCTATTATACATTTGAGTGATATTTTCTTTGGAACATTTTAAATTGCTCATATTGTGAGACAAGAATATCTATTCTAGTTTGTTTTACTTTATCTGTTCCTTCATAAGTTATCTGCAGTTTATCCATATTTCTTTAGCAGATTTACATGCAGATACTCTACTAAATTCTTTTTTAGATAAAGCACATCATAAATAGTTCTTAGCTTTAAAGTTTAGAGATAGTTTATTTTATCAGCTATTGTAATAGCAGTAGTGCCTGGAACAGGAACAACAACAAAATCACCTACCTCTATTACCTGCCACAGATCGAAGTCTGTGCCCCGAATGAAGCATTCCATTCGCATCTTCCAATATTGGTAGTCCTCTCCATCAAAGAATGGAGGTCTGGTGACTGATTGACCTTCAGCATATCCTTGAGCTGCCATGGATCTTCTCTAAGATCGTTAGATCTTCTTGATAGAGCAGAGAACCTCGCTCTGATACCACTTGTTGGCCCTTGTGGTATGGCAGCAAGCTAACCTAGAGGGGGGGGGGGGGGGTGAATAGGTTTTTCTGAAATCTGAAATAGAAACTTAAACACAGAAATTAACACTTGAAGGTTTGGTTAGTTTAGTGTGATAAAGAGTAGCAGTGCGGAAGCAAATAAACAATCACACAAATGACACAAGGAATTTATCCTAGTTCGGCCCTTCCCACATGGAAGTCCTACGTCCAGTCCCCAAGCAACTCTTGGGATTTTACTAACCAAGGGTACAGTCCCCCTTATGGACACTACACACCCAACACCCCAGCTGGTCTTCTTCTCTTTCCCGGGCAAGAAGGCAACCCACTTCTCTTACAGGTAAAGAAGCCACCTCCTGGTACAAACCCCAGTGCGGTTCTGCTAGACACAACCCCTAGCTGGTTACACACTGTATACAGTCCTACAGCTGGACAGAAGTCTTTCTTAGAAAAGAAAGAACAAAGCTGAGAGTTGGAACAAATAAAAACCAACTACAAGAACTCTCAGCAAAAGACTCTCCCCCCAGATTTACAAGATGCACAGAGAGAGAGAGAGAGAAGAGAGGAGAAGGAGCTTGAATGCTTCAGTGCTTCAGATGCTTGAACACTTTTTCTTGGGCTTAGGCTCTTTCTCTCTTTTCTTTGAGTGTATTTGAAGTTCAGGTTCTCACTGGTTGTACACTCATTCAAAAGATCTTCAGGAAAAGCTCTAAATATTCTTCAGCCATGCTTCATCTTTTATATGAGCAGCTTTGAATATCCGTTAGAGTTCTAGCCGTTGCTCATCTTTTCTTTCTTCTGATAATTTGTGGTCTACGAGGTCTGCAAGCATAGAAAAAAGTGTTTAGATAAAAGAGTGTTTCTGTCAAAAAGGTTCATACCTTTATGTTTCCTGATGCCACCCAGAAGTGGTAAGTAATCTCTCTTTTGTTGACAGGAGAGAAGAGATCTAGAAAGATAAGCAAAAAGATCTCCTGTCAGAAAGATAAAGGATTACGCAAATCAAGAATATTTGACTTTTTCACTAGATGCCAAAAAATATTTTGAAATATAAAATAAATCTATGTTTAAGTGAAATCCATATTTTACAAAGGAATAGATGTGAGAGCAAATCCTTATGAGAGTTACAAAGGAATCCTTATGAGAGTTACAAAGGAATCCATGTGAGAGTTACAAAGGAATCCTTGTGAGAGTTACAAAGGAATCCTTATGAGAGTAACAAGGAATCCTTATGAGAGTTACAATGGAATCCTTATGAGAGTTACAAAGGAATCCATGTGAGAGTTACAAAGGAATCCTTATGAGAGTTACAAAGGAATCCTTATGAGATCGATTCCTTAAGAGAGCGAATCCTTATGAGATCGATTCCTTAAGAGAGCGAATCCTTGAGAGCGAATCCTTATGAGATCGATTCCTTAAGAGAGCGAATCCTTGAGAGCGAATCCTTATGAGATCGATTCCTTAAGAGAGCGAATCCTTAGAGCGATCCTTATGAGATCGATTCCTTAAGAGAGCGAATCCTGAGAGCGAATCCTTATGAGATCGATTCCTTAAGAGAGCGAATCCTTGAGAGCGAATCCTTATGAGAGTGATTCCTTAAGAGAGTGAATCCTTATGAGTTACAAAGGAGTCTGTGTGAGTTACAAAGGAATCCTTATGAGTTTCAAAGGAGTCTGTGTGAGTACAAAGGAATCCTTATGAGTACAAAGGAGTCTGTGTGAGTACAAAGGAATCCTTATGAGTTACAAAGGAGTCTGTGTGAGTATAAAGGAATCCTTATGAGTGTCACTTATCAAATCGTTATGGGACCAAATCGATGTGGCACTTTAAACTGAAATCCATATATATATTGAATGGAATCCATTTATCTGTTTAGTGCAAATCATTATAGAATAATGTCATAAAATTATATTTATTAGAAAATCATGATATTTAATTTATTATTAGAAAAATCATGCTAATAAATACATTTAATATTCAATTAATCATGTAAATTTATATTTATTAAGAAAAACATGATATTAAATATTTTTAATAATAATTAATTAAACATAAATTTTGTTATCACCAAAATAAAAGGGTAAAATATAGGAGTGGTTCAACATAATCGATTGATGACCAAGTTAAAAATCGGACGACTAATTTGCAGATTTTGGCTGACTGACCTAGTCAATACAAATTGGCACTGTAACAGTCAAGAAATTGGACGACCAATTCTCCATAATCGGGCGACCGATTGGCTAGTTGATTTTCTAGTCGAAGCGTCAGTTGAAGTTCAGACAAAAATCATATGACCGATTTGAAGATTTTGGTCGACCGATTCTGGTGTATCTGCATACGGACTTTCCTAGACATTGCCCTATGGTGATCAAGTTCTTTCCAAACTTTGAGGAATCCTTTGGGGTTATAAATACTACATGTTCCCATGTTTTGGAAGAGAATCACATGCCTCCAAAAGATTATCTTGTGCCGTAGAGTTCAAGAGAGGATCGTAAAGCTCTTGGAAGAGCCTACAGATGCTCTGAACCTGTAGAAGCCTGAAGAACATCAATCATCCAGAAGTTCTATGAAGGTGTTCTTCATAAGAAAGGCATGGACTTGGTGTTGCTACTTGCAAGGCTCATTTATAAAGTGTTCTACATCTTCTAGTTCTACACTGAGACATTGTCGGGCAAAGACGACCACAAGGACGACCTTCTGTGACATGAGATTTTTGTACTTGCTTGTTTAAATGGTTGTTCTCCTATTCACATTTTTCCTTTGTTATTTTTAGAACCCTAAATATCATTGTGTCTTTGTGCTCGGGTTGTGAGCACATTATGAGTTTGTAGTGCCTCTACGCATACTCACTAGGTTGTCTCGTCCCCAGAAACTTGATGGAGTTTGTGTTGACCCTGGAAACAACTGTGTGGGGGGGTTTACACTTGTAACTGGAAACATGTAGTGGAAATCCTCGTGGGGTGTGAGGTAGTGGACGTAGGCGCACACAACGGTGTGCTTGCTGAACCACTATAAATCCTGTATGTTTTATCGTTTGATCCATATCTTCTATCCTCCTTCTATACATGCTAAGATAGTTAGTTTCACAGTTTCTATTGTCATAGTCTACTGTGCACATCATTGTATAGATTGTCTTATTTTAGTTTCATCTATTATGTTTAAAAAATTTTTAAATTAGGCGATAACTAATTCACCCCTCCCCTGTTGGTTGCCTATCGCACGTACCCCTGTACTTTAACAAACCCAGATCCTCAATGCACACAAGCATAGATGCGATGCACTTCCTGGTCGCTATGGTACCTGTCACGTCCCGAGAATTACGCAGCGGATATTAATTAATAATTCGAAATAATAATTCGAGACGTGAACAGTTGGCAAATAAGCCTCTAGCTAGCACGCACTAAATGTATAACAACATACATCATCATAGGGCCCAAATATTGAACTTAATGGAAATGTATTCAAATCTCATATTTGTCTCAGATGAACTAATACAGGACTAAGACTCAATAAATGCAAAAGTACATAACACCTCCCTTCTTACTACATTGTTCTAACACTCAAAATAAACTAACTATAGATAGACTCATGATTGGAAAGCTCATCACTCGGACGCATTCCCATCCCCGACTTGCTCTTCCTCTTGAACTTCATAGTCACCTAGATTGGGTAAAAGTAGGGGATGAGCAAACTAGCCCAGTATGATTTATATCTCAATGTGCGGGCAATGATATAAGTGATTAGTTATTTAGAACTAGGTAAGTATGATGAATGATATGCAAGTACGAATAAAACTCGTTAAAACATGATACATGAACAAGCTAGATACAGTGATCATGATAGAATAAGATCTAGAACAAGATGACAAGATAGAACTAGCAATAGATCACTTTGTACAAGCACGCAAGATTTAACTTGATGTCAAGCACGCAAGATATCACTGGATGTCAATAACGCAAGATATCACTAATTGCAATAAATGCAGTATGGCCATATCACGCAAGCAAGCAAGCAAGAATGCACGAGCATGAATACTTAAAACTAATCAGGCATGTAGACACCAATGTACAAAAAGAAAAGATCCATCAACAATGTACACCAGGACACGTGTATGTGGTTATTATATCTATCATTCAACACGACATGCACGACTCCTAGCGCCGATGCAACACCAGTAATCATTATACCCCATGGTTAACAGTATATTTATGACTCTCCGTCATTGGGGCTAGACTGGAGCCCTTGGACACTCGCCATGCCCGGTCAGCATCTCACTTAAATTTTAAATGTAGATACCCACAGTCATTTATAATGGCCAATGAGAGTTTCAATAAGTAAGCATGTGTAATGTCATGTTCATGATGATGATGAGAACTAGTAATAAGTAATTGAACATGATTCATGATAACAATGGTCAAGAGATAAATTCGGCAGCATAACGGTACGATTTATAATTTAATTCAATCTTTACATTAATAGCTTTAGTCTAGATTGTAATTGACACTCACGAGAACAAGATGAGAGAGGAAGTGCACGCTATCTCCAGGGAACTTCAATGGTACAACCAACTCGTCGGCCACGTGGGAATCCATGGTCAGAGGAGATTTACGGAGGTCTTAGAGAAAAGGTCTCTAGTCTACCGATTCGGAATGACCGGTAGAGAGCTTCCAAATTCCCAAGAAAGGGCTGCCTAGAGTGTAAGTGTGTAGTGATGTACGTGTGTCTCAATTCTCAAACCATCAGTTTCAAACTCGTGGAAAAAGCACTTAACATGATGGCACGAATTGAACAATGCATTTAACTACACATGGGCTTTCAAGATTTAAGAACGATAATTATCATTTGAAACATGGTAGAATAATGGAGAGATTAAATCATGAGTTGCATGAATGGATCATAACATTTAAGGAGCAATTAGAATAGCATTCATGTAATTAAAGCTTTTAAATGGGTTAATCACTTTTAAGCCATTAAAATAACCACCATGCAATGATCAGACCCAAAACATGTGAATTACACACTAAATATCATGTTAACCTGACCATGGGTATAGCGGTTAGATTTGCAAGAAAATAAGTGGGGATTTAATGCAAAATCCTGAGATCGCGACGGGTGCATATGAAGAAGGCGACAAGGTGGTCAAACCTGAAGGTCAGGTCACGACGAATCCCCGTAAGGGTCGCGACGGGTCGGGAACAGAATGCAACACTGGGATGTGAAGAAGGCGACGGGGCAGTCAGATCAGGCAGCAAGATAGCGACGGAGCTCTTCGTCGTGTTCAGAATGCGACGGGGTATGTTGTCGCAACAAGACCACAAAACACGGCCTATCGGGCCATCTCGTTCACAGGGTCTGCACCTGAATCTGGCAGAGAAAGGACATGTTCTTGGATTGCGGTATAGAACAGCCTTATATTGACACAGGGTGCTTCAAAAATAGAGAACAAATTGTACAGTGATGAAAAATAACGAAACTAGTTTTGAACTAATCTAGACATGCGAGGGTGCTTCCAATAAATCGTAATTAGAACACCATGAGGGTTTCGATAGGCTTTAATCAAGTCAAACACAACGTAACACCAAGTCTAACCTGAAAAATGTAGTTCCATGCAGCAACTCTCTTTCCACGCTTATAACTCTCCAACTAATGATATTTAGACAAAACATTCAAAACAAAACATGAGTAGGACAACTAGTAGAAAAATGTTTATGTTGTGGGTTTGCTCTAGTTCGGTCTCGAATCACATGCAACATATAAAGAACGGAAAAAGCCCTGATAATGCGCAACTTGGGGAAAACGCTTATAACGCAAAATCTACTCAATGGAATTTGATGAAACCCATATGAAATGAAAGTTAACTTGATGCTCTATACATTGGTATAGGAAATGTTAAGGTTTGACCCGAGAAAACCTACCTTCTGGGTTGAAGAAGTCCCATTCTTCCAGAAAACCCGTGTTCAGACAACTCGCAGGAGAACGCTTAATACTCTGTGTATACTACATGGAATTTGGGCATTCCACTTGGGTAGGACGTAGACTTGACCCTCTTTCCAGGGGTATAAGCCTTGCAAGGTTTGGTTTAAGTTTGGCCTACCTTTGATTGGCTTCAAGTGGACGGTTTGTGCAGGTCGCAATAGACGAATGGGGGAAGAAGATGTCCTTCTTGTGGTCGATCCACAGCTCCCAAGCCCCCAAGAGCTCCTCCACACGCCCCCAACAAGTTGTAAACTCGTCCCTAGGGTTTGGGTGAAGAGTATTTAAGTAACAAGGTATTTAGGAGTCCTATTGTAACTAGGAAAGAAGGGTTGCGGGATTGGCTTGTGTCTTTCCAAAATTTGAAGATCTCTCCCTCCATTAGAGAGTCTTGGCCATCAAGCAACCTCTATGGGTGGGTAGGCACGAATTTGGGTTGCCAAGAGAGTAAGATCTCTTCCCAATTCAACTCTAGTTGCCTCTTTTTAATTTCAGCTAATTTAAGCTATGAATTTCCATGCATTCCTAGCTTCATTTGATTTTTGGGTCATATGTGGTCCATTAGTTCAATTAATATATTGGGTCATTAATACATAATGTCGGGAGTCTCTCCAACACTTTTATTAAATTTTTGGTTGCGTCGTATTTTCATGTCAACGGTTTTCTGACTTGTTTCCTAATTTGGATAATTGGTCATAATAACTCTTATACCTAGTCCAAATGATTTTTACTGACTCAAATTTCTTGATGGGTCATTAGAAGATATTATTTGAATCCCATATATGATTTTTATTAATTTTCTGACTCATTCAAGTACGTATGATAATGATTTTCTGACTTATTCATAAATTACGATAATAAGTTGTGAAACACTTTAAACATCGCTAATCCGATTTTTCTTGGCCTAAATTTCTTTGTGAAACTTTTAGTAAAAATGTTTGGGGTTGATTTAAATTTTTTATACGTATTTTTCCGATGTGTTTTAGCTCATACGATAATGATATGTATGTTTAAATACTCTGATATTATGGAAATTATCTATTTATTTTGAATTTTTATGTAATTAAAATTTCCGGGGTGCTACACCCTCCCCCACTTAAGAGAATTTGGTCCCCAAATTCATGTATAGAAAGTTATTGTACAAGTGAGGTGTACTTACTTGTGAATAGCTCCGGGTATCTTTTGCGCATTGCTTCCTCGGTTTCCCACATGTCGTCTTCATCCATGCGTTGATTCCATCTAACCCTTACCAGTGGGATGATCATGTTCCTTAATTGGCGCAGTTCCCGGTCCACGATCTTAATTAGCTTCTCTTGATACATTCCGTCTTTGTTGAATTCCAGGAGCTCATATTCTATGACATGCCACGGATCCCGTACATACTTTTTCAACATGGATATGTGGAACACATCATGTATTCCATCCATTTGTGGTGGTAAAGCGAGACAATATGCCACTTCGCCGATTCTTTCAAGGTTTTCGAAAGGCCCGACAAACCTTGGTGATAACTTGCCTTTAATGCAAAAATGCCTGATTCCACGGCCTGAGACACTTTTAAGAATACATGTTCCCCAACCTGAAACTCCAGGTCTCTTCTTCTATTATCTGCATATGCCTTTTGTCTTTGCTGCACCACTGCCATTCTTTCTTTTATAAGCTTTACCTTCTCTGTGGTTTCCCTTATCATCTCTGGTCCTAGCATTTGTTTTTCGCCAACTTCATACCAGCATATTGGAGATCGGCAACTCCTGCCATAGAGTGCTTCAAATGGTGCCATTTGAATACTAGCTTGATAGCCATTATTGTAAGCAAACTCCACAAGAGGTAAGTGTTCGTGCCAGCTACCTCCAAAATCTAGGACACATGCTCTAAGCATATCTTCAATTACCTGGTTGGTTCTCTCCGTCTGACCATCTGTCTGTGGATGGAAAGTCGTGCTAAAGTTTAGTTTAGATCCCAAGGAGTAGTGCAGTCCTTTCCAAAAGTGGGATGTAAACCTAGGGTCTCTATTAGATACGATAGACACCGGTACTCCATGTAATCTGACTATTTCCTTCACATATAATGCAGCCAGAACATCTACTGACACTTATTCTTCACTGGTAAGAAGTGAGCCGACTTAGTTAAGCGGTCGACAATAACCCATATACCATCGAATCCACCTCTAAATTTTAGTCGTCCGAAAATAAAGTCCATCCCTATACCTTCCCATTTCCATGCTGGATTTCTAGGGTTTGAGTTTACCTACGGTCGCAAGTGTTCTGCCTTGACCCTTTGACATGTTAAGCATCGGGCGACATATCCGCCACCTCTCTCTTCATATTAGGCCACCAAAAGCTTCTTTTCAAATCTTGATGTATTTTGGTAGTTCTAGGATGAATGGTATACCTGGTCTTGTGTGCCTCATCCATGATCATTTTCTTTGTCTCCGCATGTCGGGTACACAGACTCGATCCTGGAACAATAGTCTTCCATCTTCAGTTAATGAGAAATCCGGCCTCTGGTCTAGATTAGCCTTAATCTCCGCAAGTACAGGGTCATTATCTTGGAGTGTTGTGATGTCCTCCAATAGTGTAGGTTGTGCTCTAACACTAGCAACAAGGCATCCCTTCTCTTTGATGTAAGCATCAATATTTAACTGGGCGAAGTCCTCTAATAACTTCCATTCGTCCAATTAAACTTGACAATGTGATCATTGGCTTTCTACTTAGAGCATCCACCACAGCATTTGCTTTTCCTGGATGGTATTGGATCGTGAAGTCGAAGTCTTTGAGATACTCCAACCACCTCCGCTGTCTCATATTCAATTCCTACTGAGAAAACAGATACATCAAGCTTTTATGGTCAGAAAACACAATGAATTTCCCACCATATAGATAATGACGCCATATCTTCAAGGTGAAGACTACAACAGCTAGCTCCAGATCATGTACAGGATAATTATCCTCGTGCTTATTCAATTGTCTGGACGTGTAGCATATAACTTTCCCATTTTGCATCAGCACACAGCCTAGGCCGATCCCAGATGCATCGGTGTATACTTCAAAACTACCCCCAGCAACTGGCAGTGTCAGTATGGGTGCCGAGGTAAGGTGCCCTTTCAATGCCTGGAAACTTTCTTCACATTCATCAGTCCATACAAATGGATTCTCCTTCCTGGTAAGCCTGGTCAATGGTACAACTATCTTTGAGAAATCTTTAATGAATCGATGATAATAACCGCTAAACCCAGAAAGGTCCTAATCTCCGACACAGTTGTCGGCCTTTCCCAGTTCTTTACCGCCTCCACCTTAGATGTCCATAGAGATTCCCTCTTTAGATATGATGTGACCTCGCCTCCACCTTAGATGGATCCATAGAGATTCCTCTTTGGATATGATGTGACCAAGGAACGACACTTCCTCCATCCAGAATTCACACTTACTAAGTTTACCATAGAGTTGATTATCTCTAAGCACTTGCAGAGCAACCTTCAAGTGTTCCTCATGTTCTTCTATAGATTTGGAGTAAATAAGCATGTCATCAATGAACACACTATAAACTGGTCCATGTATGGCCTATAAATATTGTTCATAAGTTGCATGAAAGTTGCTGGAGCATTTGTTAAACCAAACAGCATGAACAGGAACTCATAGTGACCATATCTACTCCGGAATGCAGACTTGTGAATATCCCTCCTTTATTCTTAGTTGATGGTAGCATGATCTTAGATCTATCTTGGAGAAATATTGTGCACCGGAGATCTGGTCAAACAGCTCGTCGATGCGGGGCAATGGATACTTATTATTTATTGTCAACTAGTTTAACTGACAGTAATCTATGCATAGCCTCATCGTCTTGTCCTTCTTTCTGACAAATAGCACTAGCACCCCCCAGGGGATGTGCTAGGTCTGATGAAACCCTGATCTAGCAATTCTTGGATCTGTCTTTTCAACTCCTACAATTCAACAGGGGACATGCGATAAGGAGCTTTTGAAACAGGGGCTGCCCCAGGGAGTAACTCAATGGTGAAGTTTACCTCCCGCTAAGGTGGTATGTCGGGTAATTCCTCTGTAAATACATCAAGATAATCCCTGGCTATTGGAATGTCTTCTAGGGTTGGTTTCCTCTTTTCAGTTTCCAAGATGGAAACTAGGAAAACATCACAGCCTTGGTTGATCAGCTTAGAAGCCTTTAAGGAGGATATCATGATAGGGTGTTTGTGATAACGGGTGCCAAGTAGCGATAGAGTTGGAAGGTTTGGTCTTTTAAAAGTGACCCTCCTATGGCGACAATTTACATCGGCATCAAATTCAATTAGCCAATCGACACCCAAAATGGCATCATAACCCTTCATGTCTAAACAGATAAGGTCGGCAGGGAGATTGTGTCCTCCAATTATAGTTTAACATTTCGGAAAGTAGTGAGTGAGTTCAGATTCTGAGCCTAGTGGAGAGGCTATAGTGATCTTGGATTTCAAGGGTACCAGTTTAACAGGTAGAGTTGCAGCAAACGGGTGGAAATAAATGAATATGCAGCTCCAGTATCAATAAGCACAAATGTAGGTTGCGAGTGTATGGAAATGGTACCTTCCACCATACCCCCTTCATCGGGTGGGTCAGCTTCTATGACAGCATTAAGGTGTCCCTGACGCCGTGGTACATTCTGAGCTCTACCTGGCTGGTCCTTCAGCATAGGACAATCAGGAATACAGTGGTCACGACCTCCGCATTTCAAGCACGCCCCGAGCTTCTTCCAGCATTCTTCAGCTCGGTGTCCTGATTTATCACAAATTTCAGTTTTCAGCCAACTGCCTACCTTCCACTTTTGACTCTCTTGTCTTCAGCAACATCTCTTTCGGCATTCGGCCTCTTGTGTTGTTGTTGACGTTGTTGTTACGAAAAGTTGGAGCAATATTAGGTGCTTCCTTCTTGACGAAGACCGGCTTGGAGTTGTCCTTGCCCCTCATGCCCTCTACTTTGGCCATGGTGTCTTCTACCAGCTGAGCTCTTTGGACCATCTCAGTGTAAGTTTGAATGTTGTGTGGTCCAAGCCTTTCAATAAACATGGGCCTGAGCCCATCTATGAACCGATTTGCCTTAAGTCTTTCAGTTCCCACCAAGTGTGGGCATACACAGCAAGATGCGTGAACTGAGCCTCATACTCAGCCACGGACATCCCTTTCTATTTTAGTGCGGCAAACTCCGCTTCCTTCTTCTCCTTGACTCTCTCAGAAATACATTCCCTGGAATATCTCCAGGAATCCGGCCCGCTCCAGTTCGCCAACATTAGGCAGATGGGCCGATGTGGCCTTCCACCATGCTCGGGCATCCTTAGTGAATTGGAAAGTGGCCAGTACCACATTCTCCATGTTAGTGCATTGCATCACTTGGAAGATCCTTTCTATCTCCTCCTGCCAGTTCTCTGCTTCGTCTGGATCAGGGGATCCAGAAACGAGGAGGGTTCAAACTCCTAAAATTGCGGTGCAAATCACCGGCTCCATTTCTAACTGCAGCAGCCTGATTTCCAGCCTGAACCACATTTTGTAGGGCCTGAGTCAATGCGGCTACTGTTTCTTGCATAGCTTGCCATTGGTTGCGAGCCATTGCAGTTGAGTGCAAGAGTTATGAGGGTTCCTAAGAAAAGAATGGAAACCAATTAATGTCTCTACATACATTATCAGAGTCAATGGGTTGGAGTGTTTAATTCTTGCTAACATATTCCCAGTCTCTACCCCTTCTCACCAGGTACTGTATTTAACTTCCATGACCTAGGTTCCATAGGTACCTCCTATTCCTGAGACATACATCCTATTTGGTGTTCCTAGGCTCTGATACCACTAAACTGTCACGTCCCGAGAATTACGCAGTGGATATTAACTAATAATTCGGAATAAAATTCGAGACGATAACCCGAGACATGAACAGTCGGCAAATAAGCGTCTAGCTAGCACGCACTAAATGTATAACAACATACATCATCATAGGGCCCAAATATTGAACTTAATGGAAATTGTATTCAAATCTCATATTTGTCTAAGATGAACTAATACAGGACTAAGACTCAATAAATGCAAAAGTACATAATACCTCACTTCCTACTACATTGTTCTAACACTCAAAATAAACTAACTATAGATAGACTCATGATTGGAAAGCTCATCACTCGGACGCATTCCCATCCCTGACTTGCTCTTCCTCTTGAACTTCATAGTCACCTTGATTGGGTAAAAGTAGGGGATGAGCAAACTAGCCCAGTAGGATTTATATCTCAATGTGCGGGTAATGATATAAGTGATTAGCAAATTAGAACTAGGTAAGTACGATGAATGATATGCAAGTACGAATAAAACTCGTTAAAACATGATACATGAACAAGCTAGATAAAGTGATCATGATAGAATAAGATCTAGAACAAGATGACAAGATAGAACTAGCAATAGATCACTTTATACAAGCACACAAGATTTCACTTGATGTCAAGAACGCAAGATATCAATTGATGTCAATAATACAGGATATCACTAATTGCAATAAATGCAAGATGGCCATATCACGTAAGCAAGCAAGCAAGAACGCACGAGCACGATCACTTAACACTAATCAGGCACGTAGACACTAATGTACACCAAGAAAAGATCCATCTAGAATGTACACCAAGACACGTGTATGTGGTTATTGTATATATCATTCAACACGACACGCACGACTCCCAGCACAGATGCAACGCCAGTAATCATTATACCCCATGGTTAACAGTATATTTATGACTCTCCGTCATTGGGGCTAGACTGGAGCCCTTGGACACTCGCCATGCCCGGTCAGCATCTAACTTAAATTTTAAATGTAGATACCCATAGTCATTTATAATGGCCAATGAGAGTTTCAATAAGTAAGCATGTGTAATGTCATGTCCATGATGATGATGAGAACTAGTAATAAGTAATTGAACATGATTTCATGATAACAATGGTCAAGAGATAAAATTGGCAGCATAACGGTACGATTTATAATTTAGTTCAATCTTTACATTAATGGCTTTAGTCTAGATTGTAATTCACACTCACGAGAACAAGACGAGAGAGGAAGTGCATGCTATCTCCAGGGAACTTCAATGGTACAACCAACTCGTTCGCCATGTGGGAATCCATGGTTAGAGGAGATTTATGGAGGCCTTAGAGAAAAGGTCACTAGTCTACCGATTCGGAATGACCGGTAGAGAGCTTTGAAATTCTAAAGAAAGGGCTGCCTAGACGTGTAAGTGTGTAGTGATGTACGCGTGTCTCAATTCTCAAACCATTGATTTTAAACTCACGGAAAAAGCAGTTAACATGATGGCACAATTGAACAATGCATTTAACTACACATGGGATTGCAAGATTTAAGAACGATAATTATCATTTGAAACATGGTAGAATAATGGAGAGATTAAATCATGAGTTGCATGAATGGATCATAACATTTAAGGAGCAATTAGAATAGCATTCATGTAATTAAAGCTTTTAAATGGGTTAATCACTTTTAAGCCATTAAAATAACCACCATGCAATGATCAGACCCAAAACATGTGAATTACACAGTAAATCATGTTAACCAGACCTCGGGTATAGCAGTTAGATTTGCAAGAAAATAAGTGGGGATTTAATGCAAAATCCTGAGATCGCGGCGGGTGCATATGACGAAGGCGACAGGCGGTCAGACCCGAAGGTCAGGTCACGACGGATCCCCGTAAGGGTTGCGAAGGGTCGGGAAGAGAACGCGACACTGGGATGTGAAGAACGTGACGGGGCAGTCAGATCAGGCAGCAAGGTAGCGACGGAGCGCTTCGTCGCGTTCAGAATGCGACGGGGTATGCTGT
This sequence comes from Colocasia esculenta, assembly GCA_014218235.1. NCBI lineage: Eukaryota > Viridiplantae > Streptophyta > Magnoliopsida > Alismatales > Araceae > Colocasia > Colocasia esculenta. Next base: position 116,221,027 of record CM024756.1, on the reverse strand, counting down.
CGCGACAAGACCACAGAACGCGACCTATCGGGCCGTCGCATTCGCAGGGTCTGCACCTGAATCTGGCAGAGAAAGGACATGTTGTTGGATTGCGGTCAAGAACAACCTTATATTGACACAGGGTGCTTCAAAAATAGAGAACAATTCTACAGTGGATGAAAAATAACGAAACCAGTTTTAAACTAATCTTGACATGCGAGGGTGCTTCCAATAAATTGGAATTAGAACACCACGAGGGTTCAATAGGCTTTAATCAAGTCAAACACAATGTAACACCAAGTGTAACCTGAAAAACGTAGTTTCATGTTGCAACCCTCTTTCCACACTTATAACTCTCCAACTAATGATATTTATACAAAACGTTCAACACAAAACATGACGAGGACAACTAGTAGAAAAAGTTTCATGTTGTGGGTTTGCCCTAATTCCATCTCAATCACATGCAACATATAAAGAATAGAAAAAGCCCAGATAGTGCGCGACTTGGGGAAAATGCTTATAACTCAATATCTACTCAATGGAAGATGAAACCAGTAGGAAATGAAATTTAACTTGATGCTCTACACATTGGTATAGGATATGTTAAGGTTTGGCCCGAGAAAACCTACCTTCTGGGTTGATGAAGTCCCGTTCTTCCAGAAAACCTATGTTCAGACCACTCGCAGGAGAACACTTAATACTCGGTGTATACTGCATGGAATTTGGGCATTCCACTTGGGTTATGACGTATACTTGACCCTCTTTCCAGGGGTATAAGCCTTGCAAGGTTTAGTTTAGGTTTGTCCTACCTTTGATCGGCTTCAAGTGGTAGATTTGTGCAGGTCGCAGTAGACGAATGGGGGAAGAAGATGTCCTTCTTGTGCTCGATCCATAGCTCCCCAGCCCCCAAGCGCTCCTCCACACGACCCCAGCAAGTTGTAAACTCACCCTAGGGTTTGGGTGAAGAGTATTTAAGTAACCAAGGTATTTAGGAGTCCTATTGTAACTAGGAAAGAAGGGTTGCGGGATTGGCTTGTGTCTTTCCAAAATTTGAAGATCTCTCCCTCCATTAGAGAGTCTTGGGCATCAAGCAACCTCTATGGTGGGTAGGCACGAATTTGGGTTGCCAAGAGTGTAAGATCTCTTCCCAATTCAACTCTAATTGCCTCTTTTTAATTTCAGCTAATTTAAGCTACGAATTTCCATGCATTTCCTAGCTTCATTTGATTTTTGGGTCATATGTGATCCATTGGCCCAATTAATATATTGGGTCATTAATATATAATGTTGGGAGTCTCTACAACACTTTTATTATATTGCGTCGTAACGGTTTTCGGACTTGTTTCCTAATTTGGATAATTGATCACAATAACTCTCATACCTAGTCAAATGATTTTTATTGACCCAAATTTCTTGATGGGTCATTAGAAGATATTATTTGACCCCCATATATGATTTTTATTTAATTTTCTGACTCATTCAAGTACGTGTGATAATGATTTTCCGACTTATTCATAAATTACGATAATAAGAGGTGAAACACATTAAACTTGGCTAATCCGATTTCTCTTGGCCTAAATTTCTTTGTGAAACTTTTAGTAAAAATGTCTGGGGTTGATTTATTTTTTTTTTACATATTTTTCTGATGTGTTTTAGCTCATACGATAATGATATGTATGTTTAAATACTCTGATATTATGGAAATTATCCATTTATTTTGAATTTTTATGTAATTAAAATTTTCAGTGTGCTACAGTACCTACGGAGTATGTATCGACAAGGCACCTTTAGGTCTTCTGCCTCAACACTCGACTCCTCAAACAACTTCCTGGCAAACCACTTGGAAACAAACGAGTGTGTAGCAACCGTATCGAACAATACATGAGCCTACACACCCATAACTAAGACAATACCTTCTGTGATGATCTTTGCCTGCTCTGCGTCCTCATGTGCTAACGTGTACACTCAGGCTTGTGCCCGAGAGCTTCCTGGCTTCCCAGTCACTAGTGCCACTATTGTCGTTGTTAGTGATGCCGGAACCCCTCTCGATGCAAACTATTATAGTATCAGATAGTCTCTGATCTGATTCTCGACACTACCGCACTTATGACACTTCCCTGCTAGCTTCCAGCACTATGAACTGCCATGTGTCCTTCTGTAGTGAGGATGCTCCATCTTATTGCTGGGTCTAAAACTTGTCGTCTGAGGTATAGCCACTTACTTGAAAGGAACTGTCGCACACTGTGGCTGCTGCCAAAACACTACTACCCTCTTTCTGTTCTGCCTTTGGAATGGTGCAGCCGACCTCTTTTGGGTTGCCTTCTCCTTGAGGTTTGGTACTTCTTGCTCTCTTGTCTGCAAGCTATGCTGAGAGTTTCATCCATGGTCGGATGATCAAAAGCCACCAATCTGGTCTCGAGTGATGATCTAAGCCCCATCACGAAGTTCTTGGCCTTCCTACGCTCATCTGCAACAATGTGGAGAGAATACTTTGAAAGCTCAACAAATCTCACCATGTACTATAGAACAATCATGGAACCCTAAGTAAGAGTGTGAACTCCTGTTCCATCTTGTTCTGAATGTGCTATGGGATGAACTTGGCCTTGAAGAGTCCAGTGAACTCAGCCTAAGTCACCTCTATTGTCCCATCCTCATACCTAGTAGGTAGCACAGAGGCCCACCAAACATCGGCTCTCTCCTATAGCATGTAGGTTGTGAAGCTCACCTTATCATCTCTCGCACACATGACAGCACGGAAGATCTTCTCCACCTATCTCTACCAACTCTCTGCTAGAAGAGGCTAACTCCACCCCTAAAAAGAGGGTGGAGCCATCTTTTTAAAATGCTCCATGATCGACAGACCACCATGCCCAAACTCCTAAGGCTTGCGTTGGTAGCAGGTAAAGATGGGGTTAAGGGAGGGTAAAAGGACGGTTAAAGTCCTTTTGCACTTTGGAAACTTAATTTCCTTAACCAGGGTGGGTTGGGTGAAAATGTGGTTAAAGGGGGTTAAAAGGGAGGATAACTTACCCAAGCCGAAAGGCTTGGGTAACTTAACTAGGTTCTTACCCCCTATTTTTTGGCTAAAGTAAAATAAAACATTTATTGGGTTAAACAATCTCTCGATAAAATAACTAGGGATTGTTTAATTATTTATCAAAGCTGGCTTAGGGACTAGAGTTGGAGCCTGAGCTTGCAACAACATGCAACACATAAGCAAACACACAACAATGAAACAGACTACTCCTACTTGACAACATCAGCTTGTGCTACAAGGGCCTACAACACCGCCTGAGTCTGCTTGCATCTGCATCTGTAACGACCCCCATTTATACATGTACGATATACCAATCCACATCGATAAAGCGTGCCGTCACAGTGGGATATGTACCCAACACATGTAGTAGGTAGAGTTGTACCCAAATAAACAAAGGAAAGTACAGTGGAAAGAAAGTATTTCTTATTCCATCATCACTACACACATCCCACATCTATGTAGTAGCAAAGTAAATAAGCAAAAGTCCATCAATAACAAGTCCATGACATAACATGTGTCTCACATACTAGCAAAAGAAAAATACAAGCTAAGTAGATAGCCTCCAAGATCTCTGTTACTCCTCTCACACGGATCGCTCCTCGCTATCTCCTCCTCGATCTCGGGAATACCTGCCTCACCTGTATGGTTAAGCAAGGATGAATCTTCACAAAGACTCAGCATGGAATCTATAGGTACATCCATACACTTATCACATTCATTTTACTCAATCTTAGCATAAGGGCATTTATCACATGGTTCATGTCACATTAAACAATTACTAATGAACAATCTATAACATGCTATCTACACATGGACTTAACTTAAATCTTGACATCAATTATAACTCATTCATGCCACATTTCCAAGTAACTTATCATGGAATTAAACATGTTTACTATAACACTAGCATGGTATCTATCACATTTAATATGCTCAGGTATCACATATTTTCACATTTTGCTTGCTGTTTTAACATAAAAGAAGCTTAATCACATAGTTTCACATTCTCACATATGGAAGCACATTATCACATCACTTTCCACACAATCACTTCGCACATTCACACTTAGTTCACATCTTTACACTTATTTTTTTGCCATGACACATAGTCCGAACCACCATAAAGGACACATCACACACATAACACATACTCGTCACTTAGGCAATATAGTGACGAATCTTCGTAACTACGTAAAATCGGGAGAAACCCTCTCCACCGTAACTAGTGGTACTTCTCCACCTCCAGGATTTCAACTTGATGCCCACAGGATCACATACACATTGAGCCTTCCCATAGGGACTTTTCTATAGTACGCCTCCATAGCCTTCTATGGTAGCAGTGTCATCAGCATAATTATCACTTAATCACATCACTCACATTGATCACATATTTAATCACAGTTTACATACACTTAATGATCCATTTACATGCTTAAGATTCAAACACATATATCTCAGATTATAGAATTTATCATTACTGTCTAACAGTGCTATATACATACTTACAGAATCTGAACATAAAACAATCATCAGAAAGCATCATTTTAATGATTAATTATGCTTAATATGACCCTTAATGACTTACAATTGTAAATAGTATTCACGGATGTTAGAACATGCTCAATTTTTATACATAGACCCTACGCAAAGAATAAATCAGATGCTTAATTTTTCAGAATTTTTACGGCAGTACATCTATTTTTAATATTTAACAGAGATCCCATGTAATTTAACAAGAAATTTTGAATTAACATGGTATATAGTAAAGTGACAGATCTAACAGCCCTAAAACATGCAAAAAATAACCCTAAGTTCATGGAAAATTTTTGTGACAATAATACCCATCATGCATATTTACTCCGAATTTAGATCTGACATAACATGCTTATTTTCTTATAACAAAAATTCTATAAATCACAATTATGATCAGAAAGTTATCAAGAATTCATGGTTCAATCTACTAAACATACCTGACAAGATAAAATTTCTAAACATATGCATACATTCAAAATCCCCTGAAAATCACATCACAAGTGTTAAAACATTGTTCTAAAAATAATCAGAAGAACTTGACGGCAAGGGGCTTGTTGTCAGGATGGGTTAACGACATCCCTATCTAATTTGATGGTTTGGGAATGGAGATTGCTTGAACAATTTACTAGCTTTGATTTGAATGTGAAGAAGAATGAAGATAGAATGATGATTGCCAGCCTCCAAGTACACTCAAATTTCCTTAATGAGAACAGAGAGCAGCAAGATAAACACCCATTTCTAGTGGAAATTAAAGAGAAGATTAACCTGAGACCTGATTTTGCTGTAGCAAGTGATGGTATATTGGTATTCCAAGGAAGGACATGCATACTTGATAATGAGGGACTCAAGAAGAAGCTGATGACAGAAACCCAAAAGTCCAGGTATACCATACACCCTGGTGCCACCAAAATGTATCAAGATATGAAGAAAGTTTATTGGTGGCCCAACATGAAAAGGGAAGTGGCATAATTTGTAGCTCGCTGCCTGACCTATCAACAAGTTAAGGCAAAGCATCATAGACCTGCAGATGTTACAACCCTTGGAAATACCTGAATGGAAATGGGAGAGTATAGGTATGGACTTTATCATGGGAGTGCCTAGGACTAGAGGCGGTCTTGATGCGATTTGGGTGGTTGTGGATCGAATGACAAAGTCGGCCCACTTCCTGCCTATAAAGAGCAGATGGTTTGTTGATGTCCTGGAAGCTTTGTACATAAGGAGGTTGTCATACTTCATGGAATTCCATTATCCATCGTGACTAATAGAGATCCTCGATTCACATCTTATTTGTGGAAGGATTATAGTCTGCATTAGGAACTAGACTAAACTTTACCACTGCTTTCCATCCCATGACATATGGACAAACTGTGAGAACCAATCAGATTGTTGAAGATATGTTGCGAGCCTATGTAATTCATTTTAATGGAAGTTGGAGTGAGTAACTATCATTGGTTGAATTTGCATACAACAACAGCTATCAGGCAAAAATTAGATAGCACCATTTGAAGATTTATATGGCCAAAGTTGCAGGCCACTAGTGTGTTGGGAAGAAGCTGGAGAAAGCCATGGTTAGGACCTGAAAAGATAAGGGACATCTCAGAGAAGTTCAGATTATCAGAGAATATTTGAAAGATATACAGTCAAGACAAAAGAGCTACGCACATAAAAGACGAAGAGAGCTGGAATTTCAAGTTGGAGATCATATGTTCTTGAAGGTGTCACCTAAATGAGGATTTTGGACAAGAAGCTACAACAACTCCGAAATAGGGCAATACTTATGATGATATCCAGTGAGCAGAAGAGGCCTAGAGGAGGCTACTTGGGAGATAGAGGAGTCAATGAAGAAGAACATCCAGAACTATTCCTTGTAAGGTCTCTCATACTCCTAGAGTATCATGATATATTGCGTGTGAATTTGAGGACCAAATTCCTTTAAGTAGGGAGGGTGTAATGCCCTGGTTTTTAATCTCATATAAATAGTGGTAACCTGATGGGCATGATTGAGTAAAGCACTCAATTTACATAATTAAATAATGAAGCAAACCAAGAAAATTATATAATGCAGGGAAGTACCTATAAAAGGGAAAATTAATTACTAGCATTTCGAATGGTTAAGAAATCTAAAACATAGTCCGTCGAAGCAACACTCCATATATGACAAGCGGATGATAAAGTAGAACTTCATATAAAATAGAACAAAACATAATCAGTCAAAGCAACACTTCGTATATGACGAAGTGGATGACGAAGTAGAATTTCATATAAAATAAAAAGCTGCAATCAGTCGAAGCAACACTTCTTATATGACAAAGTGGATGACGAAGTAACTTCGTATAAAATATAACAAAGTGTAGTCAGTCTTTGCAACACTTCGTATATGACGAAGTGGAACTTCGTATAAAATCGAACAAAACATAGTCAGTCGAAGCAACACTTCCTATATGACGAAGTGGATGACGAAGTAGAACTTCGTATAAAACAAAAAAAAACAAAGTTACTCGAAGCATAACTTCGTATAAAATCAATGTTTCCTTCAGCATCGATTAATTCTAAGTAATCGATGTTTTATAAAATCGATGTTCCCTTGAGCATCGATTACTTCTATGTAATCGATGTCTTATATAATAGATGTTTCCATCAACTTCGATTACTTCTATATATAATCGATTTTTCTCTTTCGGCATCGATTACTTCTATGCAACCGATGTTTTATGTAATCGATGTTTCATTCAACATCGATTACTTCTATGTAATTGATGTCTTATGTATTCGATGTTTCCTTCAGCATCTATTATTTCTATATATAATCTATGTTTCCTTCAACATCGATTACTTCTATATATAATCTATGTTTCCTTTAGTATCGATTACTTCTATATATAATCGATGTTTCCTACATCATTGATTACTTCTATATATAATCGATGTTTTATGTAATATATGTTTTCTTTCAGCATCAATTACTTCTATGCAATCGATTTTTCTCCTGGATTCTTTAGGAATCGATGTAGCCTTGAACATAAATGATTAAGGGTCTGGTCTCAAATCATAGTAACAAAAGGACAAAAGAAGTATGGCAAGGCATGGGTGGTCCTTACCTACCCCTATCCTTTCCCTGAAACAAGTCAACATAGACATGGCCAGGTATGGTGGTCTGATCTTTTGGTGAACCAAGTCAATAATGGGTATGGTAGGAGTATTGTTTGGGGGCATGGCCTTAGGTAGGGTGAATCTTTGACAAAATCACACCATCTGTACCATGAAGATAGGGACCCTTAAGGCGAACTCCTACGCTCCCTTCTAACCCCTACTGGTCATGGGAAGAGGAAGTTTGAGCTGGTGGGAGGAGACTCAAGAGCAATGACTGACCTCAAAGCTTAGAGACCTTGGAGGTTCATCCATCCTTTCTTCTTGGTTTGAAGAGGGAGCAAGAATTCTGAAAAGATTAAGGTAGTTTTCTCAGACACAAACTAAGTATCTTTAACTATTTGAGATTTTGATTCAAGTTCAGTACTTTGAATGGTTTAAATTTTGTCCAATAGAGTGGTTAGAGGTTCTTGACCTCACCCCCCATTGTAAAAGATCATTTTTTGTCCCTTCCAATTGTTGTACTCTTCGACTCCAACTTCGGTAGCCTATGGGCTACCTAGTAGAAGGACAACTAGCCATTTTTAGTGTAAGCACCTTATAGCTATTAAAAGTTGTAATAATGTGAAGATTACTCAAAAGGAGATTTATACTCTTAAACATCTGATTTATGTTCCTCTGCGAGTCATCTGAATTTCCCACCTTGGATCTGCCTACTCTTGTAGTTCAACCCCAAAAATAGAAAAGAAAATATATATGTAGGAAACCCTTAAGATTTGCTGGCATGACTTGATTCCTTAGGCTCCCTCTCTCTTACTTCGCTCACTGAACCTTTGGCACTCTTATAATGCTACTCTTTTTGTTCTTATTCCTCTAGAGTATTTCCAATCCTGAACTATGTACTGCTACTTATCCGTTGAATTCTCATAGCCATCATATGTTTGGCACTATTTGGGACTTTGGTGCAACCAACCACATGCCTGTGCAAATGTAAGGGCCCTGTTTGGTCCTGGGGAGGAGCACCACGATGTACGGTTAACCACAGGAGTATGGAATTGTGGTATTGGCACGACACTGATATGTTTGCAAGATTTGAAACTTCCTTCCTGATATGCTATGATATGCTTGTTCATTGTTACGTTTTTCTAAATGGCCAACTCTTGTGATCTGATTGATTTGAATCAATTCTGAAAACCCACTTCCCTTATTTGTTCAACTAAACTGTGCATGTAATGTAAAGCCAGCCTTGAGAATTGTACAAATGAACCATGTACTCTGAAGTACTTTGAACTTCTTCCATGTTTAGAAAGTTGTAAGAAATCGGGACTGTCCATCATCTATTCACTTGCCATCTGATTTACTTCAAATAGTTTTATGTAGTAAATTTGGTACTGCCTAACCCTCTTGAATTTTGCTGCTAATGCATTAATCATGTACATAATTGCTCGTACCTTGAGATGTATCCCTGCTAGGCACAAGCTCATTAATTCTTTAACTTTTCAGGAAGTGAAAGTGAGCATGTGGAGTCGGACGGGTCGGCATGAGTGATGAGAGCACCTCCAATGTGGTCTTTTGGTGGAGATGAGAATAGAGGAAATCTTTCTTTTGTTTGGATCCTTCCAAAGTTGTAATTATGTAGAATCTAAATAGACTCTAGAAAATTGTAAAATTGTCCACCACTTGAGTGCCTTTAAAAATGTTTTATTAGGTATGTTCGATTGTTCACACTTGAAGGTTCCATTGACTAGTTCTGTTAGAAGCCTTCGGTGTCCTTCCCAAACCCAGTCTAAATAGATTATGCATCTATCTGATTTTTCTTGGCCGTGCCCCAATTATTCCCACAAATTATGGTAAATTTTCTGGGGCGTGACAGAGAGAGAGCTGAGGGTATAGCCTAAGAAGAGTCTTTTACTGTGAACTCCTTCCTTCTTAGGCTCAATTTTAGATCAAGCATTTCATTGTTTATCTTCAGCTTGTCTAGGGCCTTCAGGTCCTAGCTCTATGTTCAGAAGTGTTCCTCTTCGGTTGGAAGATAATGGTTCTTGTGCAAGTATTCCCCTTGTCTTAAGGTAAGAACTACACTGGGTTTGTATCAAGAGGTTGACTTCTTGACCTGTAGAGAAGTAGGTTGCCTTCTTACCCAGAAAGAGAAAAAGACCAGCTTGTGTCTGTGGTGTAACCATGCTTCGGTTTGTTCTAGCAGGTTCCTTTCTGAGCCTGTAAAAGAAGTGGGTAGCCTTCTTGCCCGGAAAGAGAAGAACACCAGTAGGGGATGGGTGTTGTATGTCCTTAAGGGGGACTGTACCCGGAAAGAGAAGAACACCAGTACCCTTAGTTAAGACTTCCATTTGGAAGAGCCGAACCAAGATAAACACTTGTGCATTGTTTGTGTGATTGTTTTTATCTTATTCCACTGCTTAATAACTCTAATACATGTGTTTAGTATTTCTATTTGAAGTTGTTTTTCAACAGGAAAATATCAAGTTATATTTTAGCAATCCATTCACCCCCCCTCTGGGCTTGCCACCTGGTCAACAAGTGGTATCAGAGCCTTGGTATTTAAAAAATTAGAATGTCTAACGATCTTAGAGCAAAGATCAAATGGATAAGGATGGAATTCTTCCTACAAGGTTAAGACTATCTACCATGGAGCATCATCGAAGATAGTGATCTCGTCATATCTAAGCCCAAGGAAGAATGTACAGATGAAGATACAAAGAAGATGTCTCTGAATAGCAAGGCTAAGAAGTTCATGTCATGCACTATCCAAGCATCAATTCCACTGGATAATAGTGTGCAGGACAGCCAAGATTATAGGATGAGCTGAAACTCAAAACATGAGGTGTTGGGGTTAAATGTGAATGATGACATGTGCATAAATGTTTTTATGATGGTGGACATAATTGATGTTGTCTTAATGTTGGAACATGATAAATATGACAAAGACATAAATGTAATGATCAAGTATGCAAATGCTTTGATGAACACTATGTATTCACTGTATCTCACTTATAATGTCTTTTGATGTAGTGTGAAGACACACAAGACAGCAACATAAACCAAGTGCAAAAGAACAAGGAAACACTTCAATGATTATGTGTCGACAGCCAGGAAGTTCCTGTCGACAGATAGACCATCCAGAACAAACAAGCTACGAGAAGCACTATCTAAGCAGTAGATGTCGACAGATGAAATGTACCTGTCGACAGATATAGGTTGCCTGTGGACAACCAGCAAATCGCCTGTCGACATGTAAGGCCTTCCAGCAACACCATGGTTCTAGAAACCATATTTGAGCAGTAGCTATCAACAACTATGAAGTGCTTGTCGACAGATGAAGATAAAAGTTAGATCCGATGGTGAGGAATGTTTATATTGGGGTGATCCTTCAAGCACAACTCTCCATACTTGGCACCCATATATTAGATCATATGAATGTATGTTCGCAGCAAGAAGCCACAATACCAAAACCCTAACCAAAGGTCAGAAGAAAAAGCTTCTCTCTGCTGCTCTGCTTCAACCCTCGTCCTGTTCGTGGAGATCCAACTCACGAGTGGAGTTGAAGCTGTTCGCTTGGTTCAAGCTTTGTCTTCATCACGTGGTCGTCAACGACGTGAAGTTTGAAGTTGTAACTCCTCCTCCTGATACGGTTACCCAACACCAATCGGTATAATGAACGCCGCTACAGGGGACATTTCCAAACAAAAATAATAGACTGAAATGTACACAAATATAAGACATAACAACGGAAAGAAAGAGCCAAATGTAATTTCTTATTCCATCATCCACATTCTATTCACAGTCCATATAGAGGAAAAGAAAACTAAACATTTAATAGCTGAGAAATGAAAATATATTGTCCATAATTGAATTACAAAGTTTCCTTTATTACATACTATGAAAAGTAAAAGTAACATAGAGACTCTATAAAGATTCCTACTCCCGCTCCGAGTCACTCCTAACTATCTCCTCAGATGAAGTAGAAATCTCTGCATTGTACGCCGCGCAAGAGTGAGTCCAAAAGACTCCGCAAGTCATCCATCACACTAAGCATACATACGTCAATTGCAATATCCACATTTTTCATATTATACAACTATCACATAAAGCCATGAATAGATAAACTTTTAAGGAACCTAAAATGATTTCTACATTTTCCAACACATGGTACTTGACTTAAGATAAATTTACAAGGATTTAACCTATCACATGCTTCTACATCTTCCTTACACATGATCTAAATTTACATTTGATTACATGTACGTTGTGACATAACATCGATTAAGTATGAATTTTACACTTAAGTAGTGAACAATCCTAGCATGGATTTTATGCACAATTTCACATTCATAATACATTTCTAAACATGGTTAGCTTGCTTTTTTGCATGAATTTAACACTTCATAACATAAAGTACATGCTATTATGTCATGTCTACATTTAAAGTTTCACATTTCTCATGCACATAATCACATTTTCTTATTTATGTGCCATAACACATAGTCCAAACCACCTCTAGAAGGACACACACTTATCACATCACACACATATCTATCATCTAGGCAACACACTGAATAGACCTTAGTTACTGCGCAGAACGGGAGAAGCACTCTCCACCCTAACCACGGTACTTATCCGCCTCCAGGATTTAATCCAATGCCCATGGGATATCACACACTATGAACCTTCCCATGGGACTTTACCACAGTACGGTTCCACAACCCTCTAAGTAGCAGTGTCACCCATTGGCATATTTACCACATTTTCTCAATTTTAAACATATACTTAATGCACAGTCTAACACACTTGTTTCATATTCACACATCCACATATTGTAATATTACCAAGAATGGTACTACTATTTACAGAGTTAACAAACATCATATGGTTCGAATCATGCTGTAATTTAACGAATTTATGGTTAACTACAGAACATGTCTTAATTGCTCTTTTCATGGTTAAATAACGAAATCAGTATCTATTGTTACCAATAAGCATGAAAACAAACCACCTAAAGGTACAGGTTGAGCATCGTACATACCCAATTTCACAATTTTATGAATTACACACAAATTATGAAAATTGAAACAGTCATATCACATAAGTAGTAAATACTAATTCTGCATGATTCACAAAGTAAAACTACACTAATGGTTTATAACATGTATTTTTAGTCATGGTTTCCACATATAATTTTATGGAAATTTCAGCTATTTTATACAATTTATTTTAAATTTTCAAATAGTAGTACATGCTCACTATATTTTGATCCAGAAAATATGGCAATTAACATAGTCATCATAAATTCATCAAATTTTTACAACATCTCTGATATCGATGTGAACACCACAGAAAATTTTGGACATCTTGATTCCTCACAGAACCATTCTACAGTAATTAAAACATGCTTAGGACAGGGTCCAGAAATTACTATAATATAACAATGAACCAAAATTTATCAAATCACACAACATGCTTTACTAAAATATTTTAAACATATAATTTTTACCAAATATACTCACGCACAAAATCCTGAAATTAAGTCATAGGAGCAAACAGTCCACTGTTCTTGCCTGAAGAACTCAACGGCAAGGGGATGGCCGTTTACCCAGTTAACGACAACATAGTGCGCCGCCAAATTTAGGATCTTAACGGCAAGAGATCTCGTCGTTAAGTTTATCTGTGCAAAACAGAATGAACGCAAGAAACTTGGTGAAGTTGGGGTTTCAGGACTTGAATAAAATCCGTAAAATGCCTGGGACTTACTAGACACTGTAAGGATGTGAAGGGGTACTTGCCTTTACGAAAATCTATGAAAGGGGATTTGGGTCGATGAGCTCTCCTCGGCCAGTGCTAAAGAGCCCCAAACTCCCCAAATCTGGTTTCTGTGTTGATCTTCGAAGCACGCCAGAGTTGGGAAGATGCACCGTGACGATCAGACTCGCTCCCAGTCGATGAAGAACGCCGGAAGAAGCCTCCAATCACCGGATCTACGGTTCCAAAGTTCATGGTTCGCACAGAGAAACTAGAGTTTTCTTAAGAGAGCAAAAGGGACCCTATCTTAATGAAGAGTGGGGTTTTATAAGGTTAGGGTTCGGGGACTTGATAAGGTAGGGGTTGTAGCTGTTGGACGACGGTTTCTAACACAGAGAGCGAAGAAATCGCGGGCATTTCGGATCCGAAGCGCAACAGATTTGGGGAAGTTGACATCTAAATCCTGGCCGTCTAATGGGGTTAGCGTCCATCGATGTGGACGCTGAATTAGGATTGGCGTCCACTCATGTTGACGCTACTGGACACTCGGCTAAATCTCAAACTATAAAAACTATATTTTCACAATACCACTAAATGCTATTTACCATACATACTTTAAAATACTATTTATATAATGTAAATACATAATATACACAACCAAATATACATATATGTACAACATTACTCAAATAGTTTATATGTATACATAGCTACACACACAAGCATCAATTCCTCACACAATCAAACAACCTATATAAGAGTGTAAAATCCAAGGGTCTTACACCCTCTCCCCCTTAAAGAAACTTCTTCCTCGAAGTTAGATTGACGCTACTCAAACAATGAAGATATTTCTTCTTCATTGCATCCTCAAGCTCCTAAGTAGCCTCCTCTCGTGAGAAGTTGCGCCATAACACTTTCACAGACACAATACTTTTGTTCGAAGATGCTGAACCTTCCGGTCAAGAATAGCTACTGGTTGCTCCACATAAGAAAGATCTAGCTGGATCTCCATTGGCTCGTGGCTAATAACATGAGATGGATCTCTGACATACTTCTGAGCATAGATACGTGGAAAACAGGATGAACACTAGCTAACGCCGGGGGTAAAGCTAGTTCATATGCCACGTTGCCCAATCGTCTGAGAATCTCATACGGGCTAATGAATCTAGGACTTAACATACCATGTCTGCCAAATCTAACTACACCACGAGTAGGCGAAATCTTCAAAAAGATATGCCACCTACCTCGAACTCCAAATCTTTCCTCCTGTTATCGGCATAACTCTTCTACCTATCCTGTGCCGCAACAAGCCTCTTCCTGATAAGCTGGACCTTATCCGAAGTCTCTTGGATTAACTCCGGACCAATCAACTGCCTATCACGATCTCCTCCCAACATAAAGGAGATCTACAAGGCCTACCATACAATGCCTCAAATGGAGCCATACCAATACTCGCATGGAAACTGTTGTTGTATGCGAACTCCATAAGAGGTAAATGGTGCTCCCAATCATCCTTCCAATCCAGTACACACGTCGTCAACATATCCTCGAGCGTCTGGATAGTCCTCTCGGACTGTCCATCTGTCTGGGGATGAAACGCCGAACTGAGCTTTAGCTCCGAACCTAATGCATCCTGAAGACCCTTCCACAACCTCGAAGTAAATCTGAAATCTCGATCCGAAAAATCGACTTCGGGGACACCATGCAATCTAATAATGCTACTAATATACAATCTGGCTAATCTCTCTATTGACTGCTTTTTCATAGGCAAGAAATGTGCAGTCTTTGAGAATCTATCTACCACTACCGAAATCGAGTCATTACCCGTCTAGATCGAGGCAAACCCGTAACAAAATCCATAGTGACAGCTTCCCACTTCCATACTGGGATCTCCATCTTCTGCATAAGACCAGATGGTCGCTGCCGCTCAGCCTTCACTTGCTGGCACACAAGGCATCTAGATACTACTCGCTACATCCTTCTTCATGCCAGACCACCAAAAAGATCTCTTCATATCTTGGTACATCTTAGTGTTGCCCAGATGAATAGAGATTCTAGACTTATGAGCCTCTGCTAATACATGCTCACGGACATCTACTATATTGGGAACACAAACACGGTGATGGAATCTAATCACACCATCCTCATCACAAGCAATGCCTACCTTGCCCACTAACTCTTGGAGTCTAGGGTCGGCCTTCTGATGCTCGATCACCTCATCCAACACCGAAGACCTAATGGACAACTGAGCTACAAAAGCCTGACATAATGATGGCTCCAACTCAGTCATCGCACACGCTGCATCCTCCAACATCTTCCAGTCCTGTTGGAGAGATGACCTGTTCCTACTAAGGGCATCCGCTACAATATTCGCCTTTCCAGGGTGATACTGGAGGTCGAAGTCATAGTCCTTTAGAAACTCAATCCATCTTCTCTGCCTAGGTTTAATTCCATTTGGGAGAATAGATATTTCAGACTCTGTGGTCAGTGAAACCTCAAAATCTGACACCATAAAGATAGTGTCTCTAGATCTTCAGTGAATGCACCACTTCCGCAAGCTCCAAATCATGAGTCGGATAGTTTCGCTCATGCTCCTTCAATTGACGAGAAGCATATGCTACTACCCTTCCTTGCGGCATCAATACACAGCAAGGCCAATCGAGATGCATCCGTGTAGATAACAAACCTCTACACCACTCGGCAAAACTAACAAAGGAGCCGAAGTGAGCTTGTCTTCAATAATTGAAAACTACTCTCACACTCCTGAGACAGACAAACTTTACTCCCTTCCTATTTAGCTGAGTCCATGGGGCGGCGATGGATGAAAATCCCTCAATAAATCGCTGATAATAACTCGCCAAACCAAGAAAACTCCTAATCTCCGAAGGAGTCTTTGGAATCTCCCAATCCATAATAGTCTGGACCTTTGCTGGATCTACTGCTACACCAGCACCAGAGATAACATGCCCAAGGAAATGAATCTCGCGCAACCAAAAATCACACTTGCTGAACTTTGCATACAACTTGTACCACGGAGAACTTCCAATACTACCCTCAAATGCTGACAGTGTGTAGCTCATCATCGGAGAATAGACCAACACATTATCAATGAAACTACAACGAAACTATCTAGATAAGGTCTAAACACCCTGTTCATGAGATCCATGAACGCTGCAGGGGCGTGGTCAGACCAAAAGGAAGGACCAAAAAACTCATAATGTCCAACGAGTTCTAAAAGCTGTTGGACACATCCTCACTCCTAATCCTTAACTGATGATAACCAGATCGCAAGTCAATCTTAGAAAAGATTGATGCATCTTGCAGCTGGTCAAACAAATCATCAATCCGAGGTAAGGGATACTTGTTCTTCACCTCACTTGGTTTAGCTTTCTGTAATCGATGCATAACCTAATGACCCATCCTTCTTCTTCACGAATAAGACAGGTGCGCCCCAAGGGGAAATGCTAGGGCGAATGAATCCCTATCTAACAAATCTTGCAACTGCTTCCTTAATTCAGCTAATTCCGAAGGTGCCATCCGATAAGGTGCCTTCGAGATAAGAGAGGTGCCTGGAAGCAACTCTAGAGTGAACTCTATTCTCTAGCCGGTGGCAAAACCAGATAAGTCATCGGGAAAGACATCTGGAAAATCCTGACTACATCAATCTCCGCAAGAGTAGGTGACTCATCAGCTTTGGGTACTAATACCACGCTGGCAGAAAAGCGTCACAACCCTTGATCATCATCATTGCCTTCATGGCAGAGATACAAACTTCCCTGCTAAGTTCCTTAGCAATGGATGAGAAAATTCATCTTCACCAAGAATGCAGAAAAAAATCTTCTTCCTACGACAATCCACTAACGCATTGTGCTCCTCTAGCCAATCTAGACCAAGAATAGCATCATAGTCCTTCATCTTAAGCAAGAAGAAACACCTTCTAATACTCTATCCTCAATGCACACTGGTAAAGACGGAATACACTTCCTAGTCGATACCGTACCGCAGGTGTGTGCACAGATAGAGGGACTTCTAAATCCTCAGACTCTAATCCTGACTCTAAGGCTAACTGCCTAGCAAAATGCTCGGAAATGAACGAGTGGGTAGCACTCGTATCGAACAAAACCTGAGCGTTCACACCCATGAAAAGAACCGTACCTTCGGTGACATGCTCCGCCTACTTGGCATCCTCACGAGCTAACGTAAACACTCGAGCTGGGGCTCGAGGTCTCCCTGGTCATCCTGTCTTTGGCGCTGCTGCTGCTGCTGGTGCCCCTCCATGCTGTGCTCCCTGCTGAAGCCTGGGACAATCCTTGATCCTATGCTCACTGCTCTCGCACTTCAAGCACTTTCCCGCCAACTTCCAACATTTCGTATCACCATATGCCCTCTCGCAATGAGGACACTCATTCTTGCCACTGGGGGAATGCTGAGAAGTACTTGACGACTTCCCAATGTCGTGGGGGACGCTGCGGTGATGATGTGCGGCCTTCTTTCTCTCCTGCCTCTGGAACGGAGCTGCTGGACTCTTTTGCGAAACCTTATTCTCCTCAAGATACTGCTCCATCTCTCCTTCCTGCCGACAAGCCGCGCTAAGAGCCTCATCGAGGTTACGATGGTCAAATGCCACCAACCTCGTCCTCAGTGATGGCCTTAGACCCATCACGAACTTCTTCACCTTCCTGCGCTCATCAGTCACAATGGGTGCATATTGGAAAGCTCGGCAAACCTGGCCTCGTACTCCAGTACGGTCATGGAGCCCTGAGTCAAAGAGAGAAACTCCTGCTCCATCTTGTCCTGGATGTGCTCTAGAACGAACTTGGCTCGGAAGAGCCTCACGAACTCATCCCAACCGACCTCCATAGCACATCCTCGAACCGAGTACGTAGCATCGAGGACCACCACACGTCGGCTCACTCCTGTAGCATATAGGTGGCTCAAGTGACTTTGTCATCTTCAGCGCACCTAATAGCCCGGAAGATCATCTCGATCTCCCTCATCCAGCTCCCAGCAAGTAACGGATCGCTCTCCCCCTTAAAAGAGGGTGGCGACATCCTCTTGAACCGTTCCATGATGGAGGGTCCACCATGGTCCTGAGCCCGGGGAACTGGCACTTGAGCCTACCACAACAATCATCATAAGCAACACATATAACATATCAACATATAAAACATATCATCAAGTAAAACAGACTACTCTACCTATCATTCTAACCTGAGCCTGTTGAGCCTCCAGCTGAGCCAAGATTGCAGCCTGGGTATGGGCTGCATTTGCATGGCCTGCACTAAACCTGCATGAAGACTCATAATCTACGGTGGTGTGGGGGAAGCACAGGACCCTGAGGTGCTGGTGCCTACTGCTAAACTGATCCTCACGCCGAGGCTCATCTCTCCTCTGCTCACCCTCATGAGCAGGAACACCAGGCCAACCACGTGAAGCCATACTCTGCAAAATGATTTAATCACAACTTAGAACAAGACTATCTAATTTCTAACTATTTAAATGTGGACAATCTACACAGACATAGCATATAATTAAGATGATGGTATATGTATATTATGTACAATTTCAGCCTGTAGCGATCTGATACCAATCTCTGTAACGACCTCCTTATAACGGTACGGTTACACCAACACACATCGGTATAATGAATGCCGCTACAGTGAGACATTTACCCAACAAAAAACAATAGACTGAAATGTACACAAATATAACACATAACAGCGGAAAAGAAATAGCTAAATGTAATTTCTTATTACATCATCCACATTCTATTCACAGTCCATATAGAGGAAAAGAAAAATAAACATTTAATAGCTGAGAAATGAAAATACATTGTCCACATTGTCCATAATGAATTACAATGTTTCCTTTATTACATACTATGAAAAGTAAAAGTACAATACTGAGACTCCACAAAGATCTCCTACCCGCTCCGAGTCACTCCTGACTATCTCCTCAGATGAAGTAGAAATCTCTGCACCTGTACGTCGAAGCAAGAGTGAGTCCAAAAGACTCAGCAAGTACATCCATTCACACTAAGCATACATACGTCACATGCAATATTCACATTTTTCATATTATACAACTATCACATAAAGCATGAATTAGATAAACTTTTAAGTAAAGCTAAACATGATTTCTACATTTTCCAACTCATGGTACTTGACTTAAGATAAATTTACAAGGATTTAAACCTATCACATGCTTCCTACAAGACACATGATCTAAATTTACATTTGTTACATGTACGTTGTGACATAACATCGAATTAAGTATGAATTTTACACTTAAAGTAGAGAACAATCCTAGCATGGATTCTATGCACAATTTCACATTCATAATACATTTCTAAACATGGTTAGCTTGCTGTTTTACATGAATTTAACACTTCATAACAAAAGTACATGCTATTATGTCATGTCTACATTTAAAGATATCACATTTCTCATACACATAATCACATATTCTATTATGTGCCATGACACATAGTCCAAACCACCTCTAGAAGGACCACACACTTGTCACATCACACACATATCTATGATCTAGGCAACACAATGATAGACCTTAGTTACTGCGCCGAACCGGGAGAAGCACTGTCCACCCTAACCAGCGGTACTTGTTCGCCTCCATGATTTAATCCCAATGCCCATGGGATATCACACACTATGAACCTTCCCGGGGGACTTTACCACAGTATGGTTCCACAGCCCTCTAAGGTAGTAGTGTCACCCATTGGCATATTTACACATTTCTCAGTTTTAAACATATACTTAATACACAGTCTAACACACTTGTTTCATATTCACACATCCACATATTGTAATATTACCTAGCATGGTACTATTGTTACAGAGTTAAACAAACATCATATGGTTCGAATCATGCTGTGTAATTTAACGAAATTATGGTTAACTACGGTAAACATGTCTTAATTGCTCTTTTCATGGTTAAATAACAAAATCAATATCTACTGTTATCCAATATGCATGGAACTTGACCACCTATAGGTTACAGGATGAGCATCGTGCATACCAGATTTCACGATTTTATGAATTACACACAAATTATGAAAATTGAAACAGTCATATCACATAATTCGTAAATACTCAATTCTGCATGATTCACAATGGTAAACTACGCTAACCAATTTCTAACATGTATTTTATAGTCCTGGTTCCACATATAATTTTCAGGAAATTTCAGCTATTTTGTAGAATTTATTTGAAAAATTTTAATAGCAGTACATGCTCACTGTATTATGATCTAGAAAATATAACAATTAACACAGTCATCATAAATTCATCAAATTTTACAACATGCTCTGATATCGATGTGAACACCACAGAAATTTCTGACATCTTGATTCCACAAACAACCATTCAACAGTAATTAAAACTGCTTAGAACAGGGTTCAAGAAATTACTAATAATTATAACAATGAACAAAATTTATCACAATCACACAGCATGCTTTACTAAACATATTTTATAACATATAGTTTTACCATATATCCTCATGTGCAAAATCCTGAAATTAAGTCATAGGGAGCAAACAGTCCACTGTTCTTGCCTGAAGAACTCACGACAAGGGGATGGTCGTTTACCAGTTAACGACAACATAGTGCGCCGCCAAATTTAGGATCTAACGGCAAGAGATCTAGCCGTTAAGTTAATGTCTGTGCAAAACACAACTGAACGCAAGAAACTTGGTGAAGTTGGGGTTCCAGGACTCGAAATAAAATCAGTAAAATGCCTGGGACATACTAGACACATGTATGGGTGATGTGAAAGGGGTACTTGCCTTTAGAAAATCTATGAAAGGGGATTTGGGTCGATGAAGCTCTCCTCGGCCAGTGCCAAAGAGCCTCAAAACTCCCCAAATCTGGTTCTGTGTGATCTCGAAGCACGCCGAGTAGTTGGGAAGATGCACCCTGATGATCAGACTCCCTCCCAGTCGATGAAGAACGCTGGAAGAAGAAACCTCATCACCAGATCCACGGTTCCAAAGTTCAGGGTTCGCATAGAGAAACTAGGGTTTTCTCAAGAGAGCAAAAGGCACCCTATCTTAACGAAGAGAGGGGTTTTATAAGGTCAAGGGTTCGGGGACTTGATAAGGTAGGGGTTGTAGCCGGTGGACGATGGTTTCTAAAAAAGAGAGCGAAGAAACGCTGGCGTTTTCGGATCTGAAGCGCAACAGATCTCGGGAAGTTGACGTCTAGATCCTGCCGTCTGACTGGGGTTAGCGTCCATCGATGTGGACGCTGACTTGGGATGGCATCCACTCATGTTGACGCCTACTGGACACTCGGCTTAAAACTCAAAACTAGAGAAAAACCATATTACACAATACCACTACATGCCATTTACCATACATACTTTAAAATACTATTTATATTATAAAATACATAATATACACAACCAAATATACATATATGTACAACATTACTCGAATAGTTTATATGTATACATAGCTACACACACAAGCATCAATTCCTCACACAATCAAACACCTATATAAGAGTGTAAAATCCAAGGGTTTATAGAAGTCTTCTGGACGAACTCACTGAAGAGTTCACATCTTGGATTTGATCCTCAACTCGGAACTCTTCTTCTGTTCTACTTTTCATATCTTTGTGTGTGCGGTAGTGTAGCACCCCGGAAATTTTAATTGCATAAAAAAAATCATAATAAATAGAAATAAATAATTTCCATAATACCAGAGTATTTAAACATACGTATCATCATCGTATGTTCTAAAACACATCGGAAAATTCCGTAAAAATTATAAATCAACCCTAAACATTATTACCAAATGTTTCACAAAGAAATTTGTGCCAAGAAAAATTGGATTAGTCGAGTTTAAAGTGTTTCGCGATTTATTATCGTAATTCATGAATAAGTTGAAAAATCATTATCACACATACTTAGATGAGTCAGAAAATTCAATAAAAATCATATACGGACTTCAAATAATATCCTCTAATGACCCATCAAAAAATTTGGGTCAATAAAAATTATTTTGGCTAGGTTTAAGAGTTATTGTGACCGATTATCCAAATTAGGAAACAAGTCGGAAAACCGTTAACACGGAAATACGACGCAACCAAAAATTAATAAAAATGTTGGAGAGACTTTCAACATTTATATTAATGACCCAATATCATAATTGTGCCAATGGACCACATATGACCCAAAAAACAAATAAAGCAAGAAAATGAATAGAAATTCGCAACTTTAATTAAGCTGAAATTAGAAAGAAGTAATTAGAGTTGAATTGGGAAGAGATCTTGCATTCTTGGCAACCCAAATGCGTGCTTAACTATGTGGGGAGGTTCCTAAAGCCTCACACACTCAAATGGAGGAAGAAATCCTCAAATTAGGAAACTAATATGTCAAAACCACAACCCTAGTTTCCTTGTCACAATAGGACTCCTAAACACCATGGATGCTTAAGTACTCTCCAACAACCCTTGGGGACGAGTTTACATCTTGTTGGGGTCGTGCGGAGTAGTTCTTGGCAGCTGGGGAGCAGGAGATCGTCCACACCAAGCCGTTCTTCTTCCCCGTTGCGTCTGCTGCGACCTGCACAGATGGTCATCTTGGAGTCGACCAAAGGTGAGTCAAACCATAACCAAACCTTGCAAGACCTATACCCCTTGAAATAGGGTCAAGTCTACGTTATAACCCAAGTGGAATGCCCAAATTCCATGCAGTATACACAGAGTATTAAGCATTGTTCAAAACATGGTCTGAACATGGGATTTTTGGAAACAAATGGAGTTCTTCAACCCAGAAGGTAGGTTTTCTCGGGCCAAACCTTAACATATCCTATACCAATGTGTAGAGCATCAAGTTACTTTCGTTTCCCACTCGTTTCATTGAATTTCAATGAGTAGATTTGAATTATAAGCATTTTTCCCAAGTCGCACACTGTTAGGGATTTTCCCGTTCTTTATATATTGCATGCGATTTGAGACCGAATTAGAGCAAACCCACAATATGAAAGTTTTTCTACTAGTTGTCCTTGTCATGTTTTGTGTTGAATGTCTTGTCTAAATGTCATTAGTTATGGAGTTATAAGCATGGTATGAGGGTCGCTGCATGATACTATGTTTTCGGGTTGCACTTGGTTTTTACGTTGTGTTGATTTATCTCACATCTCTAGGTCATTTAAAATTATTTAAAAATTATAGACTGCATCTATTTCATGTTCCCTACAACTTTCATGATGAGACTTTTGTCCTAAAAGCCCTAATTATTCCGGCATCATACCTTCCAAAGTAAATCTTGCATTAACTATTCACAGTCTTCTATACCTCATGTTGGACTTGATTAAAGCCTATCGAAACCATCATTATTTTCTAAGACAACGTTTGAAACCACTTTTTAAAAAGTGGAAATCGGCTAAATCCGATTTGGCCTCTTGGGTGACTCAAGCATCCGATTTTCTCTCGGCGTCCGTGCCTTTTTTTTGACAGGCGATGAGACAGGCGATGGAGTGTGAATAAATTATAAAAAAAAAAAAAATCCTGTTGTGCGCCTTCTTGAGTCCTTCTCTCTCCATCCATCGCAAAAATTTTTAAAAGCGGCTATCCATCCGCTTTCTCACATCTGGAGCATTCGCTCTATCTCTCTCCTCTCGACGATTTTGCAGTATTTCAAAAGCCGAGACAGAGGAGCCATGTTTGGAAGAAGGACCAGTCTTATCACAGATTTTTAATTTTAGAATTTTTTCAAAATCTCTCCCAAACGACGCCTAATTCTGATTTACTGGAAGCACCCTTGCATGTCTAGGTTGGTTTAAAACTGGTTTCGTTATTTTTCATGTACTGTACAATTTGATCTCTATTTTTGAAGCACCCTGTGTCAATATAAGGTAGTCCTGGAGCGCAATCCAAGAACATGTCTTTTCTCTATTGGATTCTGGCGCAGACCTTGTGAACACGATGGCCCGATAGGCCGCGTTCTAAGGTCTTGCCGTGACAGCATACCCGTCGCGTTCTGAATGCGACGAGCGCCCCGTCGCTATCTCTTTGCCTGTTCTGACTGCCTTGTCGCGTTCTGTCCCGACCCAGTCACGACCCTTACTGGTGTGCGTCGCGATCTCAGAATTTTTCATGAAACCCCACTATTTTTCTTGCAAATCTTACCGCTATACCTGAGGTCTGTTTAAATATGATATTTAGCGTATAATTCACATGTCTTAGGTCTGATCATTACATGATTGTTATTTTAATGGATTAAAAGTGGTTAACCCATTTAAAAGTTTTAATTACATGAATGTTATTCTAATTGGTCCTTAAATGATATGATCCATTCATGCAAACTCGTGATTTATCTTCCCATTATTCTACCATGTTTTAAATGATAATTATTATTCTTAAAATCTTGCAAACCCATGTGTAGTGAAATGCATTATTCATTTCGTGCCATCATGTTAAGTGCTTTCCGCGAGTTTGAAACCGATGGTTTGAGAATTGGGACACTCGTACATCACTACACACTTGCACATCTAGGCAGCCCTTTCTTGGGAATTTGGAAGCTCTCTACCGGTCATTCCGAATCGGTAGACTAGTGACATATTCTCCAAGGCCTCCGTAAATCTCCTCTGACCATGGATTCCACATGGCTGACGAGTTGGTTGTACCATTGAAGTTCCCTACAGATAGCATGCACTTCCTTTCACTTCTTGTTCTCGTGAGTGTGATTTACAATCTAGACTAAAGCCATTAATGTAAAGATTAAACGAAATTATAAATTGTACCGTTATGCTGTCGAATTTATCTCTTGACCATTGTTATCATGAAATCATGTTCAATTACTTATTACTATTTCTCATCATCATCATGAACATGACATTACACATGCTTACTTATTGGAACACTCATTGACCATTATTAAGGACTGTGGGTATCTACATTTACAATTTAACTGAGATGCTGACCGGACAGGGTGAGTGTCCAAGGGCTCCAGTCTAGCCCCAATGACAGAGAGTCATAATTATACTGTTAACCATAGGGTATAATGATTACTAGTGTTGCATCTGCGCTGGGAGTCGTGCGTGCGTGTTGAATGTTAGATACAATAACCACATACACATGTCCTAGTGTACATTCTTGATGGATCTTTTCTTGGTGTACATTAGTATCTACGTCCCTGATTAGTGTTACATGATCGTGCTCGTGCGTGCTTGCTTGCTTGCGTGATATGGCCATCCTGCATTTATTGCAATTAGTGATATCTTGCGTTCTTGAAAGCTATTGACATCAAGTGAAATCTTGCGTGCTCGTACAAAGTGATCTATTGCTAGTTCTTCTTGTTATATCGTTCTAGATCTTGTTCTATCATGATCTCTCTATCTAGCTTGTTTCATGTATCATGTTTTAATGTGTTTTATTCGTACATGCATATTACGACATTCATCGTGCTTACCTAGTTCTAAATTGCTAATCACGTATATCATTTCCCGCACATTGAGATATAAATCCTACTGGGCTAGTTTGCGCATCCCCTACTTTTACCTAATTTAGGTGACTATGAAGTTCAAGAGGAAGAGCAAGTCGAGAATGGGAATGAGTCCGAGTGAAGAGTGTTCCAACTATGAGTCTAGTATAGTAGTTTGCTTTGAGTGTTAGAACAATGTAGTAGGAAGTGAGGAATAAATGTACTTTCCTTTTTATTGAGTGTAGTCATGTTATCCGATAGTCTAAGAGTTGTAATAGTTCCATTTGAATACAATAAGTTGAGATTTGAATGTAATCTGGATTGAGTTCAACATTTGGGCCCTATTGTGATGTTGTGTGATACACATTTAGTACGTGCTAGCTAGAGGCTTATTTGCCGACTGTTCACGTCTCGTGATATCGACTCGAATTATTTTTGAATAATTTATATCCGCTACGTAATTCTCGGGACGTGATAGTTTAGTGGTATCAGAGCCTTGGAATACCAAATAGGATGTATGTCTTAGGATTAGGAGATACTTATGGAACCTAGGTCATGGAAATTAAATACAGTACCTTGTGAGAATGGGTAGAGACTGAGAATATGATAGAATAAACCAAACACTCCTACCCATTGACTCTGATAATGTATCTAGAGACATTAATTGGTTTCCATCCTTTCCTCAGGAACCCTCATAACTCCTACACTCAACCGCAATGGCTCGCAACCAATGGCAGGCTATGCAAGACACTGTGGCTGGTCTGACCCAGGCATTACAAAATGTAGTTCAGGCTGCAGCTGCAAGGAATGGAGAGGGTGATTTACACCGCAACTTTAGGAGTTTGAACCCTCGTCGTTTCTCTGGATCCCTTGATCCAGACGAAGCGGAGAATTGGCAGGAAGAAATAGAAAGGATTTTCCAAGTTATGCAATGCACCAATAGGGAGAAGGTGGTATTGGCCACTTTCCAATTTACTAAAGATGCTCGAGCATGGTGGAAGGCCACATCGGCCCATCTGCCAAATGTAGCTGAACTGGAATGGGCAGGTTTCCTGGTGATGTTCCGTGGAAAGTACTTCTCAGAGAGGGTCAAGGAGAAGAAGGTAGCGGAGTTTGTCACACTAAAATAGAAAGGGATGTTCGTGGCTGAGTATGAGGCTCAGTTCGCACGTCTGGCTGTGTATGCCCCACATCTGGTGGAAACGGAAAGATTAAAGGCTAACCGTTTCATTGACGGGCTCTGGCCCATGTTCATCGAGAAGCTCGGACCTCACAACATCCAAACATACACTAAGATGGTCCAAAGAGCTCAGCTGGTAGAAGACACTATGGCTAAGGTGGAAGGCATGAGGGGGAAGGACATCTCAAGGCCAACCTTTATAAAAAGGGGAGCAGTCAATACAACTGGAGCTTTCCACAACAACAACAATAACAACAACTACAACAACAACAAAAGGCCAACCACTGGGAAGGACTATGGCATGGAGAAAAGATCAAAGTAGAAGAAACAATGATGGTAGAGTATTGTAAATTTTGCAATAAGCCTGGGCACCAAGCAGACAAGTGCTGGAAGAAGGCCGGGGCTAGCTTGCGATGTGGGAGTCAGGAACATCGTATACCAAATTGTCCCATGCTAAAAGACCAAGCTGGAAGGAACCGAGGAGTGGTAAAGCGTCAAGGACGTGTGAATGCAATAACGCAAGCAGAGCTTCCCGAAGGAGGTATGATTGTTAAACCCCTAGACTGATCTTATGATGTATTTCTTATTAGTACATTTATAAGTGGGGGAGATCATTAAGGAGAAATAGAAAGGAATAATCTAGTGATTATACCATAGTTTATCTGGAGGATTAAGATGGAGTTATGTCAACTGTGGAAGGAAAATAAGAGTGGAAGGAACCAAATGAATAGTACGGGTGGCTATAGGTGTGGACTAGCATCCATGATGTTGAAACAAGTTAGAGGAATTAAATCTGAAACGACCTCAAGGATCATAACTATCAAAGCCAATTAATGATCTATGAATTTGGGGAACAAATTCTCTTAAGTGGGGGAGGATGTAGCACCCCGGAAATTTTAATTGCATAAAAAATTCAAAATAAATAGAAATAAATAATTTCCATAATACTAGAGTATTTAAACATACGTATCATCATCGTATGTTCTAAAACACATCAAAAAATTCCGTAAAAATTATAAATCAACCCTAAACATTATTACTAAATGTTTCACAAAGAAATTTGTGACAATAAAATTGTATTAGTCAAGTTTAAAGTGTTTCGTGACTTATTATCATAATTCATGAATAAGTCGAAAAATCATTATCCCACGTACTTGGATGAGTCAGAAAAGTAAATAAAAATCATATATGGACATCAAATAATATCCTATAATGACCCATCAAGAAATTGGGTCAATAAAAATTATTTTGGCTAGGTTTAAGAGTTATTGTGACCGATTATCCAAATTAAGAAACAAGTCGGAAAACCGTTAACACGGAAATACGACGCAACCAAAAATTAAATAAAAATGTTGGAGAGACTTTCAACATTATATATTAATGACCCAATATCATAATTGGGCCAATGGACCACATATGACCCAAAAATCAAATGAAGCAAGAAAATGCATAGAAATTCGCAACTTTAATTAAGCTGAAATTAGAAAGAGGTAATTATAGTTGAATTGGGAAGAGATCTTGCATTCTTGGCAACCCAAATCCGTGCTTAACTATGTGGGGAGGTTTATTAAAGTCTCACACACTCAAATGGAGGAAGAAATCCTCAAATAAGGAACTAATATGTCAAAACCGCAACCCTAGTTTCCTTGTCACAATAGCACTCCTAAACACCATGGATGCTTAAGTAATCTCCACCAAACCCTTGGGGATGAGTTTACATCTTGTTGGGGTCGTGTGAGGAGTTCTTGGCGGCTGGGGAGTAGGAGATCATCCACACCAAGCCGTTCTTCTTCCCCGTTGTATCTGCTGCGACCTGCACAGATGGTCATCTTGGAGTCGACCAAAGGTGAGTCAAACCATGACCAAACCTTGCAAGGCCTATACCCCTTGAAAGAGGGTCAAGTCCAAGTTCTAACCCAAGTAGAATGCCCAATTCCATGCAGTATACATGGAGTATTAAGCGTTCTTCAAAACGTGGTCTGAGCACGAGTTTTTTGGAAATAATGGGACTTCTTCAACCCAGAAGGTAGGTTTTCTTGGGCCAAACCTTAACATATCCTATACGAATGTATAGAGCATCAAGTTAACTTTCGTTTCCCACTGGTTTCATCGAATTTCAATGAGTAGATTTTGAATTATAAGCGTTTTTCCCAAGTCGCGCACTATTAGGGCTTTTCCCATGCTTTATATGTTGCATACGATTCGAGACCGAATTAGAGCAAACCCAAACATAACATTTTTTCTACTAATTGTCACAGTCATGATTTGTGTTAAATTTTTTGTTTAAATGTCATTAGTTAGAGAGTTATAAATGTGGTATGAGGGTCGCTACATGATACTGCATTTTTGGGTTGCACTTGGTTTTTACGTTGTGTTGATTTATCATGCATCTCTAAGTCATTTAAAATTATTTAAAAACTATA
Source organism: Colocasia esculenta (assembly GCA_014218235.1). Lineage (NCBI taxonomy): Eukaryota > Viridiplantae > Streptophyta > Magnoliopsida > Alismatales > Araceae > Colocasia > Colocasia esculenta. Next base: position 116,191,588 of record CM024756.1, on the reverse strand, counting down.
GTCTGTATCTATTTCATGTTCCCTACAACTTTCATGATGAGACTTTTGTCCTAAAAGCCGTAATTATTTAGGCATCATACCTTGCAAAGTAAATCTTGCATTTAACTGTTCACAGTCTTCTATACCTCATGTTGGACTTAATTAAAGCCTATCAAAACCATCATTATTTTCTAATTCCGATTTACTGGAAGCACCCTTGCATGTCTAGGTTGGTTTAAAACTGGTTTCGTTATTTTTGATGTACTATACAATTTGATCTCTATTTTTGAAGCACCCTGTGTCAATATAAGGCAGTCCTGGACCGCAATCCAAGAACATGTCTTTTCTTTGTTGGATTCAGGCGCAGACCCTGTGAACGCGACGGCCTGATAGGCCGTGTTCTGATGTCTTGTCGCGACAGCAAACCCATCGCGTTCTGAACGCGATGAGCACCCCGTCGCTATCTCTTTGCTTGTTCTGACTGCCTTGTCGCGTTCGTCACATCCCCTTGTCGCTTTTTGTCCCGACCCAGTCGCGACCCTTACTGGGGGTGTCGCGATCTCAAAATTTTCCATGAAACCCCACTTATTTCTTGCAAATCTTAACTCTATACCTGAGGTCTGTTTAAATATGATATTTAGCGTATAATTCACATGTCTTAGGTCTGATCATTGCATGATTGTTATTTTAATGGCTTAAAAGTGGTTAACCAATTAAGTTTTAATTACATGAATGTTATTCTAATTGCTCCTTAAATGATATGATCCATTCATGCAAACTCGTGATTTAATCTTCTCATTATTCTACCATATTTTAAATGATAATTATTATCTTAAAATCTTGCAAACCCATGTGTAGTTAAATGCATTGTTCAATTCGTGCCATCATGTTAAGTGCTTTCCCCGAGTTTGAAACAGATGGTTTGAGAATTGAGACACGCGTACATCACTACACACTTGCACATCTAGGCAGCCCTTTCTTGGGAATTGGAAGCTCTCTACCGGTCATTCCGAATCGGTAGTCTAGTGACTATTCTCCAAGGCCTCCGTATATCTCCTCTGACCATGGATTCCCACATGGCCGACGAGTTGGTTGTACCATTGAAGTTCCCTACAGATAGCGTGCACTTCCTTTCTCTTCTTGTTCTCGTGAGTGTGATTTACAATCCAGACTAAAGCCATTAATGTAAAGATTGAACTAAATTATAAATCGTACCGTTATGCGGCTGAATTTATCTCTTGACCATTGTTATCATGAAATCATGTTAAATTACTTATTACTAGTTCTCATCATCATCATGAACATGAAATTACACATGCTTACTTATTGAAACTCTCATTGGCCATTATTAATGACTGTGGGTATCTACATTTAAAATTTAAGTGAGATGCTGATCGGACACGGCGAGTGTCCAAGGGCTCCAGTCTAGCCCCAATGACGGAGAGTCATAAATATACTGTTAACCATAGGGTATACTGATTACTGGTGTTGCATCTGCGTTGGGAGTCATGTGTGCGTGTTGAATGTTAGATACAATAACCACATACACGTGTCCTAGTGTACATTCCTGATGGATCTTTTCTTGGTGTACATTAGTGTCTACGTGCCTAATTAGTGTTACATGATCGTGCTCGTGCGTGCTTGCTTGCTTGCGTGATATGGCCATCCTGCATTTATTGCAATTAGTGATATCTGACGTTCTTGAAAGCTATTGACATCAAGTGAAATCTTGCGTGCTCGTACAAAGTGATCTATTGCTAGTTCTTCTTGTTATATCGTTCTAGATCTTGTTCTATCATGATTTCTCTATCTAGCTTGTTTCATGTATCATGTTTTAATGTGTTTTATTCGTACATCCGTATCACGACATTCATCGTGCTTACCTAGTTCTAAATTTCTAATCACTTATATCATTGCCCGCACATTGAGATATAATCCTACTAGGCTAGTTTGCTCATCCCCTACTTTTACCCAATCTAGGTGACTATAAAGTTTTAGAGGAAGAGCAAGTCGAGGATGGGAATGCGTCCGAGTGAAGAGCATTCCAACTATGAGTCTAGCTATAGTAGTTTGCTTTGAGTGTTAGAACAATGTAGTAGGAAGTGAGGAATAATGTAGTTCCTTTTTATTGAGTCTAGTTCTGTTATTCCATAGTCTAAGAGTTGTAATAGTTCCATTTTGAATACAATAAGTTGAGATTTGAATGTAATCTAGATTGAGTTCAACATTTGGTCCCTATTGTGATGTGTGTTGATACACATTTAGTGCGTGCTAGCTAGAGGCTTATTTGCCGACTGTTCACGTCTCGGGATATCGACTCGAATTATTTCTGAATAATTTATATCTGATGTGTAATTCTCGGGACGTGACAGGTACTGGTTCAAGCGTTCCTTGTGCTTGATCCACGTGTGGATTTTTGTTCTGATTGCGTGTTTGCGTCAGACAACGTGCGCGTGTGTGTTGTAGAGTTGAACTCGCTTAATAAGTAGTTTTCTGTGTGTGTGGTGTGTTGATCAGATCAAGGCTAGAGGATATGATCTATTGTGGACTTGATCTAGCTTGGGTGTGTGTGGTTGAGCCGCTGTGCTCGTGTGTGTGTGGTTGAGCCGCTGTGCTCGTGTGTGTGTGTACTCAGTTCTTGAGTAGTGTCTGCATCACAGTGTGAGGGGTGGACGTAGGAATGACGTGGGTGATTTCCGAACCACTTGAAAATATCTGTGCAGTGGTTTAATATTGTCTCATCATTAGATACATGCATAGGGGTCGATTAAATTCTTAACATTCATACACTAGTTCACATAATCTGATTATTTAATTATCTCACACACTTTGTGCACTTCATCACATCAGATGTGTGGGGTTTTGAATTGAGTAGATTTATTAATTCGAAGTAATTTTTTCAATTGTTTAAGTTTCCGCTGCAAATCTATTCAACCCCCCCTTCTTGCTTTGCCATCACCGAATATTCGATCCTATCAATTGGTATTAGAGCGGGTTTTCTGTTCATCGGTTGTGATTTGGCAGATCTGTCTTTGTGTGCTTAATTGCTCATCTGATTCTGATCTGATCTGATTGCTTGTGATGAATCTTTTGGAACAACATTTGATCTGTTTGAACTGATTGATTACTTGTTGATCTGACTCAATATTCTGTTGACTGGTCTAATCATCTGAAGCATACTAAAAAATATGGCTAAGTTTTCAAGTATCATAAATAGACCTATGATAATTGAGTTTGATGACAAGGTTGATAAAATACAGGTTTCCTCTATGAAAACAAGCAAGTCTGGAAAGGAAACAAAAGAAAAATGCTACATGGCTCATGGCAGCTGAAAAGGTTGTTTCCGTTCAGACAAATCTGAAGAATCATATATGTTAGAGAAGCCAAGAAACTCTTAAAGGTCAGGTAAATCCAATTCAGACCCATTGATATATCAATATCTAACTCTGATTCAGAGAATGATATATCCTATGATGAATTGATAGAATGCTATGAGCACTTGTCCAATCAATTTAAGAAGGTAAAATCTCAAAACAAGAAGCTAAAAGAAAAATTGGATAAGAATGAAATGAGAATTGATAATGGTCAAGAATTCTATGAAGAAAATAAAAAATTGAAAATGGAAAATGAAAAATTAGAGAATGAAGTCAGAAACTATGAAAACAAGCTTTCTAAATTGAAAGAAGATCATGATCAGGTTGGATCTGAAAATTTTGATTTGAAAAATGAAAATGAAAAATTGATTGATCATAATGAGAATGTCAAACTTATAATGATCAATTAACAAACAAATCTCCAACATGGCTCATGATCATCAAATGAAAGCAAAATGCAACCAATTGGTTGAGGAAAATAATCATCTGAAAAAGAAGATTGAATGCTTGTATCATGACAGACCATTAAATGATGAATGAACATATCTAAGAAGAAAATTGCTGACTTGGAAAATCAAATTGTTCAAAGTGAAATTGAAAAGAACAAAATGAAAAATGGTCTGGATGTCATGACAAACCAACTTCAAACTTCTGAAAAAGAAATTGATGCATTGAAAGCTGAAAAAGAAAAATTGACAAATGAATACGAAGTGGTTATTAAACAAAATCAAAATTCTGAAAATAAGATTTTGAATTGAACAAATCATTGACAGATTAAAATCTGCTCTGTCTAAGTTTGTTCAAGGAACACAGAACTTGGATAATCTTCTTGGAATAAAAGTCAATTTTCAAAAGGAGGGTTTAGGATTTAACCCCTTGAACAAAAAGGATTTTGAAACAAAACAAAGACCTCATTTGTCAATGTTTCTAAGAACAAGAATTTTGTTTCACCTAAAGAAAAACTTGTTAAGATTCATGTTGAGAAAAATGTTCAAAAACAAAATGATAAATTGAACAAAAATGCTGCAAATAGGAAGAATCTTGTTTCAACTGAAAACCATAAAAAGAAAATGAGAAAGAAAAATAGGACTCCACAAGGTCTCCACAGCTCCTCCATCAGCCAAGGAAAATCCATGACAATCTGCAACTCACATCTTGTCAAGAGCTACCAAAGGGTACTACCTCCTCCTTTTCAGCGAAGGATAATCAAAGGTACTCTAGAGGATTCAGAGATTCCAACAAATACACTCATACTATGGTAAGCTCCAGATAAATACTCAACTCGTTTGCTTTAATTGCAATAGACCTGGTCACCTTGCCAAATTCTGCTGGAATAAAGGTCAATACTTTCATTAATATGCCAAGTCTGTCCAATGCTTTACATGTCATAAATATGGTCATATCTCTAGGGACTGTTGGCATATAAATGATGATCTTGTGCATGTTCCCAAGCCCCATGTTCATACACATGCCCATGTACATAGGAATAAAAATCATGTTCATGCTGAAAATACTCAGAAATTCCATGTACATAAGAACATGATTGCTGGACAAAAGAAGTGTTATGTTCTTCATGCTAAAAGTCCTAAAAACAATATTTCATCAAAACATAGATGTATTGAACAAGATTACAAGGAGTATGGAACTAATGCTGCTCATAGTTCCATTAATGAAAGAAATACATCTATTCCAAAATTAAAATCATTTAGATTTTGAAATTATGTTAAATCCTAACATTAAGCAAGTGTGGGTCTCAAAACCAGCTTCATCAACAAGTTGAGATGTCTTGCAGCCATATAGTGTAAATGGATTCATGACATTGGCTGTGCAAGGCAAGAAATGATTGGAAACAAAGGTAAAATTTGAGACTGTGATTGAAGATTGTTCATGTAAAATCTCCTTATCACTTTAGATTTGAACTGCTGGAATTGAAATGGATTTTAATTTTTTCTGAGCAGTGAAAAATGTGTTTTGATGTTATCCCCAAATGACAATGCCTCTTAACAATTGGAATCATATTTGTACTATCATGCTTGCTTAACTGTGTCCGTGATTCTGTGTGCATAATAATGAATTGTTTGCCAACCCTTCCCAGTTCATACACATGTTAAGGGGAGTAAATTTGAAAAAGAACAAAAATGTTCTTTAAAATTCATTGAAATTGATCTTTTATGTAGTGACTATTTGGTATATCAAATGGTGAAATGTGGAAGGACAAGTTAGGCTTGTCTGGAAACTATCATTATGCGTGAGAAATATTCTCCGCCAAGTATCAATAGTCTTCTACTATATAACGATTATAAAAAAAAATTCATAATCTCAAAAACATCAATTGATCATGTTTTTACTCTCTTTGTGCAAATTGCTTGACATGAACATGTATGAATTGCCTGAATGTTCATTTCAATACCATGCATACATTATGGGGGAGTAAGTCAAAAAGAGTTTTTGAGTGAGTTATTTGACGGAAATTCTTTCACATCAATCTTGCCACATTTATCTCTTTAAAAGAATGAAATTTTGGTGCCCATATGCTAATGGATGTTTATTCTGTGTGCAAATGCTTGGTACTATGGGGGAGTAAGTTAAGGCTAGGTAAGTGAAATTCGTAAGGGATGCCCTTCATATTCAATATGTCTTATCCCTCAATCATATGGTTCAAATCTCTCATAATTCAAAGTCTTAGAACTGAGTTTTCAAGCACCTGTCGATAGCCAGAATCCCAGCCGTCGATAGCCAAGCTTTCCCAGAACTACTTTTCTGGAAAAATTATGTGTCTGTCAACAGACCCATTCTACCTGTCGACAGATAGAATCTCCCAGAACCTCGATCCTACTGGCTCTCAGTACCTATCAACAAGAACAAACTTGCTGTCGACAGCTACTAATTTTCTGTGAATTCTTCATCTTTCTTCATCCCTTCTTCATGAGAATGTTCATATTATTGATGCAAGGAGAGAATTGGGCTTTAATATTCATTACAACTTTTCATACTCACATAGTATCCAAAACATTGACTAATCACAATGATTTCGAAATAGTATTTTGTGTATGAGTCTAGGTTGTATCATCTAGAACACATTGAACAAATCTAATGGTTTTAAACTAACTCACTTGAATAACTCCCTTGTGGATGATCAGTTTCTAAAATGGATTGACAAGTAAGAAGGTTATTAAACTTAATGTTTTTACATTGTCCTTGACCTTAAATAACTTTGACCTGATTTTCAAATTTAAAAAAAAGAGGGAGAAAAGCTACCTATTTCTAAACTCAAAAGTTCAAACAACAATTATATAAAAGGACAAAGGCAGAGCAATGATGAGCATCACTGAGTAACCGGGGACATGGGCATCACAAATGTCTGTCTTCGAGTCAAAAAGTCTTTATTATCTCTGCACAATGTATGATGGTCACCTATACTGAGTAACTGGGGGTACGGGCATCAAAAATTTATACCTTCACGTCAAAAGGTGAAAGTGAACGTTATTACTACTTATCCCACAACAACTTAAAATGTTAGTTCAAATGCAAGAAATATAGTGAAGCCTACATGTTTTATAAATCGAGAACAACTTGTTGTGTATTGTTAATGCTAAATGAAAACATTATACTCACTAACCAAATGAATATCAGCCACTAAGAAATATGCTTTTCTACAATGGTTTTTATTCTAAGGGGTTATCTTATTTTCATATGTTTTTGAACGATGTCTTCTAAATGCTACAACTTGAGATTCCCAGAGTATTATCGCTTAACCATTGTAGAATTTTTATGTGTCTTAATACTAGTGTTTATGACACTTTGTAATTGGTATAAACATATTCTCAACCTTGGAATCCGCTTTGAACACTCATTCCCCACTCAAATCCTTCACAATTCAGTTCTGGGGTCATGTAGTTTTCTACTTTATTTCGTTCCCCTTCTCTTGAGTCATGAGTCTGTTAACTCTGTCATTTCTTTCTCCTTCTCTTTTGCTTTTGTTGTGTCATGCAATGGATGTCCTTTTTGTAACTGTTGTACTTACTGATCAATGAATGGTAACACAGTTCTTTGCTTCATTCTTATCCATGTGTGCATGATTTGTCTTTTGAATGTTGTCAAAAGGGGGGGAAAACATCAATTGTAATTTTTGTCATCATCAAAAATGGGGAGAATGTTGGGTATAATGTGAATGATGACATGTGCATAATGTTTTTTATGATGTGTGACATAATGATGTTGTCTTAATGTTGGAAACATGATAATATGACAAAGACATGAATGAAATGATCAAGTATGCAAATGCTTTGATAAACACCTATGTATCACTGTATCTCACTTATAATGTCTTTTGATTTAGGTGTGAAGACACACAAGACAAGAAACAAAAATCCAAGTGCAAAAGAACAATAAAAAAACTTCAAGTGGTCATGTGTCAACAACCAGGAAGTTCCCTGTCGATAGATAGAACCATCCAGAACAAACATGCTACTGGAAGCACTATCTAAGCAGTAGTTGTCAAGAGTTGAAATGTACCTGTCGATAGATACAGGTTGCATGTTGACAGCCAGCAAATCGCCAGTCGACAGATAAGGCCTTCCAGGAACACCATGGTTTTGGAAACCAATCTGAGCAGTAGCTATCGACAACTATGAAGTGCATGTCGACAGACGAAGAGAAAAGTCAGATCCGATGGTCAAAACACTAGTGTCGACCTGACAGGACACTTAGTGTCGTCCTGATCAACAGGTAGAGTCGACCTGATCAACAGGCAGAGTCGACCTCCTGTGTATATCTCCAAAACTAGTTCACTGAATGGAAACTAGTGTCGACCTCACTCTGAGCTAGAGTCGACCAGACTGGCAGCTTGTTCTTCAGGAACTTGCTCGGCAGACTTTGAGAGTCAACCTGTCTATCAAATAGAGTCAACCTGCCTATGACTTTTCTTTTCAGAAGCTTGCTTGGCAGTCTGGAGAGTCGATCTGTCTGTCAACTAGAGTCGACCTACTTTTTACAAAAACTTTGTAAACCTGTATAAATGAAGAGTAGACCATCAAAACAAGTCATTAACAATAAGATATGAAATGTTAAATATCAAAACATGTTGTTTGAGCATTATTGTGATATATTTAATATGTACAATATGTCATTAATATGTCATCATCAAAATTAAAATATGAGTGATGTTCATTGGTCATCATTAAGAGATTCCAATACACACTCAACACAACAATCTCCCCCTTTATAATGATGACAAAATGAACTCAAACTTGGTCTCTTCATGCTCCTCTTGTCTGTAATTCTCCCTCAACCTGCACTTTCTCCAGTATTATACCTATGTACCAATCTCTCCAAAAATTTCTTCCCGATGCATAATCCAAAATTTCTCCCCTAATATCTCACCAGACTAAAATCTCCCCCTTTGACTCTCTGCAATATCTCCATAGACTTAGACAATTTTTATTTCTCCCCTTTGACAGCATCAAAAAAATGGAGATGAAAAGTGTAAATAGAAGGAGTTCAGAAAATGAAGTGGTGAATAGAGATGTTCAAGAATGATCAAATAAATGAGGCAAAGTGATATTGACATATGAGAGAATTATTATTGTTTGTGATTGTGCATGAAAGTTAATCACAAGGACACACTCAACACAAAGTATAGCAAAATATAATTATCTGAATGTAGTTAAAATAATGATGCAAATGTAAGTTACAGTAACCTATGTGAGTGAACAGAAGTATTCAACAAGGAAGTTTGAAGCTTTAAATGTATCATAATGTAGAATAAGAAATCTAAACTCAGTAAACATGAACTTTATTCAGGTCTAAAGCTTTTCTATCCTGTCTATTGAATTTCTTTCATTTAACTGGGAAAAGATACAAGAATAAATTAGTTAAATCTCACTTTTCTGTGCAAGAGATCACATTTATCAGATGCAAGATCTCCTGATTACTCAGTGGTTTAACTTTCATTATCTTATACAGAGTTGAAAATTTTGTTTCCACTTTTTGACGCGAAACAAATCACATTTTAGGTGAAATGGTCTGGTTACTCAGTGGTTCAAGAATTTGCATTGCTCTGTTTGTATCTTTCTAGATTGTTGTTCATTTTCTTTTAACATTCTGAGGATTTTGTTTGCTTTAAGCAGAAAAGTCATGACTACGAATATAGAAAAATTAATCTTAACACGTGGTATAGATGAAGCTTAAACTTGCGCATGTAAACATTAAGGTCACTCATGTGCCTACAAGTGTTTTGCAATTATTTAAAGACATTCAGTATTAAGATGGCACAACCTTGATATGAAAATGAATATTTGAAATTAAACTAAATGCACAATGAGTTTATTTTCAATGTTTTAAGTCTCCCATATGAAAATAACATCAAGACTAAAATTTTTTGAAAAACATGGGGCTTAAGATTAACAGCAAGTGTTAAGAATGATACCAGATAAGAGAAGAAATGACAAAGAACACATTTTCTGATATCAAATGACTCCCCCTATCATGTAGCTCCCCCTATCATGGTGAACAAGAAAATTGTTGAAGAAGGAAGAAGTCAGTGAAGTGAAAGTAAATATCTGATGTCAAAGTGAGAGTAGTATCAACAGGAATGTTTTATTGAAAGTCAAAGCTCCCCTCAACAATTGCATATAAAGGCACTTGATACTTGGTGAAGACATATACTCACGCATAGTGAAAGTGTCTAGACAAGCCTGAGTTGGTTTTACAAATCACTATTTGATATACCAAGAATGCCAATGCAATGTGAGAAGTGGGAATTATTTGCAAGAACAAGAAGGCTTTATTTGATAAGCTCAAAGATTTTATTTGCAAACAGAAAATAGAATAGATCAATGATGTGGAAGCTTGCACAAACCAAGCTCTCTCCTTAAAGATGAAAATCTATTTTCAAGAAGAGGTTTAGTGAAAATATCAGCAATCTGTTTTTCAGTTTCAATGAAGTGAAGCTCAAAATATTTCTTAGCAACCTCATCTCTAAGAAAATGGTGCTTTATTTCAATGTGCTTGTGTTCGTGAATGCTGAATTGAGTTTTTAGACAGATTAATAGCACAAGTGTTATCACACAAAATAGGAATACAACCCATTTGTGATTATAGTCTAGGAGCTGATATTTCACCCAAAGTACTTAGTGCCACAACAACCAGCTACAACATATTCAGCCTCAACAGTGGATAGAGCTACTGAATGTTGCTTTTTGGAAGCCCACGAAATTAGACATCCATCTAGATATAAACACAAGCCACTAGTACTTTTTCTATCAAGCTTACACCAGCATAATCAGCATCACAATAAGCAATTAAGTCTATGTTGCAACCAGCGGGATACCAAATTCCAAGTTCACATGTTCCAACAAGATATTTAAAGATTCTTTTGACAGCTAATATGTGACTTTCTTTAGGATTGGCTTGAAATCTAGCACACATGCACACACTAAATTGAATATCAGGTCTAGAAGTTGTGAGATAAAGTAAAGAACCAATCATACCTCTGTATGTCTTTGGATTTACTGACTTACCGAATGAATCTTCCTCTAATCTTACATTTATTGCCATTGGTGTGCTTGAGTGCTTGAGGTGCTAAGAGTAAAATCTTTTCAAAAGTTCTTTCACATACTTGTTTGACTTATAAAAATCCCTTCACTTGTTTGATGTACCTTCAATCTTAAAAAGAATTGTAAGTCACCCATCAAACTCATTTCAATTTCAGTTTTCATAAGATAAATAAATTAAGTGCAAAGAGCTTTGTTTGTAGACCCAAAAATTTTGTCATCAACATAGATTTGAACAGCAATGATTGATTATTGACAATTTTGGTAAACAATGTTGGTCTACATTACCTCTTGTATAACCTTATTCAGCAAGAATGAGCTCAGGCGATCATATCAAGCTCTTGAAGCTTGCTTAAGACCATAAAGAGCCTTATTAAGTTTGAAAACATGATTAGGAAATTTTGCATTATTTTTTCAAAACCGAGAGGTTGTTCTACAAAAACATTTTCTTTGATGTAGCCATTCAAAAAAGCACTTTTCACATCCATTTGATAGACTTTAAATTCAAGGATGATACAAAAGCAAGAAATATTCTCACAGCTTCTAGTTTAGCTACAGGGGTATATGATTCTTCAAAATCAATTCCAAACTTTGATTGTACCCCTTGGCAACTAGTCTAGCTTTATTCCTAACAACCTGCCCATTTTCCTTCAATTTATTTCTGAATACCCATCTAGTAGCAATCATAAATTGATACTAGGTCTGGGTACTAATTCCCACAATTGATGAAGTTCATCATGAATTGCATTGATCCAATCCTCACTGGTTAGAGCTTCATCAATAGACTTAGGTTCAATTTGGGAAATTAGTGACAGTGGGTCTTCATTGATTGTGTAACGACCTTCCTTATACTGGTATGATTATACCAATCCACATCGATATAAAGGGCGTTATTACAGTGGGACATTTACCCAACACTACACAATAGGCTGAGATGTACATAAATAACAAGGAAAATACAACGGAAATAGAACGTAACTCTTATTTCATCATCATTCACATAATTCCACAGTCTATATAGTGAAAGTAAAGAAAGATCAATTGTCCACATTATACATGTCCATATGAAAATAACATTGTCCATAACATTTTTTACATACTATGAAAAGAAAGTAAATATGTAACTACACAGCGATCTCCACAAGTATAGCTACTCCTCACGCTCGGAGTCACTCCTCACTAAGTCCTCCTCAAGTACATGGAAACCTGTCTCACCTGTATGACAATACAAGTATGTGTCTTCTAAAAAGATAGACCCAGCAAGCAATCTAAGGAACATCCTTACACACATCACACACATGCTATTCTTATAATCCATAAGAGAAAATACATGGTACATGCTTCATTTCACTTTAACAAATAAAACATGAAACACCCACACATGCTTTCTACACATAATATATAACATGAATCATGGTTCCAAATTCTCTCACATCATTTCACAATTATACACAATTTGATCATGGGAATATGCACATAATAACTAGGAAACCTAGCATGATAACTAATCATTTTAACATGCGTTTATAACACTTATTCAAATCTTAAGCTTGCTGTTTTAACATAAAAATATCACATTCACATGTTTTCACATCATTTCACATGCTATCACATTCACATAACACTATCACATATCACATTTTCACATTTACACTTAATTTGTCGTGACACATAGTCTGAACCACCATAAAGAAGGACACACATTCACATAACACATACCCGTCACCTAGGCAATACAGTGACGAATCTTGGTAACTGCGCAGAACGGGAGAAGCCCTCTCCACCCTAACAGTGTACTTGTCCACCTCTAGGATTTCATCCTAATGCCTATAGGATATCACATACACAATGAACCTTCCTATAGGGACTTTACTATAGTACGGCTCCACAGCCTTCTATGGTAGCTGTGTCAATCTCGGCACAATTTACACATTATCACTTAATCACATTGGTTTATTCACTTATATGCACAATTAATCTCTTTCACATGCACTTTATACAAACATTCATATCTCAGGTTACAGAACTATACACTACAGTTCCACAGAGATAATAATTCATAATAGAGCCCTAACATGCTGCTAAATACTGAAATTTACATGATTTAACTCAAACATGTTTAACATGGTTTAATTGACCTCTTAAGATACAAACAGTACTCACAGGTATCAAAATAGTACAAAATTTTTATCACAGAGTTCACACTGGTAATAATTTAAACAGATTTCATGCTAGTTTAGCAAATTATTCAGTTAAACATAGTTCACAACACAACAGTCGTTACTATCAGTTGTAAAACCTGAAAACGGTAACCATAAGATCATTGAAAATTTCTGAAACCCAAACATGCAACAAAACTAATTATCCGAATTAAACACAGCCAAATCATGCTTATTTTCCAATAACAGAAATTAAACTAAATAATATCATGCTAAAAAAAAATAACAGAACCTCATGGTATGACCTACAGATAATACCTGACAAACCCTAATTTTTACAACATGTACATATCACTAGAGTCCGAAATTCACAGTACAAAGATCACATCACAGTTCTAAAAATTCTGAAGAACTTGGTGGGAAGGGCCTTGCGGCAACATGGGTTAATGACACATGATGCTGCCATTAACTAAGGACTTGGCAGCAACAAGGTTCCCGTCAACTCCTGTCTGCAGAAGTGCTGACCGAACTCAAACAAATAGGAGAATTGTGGGTTCTAGGACTCGAATAAAAATCCGTAAAATTCTTGAGACCTAAAGGACATGTCTAGGATGTAATCCCTCAATTACTTGCCTATAAATAAATCTCTATTGGGATTATTTGGTCGAAGAAGCCCTCCTCGGCCAAGCCAAGAAGGTGCAGAAATCAACCCTGAATCAACTCTTCATGCCAGCACAGAAGATCTTTTGGAGTCGGGGAAGCTTTAGCAACCTAAGGAGCTCCTTCTAGTCACAGTAGATTGCCGGAAGACCTCCCCAATCATCAGATCAAGCTTGCAAAAGTTCTGGTTTTGAACAAGAAAACCCTAGGTTCTTCTTATGATCCAAAAGACCAAATTTGAGCAAAAAACTGCTAGTTTATATGGCTAATGGTCGCGGTACACTTAGGGTTGGATTTCCTACCGTTAGGGATAGATTTCCAAATCAAGAACTGGAGAAAACGCAGCCGTTTTCAGATCTGGAATCGCAACGTAACCGGAGAAGTAAACGGCCACTTTGCTGTTGTTAACAAGAAGTCAGCGTCCATCGATCTGGACGTCAATATGAAGTCAACGACACACTGGTTGTCGTCAACCTGCCCGCCTTAATGTCAAGGGATGTTGACGTTAATAGGGATTTTGGTAGGAAACAAAATTATCAATTAACATACACACACTATATAAATACATACAATATGCACTGCATTATTTAAATACAATATGCACAGAATTAAATAAATAAAATATGTACAAAAATAATATATATATAAAACCTATACATACATATGCACATTAGTAAATAAATAATTATAATATGCATAAAATCAAATAAGCACAATATGGACGAAATTCGAGGGCCTTACACCCTCTCCCCCTAAAAGAAAACTTCGTCCTCGAAGTTAGAACGAAAATACTAACCCAAACAAATGGGGATACTTCTTCTTCATGGCGTCCTCAAGCTCCCATGTAGCCTCCTCCCGCAAGAAATTCCTCCATAACACCTTCATGGACGCAATACTATTCTTCCTGAGGTGTTGAACCTTTCGGTCTAGGATAGCTACTGGTTGCTCTACATACGACAAGTCTGGCTTAATCTCCACTGGCTCGTGACTAATAACATGAGACGGATCTCTCACGTATCTCCTGAGCATAGACACGTGGAAGACTGGGTGTACACTAGCTAACGCTGAGGGTAAAGCTAGCTCATATGCCACGCTGCCCATCTGCCTTAGAATCTCAAACGGGCTAATGAATCTTGGACTCAACTTGCTATGCCTGCCAAACCTGACAACGCCTGGGTAGGCGAAGCCTAATAAATACATGCTCGCCAACCTCGAACTCCAAATCTTCCTCATGTTGGTTGGTTGTAGCTCTTATGCCTATCCTGCGCCGCAACCAACCTCTGCTTGATAAGCTGAATCTTATTCAAAGTCTCCTGCACCATCTCCGATCCAACTAACTGCCTATCCCCTGACTCCTCCCACCACAAAGGAGATCTACAATGCCGCCCTACAAAACCTCAAACGGAGCCATGCTAATGCTTGCATGAAAACTGTGTTGTATGCGAACTCCACAAGAGGTAGATGACGCTCCCAATCACATTTCCAATCAAGCACGCACACTCTCAACATATCCTTGAGTGTTTGCATAGTCCTCTCGGACTGGCCATCTTTCTGGGGATGGAACGCCGATCTAAGCTTCATATAAGAATCCAAAGCATCCTGAAGACCTTGCTATAGCCTCGATGTAAACCTCGGGTCTCGATCAGAAATAATGGACTTCGGCACAGCATGCAACTTCATAATGCTGCCAACATACAACCTAGCCAAACTCTCCACGGACTGCTTCTTCTTCATAGGCAAGAAATGCGCCGTCTTGGAGAAACGATCTACAATCACACAAATTGAGTCATTGCCTTTAGTTGATCTGGGCAAACTCGTCACAAAATACATAGTGATTGCTTCCCACTTCCATACAGGTATCTCCATCTTCTGCATAAAGCCCGATGGTCGCTAACACTCGGCCTTCACCTACTGACACACTAAACATCTGGATACGAACTCGGCCACATCCTTCTTCATACCAGACCAATAGAAAGATCTCTTCAAATCTTGGTTCATCTTGGAGTTGCCTAGATGAATAGAGAATCTCGACCTGTGAGCTTCTGCAAGAACATGCTCACGGACATCCACAACATAGGAACACAACTCGAGATGCTGAAATCTAATGACAGTCCTCATCTCGAGTAATGCCTGCCTTGCCCACCAACTACTGAAGCCTAGGATCAGCTCTCTGGTGCTCAATCACCTCATCCAAAACTGTGGATCGAATAGCCAACTAAGCCACGAAAGCCTGACACAACTGTGGCTCTAACCAAATCATCGCAAAGCTGCATCCCAGCATCTTCCAATCCTACCTAAGCAAAGACCTTTTCCTGCTGAGCGCATCCGCCACGACATTCGCCTTCATTGGATGGTACTAAAGCTCGAAGTCGTAGTCCTTCAGAAACTCAATCCACCTTCCTTGCCGCAGGTTCAACTCCTTCTGCGAGAAAAGGTACCTCAGACTCTTGTGGTCAGTGAACATCTCGAACTTGACACCATAAAGATAGTGTCCCTTGATCTTCAGTGCATGAACCACAGCCGCTAACTCCAAATCATGGGTCGAATAGTACGCTCAGCTCCTTTAATTGGCGAGAAGCATATGCAACTACTTACCATGCTGCATCAACACACAGCCAAAACCTATCTAAGAAGCATCATAGTAGATGGAAAAACTCTCTACACCATTGGGCAAGATCAACAAGGGTGTAGATGTAAGCTTCTCCTTCAGCAACTGGAAACTACTCTCACAATCCTCAGACCACACAAACTTAATGTTAGATTGAAATGGCACTAAGAATGTCCTAGAGGGGGGGTGAATAGGACTTCTTCCTTTTAAAATTTTCTTCTAAAATTGCACAACACTAAATAAACTTCTTAGAGCTTAGTGTGAAGTGTGTGATTAAAGTGTAAACAAGGCTGCAACAGTTACACAGAAATGCACAAGAATTTATCCTGGTACAGACCTTCCCACATGAAAGTCCTACATCCAGTCCTCAAGTCAACCACTTGAGATTTCCACTAACTGCCAACAATTGGCCTTCTCTCACCCTTGAAGGAATTACAAACCCACTGCTTCCCAAGCAAGTCTTCCCTAATCAGGGGTACACCAGCTGCCTTTCACAAGGCCTTCCCTACGCAGGAGGGGAATGCAGAAATAGACTTCTGCAGAAATTACACAAGAGAATAAAGAACTGTGGTGTTTGCCTCAATATTGAGAACAAACATAGACCTCAGAAGGATTAAAAGATCAGATATGAGACTTGAATCCTATCTAAAAATGCAAGGGTAGACTTGAAGAAAATAGGCAATTACAGTTGCCACCCCCACACAGAAGATCAGAGAACTTCAGAGAATATTTTTCTGAAGTAAAGCTCTCAGACTTGTGGCTTGCAGGAAAGCTTGAGAAAACTTGAAGGTTCGAATGATGCTTTCAAGAAGAGTAAACGCTTGTATGCGCTTGTTGTTTCTCTTTTCAAACTTGAGCTCCTTTTATAAACTTCAGAAAAATAGCCGTGGAATTTGTGGCTGTTTGCAATCTGACCGTTTGGAGAGAATTCAAGATCCTTTGTTCTTGAAGTGTTTATTATCTAGAAGTTCTTCAGCTTTGCTTCTTTCCAAGTCTTCAGAGGATGTGTAGTCTTCATGCTAGAAGATAAGCTCTTTCTCTTCGGAATGGACTGTGAAAGGAGCAACTTAAAAACGTGCTCTAATTAATGCATACACAAAGACAAGAACAAAAAGAAAAGAACTCCATACCTACCTTTGAGGTAGGTGAGTCATAAAAATATAGAAAGAAGGTATGGAAACCTCGGATGCAGAAGCTTTCAGATAGAAAAAGTAGACATGCAGACATGTTAAAAAGTAAAGCAGGGTCCTAGTGAGAGGTAGGTGAGACATGTCAGATGCCATGTGCTTGAGAATACAAAATGCATTGTGTCTATTGTATCCAGCAAAATCCGGAGCAAAGACCATTAGGCTCAGTTCAGAATTTTCAGAAATAGTTTGAACAAGATCTAGATGAATATTTTAAGTACAATATGTCTTGTCCTGTTAGAGAAATATAATAAAAATAAAATAATGAAAAGTTTGATGTACTAAAAGATATTGAAAGAAGTATGAAAAGATTAGGAGATGAGCTTACATTAGATATTAAGCCTGAAAAGGATCAGAAAAGATGTTAAGTACAGATATTAACAGTGAAGTCGAATGCATAAGTACAAACAATTCAACTGAAGAAATAGGAGTGATTCGACTTTAGTAAAGAGAAGACCAAGTAATTCGACTTTTGAAAAAATAAGGCAATTCGACTATAGCAGTCGAATACTATGGAGATCAATTTTCAAAGCATTCGACTGTGGCAGTCAGAGATGACAGTCGAATCAAGTATTGGGTTTTGTAAGGCATTCGACTGTACCAGTCGGAGATGACAGTCGAATTATGTATTAAATTTTTGAAGCATTCAACTGTAACAGTCGGAGTCATCAGTCGAATTATGTATTTGTGTGTGCACTTGGAAAATTTCTGGTTGCTTGACTTTCATTCTGAAGGAGTCGAAGTTAGCAGTCAAACTTAGTAGGACATAGGAAGATTCTGTGGACATAAGAAATTTCTGGGATGAACATAAAGATGATTCTAATAAATCTATATATATATATTTTTATGATATGAATTTAACATTTTACTTTGTAGGACATTTTTTAAGAGTTTTGTCAGAAAAATATTGATTTAAGAAAATCTTAAATTCCTTAGAGGTAGTTGCTCAACAATTCTCTCTCTTTTTGTTAATGACAAAAACCTTTAAAGATATAAAAAATATATATATATATATATAATATATACATATAGATAGATAGATATATAAGAGATATTATAAGCTTCTTTCTCTCCCCCTTTGTGGCATTAACAGAAAGGATAGCAAATCATAAGAAATTGTATAAGCAGGAAAGCAGATTGCATTCAGAAATAAAGAAATACATAGCATAAAGTTCATGGATTGGACATAGAACTTTGTAAGTACAAGGATCTAGGGAGCTTTGCACGAAAAGGTTGAATGAGCTCCCAGAGCTTCTGCTCATTCTTTTCAAAGAAGTTGCTTTGGGAGGCTTGAATTGATACTTGGTGGATAGATGTAGAATTTGATATCTTGATAAAATGGATCCATAGGAATAGTTACAAGTGGAGGAGGATCCGGAGAAGTGGAATGTGAAGGATTTTCAGGCGTTAATGTGTGGGTGGTGAACTGAGGAGTGGGCTCTTTGGGTTCTGGAGGAGGCTCAACAGAAAGAGCTGGTGTAGGAGGAGTTGGTCTAGAAGGAAGATAGGATCACCATTTTTGACAATCTTCGCTTCACTTTCCTCTTGAAGGTTTGGATTTGAGGAGAGGACACAAGGGGTCTCTTGGCTTTGGACTCCATCCTGGATTTCTTCTCTTGCTGGGACTCCTCTACTGCTGCTGCCACTCCTCCGCTGACTACTTTTCCAACAAAGGCACTAGCTGATGCTCAACTTGTGGTTGAAACACCACCATTGCTAATTGTGACTCTTGCTCCAATTCTTTCTGCTTCTCAACCTACTGGATTGGTCTTGTGTAGACTGCTGGTTTTTAATCGTCTCTTCAAGTTCTAGTGCTTGAGGCTCTTGAACTTCAACATGTTCTTCTTGCTGCTGAGGGAAAATAGGCCCTGATGGCCGAGAAGTGCCTTGCTGGCACACTAACTAAGCAGTAATCTTTCATCTACTTAACCTCATCAGTTAGACTGTCAAACTTGACATCAATAAATTCAATCTGCATTTGAAGACTGAAAGATTTTCTTGTTGTTTGCCCAATAAATCCATAATGGTGTGAAGACTGTTGCTACTCTCCCCCTGAGACCTTGGCAGGGTCTCAAACTAAGAAGGAGAGAAGTGATGTTCTCTTTCTTCTCAAATCTGTATCTACAAGAATATCATCATTGCTATTCTCTTTTCCTCTTATATCTCTTAACTTCATCAATGGTTCCTCAGGAGCATCTGATTCAGGAAGGATGGGGAAACATGAAATTGATCTTCTTACTCTTGGATCTGAACTGGGGCTTCAGATCTAACTTGGACTTCTGTTCTCTATTTTCTCTACTGCTGGAACCTCTTCATGTTGAACTTCTTGAGAGGATAATGAGATGAGAGGTTCATCAGGAAAAAGTTTCATGATCACCTTCAGGCATTGAATCTTTTACCCAAAGATTTGCTTCTTATTGACCAAAGAGTAGTGGCTTCTTCTCAAGATATAATGCCAATTTTCTCCTTGATGCCAACAGAGTTTTCTCCAGAAAAATCAACTGAGAATCTTTTAAAATTAGAGTGAGCAAGATCCATAGGGAAAGGACTCTTGCAAATTCTTTGCAGCTATCATTCTTTCAAATAATATTCCAGCCAGATTCACTTTGTGTCTCTGAATAGCCCAAATTAGCAGATTTCCATCTCTAGAGGTGATAGATGAGTGGGTTCCTGCTGTAGCGGTCACAATGTTAGAAATCACAGAGTGGATCAGTCTCTTTTGGCTGACAGCTCATTTAGATAGACCTTTCCTGCTAATAGTGGCCAAACTACCAACATTACCCAATTTCTTCTGCTTTTCCAAGGGTATAACTTCAGTAAGCTTATGTCCAGAGTTTGGACATTCCAAAATCTCAACCAATAGTTCCCCAGAAATAATGATCTTGGTTCCTTTGACATAACTGATAACAGTATTTCCAGATGAAACTTCCAGAGTTACATAGAAGGCTCTAACGGCATTCTCTACTATGGGTTCAGAAAACTGACAAAGCTTGGTCTAACCCATGGCATTTAGGGTATCTTCTAAGGGAAAGGGGGTTTTCTTTATAAGGAGGAAAAAGTAACTGACCCAAGATTTCAGGATGAAAGGTCGGGATTAAATGATTTGACCGTTGACAGAAAATAATACATTTAAGAGGATTTTATCGAAGGCGCTTTTCAAAGATTTTACAGTAAGTCGAATTGTGTATTCGCTGCATCAGTCGAATGCAAGATTTTAACATGATTCGAATGCATTGTTTTCTACATAAGTCAAATGTCTGGGACTTAGAATTTTTCAGGATGGTTTCATAGATGTTCAAACAGCAGTATCTTAACAAACAATTCAAGTGTCATTTTATTATATTTTTTGGAATTTCAATCATGATTACACGACCTATTTCTCTTCTATAGATGTGAATCTATCCTCAGAAGAGTTTTGTAAAAATATCTGCAAGTTGATTTTCTGTAGGTAGACAAATCAAGTAAAATATTGTCATTACTTACATGGTCTTGATGAAGTGATGTCTAACCTCAATATGCTTGTTCTTGAGTGCTGGATAGGATTCTTGTCAATTTATTGCGCTTGTATTGTCACACAGTAAGGATTTCTTGGAACTGATGACCATAGTCTTCCAATTGGTGTTTGATCCACAAGAGTTGAGTACTGCAACTCCCATCTGCATTGTATTCAGCTTCTGTGGTTGACAAAGCTACTGAGTTCTGCTTCATGGAAAGACCAGATATCAAGCACCCTGCAAGAATTTGACAAGTGCCACTGGTGCTTTTCCTATCTATTTTGCATCCAGCATAGTCAGCATCACATATCCAATAACTTGAATTCAGAACATCTGGGAAACCAAAGTCCTAATTTACTGGTATTTATAAAGATCTAAAAATTCTTTTAACAGCATGAACATGTGATTCTTTTAGATCAGCTTGGAAGTTTGCACATAAACAAACACTAAACATTATATCCGGTCTACTAGCAGTAAGATAGAGTAGTGAACCCTATCATTCCTCTATAGATCTTTAATCTACCTTTTTACTAAGAGGATCACCATCTAACTTAATGCCTGAGCTCATGGGTGTTTCTAGTGGCTTACATTTGTCAAAACCATATTAGAAAGTAAATCTGAAATGTATTTGGCTGGACAAATGTGAGTTCCTTCCTTGGTCTGCTTGATTTGCAACCCAAGAAAATAATTAGCTCACCCATCATGCT
The DNA here is from genome assembly GCA_014218235.1 of Colocasia esculenta. Classification (NCBI taxonomy): domain Eukaryota; kingdom Viridiplantae; phylum Streptophyta; class Magnoliopsida; order Alismatales; family Araceae; genus Colocasia; species Colocasia esculenta. Next base: position 116,169,867 of record CM024756.1, on the reverse strand, counting down.
CATTTCAAATTCACTAGCATCAGATTTTTAAAGAATTACAAAGTGATTCATTAGTAGAAGCCAAAGATAATGTCATCAACATAGATTTGCACAATTAAGATTCCATCTGAAAATTTATTTATAAATAATGTGCTATCTACTTTACCTCTTACAAAGTCATGCGATATAAGATAAACACTTAATCTTTCATACCAAGCTCTAGGGCTTGTTTCAAGCCCTACAGTGCTTTCTTTAACGAAAATATGATTAGGATAAGTAGTATCTTCAAAACCCGTGGTTGCTCAACATATACTTCTTCATTACTAAAACCATTTAGAAATATTTTAACATCCATCTGAAATAAATTAATATTAAGAGAACAGCATATGCTAATAAAATTCTGATTGCCTCTAATCTAGCTACTGGAGCATAAGTTTCATCAAAGTCTATGCCTTCCTCTTGGGAATATCCTTGAGCAATAAGTCTGGACTTGTTTCTAGTAATTACCCCTGATTTATCCATCTTGTTTCTGAAAACCCATCTGGTTCCAATAACTGGATGGTCAGTAGGTCTAGGTATAAGAGTCCAAACCTCACTGCGTTGGAACTGATTCGTTCCTCTTGCATAGCAAGGATGCCAAGATTCATCACCCAGTGCATCATTGATTGTCTTAGGATCAATTTGTGAAACTAAGGTAGAAAAATCATAAGGAATTTGCATACCTCTTATTCTTACCCTATCATGAGGATTACCAATAATATTTCTCTAGGATGATCTCGGTGGTGCCTTAATGCCCTAGGTAGCCCTTCTTGTGTTCTTCTTGTTGTTGAAGATCTTCTAATGGGGGATCTTCCATTTCTTCATCTTTGCCTCCTTCTTCAGAGAAGTCTTTTCTAAATCCTTGCAAAGATCATCAACACACTCTTCTTCTTCTCTATCCTTTTGATAGAAGGGTTAGTTTCATCAAATAAGACATGCACAGATTGTTCTATAGTTAATATTCCTATTGAATACCTTATAACCTCTAGGTTTTGAAATATATCCTAACAGGAAACCTTCATCACTCTTAGCATCTATTTTCCCTAATTATCCTTACCATTATTTAAAATAAAGCACTTACAGCCAAAGGTCGAAGATGACTGATGTTGGGCTTCTTTTCCTTGTAGAGTTCATAAGAGTCTTCTTTAGAATGGGTCTGATCATGCACCTGTTGATGATGTAGCAGGCTGTATTGACTGCCTCTGCCCAGAAATATTTTGGCAAATTATACTCATTCAGCATTGTTCTGGTCATATCTAGTAGTGTTCTATTCTTTCATTCTACTACTCCATTCTGTGAGGTGTTCTTGGTGCTGAGAAGTTGGCTCCAATCCCATTTTCTTCACAGAACTTCATGAATTCTTTATTCTTGAATTCACCTCCATGATCAGATCTAATGCTTGTAATCTGGATTTCTGATTTTTCTGAACTATTTTGCTGAACTTCAGAAATGCTTGAAAGGCTTCAGATTTGGCTTCTAGAAAAGACACTCAAGTGTCCTTAAGTAGTCATCAACCAATACATAGCCATAGACTTTACCTCCTCTAACTGTCCTCATAGGTCCAAATAATCCATGTGATTAACTCCAAAGGCTTGGAAGTTGTAACATTGTCCTGGACTGAATGAGGTCTTGGTCTGTTTTCCTTTGGCACAAGCTGAACAAATTCCAGATTTCTTGATTCTCATTTTGGGAAGACCTTCAACCAGATCATGCTTCATTAATTTCTTGATTACTGAGGTGCTTGCATGACCAAGTCTTCTATGCCACAAATCAGACTCTTCACTTTTGGTGGTTGCAAGACTAAGTTTACTTCCTTCAATTCTGCTAGTTGCAATGCATATAATTCATTATTCTTTGAGCTTCGAACACAATCTTTTTACCTTTCTGAATTATACACTTATCATTCTGAAAATACTAAATGCCCTTGATCACATAACTGACTAATACTTATCAGATTATGCTTCAGACCTTCTACATACATGACATCTTCAATTAGGTTCTTTTCCTTAGTACAACTGTTCCACACCCTGATACTTTTCCTTTTCCATTATCACCATATGTGACTTGACCACTTTCTTCTCTAAAACTTGTGAATAACTTCCTATCCCCTGTCATATGCCTTGAGCATCCACTATCCCAATACCATTTGATGCCCTCAGCCGACCCCGCAAACAAAATCAGGTTGTAACTTTTGGTACCCAAATTTTCATGGGTCCTTGATGGTTAGTTTTAGGAATCCATCTCAAGTGTCTAGTGGTGCATGTGCTAATGATGTGTCCTAATTGATTACAGTGACTACAACATAGACCAAAGCATTCTTTTATTATTGTTGAATTTCTGTTTGTGTCTATACACATGCTGATTTATCTTTTTAGCATTTTTATTTTATTTTCTGCTACAAATTTAGGGGTTGGATACACTTTAGGATGAATAATATTTTCTTCATTTGGAGGAGGTGTGTATCCTAATCCATATTTCTCCTTCTTATTCTAGAATTCTTTTATATTAACAAATAAAGAACTTTTGTAGTTAGAAATCTTCTATGGTGGCTTTTAGATAATTATTTTCCTCTTGCAATTTTTATTCATTTTGAGTTCCTTAATATTTGATTCTATTTCCAAAATCTTGCTGTTTTTTATTTTTCAAATCTTCGCACAGCAGTTCATTACTTCTTTCAGTTTCACTTAAACTTTTGTTTAACCTTTCTGGTTCATTTTTAAGAAGGTATTAGCCTTCTCTTGGTTTAGTAGATTTAGTTTAACTATTTTCATTTGTTTTACTACTGTTTTATATTTTTCATAGAGTTCATAGAAAGCATCTTCAAGGCTATCAGAATCGGATTCAGAACAGGAAGTAAATGAGGTTTCTGAGTTACCTATTCTAGTTCTGCCATGAGGGCTAGATTGGCCTTCTCTTCCTCTTCAGATTCTGAGCTGGATGATTCTGAACTGGTTCCTTCTTCATTGTCCCATGTTGCGGCCATTGCCTTTTCTTGAATTTTATGAACTTTTTCTCTTTGCCTTTCTTACTGTCTATTTTTCTGCTTGATCATTTTCTTGAGCTTCGGACATTCAGATTCTAATGTCCGGGTTGTTTACACTCATAGCAAGTTGGCTCTTTCTTCTTTCTTGTTGAAAAATCTTTTGAGCCAAACTTCTTCTTCTTTGCAAGATTCTCTATAGTTTTCTTGAAGCATGGCTCATCATCCACTGTCATCTGACTTTTCCTTTGAGTCTTCAGATGAAGAGAATCTACAATCTTCAAGCATTTGAAATTTTCTTTTTGAGGAATTTTCAGAAAACCTTTCTATATTAATTTCATTAGCCAAAGGGATCCTATTAATTTATCAATAGACAATTGTGTTAAGTCATGAACTTCCTCTATGGCTGTATCTTTAGGGGTCCAGACATTAGTTAGAGATCTCAGTATTTTTCTAACTGTCTCTTCATTATTAGGACCTTCCCTAAAGCACTTAACCTACAATTATGTTTGAAAATCTGTTATACATTTGAGTTATATTTTCATTAGGGAGCATTTTCAATGTTTCATATTGGGAAATAGTATATTCTAGTCAGTGTTTGTTTAACCCTATCAGTTCCTTCATAGGTTACTTGAAGCTTATCCCACATTTTTTTAGCTGTTTTAACAAGCTGAAAGTCTATTAAATCTCTTTTAGACAAAGCACAGCAAAGGTAATTTTTTGCCTTGTATTTAAAGACATATTTCTTTTTCTGCAATGGAAAGATCAGAAGAAAAAGTTTCACCAAGGATTTGACAGTCACCTTGTTCTATTACCTGCCATAAGTCGAAATCAGTACCTCTGATGAAGCATTCCATTCACATCTTCCAATATTGGTAATCTTCACACATCAAAGAATGGTGGCCTTGTAACTGATTGGCCTTCATAGTTGTGAGCTTCGGATGCCTTTCTTCTCAAATCTTTTGATTTTCTTTTGAGAAGACCTCGCTCTGATACCACTTGTTGGATCGAAATGGCACTAAGAATGTGCTAGAGGGGGGTGAATAGGACTTCTTCCTTTTTAAATTTTCTTCTAAAATTGCACAACACTAAATAAACTTGATAGATTTAGTGTGATGTGTGTGATTCAAGTGTAAACAAGGTAGAAACAATCACACATAATGCACAAAATTTATCCTGCTTCGGCCCTTCCCCCATGGAAGTCCTACATCCATCCTCAAGTCAAACACTTGAGATTTCCACTACTGCCAACAAATTGGCCTTCTCTCTCACCTTGAGAGGAATTACAAACCCACTTGCTTCCCAAGCAAGTCTTACCTACATAGGAGGGATGCAGAAACAGACTTCTGCAAAAATACACAAGAGAATAAGAACTTGTGTGTTTGCTTCAGTATTGAGAACAAACACAGACCTCAGAAGGATTAAAGATCAGAGATGAAACTGAATCCTATCTGAAAATGCAAGGGTGGACTTGAAGAAAATAGGCAATATAGTTGCCACCCAACACAGAACTTCAGAAGAACTTCAGAGAATATTTCTGAAGTAAAGCTCTCAGACTTGTGCTTGCAGGAAAGTTTGAGAAAACTTGAAGGATTCGAATGATGCTTTCAAGAAGAGTAAACGCTTGTATGCGCTTGTTGTTGCTCTTTTCAAACTTGAGCTCCTTTTATAACTTCAAAAAATAGCCGTTTTAGAAATAGCGTTGGAATTTGTGGCTTTTTGCAATCTGACCGTTTGGAGAAATTCAGGATCCTTTGGTTCTTGAAGTGTTTATTATGTAGAAGTTCTTCAGCTTTGCTTCTTTCCAAGGTCTTCAGAGGATGTGCAATCTTCACTGCTAGAAGATAAGCTCTTTCTCCTCGGAATGGACTGTGAAGGAGCAACTTAAAAACGTGCTCTAATAAATGCCTGCACAAAGACAGAAAAAAAGAAAGAGAACTCCATACCTTTGAGGTAGGTGAGTCAAAAAATATAGAAAGAAGGTATGAAACCTCGGATGCAGAAGCTTTCAGATAGAAAAATATAGATAGACATGCTCAAAAGTAAAGGATGGTCTAGTCAGAGGTAGGTGAGACATGTCAGATGCCATGCACTTGAGAATACATAAATGCACTGTGTCTATTGTATCCAGAAAAATCCGGAGGAAAGACCATTAGGCTCATTTTAGAATATTCAGAAATAGTTTTGCACAAGATTTAGATGAATATTTTAAGTACAATATGTCCTGTACTGTCAGAGAAATTAATAATAATAAAATAATGACAAGTTTGATGTACTAATAAGATATTGAAAGAAGTATGAAAAGATTAGGAGATGAGCTTAAATTAGATATTAAGCCTTAAAAGGATCAGAAAAGATGTTAAGTGCAGATATTAATAGTGAAGTCGAATGCATAAGTACAACAATTCAACTGAAGAAATAGGAGTGATTCGACTTTAGTAAAGAGAAGACCAAGTAATTCGACTTTTAAAAAACACAGGCAATTCAACTATAGCAGTCGAATACTATGGAGATCAATTTCTAAAGCATTCGACTGTGGCAGTCGAAGATGACTGTCGAATCAAGTATTGGGTTTTCTAAGGCAATTCGACTGTACCAGTCAGAGATGACAGTCGAATATCAAGTATTAAATTTTTTTAAGCATTCGACTGTAACAGTCGGAGTCATCAGTCGAATTATGTATTAAATTTTTGAAGCATTCGACTATAACAGTCGGAGTCATCAGTCGAATTATGTATTTGTGTGTGGACTTGGAAAATTTCTGGGTTGCTTGACTTTGATTCTGAAGGAGTCGAAGTTAGCAGTTGAATTTAGTAGGACATAGGAAGAGTCTGTGGACTTAGAAAAATTTCTGGGATGAACATAAAGATGATTCTAATATCAATCTATATATATATATATATATATTATGATATGAATTTAACATTTTTATTTTGTAGGGCATTTATTTAAGAGTTTTGTCATAGCAAAATATTGATTTAAGAAAAGCTTAAATTCCTTAGAGGTAGTTTTCTCAACACTTAACACCCTTCCTGGTTATCTTAGTCAAAGGTGCGGCGATAGATGCAAAGCCCTCAATGAATCGCCTGTAATAGCCCTCTAAACCAAGAAAACTCCGAATCTCTGATGGGGTCCTTGGAATCTCCTAATCTAACACTGCCTAGACCTTCGCTGGATCAACAACAACTCCAGTGCCTGAGATAACATACCCAAGGAAATGAACCTCCCGCATCTAGAAATCACACTTGCTGAACATTGCATACAGCTTGTGCTCTCGAAGAACATCCAGAACAACCCTCAAATGCTCACGGTGTTAGCCCTTATCAGAAGAATAGACTAACACATCATCAATGAACACCACAACAAAGCTATCCAAGTATGGTCTAAACACCATGTTCATGAGATCCATCAACGCTGCAGGGGCGTTAGTCAGACCAAATGGAAGCACAAGAAACTCATAGTGTCCATAACAAGTCCTGAAAGCAGTCTTGGACACATCTTCATTCTTGATCCTCAACTGATGATAACCAAACCACAAATCAATCTTGGAGAACACTGATGCATTCTGCAGCAGATCGAACAAATCATCAATCCACGGCAAGGGATACTTGTTCTTCACTGTCACCTGGTTGAGCTTCCTGTAATCAATGCACAGCCTGAGGGAACCATCCTTCTTCTTCACGAACAATACAGGTGCGCCTCATTGTGACACACTAGGGAAAATAAATCCCTTATCCAGCAAATCCTGCAACTGCTTTCTCAGCTCAGCTAACTCCGCAGGTGCCATCCGATATGGAGCGTTAGAGATAGGAGAGGTGTCCTGGAAGCAACTATATAGTGAACTCTATCTCCCTAGCCGGTGGCAATCCAGACAAATCATCAGGAAACACGTCTGGAAACTGCTGCACTACCTCAATCTCCTCAAGGGTCGGTGACTGATGGCCTTAGGGACTAAGACCACATTGGCAAAAAAAGTATCACAACCCTTGTTCACCATCCTCATCGCCTTCATGGAGGATATCACAAACCTTCCCGCTAAGTTCCTTGGCAATGGATGTGAGAGCTTATCCTCACCCGGAATATGAAAAGTAATGTACTTCTCTCTACAATCCATCAAGGCATAGTGCTCCTCAAGCGAATCCAGACCAAGAATGACATCATAGTCCTTCATCTTGAGCAAGTATAAGCACCCAAACCAGCCTCGGTCCTCCATGCACACAGGTAAAGACGGAATGCCCTCTCCTAGTCGATACGTACCTGTCGGTGTGTGCACAGACAAAGGGACTTCTAACTCCCCTGCCTCAACTCCAGACTCTACTGCTAACTGCTTCACAAACACGCTCGGAACGAACGGTGTGTGGCACCCATATCAAACAATACCGAGCATGCACACCCATGACTAAAACCGTACCTTCCGTGACGTTCTTGGTCTGCTCCGCATCCTCTCGTACTAGTGCCAACACTCGATCTTGGGCTCGAGGAAGGTCTCTCTATCACTGGAGCTGCTGCCGCTGCCGCTGCTGGGGCTGGCGTTCCTCGCTGCACACCCTGTTGAAGTCTAGGGCAATCCCGGAACTGGTGCTCAGTGCTGCCACACTTGAGACACTTCCCGGCCAACATCCAACACTCGGTGCTGCCGTGTGCTCTACCATAGTGGGGACACGCCTTCTTGTTGCTGGGTCTGAAGCCGTGGGACTGCGATGTAACTGCTTGCTAACTCGAGCGATGCCGCCACTGGTCGCTGAGGTGACTGGTACACGACCTTCTTCGTGTCCTACCTCTGGAAAGGTGGCGCGACCTCTTCTACGCTGGCATTCTTCTCCTCTAGGTCCTGGTCCATCTCACTCTCCTGCCTGCACACTGTGTGAGAGCCTCGTCTAGAGTGCGATGGTCAAAAGCCACAAGACTCGACCTCAGTGATGGCTTAAGTCCCATCACAAACTTCTTAGCTTTCCTGCACTCATCAGCAACTATACGGGGAGCATATTAGATAGCTCGGCAAACCTGGCCTCATACTCCAAGACCGTCATGGAGCCCTGAGTAAGAGATAGAGAAACTCCTACTCCATCTTGTCCTAGATGTGTGCTCGGGGATGAACTTGGCCCGAAAAAAGCCTCGTGAACTCAGCCCAAGTCACCTTAATAGCACCATCCTCGTACTTGGTGCGAATTATGGAGGCCCACCAAACATCGACTATCTCCTGTAAAACACAACCCATAAGCACCAATCTAAACATGACCCTAACATAACACAAGTACATCTATATATTCTAAGTACCTGTAGCATGTAGGTGGCCAACTAACTTTGTCTTCCTCAGCACACTTGATGGCTCGGAAAATCTTCTCCACTTCCCTCATCCAGCTCTTTGCAAGAGTGGCTCACTCTCCCCCTTAAAAAAAGGCGGAGCCATCCTCTTGAACCTCTCCATGATGGAAAGACCACCATGGCCATGCTCCTGGGGAACTGGAGCTGGGGCCTGAGCTTGAGACAACAAGCAACATATAACAATCATGCATTTAATCAAATCAGACTACTGCTATTTACCAACTCTAACCTGAGCCTGCAGCTGAGCCTGTAGTGCTGCCTGATTCTGCGCCTGGGTCTGCATTGCCTAAACCAGGCCTAGCATGAACACATCGCAATCCACAGATGGTGGTGGAGGAAGTACCGGGGAACCTGGGGTGCTGGGGCCTGCTGCTCACCTCTCCTCACGCCTCTGCTCATCCTCCCTAGCCTGAGCACCACGCCTACCATGGCTCGCCATAGCATGTAAAATAATTAATCTAGTTATAATCTTAGTTACTTAGTCCTAACCATTTTCTTACGATTTTCATTCATTATTAGATATTTTCCATATAATAGGGACTAATTCTATAAAGACCTTTCAATATTGTGAAGATGAGGGCATATTCATGTACTATCTCAACCTTGTCTCTGATACCAATCTCTGTAATGACCCTTCTTATACCGCTATGATTATACCAATCCACATCGATATAAGGGCGTCATTACAGTGGGACATTTACCCAACACTACACAATAGGCTCAGATGTACATAAATAACAAGGAAAGTGCAGTGGAAATAGAAAGTACTCTTATTCCATCATCATTCACATAATTCCACAGTCTATAATATGTAAGTAAAGAAAAGAATTTGTCCACATTATACATGTGCATATAAAATAACATTGTCCATAACATTGTTTACATACTATGAAAAGAAAGTAAATATGTAACAACGCAGCGATCTCCACAAATATAGCTACTCCTCACGCTGGAGTCACTCCTCACTAAGTCCTCCTCAAGTACAAGGACACATGTCTCACCTGTATGACAAAGCAAGTTATGAGTCTTCTAAAAAGAAAGACTCAGCAAGTAATCTAAGGAACATCCTTACACACATCACACACATGCTATTCTTATAATCCATTAGAGAAAATACATGGTACATGCTTCATTTCACTTTAACGAATAACATGAACAACTACACATGCTTTCTACACATAATAAAACATTTATCATGGTTTCAAATTCTCTTCACATCATTTCACAATTATACACAATTTGATCATGTGAATATGCACATAATAACTAGCAAACCTAGCATGATAACTAATCATTTTAACATGCGTTTATAACACTTATTCACATCTTAAGCTTGTTGTTTTAACATAAAAATATCACATTCACATGTTTTCACATCATTTCACATGCTATCACATTCACATAACACTATCACATATTCACATTTCACATATTGACATTTTACACTTAATTTTCCGTGACACATAGTCTGAACCACCATAAAGAAGGACACACATTCACATAAACATACCCGTCACCTAGGCAATACAGTGACGAATCTTCGTAACTGTGCAGAACCGGGAGAAGCCTCTCCACCATAACCAGTGGTACTTGTCCACCTCCAGGATTTCATCCTAATGCCCATAGGATATCACATACACAATGAGCTTCCTATAGGGATTTTACTACAGTACGTCTCCATAGCCTTCTATGGTAGCAGTGTGAATCTCAGCACAATTTACACATTATCACTTAATCGCATGGGTTTCTTCACTTATGTAAAAAATTAATCCCTTTCACATGCACATTATATAAACATTCATATCTCAGGTTACAGAACTATACACTACAGTTCCACAGAGATAAATAATTCATAACAGAGCCCGTAACATGCTTCTAAATACTGAAATTTACATGATTTAACTCAAACATGTTTAACATGTCTTAATTGACCTCTTAAGATACAAACTATATTCACGGGTATCAAAATAGTACAAATTTTTTATCAAGGCTTCACACAGGTAATATGTCACATGCCTAATTTTTCATATTTTTTTCAAAAGCAAAACTAATTTTAATAATTGAAACAGATTTCATGCTAGTTTAGCAAATTATTCAGTTAAACATGGTTCACAAAATAACAGTCATTACTAGTAGTTCTAGAAGCTGAAAATAGTAACCATAAGATCCTTGAAAATTTTTGAAACCCTAACATGCAACAAAACTAATTATTCAGAAGTAACACAGCCAAATCATGCTTACTTTCCAATATCAGAAATTAAACTAAATAATATCATGCTAAAAAAATTAACAGAACCTCATGATATGACCTACAGACAATACCTGACAAACCATAATTTTTACAATATGTACATATCACTAGAAGTCCGAAATTCACTGCACAGAGATCACATCACAGTTTTGAAAAATTTGAAGAACTTGGCGGCAAGGGTCTTGCCTCCAACATGGGTTAACGACACACGATGCTGCCGTTAACTAAGGAAATTGTCAGCAACAAGGTTGCTATCAACCTCCTATCTGCAGAAGTGCAGATCGAACTCAAACGAATTGGAGAATTGGGGGTTACAGGACTCGAAGAAAAATTCGTAAAATTCCTAAGACCTAAAGGACATGTCTAGGGATGCAATCCCTCGATACTTGCCTGTAAATAAATCTCTAATGGGATTATTTGGTCGAAGAAGCCCTCCTCGGCCAAGCCAAAGGTGCAGAAATCACCCCGAATCAACTCTTCACGCCAGCACAGAAGATCTTCAGGAGTCCGGGAAGCTTTGGCAACCTAAGGAGCTCCTTCCAGTCACAGTAGATCGCCGGAAGACCTCCCCAATCATCGGATCAAGCTTGCAAAAGTTCTGGTTTCGCACAAGAAAACCCTAGGTTCTTCTCATGAGCCAAAAGACCTAATCTGAGCAAAACTACAAGTTTTTAGGGCTAATGGTCGAGGTACGCTTAGGGTTGGATTTCCTACCGTTAGGGATAGGTTTCCAAATCAAGAATTGGAGAAAACACAGTCATTTTCAGATATGGAAAGGCAACATAACAGGAGAATAAACGGCCACTTTGCTGCCGTTAACAAGAAGTCAACATCTATTGATCTGGATGTCAATATGAAGTCAACGGCTATAACGACCCTCCTTATACCGGTACGATTATACCAATCCACATCGGTATAGAGAACGCCGTCACAGTGGGACATTGACCCAACACTAATGATAGGTTCATATGCACATGAATAGTAAAGAGTACCGCAGAAATAAAGTAACAGTTTCATTCCATTCCATCATCATCATTAATATTCACAGTCTGTATAACATAAGATGAAAGAAAACACTAAAGTCCACATTTTTCAAATGAAATACATTCTCCATCGTATAATACACAATTCCAAATTACATACTATGAAATGAAATATATAACATAGAGATCTCCATAAAATAGCTACTCCTCGCGCTTGAGTCGCTCCTAACAATATCCTCCTCAGATGTGGAGACACCTGTCACACCTGTACGCCGAAGCAAGTATGAGTCTAAATAGACTCAGCAGGAAATCCATGTACAACATCCATACATATATCATATGCACATGCTGAGTTTTAAAGATAAGAAATAACACATGTTGCATTCTTTATACAATCTAAACTTTTATACATGGAAAAACTTATAGCAATAGAACACATGATACATGCTTATAACATTAAATAGTATCACTCACATTCCTACACATGCTTACTACGTATACATGTAACATGATTTAACAATTCAACATTATCCATATTATGGTACAACTCTGCCCATCTAGAACATGAAATTAAGCATAAAGTAATTAGAAACCTAGCATGATTCTAATCATTTCCATATGCATTTAACTCCAACATACATACCTTTTTCTTGCAGTTTTGACATGAATTAAACACATTCATATGGGTTTACACTTATTCACATGCTAACAATTTCACATTTCACATCTTTCACATTTCACATTCACATGATCATATAAACATTTCACATTTTACACTTAGTTGTCGTGACACATAGTCCAAACCACCACTAGAAGGACACACATATACACATTCACATACCTATCACCTAGGCAACACAGTGTAGATCTTGTTAACTACGCAGAACCGGAGAAGCACTCTCCACCCTAACCAGTGGTACTTGTCCACCTCCAGGATTTCATCCTAATTGCCCATAGGATATCACACACATTTGAACTTCTTGTAGGGACTTTCTACAATACAGTTCCACAGCCCTCTATGGTAGCAGTGTCACTAACGGCACATATTTACACAATTTACATTACACATTGCTTACACACTTCTCATGCACAATTTAATCCCAGTTGCATTTACTTTTACACAATTACTTAGGTTTCAGTTCACCTAGCATGATGCTACTTTTCACAGTGTAATCAGATCATAATATCATCTAAATCATGCTACTAGCCACTGAATTATACATAATCTAATTGAACAGCTCAATAGTTCATTGTCATGAAATAACTCATTTATAGTACTATTGTTATCCAAACAGTGCGAGATTTTTATCACAGGTTCTAAAAAGACAATATGTTACATGCTAAATTTTTCAAATTTTTGGATTTATACATTAATTATAATAATTAAAACAGTTCACAGGCATATTTATCACTATATTTCACTTAAACAGGTTCCACAGTAATTCAGTCATTCTCAATAGTGCCAACACCTGTATACAGTCATCATATAATCATAATAAAGTTATGAAACCCTAAATCATATCAGATCTATTTATATAAGAATAAACATGGGCATTTTACGCTCACCGTTCAATTATCAGAATTTAATAAATAACACAAATCACAGAAATTCAGTACCTCCTCATGATATGGCCTACTACCTGTATTGAACTCACATAATTGTACAGTAAACACAGACAACCATAAGTCTGAATATGATCATACAAATGTGAAACTAGGGTTCTGTAAAATCCGGACGAACTTGGCGTCACACACGTTGCCGCCAACAGGGGTTAACAGCAATATGTGTTGCCGTCAACATAGGATCTTAATGGCAGCAAATGTTGTCGTTAAGTTCATATCTGCAGAAATGCAGACTGAACGCACAAAACACAGTGAATGGGGGTTCCAGGACACGAGATAAATTCACAAAATTTCTTGAGACCTACTAGACATGGGTATGGACGATGTCTAAGAGTTACTTACCTGAGAAAAATTGCTAGACGAGATTAAATTACAGAAGAAGCTTTCCTCGGCCATGCCAAGAATCGCCCCAAATCTTCTCCTGAACTAGTTCTGTGTTGATGTAGCTTGCACACCAAGGTCGGGGAAGCCTTCCTCGATGTTCAAAGTTCCTTCCAGTCGAAGAAGAATGCCAGAAGTCGCACCCAATCGCCAGATTTAGATCTCCAAAGTTTGGGTTTCGCACAGAGTTTCTAAGGTTTTCACAAAGAGATAAAGGAACCTAATTTGGCCGAAAGGAAAAGTTTTTATAGAACCAAGGGTCGGGGTACGCAATGGATAGGGTATCCTACCATTGGGAGACAGTTTCCAAAACAAGAACTGAAGAAATCGCGGCTGTTTCCAGATCTGAAACGCACAGACTTTTGGGAAATAGACGTCCACATTGCTAGCCATCTACTGGGGTTGGCGTCCATCGATCTGGACACGACTCCCCCCAAACGTCCATGCATGTTGACGTTAACATGCACTTCGGCCAAACAAGAATGCCCAATACTTACATCACTATATACATATACATGCAATACAAAATGTACAACTTAAATATATATATATATATATAATATATATATATACTATGTAAATACAACAATATGTACATAGTAAACTCATATAACATCATAATAATACAATACGTACAGAATCATTACATATACATGTATGCATATACATATATACACAAGACAACTAAACATCACATGACCAAACAAGTAAATAAAAAGCAAAATTCGAGGGCCTTACACCCTCTCCCCCTTAAGAATCTTCGTCCTCGAAGTTAGAACGACACTACTCAACAATTGGGGATACTTCTTCATCATAGCATCCTCAAGCTCCAAGTAGCCTCCTCTCCCGAGAAGTTCCGCCATAGCACCTTCACGGACGCAATGCTCTTATTCTTGAGGTGCTGAACCTTCCGATCAAGAATAGCTTCAGTTGCTCAACATACGACAGATCTGGATGGATCTCCATTGGCTCATGACTAATAACATGAGATGGATCTCGGACATACCTCCTTAGCATAGATACGTGGAAAACAGGATGAACACTAGCTCACGCTGGGGGTAAAGCTAGCTCACATGGCACGCTGCCCAAACGTCTAGGAATCTCATACGGCCAATGAATCTAGGACTTAATTTGCTATGCCGGTCAAATATGACAATACCTCGAGTAGGCAAAATCTTTAGAACGACATGCTTACCAACCTCAAACTCTAAATCCTTCCTTCTGTTGTCGGTGTAACTCTTCTGCCTATTTTGCGACGCAACAAGCCTCTTTCTGATAAGCTGGATCTTATCTGAAGTCTCCTGCACTAACTCCTGATCAATCAACTGCCTACCACCAGTCTCCTCCCAACTAAAGGAGATCGACAAGGCCGCCCATACACGCCTCAAATGGAGCCATACCAATACTCGCATGAAAGCTGTTGTTACATGGGAACTCCACAAGAGGTAAATGATGCTCCAATCACCCTTCCAATCCAACACACACGCTCTCAACATATCCTCGAGAGTCTGGATAGTCTCTCGAACTGTCCATCTGTGTGGGGATGGAACGCCGAACTAAGCTTTAATTCGGAACCTAATGCATCCTGAAGACCCTTCCACAGCCTCTAAGTAAATCTCAGATCTCGATCCGAAATGATCGACTTCGGCCCACCATGCAACCTAACATACAACCTAGCCAAACTCTCAATGGACTGCTTCTTCTTCATAGGCAAGAAATGCACAGTCTTAGAGAATCTATCTACAATCACCCAAATTGAGTCATTGCCTCTCACTGATCTGGGCAAACCCATTACAAAATCCATAGTGATGGCCTCCCACTTCCATACAGGGATCTCCATCTTCTGCATAAGACCAGATGTCGCTGACGCACGGCCTTCACTTGTTGACATACTAAACATCTGGATACAAAATCCGCCACATCCTTCTTCATGCCAGACCACCAAAAAGATCTCTTTAAATTCTGATACATCTAGTGTTACCTGAGAATAGAGAACCTCGACCTATGAGCTTCTGCAAGAACATGCTCACAGACATCTACCACATCGGGAACACAAACTCTCGGTGATGAAATCTAATCACACCATCCTCATCACGAGCAAATCCTGCCTTGCCTACTAATTCCTGAAGCCTAGAATCAGCCTTGTTTTGCTCATCACCTCATCAAGCACAGTAGATTGAATGGACAACTGAGCTACAAAAGCTTTACATAATGCTGGCTCTAACTCGGTCATCACACATGCAGCATCCTCCAACATCTTCCAATCCTACTTAGTAAGACCTCTTTCTACTACGACATTCGCCTATCCTGGATGATACTGAAGATCGAATCGTAGTCCTTGAGGAACACAATCCATCTCCTCTGCCGCAGGTTTAATTCCTTTTGATAGAAGAGATACCTCAAACTCTTGTGGTTAGTGAACACCTCAAATCTAACAACATAAAGATAGTGCCTCTAGATCTTTAGTGCATGAACCACTACCTCGAGCTCCAAATCATGAGTCGGATAGTTACGCTCATGCTCCTTCAACTGACTAGAAGCATATGCCACTACCCTTCCCTGCTGCATCAACACATAGCCTAAACCAATCCGAGATGCATCCAAATAGATGGCAAAACCCTCTACACCACTCGAAAAATCAACACCAGTGCAGAAGTAAGCTTAGCCTTCAACAATTGAAAGCTACTCTCACACTCTTCGACCATACAAACTTCACACCCTTCTTGGTTATCTTAGTCAAAGGTGCGGCGACAGATGCAAATCCCTCAATAAATTGCCGATAATAACCCGCAAACAAACTCCGAATCTCCGATGGGGTCTTGAGAATCTCCCAATCTAATACAGCCTGGAACTTCACTGGATCAACTGCTACACCAGAACCAGAGACAACATGACCAAGGAAATGAACCTCGCGCATCCAAAACGCACTTGCTGAATTGGCATGATAGCTTGTGCTCTCAGAGTACTTCTAACACTACCCTCAAATGCTGACGGTGTGTAGCCTCATCCGGAGAATAGATTAGCACATCATCGAGAACACCACTATGAAAACTATCTAGATAAGGTCTAAACACCCTGTTCATGAGATCCATGAACGTTGCAGGGGGTTAGTTAGATCAAATGAAAGAACCAAAACTCATAATGTCCATAACGAGTCCTAAAGGCCGTCTTGGACTCATCTTCACTCCTAATCCTCAACTGATGATAGCCAGACCGCAAATCAATCTTGGAAAAGACGATGAATTCTGCAGCTGGTCAAATAGATCATCAATCCGCGGCAAGGGATACTCTCTTATAGTTACCTGGTTGAGCTTCCTATAATCAATGCACAACCTAAGTGAACCATCTTCTTCTTTACAAATAATACAGTGCGCCCCAAGGGGATACACTAGGGTGAATAAATCCCCTTATCCAGCAAATTTGCAATTGCTTCCTTAGCTCAGCTAATTCCGCAGGTGCCATCCGATATGGAGACTTGAGATAGGAGAGGTACCTAAAAGCAACTCTATAGTTAAGTCTATCTCCCTAACGGTGGCAATCCAGACAAATCATCGGGAAAAATGTCTGGAAAATTCCCGCACTACATCAATCTCCCCAAGGGTAGGTGACTCATCAGCTTTTGGTACTAATACCATGCTGGTAAGAAAAGCGTCACAACCCTTAATCACCTCTCATCGCCTTCATGGAGGAGATAACAAACTTTCCGCAAAGTTCATTGGTAATGGATGTGAAAAATCATCCTCACCAGGAATGCAGAAAAAGATCTTTTCCACGATAATCTACCAAAGCATAATGTTCCTCTAGTCAATCCAGACCAAGAATGTCATCATAGTCCTTCATCTTAGCAAAAAGAAGCACCCTTCTAAGACCGGTCCTCAATGCACACAGGTAACGACAGAATACACTTCCTAGTCGATACCGTTCCCACAGGTGTGTGCACAGACAAAGGGACCTCCAACCCTCAGCCTCTAATCCTGATTCTACTGCTAAGTACCTAGCAAAATGCTCGGAAATGAATGAGTGAGTGGCACCCGTATCAAACAAAACCCGAGCGTGCACACCCATGAAAGGAACCGTACCTTCGGTGACGTGCTCCGCCTGCTCGGCTCCTCTTGTGCTACGCGAAACACTCGAGCTTGGGCTCGAGGCCTTCTGGTCTTCTATAGTTGGCGCTGCTGCTACCGCTGCTAGGGCTGGCGCTCCACCCTGGACTCCCTACTGAAGTCTGGGACAGTCTTGGATCTGATGCTCACTGCTCCCGCACTTTAAAACTTCCCTGCTAGCTCCAGCACTCGGTACCTCCATGTGTCCTTCCACAGTGAGGACCTCCTTCTTGCCGCTGGGCCTGACGTCGGGGACCGCGGTGGTATGCCTGCTAATGTTCGTGCTACGGAATGCTGCGGTGACTGGTACGTGCTTCTTTCCTCTGCCACTGGAATGGAGGCGCAGACCTCTTCTGCGAAGCCTTCTTCTCTTCTAGGTACTGCTCCATTTCGCTCTCCTACCTACATGCAGTGCTAGAGCCTCATCAATGGTACGATGGTCAAACTCCACCAACCTCGACCTCAGTGATGGCTTAAGGCCCATCACGAACTTCTTCACTTTCCTGCGCTCATCAGTAATGATATGAGGGTGCATATTTAGATAATTCAGCAAACTTGGCCTCGTACTCAAGTTTGTCATGGAGCCCTGGGTAAGAGTAAGAAACTCTGCTCCATCTTGTCTGGATATGCTCTGGGATGAAATTGGCCCGAAAAGAGCCTCACGAACTCATCCCATGCACACTCAACAGCACCATCCTCAAACCGGGTGTGCAGTAAAGAGGACCACCATACATCGGCTCTTCCTGCAACAAACCACCCATAAGGACCAATCTAAACAATCTAAAACTTAACGTAATTACATGCAATTTAATTAAATAATACCTGAAGCATATAGGTGGCCAAGCTGACCTTGTCCTCCTCAGTACACCTAATCGCCCGGAAGATCTTCTCGATCTCCCTCATCTAGCTTTCCGCCGCAATGGCTGACTCTCCCCTTAAAAGAGGGTGGAGCCATCCTCTTGAATCGCTCCATGATGGAAGGACCACCATGGTCATGACCCTGGGGAACTGGAGCTGGAGCCTGAGCCTGCTACAACCACAACATAATCAACACATAAATAATATAGCAATCACACATTTAATAAAATAGACTACTCTATCTATTATTCTAACCTGAGCCTCCAGCTGAGCCTCAAGTGCAGCTTGGGTATGCGCCTGTGTCTACATAGCCTACACCAGGCCTTGCATGAATACTCATAATCCACAGGCGGTGGTGGAGGAAGAACTGTAGGACCTGGGGTGCTGAGGCCTGCTGCTCATCCCTATCCTCATGCCTCTGCTCACTCCTCACGAGCTGGGCACCACGCCTACCACGAGAAACCATAGTTCTGAAAAACAAATTAATTACAATTAGAAACTAAGTTATTTAGTCCTAATCATATTCTTATTATCTTCATTCATTATTAATCATTTCCTACATATGTGGACAAATTCTATAAAGACTTGCATATATGAAGATGATGGTATATTCATGTACAATCTCAACTGTGCTCGATACCAATCTCTGTGACGACCTCCCTATAACGGTACGATATACCAATCTACATAGTATAATGAACACTGTCACAGTGGGACATTTACCCAACACTAACACTAGATTGAGATGTACACGAATATTAGAAGATTACAGTGGAAATAAAATAAATCAATCTTATTCCATCATCATCATTCTATCCACAGTCCATATAGTAAGAGGGAGATATAAATGTCCACATAAATACAATTCAAATTAAATACATTATCCATGAAAAATACACTTATTGATACATACTATGCAAAATGAAAGTACAATGTCGATCTTTACAACACAAAGCTACCCTCTCGCTCGGAGTCGCTCCTAACTATCTCCTCCTTGGAAGTGGAGACACCTGTCACACCTGTA
This sequence comes from Colocasia esculenta, assembly GCA_014218235.1. Classification (NCBI taxonomy): domain Eukaryota; kingdom Viridiplantae; phylum Streptophyta; class Magnoliopsida; order Alismatales; family Araceae; genus Colocasia; species Colocasia esculenta. Next base: position 116,150,321 of record CM024756.1, on the reverse strand, counting down.
CGCCGAAGCAAGAATGAGTCTAAAGAGACCCAGCAAGCAATCCATGAACACAAACATACACATATCACCTACACATGCTAGATTCCTAAGCAATTGAGAATAAACATGTAACATGTTTCATATTATTTAAACAATTAATATAAAACCTATGACATGCTTTCTACACTTTGTAAACAACATGTTTTAAATACTTAAATCTCACTTGATCATGTCACAATTAACACAACTATAGCATGGAACTATAATATGGTAAATAGCGCACCTAGCATGAATTCAGTCATTTCTCATGCAATTATCACAATTACACCTACCTTTTACTTGTTGTTTGACATAATTAAACATAATCACATGGTTTACACTTATTCACATGTTAACACATTCACTTTACAAATTCACGTGCTCATAGTTCACATTGTACATTCACATGATCACATATTCACATTTTCACTTAGTTGCCGTGACACATAGTCTAAACCACCACTAGAAGGACACACATATACACATTCACATACTCACCTAGGCAACACAGTGATAGATCTTGGTTAACTGCGCAGAAATCGGGTGAGTGAAGCCTCTCACCCTAACCAGTGGTACTTGTCCCCTCCAAGATTTCATCCTAATTGCCCGTAGGATATCACACACATTGAACCTTCTAGTAGGGACTTTACTATGGTATAGTTCCACAGCCTCTATGGTAGCAGTGTCACTAAGGCAAATTTTAACACATTTCACTTTAATCGCATTTTACTTACACTATTCACATACACTAATCATTCATGCTTATGCACTTAAACACACGCATATGTTTCAGTTTTACCTAACATGATGCTACGATCATAGTATTAAATAATTCATACCACAGTCTTAATCATATTGTAATCATTGATATACAAGAATTAATTTAATATGCTCACTTTGGCAAATATTCATGGTTAAATCCACAACGTGTACTTACTGTCATCTAACAAGACAAAAAATTTTATCCATGTTGCAAATAGATAATACATCATGTGCTCAATTTTTCAGCTTTTTCGGACTTGTACACTAATTCTAATATTAAAAAAGATATCATGCATTTTCACCCAAAAACTCATTTAGCATGGTTTACATTCATACAGTCGGTTCTAGCATTTCAGAAACCTGAAAACAATCATCATGCTATCACGTAAAATTTATGAAATCCTACTCACAACAAAAACTATTTTTACAAGATTAAACAGGGTCATTTTATGCTCACAGTTCAATTACAGGAATTTAGTAATTAGCACAAATAACAAAATTTGATACCTCCTCATGATATGACCTACTCTCTGTACTTGACCACATATAAAATTTACAGCATGCATAGACTACCACAAGTCTGAATATTATCACACAATGTAAAGATTAGGGTTCTGTGAAACCCAGACGAACTCTGCGGCATACAAGTGGCCGCCAATAGGGGTTAACGACACATAGGTGCCGGCAACTCGGATCTTAATGGCAGCAAATGTTGTTGTAAGTTCCTGTCTGCAGAACTGCAGACAGAACGCACAAAACAAAGGTGAATGGGGTTTCCAAGACACGAGATAAATTCTGTAAAAATACTTGGACCTACTAGATATGGGTATGGACGATGTCCAAGGGTTACTTGCCTCTTAAAAATTTGCTAGATGGAATTATTGTCAGAGAAGCTCTCCTCGGACAAGCCAAGAAGACACCCTAAATCCTCCAGATCCAGTTCTGTGATGATGCTGGCTGCACACCGGAGTTGGGGAAGCCTTCCTCTATGATCAACGTTCCTTCTAGTCGACGTAGATCGCCGGAAGATGCACAAAGTCGTTGGATCAAGCCCCCAAAGTACGGGTTTGCATAGAGTTCTCTAGGGTTTTTGACAAGAGCTAAAAGACCTAATCCGGCCAAACAAGGGTGTTTTATAGAGCCAAGAAGTCGGGTTATGCAATAGATAGGGTATCCTACCGTTGGAAGCCAGTTTCCAAATCGGAGCCAAAAGAATCGCGGCCGTTTGGATCTGAAACCGCAAAAAATTCTGGGGAAATAGACATCCACATTCCTGGCCGTCTACTGGGAGTTGGCGTCCATCGATCTGGACGTCGACTCCCTTCTAACGTCCTGCATGTTGATGTTAACATGCACTTCGGCCAGAACACAGAAATGCCGAAAACTTACATACACTATATACATATACATGCAATACATAATGTATATCTTACACACATATATCCAATATGAATATAAAAATATTGTACATAAATAAACAAGGATATACATATGCACAATATTATTAAATACAATTACAGAATAAGTATACATGTAGATACACATACATTATACGCATAGTATATACACAAAGTAACTACCACATCGCATGATTAAATCTAACTAAGAGGACCAAATTCCGGGGCCTTACACTCGTCGGTCGAAGTGGGAACTTCGTATATGACTCTCCTAGTCAGTAATCGATGGTTTAACTGGAAATCGATGTTTAATAGGTAATCAGTATTAAATTGGTAATTAATGTTTGATTGGTACTGATGTCTCAGTCAGTAATCGATGCTTTGGTCAATAGTCCATGGTCCTTCTGTCCTCTTAGCGAACCAGAATATGGTATAATCTTGTAGTGTTGGTGCTTTTTGTCAGAGGGATGGAATGACGGTCATCATCTGACTCCCTTGACCTGCCAACTTTCTAGCATGGATCCTAGGTCTGTCTGTATGTCTCATACCTTTCTTCAAATCGCGTAGCTGACCATGTGAAGACCCTTCCCCTCATACTGCCATCAGTCTCATCACGGGATTTATATCTCTTTTGGTATGCATGCTGGCCAGGTGTCTAGACCCCTTGTTAGTATCGCCCACCTAAAATAAAAACCCTTATATAGCCTGGTGACCACCTCAGTGGACTTTTACCGTCTCCTGCTGCTGAGTGATTGTAGGCTTGAGCTTGGAGTCGTAGCAGCTTCCTGGCGGGGTTTGGGCCTTGCACTTCTCTATGGATCTTCTGTTGGTTTTCCCCACACTAGGTAGCATAACCAGATGTTCATCGCCGTCCCGATTTTCTTGTCATACAACATGAAATGAATTTCTGCATGCTATGTTATGATTTTGTTGGCAAATTGTTATGACACACTCTCTCTCTAGGATGGTATTTTAGGACATCTCGTATTAGGCATCATACATGAGTGTCAGCCGTGACGACGGTTTCGTCCCACAAGTTAAGTGTGGGTGATTAGGCGTAGTTCGCTGGGCAACAGTTAGTTCTATATACATACTGTTTGCTTCATGTTCTACAGAAGATAGTATATGTTAAAACCACCCAGGAGAGATTTGATGATGTCTTGATTGTTTAAGTTCTGTGACTGGCTATACTTGCATGCTTTTAGTCTTTGTACATTTATTTTCTTTCCATGTCTGCTCTACATCTTACGTTTGGTTCTGTCTACCGAGTTCCCTTAGAACTCATGCCTTTGTTCACACCCATTCAGATGCTCACTCTAAGGTATTTCCCTCTCAAGCCGACCTCATGCTAGGATTATGCGTCGGGCTGGGCGATCTCGTGAGTTAAAAGCTGTTTAAGCAGTGGCTACAAACTTTTATATTCAAACTTCGGTCATGTAATTTGTGAACAGACTATGTTATTGTATAGGTTTATATGGTGCTTGCACAAGTGTTTGATGCTGCATTGGAAACCCTTATAATTAGTATCTCTACCATGTTCAGTTCTTATGTTTGGGCTGCTAATATATATTGCATGCAACGCTGAAGACCTTCCCATAACAATGTGTAAGATGCTTCCGTTTGATCAGTGTGTGTGTTGCCTCTTAACCGGCCGGGATGGGTATCATGCCACTACAAATTATATATATTTGTAGGATCGGATAAGTGATAATGGCAAAGCTAGAAGGGGGGTTGAATAGATTTGCCAGCAGAAACTAAAGCAATTTAAAAATACTTCGAAATAAGATATCTATTCAAATGAAACCCCACTGAACAGATGCAATATGTGTGATTAGTGTGTGTGAGCAAATCAATTAGAAGTGTGAACGAAATCCCTATGCATGCATCAAGCATAATACAAAGTCAAACCACAATTCAAACAATGCACAGAGATTTTAGGTGGTTCGGAAATCACTCCAGTGACTCCTATGTCCACCCTCACACAGTGAGGCTCCACTACTCAAAAGAGTACAACTCACACCGGAGCACGAGACTCCAACACCCTTGAGCACGACGACTCAAGAAACAACCGGAGCACGACGACTCCAAACCCTTGAGTACAATGACTCAAAGAAAACCCAGGGATAGGTATGATGACCTACTCCACAAACCACTTATGAGTACGACGACTCACAAGCACTTGAGCACACGGCTCAAAATCGGAGCACTACGGCTCCAAACCTTTGGACTACGAAGATCCAAGTTCTACTAGAACAAGCTCAATTAGAGAATAGATCCTCTAGCCCGATCTATCTCAATACAATGATAAAAATCGAACAAACAGAATTAAGTGATCTGTGTATAACACATGCATAGATCACACAATGAAAAACTGGATGAACACTCTAAGAAAATAAATGAAATAGATGTGACTTGGATGTTCCTTGATGAAGAAGACTTGCAGAAGCTTGGATTGAAGATGCTTGAAGGAATTCGTTGGAGATCTTCTTATATCCACGATGCTCTGCTTCAGTGGCATCCGAATTGCCAGTTCTTCTTCTTCCTTGCTGCTCTTCTGCTCCTCAATCTAATGGCGCTGCTCTACTCCCTTTCTGGATGCTGATACTTTATCCTCTCTCCTCTTCTCTTCTCTTCTTCTCACGTTCTCCTTCCAAACAGCACTGCTCTGCTCCCTTTTTCCCTTTCTACAGCCGCCACAACCCTTTTCTGGAGATGTCTGGTCTCTCTCCTCGTGGGATGCCCTGGAGTACAAGAAACATGGGTATTTATAGCCCCATATGTCCATAAGGAGCCTTGGGGTACGTGGGCACAAAAACCTAGGTCGAATCCTTAATTCCCAAGCAACCATGTGTCTAGAGAAATTCACGTTTTTGAGTTTCAGCGGAGTGTGTCGACACTACCACTGAGTGTGTCGACACAATGTCCCATTTGTCCAAAAGGGTCTTCTGGATGCTGGGTCTAGTGTCGACACGACCACAGACTGTGTCGACACGACCACAGACTATGTCGACACGACCACAGACTGTGTCGACACACTGTCCTAGTCAGACAGATGGATCTCCTGGAATATGGGTCTAGTGTCGACACGACCATGGACTGTGTCGACACACTTGACCCTGTTTTCCTAAAAAAGCTTCAGGACTCTGACCCAGTGTCGACACCATCAATGGGTGTGTCGACACTACCATGACAAAATATGGATATTCCTGAAAATTTAACACATAAGCCATTAGTACAAGATATTATCATTAAAATATGAGATATTAACATCAAAATATGTTGTTTAAGCATTATTGTGATATGTATAAAATGTATAACATGTTCAACATATCCTCATCAAAATCACAATATGTCATCATCAAAATCAAAGTATGAGTGATGTTCATGGGTCATCATTAAAATACAACTTTAGGAAATTCCAAACACACTCAACCCAACAATCTCCCCCTTTTTGACGATGACAAAACATATGCACAATCTCCCAATAGCTTGACTCCCTTGACTGCAATAACTCCCCTTGACCATATACACCTTTGAACTTTCTCCCCATAAAGAACTTTTCTCCCCCTAGAAACTTTTACTTTCTCCTCCTTTAAGAACTTTCTCCCCCTAGAAACTTTTACTTTCTCCTCCTTTAAGGAACTTTCTCCCCCTTTTTGACAGCATCAAAAAGATAGATAAGAGAGAAACAAAGATTGTAACACAATGTAAAATAATAGGTCTAAACTCAGTATACATGAACTTTATGAAGGTCTTAAGCTTTTCCATCCTGTCTTTTGATTTTCTTTCATTTTAACTGGGAAGAATATAAGAATAAATTATTTAAATCTCACTTTTCAGTGCAGAGATCACATTGATTAGATGCAAGATCTCCTGATTACTCAGTGGTTTAACTTTCATTATCTTATACAGAGTTGAAAATGTTGATTTCCACTTTTTGACGCGAAACAAATCACTTTTTAGGTGAAATGGCCCGGTTACTCAGTGGTTCAAGAATTTGCATTGCTCTGTTTGTATCTTTCCAGATTATTGATCATTTTCTTTTGATGTTTTGCAGGAATATGTTTGCTTTGATCAGAAAAGTCATGACTATGAATTTAGAAAAAATATTCTTAACATGTGGTAAAAAAAGCTTAACACATACACATGTGAAATATTAAGCCACTCTGTGCCTATAATAGCGTTTTGCAAATCATTTTAAAAATATTCAGTATTAAGATGCTTAACTTTGAAATGATACTGAATCTTTGAATTAAACTAAATGCACAATGAGTTTAGTTTCAATGTCTTAATTCTCTCATAAGAAAATAGCACAAGGACTCAAAAATTCTTATGACTTTGGGGTTCAAAATAGACAAGTAAGTTCAAGAGATATGACAATGACTCCCCCTTTCATGTATCTCCCCCCTACAAGGTGAACATGAAGATTATTGAAGAAATAGGAATGGAATCAAGTGAAAACAGAATGAACGTGAATGTTTTACTTGAAAGACAAGGACTCTCCCTCAACAATTGCATACAAGGCTCTTGATACTTGGAGGAGACATATACTCACGCATAATGAAAGTGTCCAGACAAGCCTGACTTGTCTTTCTTCAAATCACCATTTGATATACCATGAATGTCATGCAATGTGAGAGTGAGGAATTTATTTGTAAGAACATTTGTCAACAAACTGAATGGGAGTGTTAATAATTCAGATATGAAAGAATATTTCTCCAGCATTTCACTCAAGATTCTTTTGACTCACTTCCCCATAAGATATGCATGATATGAAATGATCATTTAAGCAATTCAGATATGTTCATTTAAAGTAGTTTGCACAGAAAGAATATGAACATGATCAAGCATACATTAACATGCAATTTATTGAAGGAGAAAAGTTTTTCAAAAACTCAAAATTGTTTCAAAGGCTTAAAATAAAGTTTTTGAGATTTTCATTTTTCTTGATAACCTTTATGCAGAAAAAGACTATTGATACTTGGCGGAGATTTTTCTCACACATGATGATAGTTTCCAGACAAGCCTAACTTGTCCTTTCACATTTCACCATTTGATATATCACATAGTCACTGCAAAAAGGTCAATTATTCTTTATTGTTAGCATGAAATTCATTGCATTTTCAAGAACAATTTTGCACTTTTTCAAATTCACTCCCCCTTAATATGTGCATGGAATGAAAAACTAGCAAGCAATTCACACATAATTATGCACACAATTAGCTTTAAGCATAACATGACTTCTGGTACTTGGCGGAGTATTTTACTCACGTATAATGATAGCTTCCAAACAAGCATAACTTGTTTTTCCACATGTCATCATTTGATATACCAAAAAGTCAAAGCTGTTGATATGCACACAGAATCATGGGCACAGTTAAGCAAGCATGATAACACAAACATGATTCCAAATGTTAAAACAAAGTTATTGTTGGGAGTAGCATCAGAACATATTTTTCATTATTCAGATAAAAAATCAAACATCATTTCAATTCAGGCAATTCAAATTTGAAATGATAAAGAGTTTTACCTGAATGGACTTCAATTGCTTTTCAAAGATTTTACCTGTGTTCTCCAATCATTTCTTGCCTTGCACAGCCAATAACTTGATCCATTTACAATGTATGGCTGCAAGACTCATTAGCTTGCTGATCAAGCTGGTTTTGGGACCCACACTTGCTTGGGTCCTGCAATGAAATCAATGTTAGAGTGCAATAAAGATTTTTGAATCCAAAATGATTTTATTTTTGGTATAGATGTATTTCTTTCATTGACAGAATTATGAGCAGAATTAGTTCCAAATTTTCTTTTTGTCTTGCTCAATGCATCTATGTTTTCATGAAGTGTTCAATTTATATTCACATGGAGTTTTTGAGCATTTTCAACAAAATCATGATTCTTAGTTACATGTGAATGATGTGAAAAATTTTGCAAGTAATTCAAGCTAAAATCATCATGGAAGAAATGAAATAAAACAGCAATCATGTTTCAATGACAACCATTTTTTTTTTATTTTAAAATTAATGACTCTTACACAAATAAGATCATTGGTACTTGGGGAGGTTATTCCTCACACATAATGATAGTTTCCAGACAAGCATGACTTGTCCTTCCACAGTTCACCATTTGATATACCAATTGATCTTTGCATAAGAGTCCCAATTGATTTCTATTTTTATTTAGCAGGGAATCTCTCAGAAGTATTTACCTGGTGAGATTTTCATTTTCTTTCATTCTCTTCACTTATTTTCCTTATAGCCTTTGTCATGAAGTCTTCATCTTGAAATTGACTACAAGGATCCCTGCATCCAGCATTCAAGCAGCACATTTCAGAACCCAAACTTATTTGGGTCCTAAGGATCTTCCATGAATCTGCAACAACGATTTTTTGAATCCAAAAGGATTTTATATTTGGTGTATTTTTCTGAAGACTAGAAACACTAGAATTTGGTTTCTAATCTTAGAGTTATTGGTATAGAATGCACCACTGACATACTGAACATTTTGTTTTCTATTTTTCAAATTTTTATCATTGAGATTTTTATCATGGAATTCAGAAGAGATTTTTTGTGCAACAGTTCCTTTTCATGTACATAGAATTTCTGAGTGTTTTCAGCATGAACATGATCTTTTCTTAGTACATTAACATAAACATGGGAGCATGCATTTATTTCTTATTGTATGCAAAGACATGAACATGAATGCATGTGCTCTCCAAGATGCCCTTAGACATGAAGCACTAGACTGATTTGGCATATTTATGGAAAGTTGATCTCTATTCCAGCAAAATTTGGCTAAATGATCAGGTTTATTACAATTAAAGCAAATAATATCATTTCTTACCTGGTACTTACCTTGGCATGTATGCATTTGCTGGAATCTCCTTTTCATGTGAGGAGGCTTACCATGAAGAGAGAGAGGTACCTTTTGGTGGCTCTTAGCATGATGTGAATTTGGAACTTGCCTTGGAGCTTTTTGGACTGATGGAGGAAGTAGATAATCTTCTTAACAGTAGCATTTTTCTTTTTCTCTGTCTGTTTCTGAACAAGAACTTTCACTAGTTTTTCATTAGAATTAGCAGAGTTCTTGTTTGCAACAGCTTTAACGAATGTTAATTTTATTTTTTTTCATTTTTCTTATTTTTCACAGAAGCAAGACTTGTGTATTTAGTATTCTTCAATTCATGTTGAAGCTTCTGTTTTTCAGCTTTTAATGCAACAACTTCTTTTTCTAAAATTTGAAGTTTATTTAGCATGATCCAAACCATTTTTCATCTTGTTCTTTTCATTTTCAAATTCAGCAATTTGTTTTTCCAAATCAGTAATTTTATTACTCAAATTGCTACAATCATTGTCCAATGGTTTGTCATACAACAAATAGTCAATCTTCCTTTTTAGATGACTATTTTCTTCAACAAGTTGTTTGCATCTTTCATTTATTTGATGATCATGAGCCATGTTAGAAATCTGTTTGTTAATTGATCATTATCAAATTTGAAGTTTTCATTGAGATCAATCAATTTTTCATTTTCATCCTTCAAATCAAGATTTTCATATTCCAACTGATCATGATTTTCTTTCAACTTGGACAACTTGTTTTCACAAATTTTGATTTTATCTTTCAAACTTTCTTTTTCAGAATTCAATTTCTGAACTTCATTTATCAAATTCTCATTTTCTTCTGAAAGATCTTTATCATTGTTCTGGAGCAATTCAAGTATATTTTTCAAGTTTTCACTTTCTTTATGGCAATGTTTTAAAGTCTTTTTCAAATCTTTATTCTTAGTGTTCAGCTTTGCATTAAGATTTTGCATCTTTTCACAGAATTCAATCAATTCAACATAAGACATACCTTCATCTGCATCAGAATCAGAATTAGAATACATAAATGGATCTGGAATTGATTTACATGATCTTGTAGACCCATGTGAACTCTTGTGTTCTGGAGAGGATGCAGAATGCTCTGAGCTCATGGAATGTGCTGCTAGAGCCAAAGTCTTTTGAATTGTTGATTTTCTGGATTCATTGAAGCTCTTCTTTGTCATTGAGCATTTGTGAATTCCTTTTGCTCATTTTCTTTGTGCTTCCTCCGAAAAACTTGTGAAAGTGAGATTGGGGATTTCTCTGAAATTATAACAGGAATTCATGCAGATTAAAGAAATTTGCCATTATAGCAAAACTCAAAGACTATTAGATCTAATCACAGTGAATCAATGTAACAAGGAATTAGATCTAACAATTAGAGTGGTTAACCCGCTCTGATACCAATAGTAGGAATCATAGCGATTAAGCACACAAAGACACTGAAAGATCAAGCAAACAGCTCAAGCAGATAGAGCATAGAGATCAAACAGAACCAATCAAATCAGATCGGAAACAGATATTAACCGCTCTGATACCAATGTAGGATCGGATAAGTGGATAATGGCAAAGCTAGAAGGGGGGTTGAATAGATTTGCAGCGGAAACTAAAGCAATTTAAAAATTACTTCGAATTAAGATATCTATTCAAATGAAACCCCACTGAACAGATGCAATATGTGTGATTAGTGTGTGTGAGCAAATCAATTAGAAGTGTGAACGAAATCCCTATGCATGCATCTAGCGTAATACAAAGTCAAACCACAATTCAAACCACTGCACATAGGATTTTTAGGTGGTTCGGAAATCACCTCCAGTGACTCCTACGTCCACCCCTCACACAGTGAGGCTCCACTACTCAAAAGAGTACAACTCATACCGGAGCACGACGACTCCAACACCCTTGAGCACGACGACTCAAGAAACACCGGAGCATGACGACTCCAAACCCTTTGAGTACAATGACTCAAAGAAAACCCAGGAGATAGGTATGACGACCTACTCCACAAACCACTTATGAGTACGACGACTCACAAGCACTTGAGCACAACGGCTCAAAATCGGAGCACTACGGCTCCAAACCTTTGGACCACGAAAGATCCAAGTTCTGCTAGAACAAGCTCAATTAGAGAATAGATCCTCTAGCCCGATCTATCTCAATACAATGATAAAATCGAACAAACAGAATTAAGTGATCTCTGTATAACACATGCACATCACACAATGAAAAACTGGATGAACACTCCAAGAAAATAAATAAAATAGATGTGACTTGGATGTTTCATGATGAAGAAGACTTGCAGAAGCTTGGATTGAAGATGCTTGAAGGAATCGTTGGAGATCTTCTTCAATCCACGATGCTCTGCTTCAGTGGCATCCGAATTGCCAGTTCTTCTTCTTCCTTTACTGCTCCTTCTGCTCCTCAATCTGATGGCGCTGCTCTGCTCCTATCCTCTCTCCTCTTCTCTTCTCTTCTTCTTCACGTTCTCCTTCCAAACAGCACTGCTCTGCTCCCTTTTTCCCTTTCTGCACCGCCACACCCTTTTCTGGAGATGTCTGGTCTCTCTCCTCGTGGGATGCTCTTGGAGTACAAGAAACATGGGTATTTATAGCCCCATATGTCCATAAGGAGCCTTGGGGTACGTGGGCACAAAAACCTAGGTCAAATCCCTTAATTCCCAAGCAGCCACGTGTCCAGAGAAATTCAGGTTTTTGAGTTCAGCCGAATGTGTCGACACTACCACTGAGTGTGTCGACACACTGTCCCATTTGTCCAAAAAGGGTCTTCTGGATGCTGGTCTAGTGTCGACACGACCACAGAATGTGTCGACACACTGTCTAGTCAGACAAATGGATCTCCTGGAATCTGGGTCTAGTGTCGAAACGACCATTATAGACCGTGTCGACAACACTTGACCCTTTTTTCATGAAAAAGCTTCAGGGACTCTGACCCAGTGTCGACACCATCAATGGGTGTGTCGACACTACCATGACAAAATCTGGATATTCTTGAAAATTTAACACATAAGCCATTAGTACAAGATATTATCATTAAAATATGAGATATTAAACATCAAAAACATGTTGTTTAAGCATTATTGTGATATGTATAAAATGTTAACATGTTCAACATATCATCATCAAAATCACAATATGTCATCATCAAAATCAAAGTATGAGTGATGTTCATGGGTCATCATTAAATACAACTTTAGGAAATCCAAACACACTCAACCCAACATTATTTATTATAGTAATCTTTAAGTAAATGATAATTTTTTCAATGCTTAATCAATTTAAGTAATAATTAGAACAAATAAAATTTTTTAACCTTACTCTAACTTTGAATTTGTGGTGGCTATTTCTAGCCACCATCGTGCGTTAGGCCCATCATGGCCCAGCCCAATTCAGCAGGCAAACGTGGCCCTCCCGCAAGGCGCCATGTCTTTTCAAGAACAGCTTCAAGGTCCTGAGGCCGTCCCTGCATTCGGTACCAGTGGGACCCAAGAGCCGCCTCCGGATACCTTATTGCCTGTTCGGCCAAGCCCTCCCTTCCGAGCAGGTCTGCTCGGCGTGTGCCGAAACCTCTTCGGCACGGCAACACTTCCTTGCATCAGACATCTGGCAGCAAGCCATGCCTTCGGCACTAGGCACCGACCAACGAGCTTGACTACCGAATAGCAGGTCTGACTCATCGAGCAGGCTACCTGCTCGGTACCTTTCCTCCCAGGAGAATCTGAGCGGCCCTTCATCCCCTCGCGGCAGTTATAACGGCTACACCACTCGCGCCCCACGATCAAGTGGTGCATTAACTGCCGAGCTCCTCAACGGGCACCTCAACACGTAACCCCCCCCGTTGAGGACGCTAACAGGCGCGCCCTTTGCAGCATTGATCAGGGACGTTCCGTCCCTCTCCCTCAGCACTTCTACCTATAAAAGGCTCCGGTAAGCCCCTATGCAGAGGTACGTAACCCAAGGCACACCTCTCTTGCGCAATACTGAACCTTCCTCTTCCAAGCCTTTGAATCCATCGCTAACTTAGGCGCGGAGGGTTCTCCCCGGTTCTTCAACCGGCCCCCTTGATCACTTCTGGTTTTGCAGGCGTTCGTCCGCTACCGGTGTCCTTCTTCCCTTCTTCCAAGTGTAGCCCGCTTGGCTCCGGTCCAAGCAGGAAATCACCTCCACAGAATTCATTGAGGTGTGAGAGAGAGTTGGTTGGGTTCAGCTGAGACTTATGCCGTAGTGCGGAGGGGGGATGTGATACCCCAAATTTCATTCATTTTATATTATGTATGTGTTATTTACCTGTTTATGTATATAGTGTATGTATTAAAATGTGCATATTTCAATTTCAAATTTCTCATGTGCATATGTAAGTATATATATACATTATTTTCTGTGGATGTAAGTAAGTAACTAATCTTGTACATGTTGTACTTATTTAGAAACCATACATAGTATATTTAAGTAATGTGTGCATGCAATATGTGAATTTTGCTATACATCTTATAGGTATATATGAGTTAATTTTTATTGCATGTAATGTGTATATATGTACATATTGTATTTATTTATTTCATGTATAGTATATGTAATTATGCTGTGTAGATGTGTACATATATATATATATAATGTATATGTCAATTCAAGTGTCGTATGTAAATTGATTATTTTTGTATAGACTATTCTTATTTAACTTATTATATATTGCATCTTAATAATACCGTGCGTATACTATCTAACCATTGAAGTGCATATTATACTAGTTACTCCATGGATATGTGTGTAAATATACGTTGTACATATGTAATTATCTTATGCAGTGATGTCTATCTAATTCTATACACATTAAGTTGTCTACAGCATATATGGTACCTAAATAATATTGTGCATATGATAGTAAGTATTGTTATATACCTTATAAGTGCATGTGAGTTATTTTTGTACATGTATATCTTAAGGTGCATGCATTATCTTGCTATCGATGTACATGTTATATTTAATCATTCCATGCATATTGTATGCAACTATCATGTGTATATGTAACATGCATATGTTAATCTGTTCAAAGGATATCTATCTATTTCTAAGCATGTTAAATTATTCATGATGTGTGTGGTACTTAAATAATAATGTGTATAGCCTATGTATCTAAATGGTGTATAATGCATGTAGTTTATATGTTGAATGTATATTTATTTATTTCTGTGCACATTTAGTTTGTTGTAATGTAATTTTATAATTATTTTAGTGTACTGTTTATTTCTGGCCAAGGGACACAGTTGGCGGCCACACAGTGTACCACTGACTGTATGCCTGTGATTGGCATCCAGATCGATGGACGCCAATCACAGTGTTGGCGGCACCAGGGCTGGACGCCAACCACATGTTGACTCCACCAGATGTTGACGTCAAGTTCCCTGCTGTGTAATGGTTCCAAATTTGGTAACGCTCGCGTTTGGTCCGGTTTTAGTTTAGGAAAGTCTTGTGTAACCGTAGGCAACTTACCCTAGTGCGTACCCAACCTTCCCAGCCTTATAAAAACACCCTATTCTGGCCGCGCCAAGTCTTTTGGGTGATGCGAAAAGCTAGGGTTCTTGTGGAGAAAAAGCTGAACTTTGAAGACTTCGATCCAGCGACTGGGGGAGTTTCCTGGAGATCTACAATGACTGGAAGATAGTTCAGCCATCAGAGGCATCCCCACCCGAGGATCAAACCCACATCAACATGAGAATCAGATTTGAAGAGTTTTTGAGCACCTTCTTGGCAGGGCCGAGGAGGGCTTCACCGACAAAGTTTGATCTTCTGGGATTTATTAGAGGCAAGTAACCTATGTATATCAATCATATACATGTCCCCTTAGGTCCCAGCATTTTTCCGATTTTTTCCCTCGTGTCCTAGACCCCCAATTTCCCCTGCATGTGAGTGCTGCCTGTGTAGTCTGCTGTCTGGAGGTTGGCGAAAACATCCTGTGCCACCAGATCATGTGTTGGCGGCAAGGGATTGTGCAGTTGACTCAGTAGGCAGCCAACACTGTGCCGCCAAGTTCCTCAGTGTTTTGGAACTATTGTTTGATCTTCTTTAATATATTTAATTAATTTTTGGGTATGAGCGTATGCTATAAATTTTATGTGAGGTAAAAAGTGATCAGTAGGTCATGTCATGAGGTTTAAATGAATTTTCATGATTTGTGTTAATTATTAAAATTTTGATAATTGGATTGTGAGCATAATTTGACCATGTTTAATCTGTGTAAATAGGTCAGTTGTGAGTTAGGGTTTCATGAATTTTCTGCAATCATGTGATGACTGTATTTATGCATTGGCACTGTTATATTTGACTATTATACAGTAATTCCTACTTAAGAAATAAGTGAGAAATGCACCTGTATTAGTTTTTAATGTTTATAAATAATTATTCTTTAGAAAAATCTGTAAAATTGAGAATATGCTATGTTTACTGTTTTTAAGCTGTTATAAAAATTTCATGATGTTTTAACGACTGTAGGCACTGTTATGATTTTAAATGAGAAAATGACCATATGAGCATGTTAGGTTTAATTATGTGTAAACCAAAGTTATCAGCATGTTAATATCTTGTTTTAAGTTGTTTATCATTGTTAAACAATAAGAGTGAATTCTGCAAACTGAAAGATAATTGTTATGTAAAGTGTATGTAAAAAGAGATTAAGAGTGTATATTAAGCATGAGTAAGATGTGACGAAGTATGATAATGTGATTAATGTAAAATTTGACCAAGAGTGACACTACTACCATAAGGGTTCGAGAGCCGTACCATAGAAAAGTCCCTATGGAAAGCTCAATGTATGTGAAATAAATTCTAAGGATATTATGATGAAATCCTAGAGGTGGACAAGTTCCACTGGTTAGGGTGGAGAGGACTTCTCTCGGTTCTGCACAGTTACCTAGATTTGTCACCGCATTGCCTAGTGACGAATAAGTGATATGGGGTGTGAATTATGCTATGTGCTAAATTCTCCTCTAGTTGGTAGTCAGAACTATGTGTCATGGCAACTTAAGAATAAAATGTGAATAAAATATGTGACATGTGAATATGGCACGTGGTAAGTGCCCATGATGCACGTGGTAAGTGTAATGATGTGACATGTGATAATGAAAGTGCAAGAGAAAATATGTGAAAAATGTGAAAGAATATGTAAGGAAGAGTAAATGTTAATGAGAGTGTAAATGCAGTGAAACCAAGGTAAAACGTATGTATTCATTTTATTTATGTGTTGATTTGTTGAATATAATGTCATGTTGGTATCATGTCATTTAGATTAATATCATCCATATGGTAGAGTAAATGAATATGTGTATGTAAACATGTAAAGTAATGCAATGTGGAAAATGAGCATGTAGAATTGTCAAATGAATAAGATGGCATGTGAACAAGTGTAATCCATGTAATTATGATTGATTAATGTCAAAACAGCAAGCAAAATGAGATTATGATTATGATAAATACTTGAAATAATGTTTAAGTTCCATGATAAAGTTACTATTCATTTAGTATATAGTTTCATGCTTAAATTATAGATAATTGCCAACCGATTTGGATATGTTTTAAATCTTCAAACCATGATTAATAAAGGTGGTGTCATTGTGATTTATTCATATTAAAACAATTATGAAATGTGTAAATAAATGAGAAAAGTGCATGTGAAATATGAATAGATATCATGTTAGGTTGCTATCTATTTTATGCTTAACTTCGTGTTTCTAATTGGTAGATTGTTTCATGATAGGGATAATGTTTAGATTAATAAATCATATTACATGATAGGTGTTTAAGAGTGCATATGTTCGTGTCATGTATGTATTAATATGATTATGCTTAATTATGATAGAATATTTAGTATCATGTTATGTAGTTTATTAAAATGCATGTAAGTGTCAAGAGATTATGATAATTTACATTAAAAATAGCAAGTTAAATGTGTGATAAAATGATATAATGCAAGAGAAATTGGTTAGATACCATGCTAGGGGTGTTCATTATCTTGTACATAACCTTGTGTTTTAAATTGGTAAATACTATGTGATGATATGATAAAGATTTGAACCATGTATCATAGGATATATCATGTATAGAGACTTGTGTAGGTGTATATTATCTTCCATGATTAATATGAGCATGTGTTAACTAAGAATATGTTTGGGAGGATTATGTGTGTAATTGACTAAGAAGCATGTGCCATATAAATTGTAATGGTTAGAATGATAGCTGTGTTCCTTATTGTTGATAGTTTAGTGTATATGAGATATGTGTAAGGTTGATGTTTTAGATTACTTGCTGAGTCTTTTAGACTCACTCTTGTTTCGGCGTACAAGTGTGACATGTATTCCCGTGTTAGAAGAAGCAGCGAGGATCATCATCCTGAGAGCAAGGAGTAGCTTTTGTGGAGTTTGCTAGAGAGTTGTTATTTTTCTCTTTCATAGGAATAATGTTAATTGTATGGATAATATTATGCAATGTAGTTCTTTTGAAAATGTAATAATATGGACATTGTCATTTTCTTTCACTATATAGATTGTGGAATATGTGATGATGATGGAAATGAAGTTGAGTTATTATTTTATTTCCACTGTACTCAATTATATTCATGTACATATCAACCTATTGTCTAGTGTTGAGTTATTATCCCACTATGACGGCGCTCTTTGTACCGACGGAGATTGATATAATCGTACTGATATAAAGTGGATCGTTACAGGGGAGGAGAGGAGGACGAGCATTTTTTGTTTTAAACCACTACAACTTTGCGATGCAAATACAAACATGACATGTCTGTGTTGGCAACACATACACACAGACATCAATCTCTGCGTTGCTAATACAGACATTAACCATGGCCCCCACCCTCTGCCCTCTCGGTCTGCTGTTTGGTAACTATTGTTGTAAATGTTTTTTAATTTTTAATTTTTAAATTATTATTTAGTTTATTGTTATTTTTTAGTTATTTTAATAACAAATCTCTTTTTAAAGCAGTACAAATATCCCTTAAATTTAAGAAGGCCAAGCAGGAAAGAAGTGCATTTTTTCCATTTTATATTGACATGGAACAACTGAGGTCCTACAAAAGAAAGAAGGAAAAAGATAAAAAGGTAGAGCTTCTTCCCACTCTCATCCTCTCCGTTCCTCCCAAACCCATCCTCCCGGTCTGAGAATGCTCTCAGCACCGTCAACCTTCCCCGCGCTACGACTCCCCGGTCCACCCCATTCCCCTCCTCCTCCACCGAGTTCTTTTCCTCTTCCACTGTCTGTGGCTCGAGACCGAGGAACCCACATGACCACGGAAGTTTTTTCGGCAAGCCCATCAGGGTGGTGACCTGCGTCTCCACCAGGCCGAGGCGGAAGGCCACCCGGCGGAGTGGACGGCAGCCCAGAGGAGGCGCAGCAGCTCGTCCGGGTTCTCCTAAAGAAGGCTGGGGAGGACAAGCAGCCGCTGGTCTCTACGCTCAACAAGTTCGTGCGCGTGGTGAGGACGGAGCACTGTTTCCTCCTGTTCGAGGAACTGGGCAGGAAGGACCGCTGGCTGCAGTGCTTGGAGGGGGTTGCATTGTCCAAAATTCACCAAAAAGGTGGCGTCTTTTTAGTTATGATCTGTACGCTCATGATTCTGTTTTCGGATAGAATGCCACTGGATCCTAATTTGAACACTTTGAGCGGTAAACAAAGTTGCCTTTGGAGTGGCGTACGGGACTACTAGTCTTCCAATTTCTGATCTTGTCTTGTTCAGAACTGCGAATCTTTGAACAATTGCAAAAGATCCTGTCACTAATCATTGAGTGTCTAAGGCTGAGATGATTGTCGAAAAGCTTGGTTCATTCCTTCAGTGCTTTCTTGTTTGAATTCTTGCATGTACCTGGATAATTAATGGTCCCTTTGGATAAAATACTATTAGGTATCTTGCGCATGCATACTTTTTCCTTTTTTTTGTTACAGTATCTGTAGCTGGGAGAAAAAGGCATGTAAATCACACATTGAATGTCCTTACACTAAGAAATTTCCTGCTCTTCTTTTGTCTTTGCATTCCTCATATTTGTAAATCTTGGGATGTTTAGAACTAATATACTGCAGTCTTCTAATTCTGACACAATGTTATTTATCTGACATTGAATTTTGAGCTTTTTTTTTTCTGTTTGTTTGATTACGAACCGAGTTGTCATTGTTGATTGAAACCATCCGCAAGCTCCATTCTTTCATTGAGCTCTCTATTTGTCCTTTTCAAAAATAATCTTGAACAAGATGAAACTATTTGATTGAAAAATATTATTTTCGGTGGTACTATTAAAGGTATGTTTGTATTGCCTACCTGCAAGCCACTACAAGGTCCTGCCAAATGTCTGGTCAGAATGACTCCAGATAGGAAAGAGTCAGTCAAAAGTGACCTCTTGGTTGTCTTAATTGCTAGTTGCCTTTTAACTACATAGGTCCATAGGCAATGTAAAAATGTTTGCACGAGCAATGGGATTGATTGTTAGATGCACAAGTCTGTCATTCGGTAGGCATATGACTATCTCAATAATGGATGGTGGCTTACCCACAGACATGTCATGGCCCTACATGTGACAACAAGTTGATTTCCTATGCTCTGATGCCAAAACTAATGCGGGATGACGTAGAATGACCTAGGATCGGCGCAGCCGGAGCTTGGGTGACTTGCTGCCAACAAGGCTTGTTGGGCATGCCAGCAGGTGGGTGGTTGAGCCTCGTCCTAAATGGTGCTGCTGCCACAGACTGGAGCTGGTAGGGGGCTTGCAACTGGCCCAACAGCAATGTGGAACAGGCTGCCAATGTTGCGGCTGGGTTGCTCGGTGATTGCTGCTCAACAAGGGCCAGATGGCTTGAAGATCTTGGGGGAGAAGAAAGAAAGTGGGAGGGAGGAGTAGATGGTGATGATGGGCTCTGCGGGAAGGGAAGAAGGTTGTGAGGTTCAAAGGAGGAAGGAGAAGAAAGAGTAGGGGCATCATGCTGGAAGGAGGGGAAGTACTAAAGTAGGGAAGGTGGCAGATGGAAGAGGGGTTTGCGGCGGCAGCTATAGGTGGGAGGGGCAGCACACCAAATTATGGTGGCAAAAGATTTGGGTAATGAGAGTGAAAGAGAGAGAAGAAGAGAAAGAAAAAGAGATAGAGGGAGAGATGAGTAGAGAGAGTGATTCCCGACGGGAGAGAGAACTAGGAGAGAAAGAGTGCCGACAGGAGGGAAAAAGGATTGAGAGAGAGGGGGCCGTGAGAGAGAGAGAGAGAGAGAGCCGCCAAGATGGAGAGAGAATGAGAGGAAGAAGAAAAAGAGGGGAAGAGGTGGGCACAATGGTAGAAGTCGTTGACATTAATGTGTTGGAAGCAACAACAACACCCGTTGGGGCTAAGGGCTCACAACCCTTACCTAGCTCAGTGAAGGGACTTCCTTGCAGAGACCCGATAGAGAGAGAAGATGAGAGAGAGGAGAGGTAGAGAGGGTGGCAAGCGGCAGCGCCCAAAGGCAGACTTCAAAATTCTTTACTCCATTCTATCATTTTTCAAACCCTAAGATACAACTCATTTTATAAGGGTGGGTGCAAATCTTCGAGGCTCTTGGCCCTAACAACTAATAGGTCCATGGGTCACTAACTAGACATTAAAACAATGAGAATTCGAAACGAAAAAATGCATAAAATATAATTGACCTCTAGTAGACCTAATTACCTACTAATGGACCCAAATAAAATACTTATACATACCACGCCTGAAAGGCACCAAATGCCCAAACAACATAAGGGGCCATGCACAAAGAAATGGCCATTATGCTACTTCATTGTACCCCCTAAGTTGGACAAAACTTGACCCTCAGTTTTGAATTGAAGAATCACCCAGAAGGTGAGTGGAGGAGCAATAAGTCCAAGCGATGTCGACAATGTCAGTAGGGTTTACAAGTATAGTAAGCTTGAGTGTCCTACCAAAATTGATCAAAGTCATCGAAAGTAAGCCCAAAGTCGGTTATATAATCTATCACAAACTCAATATAAGTACAACCCTTTGGGAGAGGAGTTGATGCCTCTGACAGTGGGCTTAATACTTTCGCTTGGAAATTTAGAGGTAAGCTAGTAGGGAAATCCTCCTCGAATAGGGCATCTGACGTCAAGTGGAGCCTCAATGCAACAAACAGCTCTGATTCCTAGGCATCTCCCACCATGGACTCAGTACAAACACAATCATCTATAACGAGAGTCATCACTTCCGATGGGGTGCTATGTGGTGTTGTCTGCTCTAGAGGTTTGTGTGGCACGAGGAAAGTCATGGTGTATGTGCAATACACACAGCCTAAGCAATAGCTATATAACACGATACTAGCTCAAATCTCATGATAGCATGCCGCTCAGCTAACCACGTGGATCCTATAGGGATGAAGAGCCTCTCTAACGAGTAGATCTTAGCCAACATGCAATCAGCACAAACAACTTTTCGGGTGATAGTGGACTCCTGCAATAAAATAAAACTCCACAAAAATGATATTGGGGTCGATGATAATCTCTCATGTCTGAGATAACAAGTCCACAACACCCTGAGAGATATAGTTGCCCAGTTGATGGGGTTGATTGTCAAACACGCAAGTCTATCATTCGACAAGTATATGATTGTCTCGATAATGGATGGTGGGATACCCACAGATACGTCATGGACCCCACTTCTGAGCACAAGCTAATCTTATATGCTCTGATACCAAAACTAGTGCAGGATTATGTGGAATGACGTAGGATCAGGCAGGCTTGGTCTCGGGTGTCTTGCCGCCAAACATGCCTAGCTAGGTCTGTGAGTAGGCGTGTGACTGGGCTAGATTGTTGGGTTTGGTCCTAAGTGGTGTTAGTTCCATAGGCTAGGCTTGTAGTGGGCTCAACAATAAAGACCCTTAGAAAAAGATTTATTTATTCTTTAGAGCAAGGATCCTTATATAGAGTGCATACAAGATAACTTGCCTCGTAGGATTAGGATACGCTAATATACTCTTGAGTCTTGACACTTCCCCTCAAGTTGGAACATATATCTAATATGCCCAGCTTATTACACAAGGTAAAGAACCTAGGTAAGAGCTTTAATAAATCAATCAGGTAACTGCTTTTCAAAGGAGGTGAATGTAGTGACAATTTTCTTTCACATTACACTTCTCGAACAAAATGACAGTCCACCTCAATATGTTTGGTTCGTTCGGGAAAACAAGATTACCTGCAATGTAGATTGCTGTTTGGTTGTCACAATGAATGAACATTGGCTTAGGATATGAGAAACCAAAGTCTCGAAGTAGAGATTAGAGCCACAACATCTAGCAAGTGGTGTGTGCCATCACCCGATATTCAACTTCTGCACTAGAGCGGGCTACCATACCCTACTTCTTGCTTCGCCAAAAGACAAGATTACCACCAACATTGGAGCAATATCGTGAGGTGGATTTCTTGTTAGAAATAGAGCTAACATAGTCTGCATCAGAAAATGCCTCCACGCGTGATTGACCATGTCTCCTTTATAGTAGGCCCTTTCTGGGAGCCCCTTTTACAAATTTTAGAGTTCTCAAAATAGCCTCCTAGTGACATTGTTTTAGATTCTGTATGAACTGACTAACTAGCCCAACTACAAAGGTGATGTCTGGTCTAGTATTAGTTAAATAAATGAATTTACCAACCAGAATTCTATAGCGACCAACATCAGGAAAATAATACCCAGACTGAACCTAGAACTCGAATTGAGTGACCATAAGAGTATCTACAAGTTTGCAATCAATGAGACCTGTTTCTTGAAGTAAATCCAACAAATTTTCTTTAAGAAAGAGAGATTTCATCCTTGCTGTACGCCACTTTTATTTCAACGAAATATCATAGCCGACCAAGATCTTTCGTAACAACTTATTATTGTAGATATTCCTTTACAACTATAATGCATTCCTTATCATTGCCAGTCATGATCATATCATCAGCATAAACAATAAGGGCAACAATTCTTGTCGAACTTTTTCTGATGAAAATCTAGTGATTAGCTTAACTACGAACAAGACCAACAATTGGGGCTATCTAATTGAATTTATCAAACTAAGCCCGTGGACTTTGCTTAAAGCCATAATTGCTTTCGAGTCTGCAGATTTTCATCTCCCTCTAAGCAATATTTCCTGGAGGTTGCTCCATATAAACTTCTTCCTACAAATCATCATAGAGGAAGATATTTTTCACATCCATTTGAAGCATGCGCCAACCAAGATTGACAGTCACAAAGAAGAGTACATGCACAAAAGTGATATGAACCATAGGAGCGAATGTCTTAAAATAGTCAACCACAACCACATATGTTTGTGCAAATATTTTTGCCACTAAACGAGCATTGTACCGATTAATAATGCCATCCAAAAGGCCACGGAGAAGAGTACACGCACAGAGGTGATACGAACCATGGGAGAAAATGTCTCAAAACAGTCAACCTATATGTCTATGTAAATCCTTTTGCCACCAAACAGACATTGTACTAGTCGATAGTGTCATCCGAAGATACTTTAAGGTGAATACTCATTACATGCCACAAGACAACTCCTGGAGGAGGAGTAACTAAATCCCAAGTATTACAAGACAGGGGAGTAGACATCTCCTCATCTATAGTGGCTTTCCACTGAGGGTGTGTAAGAACATCCTGATAAGAAGTAGGGATGTAAGTGGAAGAAGAGATAAAGCAAAATCCCAAAAAGACTGGCTGAGATGCTTGTAAGACTTAATCGTGCAATAGGATGAGAACCGTTACGACAAGCACTTTTGTGAAGAGATGGCCAGACAAAATCATTATAAAAAATGGTAGGTGATGGTACAACATGTTTACCTTTCCTGAGAGCAATAAGAAGTTCCAATGAGTTATTCAGAGGAGAGTGTAGCGGATCTTCAATCAAGGACGCTAACAGTGATGGCTGAGGTGGTGGCACCAAGAGTTTCTATCGTTGATAAACTTGCAACAGTTTGGAGCAGGATTTGCCATGTCGGGGTAGTATCACTAGCCTATCTTGAATCATCTGGTGAAGGAAGCAACGAGGGGAGAGGTAGTAAAGGAGGCGTTGACAGTGTGGAAGACAACGAAAAATACGATGTAGTTTCAAAGAATGGGACATCAGCAGTAATAAAGAAGTATCGTGAAACTGGATGAAAACAACGATAGCCTTTTTGATTGTGTCAATAACCAAGAAAAACACATTGAATCATGTGAGGAGACAACTTATCGTAACAATATAATAAAGACAACTAATCATATTGTTAACTGTATTACATTCGTTTAATAAGGGTAAATCTCCAAATTAGGGCCTAATTAGCATTTTAAATTTGGTGGTTATGTCTAATTAGGTAAGTTTAACATCAATTGAGGTTCAATGAAGTTTCATAGAATGCTTTAGGGAAAAAGCATGTTGCTAATTGCATTTATTGAATGGTAATTAGGTGAAATCCCCAAATGTGACCCTAATTAGCATTTATAAATTGGGACTTTGTCTAATTATCTCATTCAACATTATTTGAAGCTGAATTAAGCTTCTTTGCATTTTCCATTATACTTACAAGTTACAACCATTTGTTTTTTATTGTCTTAATATAGGATCATGGCTAGACCTAAACAAGGTTAGGGGAAGCAAGGGCAGGACAATCGAGATGGGCCCACCTCATCTTAGTTGATGTTAAAAGAAGAAAAGTAAAATGTAATTATTGTGGTAAGGAGATACATGGCAGAATTATCAGAGGAAAACAACATTTGGTAGGGATAAGACGAGAGGTCAAGCAGTCAAGCAATGCGACATAGTTCTCCGAGCAGTGAAGGAGAAAATGCGCCAGTGCCTTCTGGGCAACAAAGAGGGAATGCAACATAGGGCTGAAGATGAGGCTGAAATTAGTGATGAGATTTTAGGCAAATTAAGTAGAAGGGCAAGGAGAGACGATGATAATGAGCCCAGCTTTAAGGATTCAGATCCAAAGCTAACTGAAGCAGTAGAACGTGAGTGTGTGGCTCGAATAAGGGGAAAAGCATCTGTAGGATCTGGATCAGGGAGTAGGTCCAGCACAACCCCGCAAAGCTAAAGAGTAGGCCCTATTGATAAGTATGTGCATAGAAGGCAAAGTGTTATATAGCCAAAAATCAAGTAGGTATTGAGAGGGTAAAAATCAGTTGAATTTACTGGGCATGCATTTAGAAATATTTGCAAATGGTTTTTCCATGCAAGTGTGCCCGTACATGCAGTTGAACTAGAATATTTCCAGCTTATGATTGATGTCGTAGCAGATGTTGGCCCTAACTTCAAGGCCTTGTCACATCGAGACATATACAGGCATGGCCTTGAGGAAGAGGTGACAAGCTTCATCAGTGGGTTAAAAGCTTAAGCATATCTGGATAGAGAGAGGATGGCGAGATGCTTTAAGGCACCTTAAGAGTCATTGGTCGTCTGTCGAGGACACCTGAAAATAGGCTTCAGGCAGAGCTACAGGTTGGACTTTATTGATTTTATCAATAAGAGGAAAAGAATTTACTTAATCACTAATGTTAATCTATTACTTTATCCTTATAGATGGACATCTATAGAATGAGGATTGAGACATATTCTGACACACAATTGCAATATGTTGTGGAAGAGTAAGTCCTGATATATTAAATCATCATTTGCATCAACTTAAATTGAGTCAATATGCATTAGTACATCATGAAGAATTGATCTTCATTTATATCTTACATTTATTTGTTTATGGTTGATGGAACAACTATGTGTTGGATAATGGTAAGCAATAGGGATTTTGGCAGTAATGCATTGGCTTACATTGCAATTAGGGTGCTGGGTCAAATAAGATTAGCAAGCTAATGTGAAAGG
The DNA here is from genome assembly GCA_014218235.1 of Colocasia esculenta. Lineage (NCBI taxonomy): Eukaryota > Viridiplantae > Streptophyta > Magnoliopsida > Alismatales > Araceae > Colocasia > Colocasia esculenta. The sequence goes on along the minus strand of CM024756.1, from coordinate 116,124,413 downwards.
ATTAGAGCACATTCAACCTTATTCACTCAAAGATTCGCAATCGTCTAAAAGTTGAACAACTAGAAAATTGGTTTACTGCCACTACAATGATGTTAAGAATAAAGAATATGAAGTTGAGACAATAGTTGAGGGACAATGCGTCGTAGACGATATAGTTGGCCAAATTGATGTGGACGATTATTTGATGATAACAATCCTTTATAGCCTTGGGTTGAGGTAGGAGAGTAGGTTAATGAGCTCGTTTTTTATCCAAATGCTAGAACATGGGTAGAAGGTATATTAGATGGAGATGAGCTAAGTGATCTAGAATTCAGACAACCAACAAAGTGGCCAAGAGTGACACGTGAGCACTGGAGAGAGGAAAAGCAACCTGAGTTTGTTGTTGACACTTAACATCAGCTTGAGTTTGATGCAGCATGATACTCAGAATCTGATAGCAGGCTAGTTACTCCAAGAATGGTCAAGTCACCTCCATCCTTAAGAAGAAGTACACCAGTGTATAACATGACTGAGAGGACTAGTGTTGCTACTCGAGATGACCCGACAATTGAGAAGATGAAGCAAATTTATATGAGAGGAATGCCACGGGGAGAAGGACTCATACAAAGATGCACGAGATGGACACACCAAAAGAAAAGAAAACAAAGCCAAAGGCTGGAAGGCGATTGGTTTCTTTTGCTTATGATGATGATGATCTTAATGCAGTTGCAGGTGCTACTACTAGCAGTCATGGTTTAGTGGATCGAATCGAATCGGTCCGATTTAGGTGAATCGAAGCGTATCACGGGATACCCGATTCGCTCGACTCCCATGCGAATCGGACCGATTCCCATTGATTCCCATGCGAATCGGTCCGATTCTCCCGAATCAAAACGAATCAGAAAAAACCGATTCAGGGCGAATCGGCGATGCGACGAACCTGCTAGCAGTGGCACGTATGCACCTACTTTCTTCTTCAATGTTGATACAGGCAGAGGATACAGTCATAGTGAAGGCAGACATGATCACAGAGACACTATGGACATTAATCAGATTATAGTTCTTATGGAGGTAGCCAACACGATGCAGACATGTATGAGTGGGGTTATAACCAGAATTCTTATTTCAACCACTTCCAACCAGTAGCAATTATAGTGGGTCAGTATCCTCTTCTAATCTTAAGGTTCTACTTCTCATGCTGATTCTAGATTTCAATCAAGCCAACAACCTTATACTCCAAGAGAGATCTAAAGAGACATGTACGACTTGGCTACATCATTGTTTGATTACAGTGAATATGCAGAATATATGCATTTTTTATGGGTATCTATGGCAACAAGCATACAATGAGGGAGAAGGTTCTTCTGGATATTATCCATATTAATGCATCATTATTTGGGTAGGGATTATCTAATTTCTGTAACATTTACTGTGTTTGTAATGTTTATTGTACTGCTTGAACTACTTTGTTGTCCAGATAGCAAGCCTAGAGGGGGGGTGAATGGATTGTTGAAATTTTCTTACAGAATTTTCCTGTAAATAAAATACTTGACAGAAGACACTAAGTTCGATGGTTATAGTTAGTGTTAAGTAAAGACAAAGAGAACATCACACAGACAATAGGAAATTTTATCCTGGTTCGGATCTCCTGTCATAAGGAGTCCTACGTCCAGTCCCCAAGCAACATCTTGGGATTTCACTAAGCAAGGTACAGTCCCCCTTAAGGACACTTACATATCCAGCAACAGTTGACCTTCTCTTCTCAACCTGAAGAGGAACTAAAGCACCTGATGCAACAGGTCTTCCTTCTTACAGAAGGAACAACCACCCACTCAATAGTAGGTCTTCTCTTCACACCCGAAGAGGAACACTCAAAGAAAAGAGTAAGAAGTGGATAGCCCCTAGACCAAGCTAACACAAACTGCTTGATCTGAGGCTATGTCTGGAGACAATGAATACCGACAAGGAACTCTCTCAGATCTACTTAGGCTCTCGAAGGCTAAGCAATTTGCTGTTGAGAGCTAAGAGCTACACAAGGTTTGAATGGACGAGCGAGCTCTTCTTTTCTTCTAGGATCTTCAGAATGCAAGCTTGAAAAGTTCTCCGAGAAAAGATATCTTGCATGGAGTCATCAGTCTTCTATTTATCTTCTTGAAAGATTTTGACCATTGAAGTATCCGTTGTCTTACATCTTCATGCACGTTGAAGTGTCTGGTCCGAAGTGTGGAGCAAGAGAGCCTGCAGCCATTAATGTTGGGGTAGAGATTCACACACAAAGGAAGATTGTCTGAATCTCTTCTAGCTTTTGTCAGGTTGACAGGTCTAACTTTGCAACGTGCGTTCTACCGGAAACCCTGCACACAATAAATGCTGACGCATAGACAACTTATCTTTGTCTAAACTGTCAGGCAATATTAGTAGTCGTGCTATATGAAGATACACCAAAAAGGAAATGCATTTTATCATCATATAAAACGTGACTTTATGTGACATGAGTGAGATAGACAAAGATATATTGTGCAGAGATATTGTTCCATCACAATAAATGTTGAAGACCACATGATATAGCATGATACGCGAGAAGACTTGAAGTCCACAGAGATTTGAAAATATATTTGAATATCATGTGAAAATATTTTAAAAAGAATTTAAATAAGAATATTCAACAGCTGTCTAAAACATAATTGTTAATAAAAGAGAGTTGATGGTTGGAGACAGTCTGTGTGCAGAGAGAGTCGAGGTGATATGAAATCGATGATATAATCATAATCTATGTATGAATGTAATGAAATCGATGTACTGTACAAAGTCGTGTTTAACTGAAGTCGTTGTACAGATGAAATCGTTGTTTAACTGAAATCGATGTGCAGAAGAAATCGTTGTTTGAAATGAAGTCGTTGTTCAAGTAAAGTCGTTGTTTCTTATGAAATCGATGTTTAAATGAAATCGTTGTAGAAACGAAGTCGTTGTAGAAACGAAGTCGTTGTTTCATATGAAGTCGATGCTCTATCGAAATCGATGTTTGCCGAAATCGATGTTTAATTGAAATCGTTGTAGAGACGAAGTCGTTATTTCATATGAAGTCGATATTCTATCGAAATCGATGTTTAAGTAGAACGAAGTCGATGTAGTAACGAAATCGATGTTTAAGTGAAACGAAGTCGATGTAGCAACGAAATCGATGTGTAAGTGAAACAAAGTCGATGTAGCAACGAAATCGATGTTCTACTGAGGAAATCGTGTTTAAGTGAAGTCGATGTATAACGAAGTCGATGTTTCGAAATCGATGTTTTACTGAGGAAATCGTTGTTTAAGTGAAGTCGATGTAGAACTAAAATCGATGTTCTACTGAGGAAATCGTTGTTTAAGTGAAGTCGATGTAGAGCCGAAATCGATGTTTCGAATATGAAGTCGATACTTAAGTGAAATCGATGTTTTCTATGAAATCGATGTTCTACTAAGGAAGTCGTTGTTTAAGTGACGCAGTAATCATTCTGAGCTTTTACAAAGAAGTCGATGTAAACTTGACAAAATTTATGCAATAAGTTTCAAATGACAGTGAGTGTAGACAACTTACAGATTTTGTTTGAATTATTGCATGTGGATAAACTTTAGAAAATATTGTTAGATAATACTTTTCAAGGTTTTGTTAATCACTAAAAAGTATATAATTAATAATAAATATATGGAGATGGACTGATCATCATACTCCATGTTTAATATGTAGCCAATATTAGTTTAACATGTCCAATGCATACTTTTAGCACTTAATCCAATTTACTCACACTCAAATGCATGTCTAATGATTTTTTTCTTCTGATTTTTCTGATTTTTTTAGAATTTTTTTTTAATTGCCTGAGATAGGTTTCGGCCGAAACCGAAACCATTTCAGTTTTGGACCTGCAGAGATCAAAACCGACACCGCCATCTTTGCATTGGTGGGGGTCGGAAAAGTGGGGGAGCTCGGGGAGAGGGGGGAGGTGGGGTCCTGATCATATCTCTGTCTGATGATGGGAGTTTCTGTTAGAATGAGGCTTTGGGATCACCTCCTTCTGATCCTCAGACCTTATTTCATGGGAGAGATGACCCCTAAGGGAAGGAGGACCAACAGTCGAGACTAGATTTTTGCTTCCTCTAATGCAAATTATTGACAGGCTGCATGAGAGAGGAAGGTAGTCCAAATGTTCTTGCAGTGATGATTATAGAAACTGTGAAAAGGAATTTGTTTTATTGATCAAATATGGAGATCATTGATATATGTCGTATTTTGAAGGAGAGAATTGGATAGCTTATTGGGTGTTTGCTTGCTGTGCTAATCGATTTCATATATGGACATTATTAATATGTACTGAACAAATCTAGTACAAGTCTGAATCTATATTAAGAAAATTAGAATAGTTTAAAGTGCCTCAAGAGTCACTCTTCTTACCCTTCTCCACTTGTAACTTTCTCTCTTCTCCTTTTTATCGCCTTTGCCCACATTGTTCTAATATTAATTTCAATTTTAATATTGTAGTCATCAAAAAACAATGTTGACATCAGAATTACTCCTATATCAAAACTGATATTCCAACTGAATGGGGCACTGTTTTTTTTCTCTTTTTTTTTTTTGATAGAATTACTAATGCCTTCTGGTTTCTGACCAGCTTCCAAAGAGTCATGTCTTCAAGGGATTCACATGCTCGTCCTTTCACTTATCTCTAATTCTTAGAATGAGCCCTATAATGTATGATTTCATGTAGTAGAGGTTAGAAAGCTGTGAGCAATCTTTTTTCGCCTCAGAGGCATGAATCACAAAAAAAGGAGTTGTCAGTTATTTTGGTGCAGTCAGCTCATTGGTGACCCAGGTTACCTTAGATCTTAAATACCAACTATCATAATTAATTGCTTCCCAGTGACAATAGGACCATAAATTACCTTAGAGAGTAATATTTGGCATATGCTCCCCCATCTGATTGGTCCACATGGAGTGACAAGATATGGGATATACATGAGGTGTCTTGTCTTGACTCATCCCATGTCATCACCCTCATGTGGACCGATCACATGAGGATGTGCTTGCTTCTACATCTCCTGCTGCATACCTAGGTGTGTGACAAACATTACTCATTACCTTATAATTCTGCAGTAAAAGTAATCTGCTTCTGTTTTATTGTCAGGTATTCAGATGGATGCAGAAGCAACATTGGTATATTGCAGACAATGGTATTTATTCAAAGTTAATATCAGTAATGGGGAAAAAAGGACAAATGAGGATGGCTATGTGGCTTTTCTCAGAGATGCGAAACAGTGGGTGCCGACCAGACACTTCTGTCTATAATGCACTAATTACAGCACATCTCCATTCAAGAGATAAAGTGAAGGCATTGTCAAAAGCCTTTGGGTACTTTGACAAGATGAAAAGTATTGATAGATGCCAGCCCAATATTGTAACTTACAATATTTTGTTGAGAGCATATGCTCAGGCAGGAGACACAAAGCAAGTTGAAGCCCTCTTCAAAGATCTTGAGACAAGCACTGTGTCTCCTGACACATATACTTATAATGGTGTGATGGATGCATACGGAAAAAATGGCATGCTTAAAGAAATGGAATCTATCCTTTTGAGAATGAAAGCCAACCAATGCAAGCCAGACTTGATCACATTCAATGTGCTCATTGATTCATATGGAAAACGTCAAGCATTTGAAAAGATGGAACAAGTATTCAAGAGCTTATTGCGCTCGAAGGAGAAACCTTCTCTTCCTACATTTAATTCAATGATAATAAACTATGGAAAGGCTAGGCTTAGGGACAAGGCTGAATCTATTTTTAAAAAGATGAATGAACTTGGTTATAAGCCTAGTTTTGTGACATATGAAAGCATGATCACAACCTACGGATATTGTGACTCTGCTTCGAGAGCCAGAGAAATATTTGATGAAATGTTAGAGGCTCAGAATAAGGTGGAGGTTTCTACATTGAACGCAATGCTCGATGTATACTGTATTAATGGCTTGCCTACTGAAGCAGATCAGCTTTTGGATTTAGTGATTAGAAAAGGTTTACTTCCAAATGCTTCAACATACAAGCTACTATACAAGGCCTATGCAAAAGCCAATAGGAAAGACCTTATACTGAAACTATTGAAGTGTATGGATGAAAAAGGGATTGTTCCAAACAAGAACTTTTTTTTGGAGGCATTAGAAGACATAACTTCTTCCAAAGGAAGAGAAAGATCAAATTCTAATGTAGATAGTGCATGTTCTCCAAATATGGCAGATGTAGCCGGAATTCCTTGAGGTTATATATTTCACGTCTTCCATGTATTGCTCAAAGTCATGCAAGATGTGAGGTAACATATTTCCCTTGTCTTTCATGGATTGATCCTAAAGAGTTTCCACTTATGCATGGGTGATCACTTAGCTTTGGTTTTCATTTTTGTAGCAAAGTATGAAGTACATGGCTCACTTTTTGTTTTTCATATGCAGTCCATTTTCAATAGGATTTTGGATTTCTGTGTCATCCATATTGCATATTTTTTCATATGCATGTGCTCATGCATGCATTATGCATACAGGCACCCATGATGCATGGGCAAAGTGTGTGTGCCAGATTTACTGAAGAAATTGCTTATTTTTGACTGAGCCAACAAAGCATCATGTCCAATTTAAAGTTCAGATTCATGTTGACCTAGATGCCACACAGACTATTGTAGCACAGAATGCAAGTTCATCCTCTCTATAACAGTGAAAGGTATTGGGCCTTTGGTTAACACATTAAACCTCTGTCTATTTGGCTTTACAAGACGTGTATTAAGTTGTTGCATTACATGGAAAGGCACGGGAGCACACATCAGCAGACTGCCATCTTTCCAGTAGTATCGTTATTAGTTGGTGACTTATCACAAACGCATGTCTCATTTTATCCTCCTTTGAAATTGAGGGCAAAAAGTAAAATAGGACATGTGTTAAACCTAGCAGATAAATGTTTTGAAAATCAAAAGATGGAAAACTAGACTGTTAAAGGAGAGAGGAATTTTGAGGATGTTCAAAGTTTGCTGTCTTGAGCTCTTACTTGTAGGGAATGAGAATCTTGAGATGCACTTTACTGTGAAATGTGGAGCAATGACCTTTTGTTCCTATTTTGAACCATGTTTACTTTCATTGTCCTTGTTTTATAGGAAAAGCATGGTTTGGAAATTAAGCTGAGGATGTTGTACGGTAGTTAAATACGTGTAAAAGGTCAGTATTACAAGATCGGCACCTTTTGCTTGGCACTACCTGGTCGTTTTTTTTTTCACTTCATTTTTTTTGTTGGTTGCTTAACATCCTAGTGTTAACTCTTGTTCAACAGTAGTGGAATTAATTATGCTCAGTTTGTACCAGTGGGCGGAAAATGTTTCAAACATGGGTGGTGTTGAGCAGTACCATGCCACTATGGTATGGACCTCCCCAAAAAAAAAAAAAAAAAAAAGAGCCAAAGAAAAAGGGTAGTGGAATGACTTAGTTCTGCGATTGGGAGCTGTCACATCTTTCCATACCCTACTTAGGCAGGTGCAGTGCTAATAAAGAATCAGAGATAGTTTGGGTCAGTTGTCATCATCACATACTTGGAAAAAAAAAAAAATTTAGTGACGAACCTGCATGGTGAGGTTGAGGTAAAAGCGCATTGGATATGCACCTTGGTGAGCGGTCACAGAAACCATGTTATTGCCAAACATTTCTCCGTTTGTGCTTCACAAAATCTTGTACGAAACAATGGATTACTCAGAGCATGCGCCACTGTCCCTCGTTGAAGAAGGCATTGCAGATGCATGTTTACTATTTCGTTCGCTGCCAAACATTGAGCATCTTAAGCCCGTCCATTTTCTTTTGTCAGTGGGAGCCTTTGGGCATATGTTCAGGAAGTCTTTGTGGAAGCAAGAGTTGTGATGACCTTCATTTATGTTGTGTTTGGTATTTTTAAAGATTCATCTTATTTGACGCAGTGTCCAGGTGAAGAAGTGTGTAGTTAAGCTTGACAAAAAATCTTTTTATTGATGTGGGGCACCTTCACTGCTTTTCTAATGCCAGAAACAAGTCAGAGAGACTACTAGTATGGGGGCATCCTAAGCAGCTTTTAACCATGCGAGAAATTACACTTTAGGCTGTCCAAAAAAAAAAAAAAAAATCAATCTCAGACGGCAGTGCCCTGTCTAGATTGGAGATGACATTGGACTGGAGAGGTGGGAGGCATGTCTGAAGCCATACACTTTGTAGCTTTTAGCTAAAAAGAAAAAAAGAAGAAGAAAAATTAACCTTGAAATTCATGTATTCAGTTTGATAAAACTCGAGCAATAATGATGAAAAATAGCACTGTGCCATGAAGTTGTCTTGTAAAGAGCTAGGGGCATGTGCTTATATATATTTGTATCTTTGTCGTATTCTTTTTTCTTTTCTTCTTGGCCAGCTGATGAGGATTTGGCCCAGTTGTCATTGGGTCCGGTGATCTGCGATGTGGAGGAGTTGCACCAACGTTGGGGTATGTATCTCAAGAGTGCGTGCGGTAGAATCGCCGTTGGGAGTTATAAAGCCCAGTCGTATGTGCGAACCACACATCTCATCACCCACCAAAAGGAGAAAAAGGAAAAAAGAAAAGGCATCTGCGTTTGTGTGTCAAATCTTAAGCGGAACCTCAGAAAACGCAATGTGTCCCATCATCTATATTTCGTCTCTGAAGTTTAGGGATTTGTGACGGTGGATTGTTGATTCAAAGTTGTTTTAAGAAAGCCCTCAAATCTAATTGTAGGATGCACAAGGGTATTACCGACCATATATGATCTTTATTATTTTTCTGTTTTTTTTTTTTTTACCATCTGATTTTAAAATGGACATTAACTTGGCCTTTTATTATTTTGTGCCTTATCTGATGAGTGACAGGATATGGCCGGCCTTCTGTCTGGGTTTTGAGTAAAATTTGGTGCTTACCTAAGGCGGGTACAAAACATTTCTCCGTCCCCGGTACAAAATGTATGTCCATCCCCACCCCTCTGGTAGGGAAACTCTTGTTGTTCGAAACGGCAGCGTTTGTTATCAAGGTGTAAAAAGTGAAAATCGGCAAAATCTAATAATCCCTCTTTGGTGACGTACGCCCCCGATTCCTCCTCGTTTTTTGACATTTTTTGATGCAGGTGATAGGCATGCCATGATATGTGAATAAAATGATAAAAAAATTAAAAACTTTTGCAGGCGACGTCTTGAGTCTTTCTCTCTCTCTCCATCTCAAAATTTTTAGAAGCGGTCTGCCTCCGCTTTCTCACATCTGCCTGTTTCTCTCAGCCTCTCTCCTCCATGCGATTTTGCAAAGCTCCAAAGCCTAGGCAGAGGTGTGGTCATTTGGAGACAAGGTGGGTCTTTTCACAGATTTCTAATTTCAATTTTTTTTTTAAATTAGTTCCAAACGATGCTTAAAATAAGTCATCTGTTTTCCGCCCTCCGCACAATATTATATTTGTCTAAGACAGATAGTGGACGGCCCATTTCAGACGGACAACAAATTTTTCTCTCTCTTAAGCAGCGTTTGAAACTGGTTTTGAAAAAAATTTAAAATTAAAAATCTGTGAAAAGATCGACGGTATTTTCAAATGACTCACCCTTCTTCTCAGCTTCGGTGCCTTGCAAAATCCGCCACGAGGGTGAGACAGATTGACGCGGCGCTTGTTGAGAAAGCGGGTGTAACTCAGATTTTAAGCCTCACTTTGGTAATGAGTTAACTCAAAGTTAACTCAGAGTTAACTCAAAGTTAACTCAAAATGGACTTTGGCAACCAAAAAAAGTTAACTCGGTTAGGTTTGAGTTAACTTTGAGTTAACTCAACTTTTTCTAACCCACCCACACCCATGGAACTGAGTTAACTCAAAGTTAACTCAACTTTTTCTAACCCACTCACAAAGCAAAAATTGAGTTAACCTTGGATAACTTACCCATGGGTTGGAGTTAACTCAAACTCCAACCCATTACCAAAGTGAGGCTAAAAGATTTTGGTTCAGTGGAGAGAGAGTCAGAGACGGATTCAATGGAGGCGTTTTAAGAAATTTTTTTTATTTTTTATTTAATTCCTACACCTCGTTGTCTGCACCGCGAAAGGTGCGGACGACGATGAGGTGAAATTACACGATTGTGTATGAAAACGATTTTACTGCACATACAAACCTGCCTTTTATATGAAGGTGGGGGTAAGCTTTATATCTGACTGACTCTTACATAAGATGTTATGATTCCCCTCAGAAAACGAAACCTCGGCTCACCACCAAATCGCAGAAAGAGGTTCTGAATCATACAACATCCCCCATCGGCCTTTCTTAAGATTCGTTGCTCTTCAACTAGTGCAGGCCAAGTGGAGCACCTCGAACATCAAAAGGCCCACGACCTTTGGGGTTCAAAATAACTAATCAGCATCAATCTCATTATGAGGAATCCTTTGCGCAACAGTATTTTGTTGTGACGCAGGAGCACGCTGCGTTTCTCAGTCTGCATGGCCCCATCAGTTTATTGGGCTTTTGTTGTTTTGGCCCTCAGAGAACCTATTTGGGCCCATTAGTAGCTAGGGTTATTTGGAGTTCTTTTTTATTTTATTTTTCTGTAATTTTCTATTTGTGGACCTTAAGTAGTTGGGCCCCACTATGAAGGTCTTTGGAGAGACCCCTCGATGCAGCTTTTGGGCAAAAGAAAATGAATTAAAAAAAAATGGAAAGGCGATGGCCTTGGGGCACCAACCTCTCTTCCTTCTCCCTATCGATCCTCTGCAAAGGAAGGCCAGTTCGACTTGATGATCAGGTTATCTCCATGTAATTTAAATAAATTACACATCTATTTTAGTGATTAACAAAACTATGATTGTAGCAACCCGAAAAATTTAATACTTAAAAAAATTCAAAATATAATTTCTTTAAATTGAAATAATAGAAACATACGTCTCATTATTGTATGTGCAAGAATACACCGAAAAATTTCAGTAAAAATTATAAATCAACCCCAAATATTATCCCTAAGTGTTCCACGAAGAAATTTGTGCAACAAAAAATCCGATTGGCCAAGTGTACGTCACAACGTGACTAATTATCCAAATTAGGAAACTGAGTCGAAAAACTGTTAACACAGAAAAATAACGCATCCATAAATTACACGAACATGTTAACATCTTTGATGATTTCCCATTTTCAGACCCCCCATAGCACATGAATAATTCAAGTAAGAAAAATATATATATAATATAATAACAATCTTGAATAAATTGGAAAATGCAAAGGAAAGGGAAATAATTAGAACCCATTTAAAAGAAAAGAGTAATGGGATTTGCTATATTGACCCATTAGAAATTAGTGGACTAAAATAGAGACTTTTAAAAGAGGAATAATAGGGAAATACCTAAAATTCGTAACTAAAATATTACTTAAATAGAAAAGAGGTATTTAATGCATTAAAAAAGAAGTTTGAGTGGGATTGAGATTCCTAAACCTACCCTAAGAGGTTGGCCACGAATTTAGCTCCCATCCTAACCCAATTAGGAGTTCTCATGCTTAGAAAGGGGAGAGGAAATAGGAATCCCAAAATTAATAGCAATTAGAGTCCTATTAGGAAATAGAAAGAGGAGAAGCTTAAATACTCTCCTAAAACTCTCATGGCCAGCCCTAGCTCGTGCCAAGGGATTGCTGGACCAGGAGGAGAGGTCAAGGAGGAGGAGATCTCGTGGGGAGAAGAACATTTCAAGCTCTCAACCCCGTTCTTCATTTTTAGCCCTAGAAGAGGAAATCGAGTCAAGGTAGGCATTCTCACAAGCTAAAATCCTAATATTTCATCTGTAGATTGTTCCATACATCATGAACAAAACCTCAAGTTTCATAATTTTTCATCGAGCAAATCTTTTGTTCTTCATTTTAGAAGTTCTGCAAACATGATAACTCCGAGTCATCATGTTTGAATCATATCTCCATGTACAATTGATCCCATGCTACGAAATTTTTACTGTAGACACTTCATGTTGTTAGGGATCTTTTGCCCCTGAAAGCATTAATTTTTGTTGAGCATGTTGCTCGAATTAAATCAATCTTGCTCTTTGTATCATGTTCTGTGTTACTCGTTGTTGTTCATGCTCAACCACATGCTCTCTCTCTAATTCTTATTTACTGGAAGTACTCTCGCATGTCTAGTTTCATTTGCCACTGGTTTCATGATTTTTCATCGTGTATACAATTAGTTATGTTTTCTGAACGACCCTGTATCAAAATCTGATATTTCTGGACCGCAATCCAAGACAGAGCAGAACTCTGTCAGACTCAGGCCATGGACCTGAGAACGCGACGGCTCGATATAGTTCGCGTTCTCAGCCCGTCGCGATGCTTTCCTTGTCGCTTTCTGAACGCGACAGTACCCTACGTCGCGTTCTGGCTTTTTGTCCTGGCAGCCCTGTCGCGATCTGCCTGACCCTGTCGCAACCCTTACTGGCCTACGTCGCGTTCACAGGATTTTTTATGAAAACCCATAAAATTTATTGCTCTCACTTTCTACAAATTTTTTTATGAAAACCCATAAAATTTGAAAACCCATGTAATGCCTTTTTAACAGTCATACACGCAGTAAAAACACATGTTTTAAAATGGAGCTTATTGAATGCTTTAAAATACATATTCACGACTTCTTTTCTATCTATGATTTCTCTTACACATGCACACACATGAACCATCCATATATGGCTGAAATATGGCATAAAATATCTCATAATGTATCTAGTAATTTATTACAATAAGTATATTAATTGCCTTATTTTAAAGGACTTGTATTCGTTTCTTGCGTTGTTTATATACCGATATCGACGCTCCACTGTTCTAGAATTCCTCTAGAACGTCGAGCACCTATTTTTATATACACACTTTACTTGGCTTGTGGTGAACTCTCCATCGGATACTCCTTTCTCTAGACTAGTGAATCCTTGTTCAAGGCCTCCATAAGTCTCCTTTGTCCATGGATTCCCACATGGTCACAGAGCGGTTATACCCGAACACCTGTTACACCCTTTAGGATCATTACGATCAAAACGGCTATTAGAAGTTCACTCTCGTCTTGAATTCACACCGGACCTCGGGCTTGTGCTTAACCTGGCCAGCGGAAGGGTTGTGTGTTCCACCTGACTGCCAACACCACGTGCGCGTGTTGTGCAACTATTACTATCGCCTATTTACTCGACGTGTTACGTGCAATGTCTACTAGCTCTCATCTATACTCTACTCGCTCATCTATTCACGTTCACTACTATCTCATCTATTCATCTAGTGCTCTTATCTATTTCTTGGTACTCTCAAATTGGCCATTAATTGATTGTCTAAAGATAAACAATATACCAATGCCAGCGCAATAGGGCCCGATCAGATCCTGGGAGAGCGCCCGAAGTGCCATTTGCCCGCGGGAGTTAATGATCAGGATGTCGGCATTACATCCAAGTGCAATACTATCAAGATAATCTAAGACAATCAACACAAAGTGCTATATTCTCTCGTTGTCTTTTGACAAACAAGTGCTATACTCTCTCTCAGCTATCTTCGGATAACCAAAGTTCAATTACTATCTCGATTGACAAGAAAGTTAATCAAAAGTGCTATACTATTCGATTGTAAGAAAAAATCAATCAAAGTGTAATTTACTCTCTATATGGCCAACTACTTCTCTCTCCTTGCTATACATGTTGCTTGATATTGCTTGACGCTGACGCTATGTGCCATCGTGTTGTTGTGTTGCTTTCTATCGTGACTCGATCTTATTCATTGTACTATACTTGATTCATCTGCTATTTGAACCATGTTACTTGTGCTTACTTTCTCGACTTTACATGACTCGCTCTATCTTTAGTTACTCTACCATTTAATGCACTAATATTTAAAGCCTGCTGAGCCTGAGATTTAAGTCCTATTGGGCGTTATCGCTCACCCTTCGTTATTTGTCTTGTGTGCTTCAGGTAAGTCGGACTCTGACGTCACAAACACCAAGGATAGGACCAGAGTGATGAGCGACTTGGAGTCAATCATGAAGTTACCTTAGTACCATGGAGTCTAGTAGTTATTGCTTTAGATTTCTTTTCAATGTAATGATGTCATTGAGCCCTATATATTGGCTCCGAATTAGCAGTTGTAATGGTCTTAGTGATTTTATAATGAAATCAAGAGTTATTTCAATTATTGTTCATTAGATGCTCTGATGTTTGCGAAAGTATGCGCAATTGTCGTTACCATACTCGTTGTTCGCGTCTCCCTCCGATTTATTCCGCTGCTAATTGGAGGGGCGTGACAATGATAAAGGTTACTAACATACCTTCTATGAAGTCTAAGCACAGGAAATAAAACAAGGAAACTCAAGCCAAATGGTAAGCATTATTCCTACTGTAGCAATTTTGTTTCAAAGCATGAAATCTATCTAAGTCCACATCGACTTTCTTTATGCTACAATGATTTCAGTAGAGTTGCAACGATTTGCCCTCACAATGATTCGGTAAGTGATCGCAACGATTGCCCTCACAACGATTCGGTAAGTGATCGCAACGATTCGTTAAGTGATTGCAACGATTTGCTTTCATAACGATTTGCTAAGTTCATAACGATTTGCTTCCATAACGATTCAATAAGTGATCACATCGATTTCTTAAGTGAGAACAGCAATTTGGTCTCACATCGATTTCTTAAGTGAAGAACAACGATTTGCTCATAACGACTTGGTTCGTAACGATTGCTTATACCATCATAACGATTTGATTCCAGTAACGATTCAATAAGTACCATAAAACGACTCTGTTACTATACAATTCATCAAGTTACATAACGACTTGGTCGCTGTAACGACTCGATACATCAAATAACGATTCATTCACATTGTCTTTTACAATTGATTATAACGACTTGTGCATAACGATTTGCTTGTGGAGTCACAACGATTTGTCTCTACAACGATTTGGTTATTAATGGATAACGATTTTATAGTGCATCGGTTTGCTTATGAGTGCACATCGATTTACATGAATATCAACTCATTTGTATAACGATTTCATAAGTCATGCATATAACGATTTCATGAACTATAACGATTTGATTTCGAGCTAATTTTGAATAACGTGAAAAGTCAAAGTCTTCACGCATATCCACCCCCCTCTGGGCTAGCTAGCTAGGCAACACGACTCGGCTAGGGGTAAGAGGCCCCCAACTTGATTGGACTAGGACTTTGGGTGCGATGCCCTTGGTCGCCGCTACCTAGCAACCCCACTACCTATTAGCGCCACTGTTGTGGCCACCCCACCACCTCTGCCTCCGCTACCACACCCACGCTTCCATCACTTCTTAGCTTGATCTGTCCTCTTCCCCACCCTTCTTCTTCTTCTTCTTGCTATTCTCTACCACCTACATATTAGCATCGTCGTCCACCTCCTGCATCCTTGCCACACTATGTTCCCAGCGAGGGGAGGGGCAGTCAGTTGCTTGTTGCCGCCTGCCATCGTGTCGCACCGCACTTCCCTACCAACACAACACCACCATCATCATGCCATAGTGCCACTGCCGCCGCCGCTAATCAGTGCCATCGACTTGCAGTAGAGATCCCGTCAGTCAACCAAATGGTCCACCAAGCTCTACCCATTAGGTTTGGCCTAAGCACCCACTTTCTAGTTGGGCCTGTACAGTGAAAGACAGAGGAGATCCTGTCAACTTCACCCCTACCCATTGCTCCGCACCACACAGCTCAGATTAGTGGACCTGCCCAGCCATGTACTCTATTGGCTAAGCCAATCCAGGGCCCAAGTGTCCTACATCAATTCAATCGGGAGTACCAGCCAGCTTAGCCCAGTTCTGTAGTGGGCATAGTCGGTTCTCATCCACGTGCCCAAAACCATACTCTAATAGGTCATCTCATCCCGCATTAGTTTTTTTGTTATCAGAGCTCATGGAATTAACTTGTCCTACAAGCTAAGTTTTGGTCAACATATTTGTCATCAGTGGCGGATGTAGAATCTTAATCCAATGGGGTCTTAATGGTACACTTATATACTATATTTTTAATCCAGTAGGGCCTCAAATAGTGAAAATTTGCACTCATAATAGAAAATTTCCAATCCAGTGGGTTCCACTGGAGACCATGTAGGTCCGCCACTGTATATCATCATCTATGTGTTTGTGGATATATGATGCTATATTTCAATGAGTGGGATAATCAATAATAAAAACTCATATTTTTTTAGGATAATTTCATGAGAATGGAGTCCAAACTGACTTAAGATAGATATGAATACCTTGAGATTAGTTTTAGGACTCTTAGGTAGATAAAGCTTCCTATCACACAAGAGTCTGGCTATGTAAGGTTTGCATGGAGAAGTATTGTAGCAATCCGATATTTTAATAAATAGAATTATTAAAAGAAACAGAATTAATTAAAACCCAATAAACAACAAGAAGTAATGGCTTTATTTAAATAGCTCACATAAAAGTTATTGGCCAAAATAGGAGTTTGGACTTTGGAATAAGAGAATATACTCAAAAATTTGTAACCCAAATGTTACCAAAATTGAAAAGGGACAAGGAAATCATAAATGGTTAGTATGCACTCAAATTGGACTCACTAAATCTACCTCATTAGCTGTACGAAATTTGAACCCAACCTAACCCAATTAGGAGAAATAATGGAAGGAAGGTTGAGAATACAAGGGGAAATTCGGAGTTTAATAGTAAGTGGAGTTGTATTAGGACTTAACAAAGCTAGATGTATAAAAACACCCCAAATCTTTCGTGGTCAGCCCTAATGCTCTGTTGAGGGGTTCTTGGACGAGAAGAGGAGGCCACAGGAGGAGGGAAACGTGGGGGATAGAGCTTGAAGCCTCTACACCCTGCTCATCGCGTCCAAAGTCATAGGAGTTACATCACTCAAAGGTAGGTATTCTCGGGCTAAAGATGAACAAAACTCATACCATCATGTAGAACATCATGTCTAGTTTGCTTTGCACTCAATTTTCCTAATTTCCATCAAGCATGCTATGAGATTTAAGTGTTTTCCCATCATCATGCAAGTCTAGGGCTATTTGTGTTCATCTTGTTATACACGCCTACCGAGACCAAATTGATCCGGTTCAAAGGCATAGTTTTCTTCTATTCATCGTCCCCTACAAGTTTCTTGTTCACCACTTTGTCCCACAAGCCCTAGATTTTGAGTTATAAGCCATGCATGTAAGATCACTGCATGTTTTCCTATTCTCGGTTTGAATGTGAATCGCGACCAACACATACGTCGCGTTTCTTCGACTGGTATCGCGACAAGTAAGACTGTCACGATTACCTTAAGGCGACCACCCATGTCGTCACATTTTAGTTTGTTTCTGACAAAACCGTTGCATCAAAATGTGCACCCTCTTGCTGTCAGTTCATGTTTGAACCGCGACCACCACGGTCGTCACGTTCTTAAGTTGTTCCCGCTTTTGGGGATTTGTGTTATTTCAAAAATTAGGGTTTTGCATGAACGCGTCGGACCTTGCCGTCACGATTCTGTATCGATTTCCTTGAACGCGTCGGACCTGCACGTCATGTTTCTGTGTCACCAATCGATTCGCTCTGTCTAGTTACCCTAAACGCGTCAGTCAAAGTCGTCGCGTCTCTGTCCAGAATCGAGTTGTTAAACGCGACCATTAGACCCGTCGCGAATATACTGTGTGTTTCCAGCAGCTTTTAAGTTCTATTAAATTTGATTATTTGGACTTTTGTAATCATGATACGTTCTGTAATGCTGTGTAACGACACAGTAAACAACCATGCTAATGAACTATTGATATATTTCATACGTTTCTTTAATTAAAAGTCAATGTGCACGACCATCATATGTTCTCATGATTTTTTTCACATGCACACACCAACATTTATCTTTGCCATGAGACCATGCAGAAAATACATGAATAATATATCTGGTAATTTACTTTAATAATTACATATTATTAACCCATGATAATAATGGCATGTCTTGCTTCGTTTTCTCACTTTTGTGTGGGAATACTGTTATCGTCACTCCACTGTTCTAGAATTCCTCTAGAACGTCGAGCAACCTGTTTTCTTTACACACTACTCTCTTGACAAGTTGGAACTTCCATATCAGACATTCCGTTCTGGTTGACTAGGGACATTTTGTTAAGACCTACGTAAGACTCCGTACTCTGTGGATTCCCTCATGAAGACCGAGCTGGTTGTACCCTAACACCTATAACACCCTTAGGGATCAGCATGATCCAACGGCTTTAGAAATTCTTTCTTATCTTGAGATCACGCCGAACCTCTGGACCTGCCCATGGCTATGGAAGGTTAGTGAATTCTACCTGACTTCCAACACCAATCATGTGTGTTGTGCAACTATACTATTCCTATTTAACCGTCGCTTTATGTGCAATAACATATAGTCTCATCTATACTCTACTCGCTCATCTATTCACATTATCTCTGCTTTCTCGTCTATTCATCAAGTACTCTCATCTATTCTTGGTACTCTCTATTGGCCATTTGACTGATTGTCTAAAGATAAATAATATGACTAATGATTGACATATAAAGGGCTCGGTCTGGTCCTGGGAGGTGCGCCCAAAAGTGCTAGTGCCCGCGGGAGTTAATTGGCCAGAGTGTTGGCATTACACTCAAGTGCTATCTATCTCGACTATCTATATAACAATCAAAGTGCTATACTATACTCGACTCGTTGTGCTATGGAAACATGTGCTATGTGTGCTATGGCCATCATGTTCTCTGTGCTATATTGAAAACTTGTGCTATTTGAGATCCATGCTATTGTGCTATTCCTTACTTTACTCGACTCTCTCTCTCTATCATTAGTGGCTCTGCTTTTAATACATTAATCATGTAAAGTTTGTCTGTACCATGAGATATAAATCCTACTGGGCATTGTCGCTCACCCTATGTTATTTGTCATTTGTGTTCTCAAGTGAGACCGAGGAAACTGAGTGCACTCATGAGGATGGGGAGGACCAGGAGTGAACCCGAGTACCTGGCGCATTAGTGCTATGTTAGATTTCCTAATTTAGTCTTTTACTTTCATTTCATGTTTTAAAGTCATTTGGGCCCTATGTTATGGCTCTGAGTTAGTGGATGTAATAGACATTAGTTGAATTATCAATGAAAGACATTTGATTTCGTATTATTTAATTGTCCAATGGTTGTTGTCGATTCTTGCTCTATACTCACTTACTTGCAACTGCCTCACGTTCCGATATTCGCGTCGAGGCGTGACAGTTTTGTGGTATCAGAGCCTAAGATATCCTTACTATGATATTTATTGTCTAGGATGTTCTAGGACGGACTGCCATGACACGTGTCTAAGTCACCTATCATACCTATGAGAGATTGGGTAGAACCAGGGTTAAGATCGAAAAGATATTCACACACGCACAAATTAAACTCCATATCAATGTCTTAATGATAAGTTACTTTTGTAGGAACTTAAGCAATTAAGATGACTGCTGAACGTGCTCAGATGAGGGGCATGCAACAAACAATCTAGGAACTCACCCGTGCACTTCTGCAAGCTGCACAAGGAGGAGGAAACTGCGGTGCAGGCGAGCTGCATCGTAATTTTAGGAGCTTGAACCCGCCAAGGTTCAACGGTACTACTGATCCCGATGAAGCCGAACACTGGCTGAAGGAGACAGAAAGGATTTTTCGTGTTATGCAATGTGCAACTGGGGATAAGCTGCTACTAGCTACTTTCAACTTGAGAAGGACACCCGCTCTTGGTGGGAGTCAGTGAAGCGACCAAGGAAAATGGTCAATTTACTTGGACTGAATTTAAAGAAGCTTTCAACTCCAAGTATTTTTCGGAGCGTGTCCAAGAGAGGAAGGTCGCGGAGTTTACTGCTCTTAAACAGAGGAGTCTGTCTGTGGCCGATTATAAAGCACAATTCTCTAGATTGGCATGTTGAACACCTGGTGAATACATAAAGGATGAAGGCTAAGCGTTTCCTCAACGGCCTCAAGCCGCAATACATTACTCAACGGGCCCCTCTCAACATCCAAACCTATGTCGAGAGGGTTAAGAAGGCCCAACGTTAGAAGATGTTACAGATTTCACCGATCGTATCAAGGGAAAGTTCGTAAGGAAGGAACTGACACCCGGTCTGTCTACTGCTAAGCCAACTATTGGCAAGAAGGGTCCATTTCAGCATCACGGAAGGACCAAGTCAAGAAAAGAAGCCCAGGTTTTTCGTTCCCATACTCCGGCGAAAAGCAACTGCAAACACTGTGACAAGCCAGGTCACGCCGCCGATGAGTGCTGGAGGAAGGTCGGCGCATGTCTGCGCTACGGCAGCCGCGAGCACCCTATTCCGGAGTGCTCACTATTGAAGGAGCATGAGAGACACACTAACGTGCCCAAGAAATAGGGAAGACTGCAATCCCTGAGAGATGAAGAAACCACTGAGGAAGGTGGCGTGGTGGAAGGTACACTACAAGTTTTCTCTTTATCAGTATTGTGTTTTATTTGATACTGGCACAACCCATTCATTCATATCTCAAAACTTTGTTGATACTCTGAATATTAAACCTGTGTCCATGGGGTCTGAATTCTCAGTCACAACACCACTGGTGAGAGAAAGAAAAATTGAACAAATATTTCCCATTAGCCGATGTAATGATCGGAGATATCAACCTAAGAGCCGACCTGGTATGTATGCCCATGGAAGGCTATGACGTGATTCTTGGAGCCGATGGGGTGTCCACCTATGGGGCAAGTGTCGACTGTAAGAAAGGGAAGGTTACATTTAGTGAATTCCCTAAGTTATCATTCAATGGGATTAGACACAAGAGACGGATGTCTCTAGTCTCCGCCATACAGGCCCACAAATGATAAGGAAAGGTTGCTTTGCTTTCCTTGCGGTCGTAGTAGTTGAGAAGAAGGGGTCTAAGATAGAGACATACACATAGTCCAGGACTACCCTCATGTGTTCCCCGAAGAGCTGCTAGGAATTCTCTCAGAGTGTGATGTAAACTTCTCTATTGACATAATTCCTGGAGCTGCACTGGTATCCCGTCAACGTACAGGATGTCACCTGCCGAGTTAAAAGAGCTAAACGCACAACTGATGGAATTGTTAGAAAACGGGTTCATTAGACCAAGTACTTCCCATGGGGAGCACCTGTTCTGTTTGTTAAAAAGAAAGATGGATCTATGAGACTGTGTATCGACTATCGGCAACTTAATCAGCTGACCATCAAGAACAAGTATCCATTACCTCGAGTCGATGAACTCTTCGACCAGATATCTGGAGCTCAATACTTCTCCAAAATTGACCTTCGGTCTGGCTATCATCAAATGAGGATCAAGGACCATGACATTTTCAAAACGGCTTTCAGGAGCAGGTATGGACACTATGAATTCATTGTTATACCTTTTGGTCTAACCAATGCTCCTGCAGCCTTTATGCAACTCATGAACAACATATACCGACCATATCTTGATAAGTTCGTGGTCGTCTTCATTGATGATATCCTCATATACTCTAAGACCAAAGAAGAATATGAAGAACATCTGAAGATAACCTCTGCAAGTCTTACGAGACAACCAACTATATGCAAAGCTGAGCAAGTGCGAGTTTTGGCTCGAAGAAGTGTCCTTCTTGGGCATGTCATCTCCAAGGACGGCATCTCTGTTGATCCCTCCAAAGTTGAAGCTGTACTTAAATGGGAGAAACCAACCAATGTCACAGAAATCAGAAGCTTCTTAGGACTGACTGGCTATTATAGGCAGGTTCATCAAGGACTTCTCCAAGATCGCCGTTCCTCTCACTCATCTTACACGGAAGGAGAATCCCTACTCTTGGAGAAAGACTGTGAGAAAAGTTTTCAAACATTGAAAGAATGTTGACCTCGGCCCCTGTTCTCGCTTTTCCAATAGAGGGAGAAGGTTTCTCAGTCTATACCGATGCCTCAGGAATTGGGCTAGGTTGTGTACTGATGCAAAAGGAGAAAGTCATTGCCTACTCTTCAAGACAACTGAAGACTCATGAAGTCAACTACCCTGTGCATGATTTAGAGTTGGCTGTTGTGGTCTTCGCCTTAAAAATCTAGAGAACACTACTTATATGGTAAGCAATTTACTATCTATTGACCATAAAAGCTTGAAGTATTTATTATCTCAGAAAGAACTTAACATGAGGCAGAGGAGATGGCTAGAATACTAAAAGACTTCAACTTCAACATCCAATACCATCTAGGAAAGGGAAATGCCGTGGCCGATGCTCTTAGTAGAAAGCCGATTGCATCTTTATCTAGTCTAATTCTAGGCAAAATGCAACTACTAGAACAATTCACAAGGTTACACTTGAATATTGAACATAGGGATGATCGAGTCTTGGTTGCCAATATCAAGATTCAGTCCAACATGCTAGCAGAAATCAAAGCACAACATGATAGTGATCCATTCTTGGTTCGTGTCAAGGAAACATTAGCTGAAAAACCTGACTTTGCTATGACCAAGGATGGAGGCTTGTATTCTAAGGAAGAACATGGTCCCGAACAATGAACCACTGAAGAGGAAGTTAATGGATGAACCTCATCAAACTAAGTATACTATCATCTTGGAGGTACCAAAATATATCAAGACATGAAAAGAACATTTTGGTGGCCAAACATGAAGAGAGAGTAGCCTAGCATGCTGCTCATTACGTTACTTGCCAACAGGTAAAGGCTGAACATAGGCGCCCTGCTGGCGTGCTTAGACCATTAGATATCCAGAGTGGAAATGGGAAAGTATTGGCATGGACTTCATCATGGGTTTACCCAAGACTCGTGGTGGACTCGACGCCATATGGGTTATTGTCGACCGACTAACCAAGTCTGCATACTTCTTGCCTATAAAAAGTAAGTGGTCTGTGGACGTGTTAGCCGCTCTTTATATCAAAGAGATCGTGAGACTGCATGGAATTCCATCATCTATCGTCTCAGATCGAGATCCCAGATTTACTTCTCATTTCTAGAAGGGACTTCAGACTACACTGGTACTAAACTCAATTTTAGTACCGTATTTCACCCACAGACTGATGGACAGACGGAGAGAACCAATCAGAATGTAGAAGATATGTTAAGATCCTGTACTATAGACTTCCAAGGCTACTGGAATGATCACTTACCCTTGATTGAGTTCGCCTATAACAATAGTTACTAGGCGAGTATTAAAATGGCACCATTCGAAGCACTCTATGGTAGAAACTGTAGGTCCCCTACATGCTGGAATGAAGTTGGGGGAGCAGCAATGGTTAGGTCCAGACATGGTACAAAATACAACCAGGGATATACAGGTGATCAGGATCGACTCAAAATTGCTCAGTCCAGACAAAAGAGTTATGCTGACAAGAGAGGAGAGATCTAAAATTTCAAGTGGGAGATCATGTACTTTTGAAGGTATCTCATACCATGGAATCCAAAGGTTTGGTGTTAAAGGGAAGCTAAGTCCTAGATTCATCGGTTCTTTCGAAGTGCTCGCAAGGGTTGGTGAGGTTGCTTATCGGCTGACGTTGCCACCAAATCTAGCATTCGTACACAATGTGTTCCATGTCTCTATGCTCATAAAATATGTGTACGATCCTACCCACATCATTCGCCATGAGAAGTTGGTGCTGAACAAGGACATGACTTATGAGGAAAAGCCAATCAAGATACTAGAACGAAAGGTGCAACAATCAAGAACCGCCCCTTCATGTGGTTAAAAATCTCTGGAATAACCGGGGATTAGAAGAAGACACATGGGAACCTGAAGGAATCATCAGGCGAAACTACCCCGACATTTTCGGTAAGACATTCTCTGCATTATGGTCATGTGAATTTGAGGACCAAATTGTTATAAGAGGGGGAGGATGTAGCAACCTGATATTTTAAATAAATAGATAAATAGAATTATTAAAATAAAGAATTAATTAAAACCCAATAAACAACAAGAAGTAATGGGCTTTATTTAAATAGCTCGCATAAAAGTTATTCGGCCAATAGGAGTTGGACTTTGGAATAAGAGAATACTCAAAAATTTGTAACCCAAATGTTACCAAAATTGAAAAGGGGCAAGGAAATCATTAAATGGTTAGTATGCACTCAAATTGGACTCCTAAATCTACCCTGATCCGAGTCCGCCTCCGCGAACGGGCCGAAGCCTCGCAAGGGATATCACACCACAGTCCGTGTAAACCAAAGGAACACACCATTTCATATATATATCTCACAAGTTTACATAGCCATATTTCCACAAAACTGAAAGAAAGTACAAGAGCCTGGGGCATACCCCGAGGTACAACTAAAGAAGTAAACAACTAGCTACTCTGCTATTGCTACAACTACACTGCTGGAGGTACTGACCCTACACCGCTACGACGCGGCCCCGAACTGGACGACGGTCGTGAAATGTCCATTATCTAGGTATGAAATTTGAACCCAACCTAACTCAATTAGGAGAAACAATGGAAGGAAGGTTGGAGAATACAAGGGAATTCAGAGTTTAATAGTAATTGGAGTTGTATTAGGACTTAACAAAGCTAGATGTATAAAAACACCCCAAATCTTTGTGGTCGGCCCTAATGCTCTGCTGAGGAGTTCTTGGACGAGAAGAGGATGCCACAGGAGGAGGGAAACATGGGATAGAAGCTTGAAGCCTCTACACCATGCTCATCGCGTTCATAAAGTCATAGAAGTTACATCACTCAAAGGTAGGTATTCTCGAGCTAAAGATGAACAAAACTCATACCATCGTGTAGAACATCATGTCTAGTTTGCTTTGCACTCAATTGCCTAATTTCCATCAAGCATGCTATGAGATTTAAGCGTTTTCCCATCATCATGCAAGTCTAGGGCTATTTGTGTTCATCCTATTATACACGCCTATCGAGACCAAATTGATCCGGTCCAAAGGCATAGTTCTCTTCTATTCATTGTCCCCTACAAGTTTCATGTTCACCACTTTGTCCCACAAGCCCTAGATTTTGAGTTATAAGCCATGCATGTAAGATTGCTGCATGTTTTCCTGTTCTCGGTTGAAGTTGAATCACGACAAACACATACGTCGCGTTTCTTCAATTGGTATCGCGACAGGTAAGACCGTCGCAATTACCTTAAGGTGACCACCCATGTCATCATGCTTTAGTTTGTTTCTGAAAAATACCGTTGCATCAAACTATGTGCCCTCTTGCTATCAGTTTCGTCTGAACCGCGACCACCATGGTCGTCGCGTTCTTAAGTTGTTCCCACTTTGGGGATTTGTGTTATTTCAAAAATTAGGGTTTTGCATGAATGCGTCGGACCTTGCCGTCGCGATTCTGTATCGATTTACCTGAACGCGTCGGACCTGCACGTCACATTTCTGTGTCACCAATTGATTCGCTCTGTCTAGTTACCCTAAACGCGTCAGTCAAAGTTTTCGCGTCTCTATCCAGAATCGATGTTGTTAAATGCGACCATTAGACCCATCGCGAATATACTGTGTGTTTCAGCAACTTTTAAGTTCTATTAAATTTGATTATTTGGACTTTTGTAATCATGATACGCTCTGTAATGCTGTGTAACGAACAGTAAACAACCATACTAATGACTATTGATATATTTCACACGTTTCTCTAATTAAAAGTCAATGTGCACGACCATCATATGTTCTCATGATTTCTTTCACATGCACACACCAAACGTTATCTTTGCCATGAGACCATGCAGAAAAACATGAATAATATATCTGGTAATTTACTTCAATAACTACATATCATTAACCATGATAATAATGACATGTCTTCATTTCTCACGTTGTTGGAATACT
Organism: Colocasia esculenta; assembly: GCA_014218235.1. Lineage (NCBI taxonomy): Eukaryota > Viridiplantae > Streptophyta > Magnoliopsida > Alismatales > Araceae > Colocasia > Colocasia esculenta. The sequence goes on along the minus strand of CM024756.1, from coordinate 116,098,618 downwards.
GTTACCGCGCGCTCCACTGTTCTAGAATTCCTCTAGAACGTCGAGCAACCTGTTTTCTTTACACACTACTCTCTTGACAAGTTGGAACCTCTCTGTCGGACATTCCGTTCTGGCTGACTAGGGACCTTTTGTTAAGACCTCTGTAAGACTCCATACTCTGTGGATTCCCACATGGAGATCGAGTTGGCTGTACCCTAACACCTATAACACCTTAGGGATCAACATGATCCAAACGGCTTTAGAAATTCTCTCTTATCTTAAGATCACGCCGGACCTCTGGACCTGCCCATGGCCAGTGGAAGGTTAGTGAATTCTATCTGACTGCCAACACCAATCATGTGTGTGTGTAACTGTTACTATCGCCTGTTTAACCGTCGCTTTATGTGCAATAACTTATAGTTCTCATCTATACTCTACTCGCTCATCTATTCACATTCTCTCTGCTTTCTCATCTATTCATCAAGTACTCTCATGTATTCTTGGTACTCTCTATTGGCCATTTGACTGATTGTCTAAAGATAAACAATATGACTAATACTTGGCAATCATAAAGGGCTCGGTCTGGTCCTAGGAGATGCGCCAAAAGTGCTAGTGCCTGCGGGAGTTAATTGACCAGAGTGTTGGCATTACACTCAAGTGCTATCTATCTCGACTATCTATATGACAATCAAGTGCTATACTATACTCGACTCATTGTGCTATTGTGAAACATTGTGCTATATGTGCTATGCCATTCTGTTCTCTGTGCTATATTGAAAACTTGTGCTATTTGAGATCCATGCTATTGTGCTATTCCTTACTTTACTTGACTCTCTCTCTATCATTAGTGGCTTTGCTTTTAATACATTAATCATGTAAAGTTTGTCTGTACCATGAGATATAAATCCTACTGGGTGTTGTCGCTCACCCTACGTTATTTGTCATTTGTGTTCTCAGGTGAGACCGAGGAAACCGAGTACACTCATGAGGATGGGGAGGACAGGAGTGAACCACGAGTACTTGGCACATTAGTGCTATGTTAGATGTCCTAGTTTAGTCTTTTACTTTCATTCCATGTTTTAAAGTCATTTAGGCTCTATGTTATAGCTTTGAGTTAGTGGATGTAATAGACATTAGTTGAATTATCAATGAAAGGTATTTGATTTCGTATTATTTAATTATCCAATGGTTTGTTGTCTATTCTATGCTCTATACTCGCTTACTTGCAACTGCCCGCACGGTTCGATTTTCGCGTCGGGGCGTGACAAGTATGAATATAGTTCGATCGATCGATAGACACTTTTAAGGAATTTTGATGAGTTTTCAAAAAAAATTGACAATTATCCAAAACCACCTTCTCCAATCAGGCAGAGACGTACTCAAGACGCGTCATCCATGGTCTTGGATGCATTCATAATCTGAACTGATTTAGGCTCTAAATTCAAATGAACGTCGGACTTCATCATAGACCAAGATTGAGCTCAGCAACAAAGACAAATTTGTGACATCGTTAATGAATAGTGAAATAAGTCTAATTAAAGGTCAAAAATGGATGCCTATGAGAAGTCTAATGGGTCTTCTCTCTCTCCGCTCTTCATGTGCCCTCTCTCTCTCTCTCTCTCCTCTTTTTGAGTTTACCTGTGAATATCCACCCCATGTCGGTGGATTTTTCACCCACTTTACACCTATGCTCCTCAGCTGTGTAATTTTTAAGGGTTCATTTGAAAAAAAGACATCCATGATTCCATCCGGCATGATCTGTCCCAAGCGCTTCCTCAACTTCAGGTGGGTTTTCATACAAATATCCACCTATAGGGTGATATTTTCATCCCAATTATAATGCCCCAGTTTTTATAGTGTGTTACAGAAATATCCACCACTATCGGCGGGTTTTTTACCCACTTATACTAGGCCCTCGAGAGAGGTTGTTTTTTATGAAATATAAATGGCTCTCCACGTCTGCCCTCATTTGCAAGACAAACACAAGTTAAATTTGCTTCTCTCGCCACCTTAAGTGAGAGCTTCCACCACTTTTGTTCTTGTAATATTCTGAAAAGGAACAAAGTATATATACAATTTTGAAAGTTCTAGGGAAGATATGTCTATAATTTTTAAAAACTCAAAATTATTTAAAAAGAAAAATGGTTATGATTTGCTAAATAAAATTAATTTATTTAGCCCCTAAGCAACCTAAGATTTTTTTGATAACAAGGAAACCCCCCCTTGTGGCTTAGTAGACTCAGGGAGTGGTTTTTTTTCGTGGTCCCCAAGATCTTGACTTGGTGCCACGCCCCCAAAATTCAAGTATCATCATTGTAGCGGAAATTCAGAAATCTAAAACTCAAATTTATCAACGTAAACCTTAACCAAACACCTCAGTCACACCGGGATACGACATTCTAGTCAAATTGTAAAAAGGGGCCCACAACCTTAACAACACATTGAGGTCCAAAAATATTTTTCTCCAAGAATCAAGTTCTTCCATAATAAGATTTACTTTTAAAATTCAGAAATTGTCACAACCCACTATGGTAAAATTTGCCACGACATCACATAAACCCAACACATAAAACACAAGGTGATTAATAAATGATTCCTCCATCCATGATTCACACTTAGACAAATCATCAAGTTATTCCTTTGTTCATTGAATGGTTTGTACAATCTCTATTTCCAAAAAAAAACACTCTTCACATATCCATCCATAATGATTTACAAGTAATTACATGGTTTGCTCATACATCCAAAAATTAGAAATTTAAACTCCTCCAAGGTGCTCCAAGCTCATCACACAAGGGGGTCGGCTACATGCTAATCATGCTTCAAATCACCTGAAATGTTAATAGTTTTATGAGCAAACAAGTCCAATAGGATTTATATCTCATAATGCGGGCAAAATATAAGTAATTAACATTTTTAACTAGTAGAGTTTCAAGATAACAAGCAGGATGATCAAGGTAAGCAGGAAGCATAATTATAACATGCAAGAGTTGCATATTACAGAGATTCAAGGCAAATCATGTTATTTATCATGTCATGAGAATGATACAAGGGTCAAGCTTTAATCCAATCAAGCATGTAATAAGAAGAACAGGAAATTGGCCATTTTCAAACGAATCAAACTTATCAAGTCAAGCAAGCGGCCAAGCATATCAAAGAGGCACTTTCAATCACCATACAGATGGATGCCAATGCCAAGCACCACTCAAATATTTGATCCATACTCCCTAGGTTATCAAGTATGTCAGGGTGCTCCTCCCCAGGATCGGATCAGGCCCCATTGCACAAGCATTTGATCAGAGATATCATCCCAACAGTAGTGTTGATTTCAAGGACACTATGCCCATTTGCAGTCAAGTAGGACAGAATTGTAAGATGTCAAGAAAACCAGAACATAAACTCAGATCAAGGTTGGCAGAGTTCAAGAAGGCATGATGGATCAAGTCATGCAGCAAGCTCAAGGGGCTTTTGATTTCAGATTCAAGACAAGCAGATTCAAAGGTGGAATTTTTGTAGGATCGAAAATAGAATGGACCAGATCTAGAAGGGGGGGGGGGGTTGAATAGATCTAGGCCAAAACTGCGGAAGCTTAGCCAATTTAAACAGATGTTTTGATCAGAGTCAACTTAAAAGCAATTCACAGATCTGATTAGTGATTGTGAATTAAGTGATTAAAGTGTGTGATCAAGTTGATTAGAAGTGTAAGCGAAAATCTTATGCATACATCTAGCGCAAAGTGAAATGAAATCACAGATCAAACCACTGCACATGTAATTTTTAGGTGGTTCGGAAATCACACCATGTGATTCCTACATCCACCCCTCACACAGTGAGGCTCCACTACTCAACTTGAGTACGCCACACTGGAGCTTGACAACTCCAACACACTGAGTTCAACAACTCACACACAACTCTAGAGCACAACCACTCTAGAATCCTGAGCACAACTACTCAACCACAACCTGAGTGTGACGACTCAATACAACTGAGCACAAAAGCTCACAACCAACTTGCTAGATCAAAAACAACAAGATCCAGATCCTCTAGCAATGATCTGATCTATGAAGAGTTCATTCAAAGAGACTGGTGCATTAACACTTTTATGCACATCTCAAGAATGACTCAGAAGAACTAAGGAGAATTGAGGAATTGAATGTAGAGTCCTTGTTCTTCAGAAGAACTCCCTTGTAGAAGGTTGACTTGAGAAGGTCCTTGATTGCTTGAAGTCCCTGGGCGATGCTCTGCAACTGGTGCCTTTGGATCTTCCTTGAACTCTTCTCAATTGGCTGCTTCTACTCGATCTGCTCCCTTGGAAGTGATCTCACATCATCTTCATGGATCAATCTTCACTTCTTGTGCTTGCAAGGATGGAATTGGCTTACAGTGGCACAGGGAGAGCAAGAACGGGAAGAGACCTCTTCTTGCCGCCGAAAAGACTTTTCTGGAAGGCTCTGAGGTGTTCTCCTTCTTGGGGGCCGATTAGATAGGTATTTATACCCTAACATGGCCAAAAGAACCCTTGGGGTACGTGGGCACATGATCCAAGGCCATCCAGTGATCCCTAGAAGGCCACGTGTCCAGGTGTAACTTAAGATGAAAAATCAGCCAAGTGTGTCGACACAGTCACTGGGTGTGTCGACACACTGTCCCAATTCCAAAAAACAGGTCTTCTGGGAGATGGCTCTAGTGTCGACACACTCACTGGCTGTGTCGACACACTGTCCAGTCTGGCAAAAGGGTCTTCTGGAGACTGGGTCTAGTGTCGACACATCCTGGGACTGTGTCGACACAGTGAACCCTATCTTCATGAATTTTCTTCAGGGATTGATGCCCAGTGTCGACACCAGCAGTGGGTGTGTCGACACTACCATTGCAAGAAGTACATGTCCCTGAGAAATAAACACATAATCATTAGTCCAATGTATTATCATGAATATATGTGATATAATGTGTTTGGAAACATGCCTTTGAGGATTGTTATTACATGTGTGATATATTTAACATGTTCCAATCATTATGCATTAAAATCACAACTTGTCATCATCAAAATTATAAGGGGAAATGTATTAAATTCACACTCAACCCAACAATCTCCCCCTTTTTGATGATGGCAACATTAAGTCAACATGAAAGTTTGAATTTTAAAGAACTGTGATTTTAAGCCATTCATTCACACAACATTCAATCACATACACACTCAATGACAATGAATACATGTTTCAACATTTTCATTCAATTCATCAAAGGCCATTGAGCACAATTTAGTAACAATTGACATTTTTCACACTCAAGAGACACAATGTTACTAATAACCATGACTTTTCATAAATGGCCAAAAAAACTATACAAAGTTTGATATTTACAAACATTCATTCACATTCATAGACATTCATAAAAGGTATTCCTTCTCATTCAACAAAGATATTCATTACAAAGATATTCCTTCTCCCCCTTTGACATCATCAAAAGATAAGATCCATCAAGAGGATGAGGTGGAGGAGGAATAGGAAGAAGGAGAGACTCTATGGTCTTCAATCTTGACTCCATTGCAGCAAGGTTGGATCTCAACTGAGTTTGCATTGTAGAAAGTCTTGTGTGCAGCAATTCTTCCAACCTTTGACTGTTGTCATACATGTTTGACTGGAATGCAGACAGATCAGCTGAAATGGGCTGAGAACCTGAAGAGGAGCTGGCAAATCCACCATGCCTGTTTATACTGCTGAGCTCACTCTTGAGGGCAGACATCTCATGATCTATATGAGCTGACAAGTTCTTCATGCCTTCCATATCATCAACTATGTGTGCAAATGAAAGTCTAGTCTTGGATATCTGAGTCACTGCCTCTTGACTGTTGAACAATTTTTCTGTGAATTGGCTAAAATTCCTTGAAGGACCTGTTCAAGCTTGTCCTGATGCTCCTTTAGTTGAAGGGATGCATCACCCAAAGTACCAATTAGCCTGTTGAACCTTTGGGTGGCATGATCAGCGCTTCCTTCTGCTTGATGAATTGACCATTCACTGAATTCTCCAACCTTTGAATTCTGAGCTCAAAGTTCTCTGATATTTGATAGATGGAGGAGGTGATGGTGTCAATTGTCATTTAAGAAGGAGTATAGCTCTGGGAACAGAAGGTCCACCAGTGGAAGCAGAGGCTTGGGATTGGGGAATGAAAGGTGGAATTTCCACTTCAGGGATAAGTGGTGAAGGGGCATGAAATGGAGGTGTTTGAGGGACATCCTGAGAGATGGGTGCTCCAATCTCATTGGGAGGCTGTTCCTCTTGATCATGTTGAGGAGATTGAGCAACTTCAGGAGGAGGTTCTACAACCTCAGGGGCAATAGGAGCCTCACAACAACAGGACCTCTTCTCACTTGATCCCCTTCAATTCGAAATCCCATGAACTTTTGTAAATGCTTTAAACATAAATGTTGGACTTTGGGTTTGATTGGGCTTGCTCATTTTCAAAAGACACTCCAAAGTGTTCAAAAACTGATGTAAGATGAGCAGCATAAGGTAGAGATCTGTGTAGATCCTTCCTTGTGGTTTCTGACATAATCTGGTACATGATGACATGCAGGTTGATCTTGATCTCTTTCTTCATGCAATAGAGTATGAATCTCTGAATGTCAGTTAGCCTATCTCTTCCACCACCTTGAGGTGTGATTATGGGTGAGAATGTGATGGATCAATATCAAAACAGGTGGGAATGTGTTTGTGTTAAACCTAGTGACATATGTTTGCTTTGAATCTGACTCATCAGCAGGGAGTCCAGTAAGCAGTGAGTAGGCTTTATGCAAGTCAAATTCAAAATCATGATAATCCTCACCCGCATCTGGAGCCTTGAACAATGTAGCAGCTAATTCAGTGGACAAGTCAATCGAACACCCTTGACTTCTGACTGGTAGCCTTCAGGTGTGCACTCTAAATTCAGATAGAACTCTTGTACTACCTTGGATATATGGTTCTGAACTCAGATATGAAGGGCAACCAAGATTGAAAATTAAGAACTGACGCACTTCTGGGAAGGTAGTTGCAAGGTCATGTCTTCAAGGTCAACAGCTCTAGGTTTTAGGATGGATTTCCCTTCACTAGCCAGTTTAGAAGGGGTTACCTCAGAGGGATGAGATGAACCAGATGAATTGAGGAAGATTCCTCAGAGACTTCAGGAGAGGAGACCAATATCTTCCTCCTAGGGTGTGCAGATGTCCTCTGGAAGGACCTCGACTGGAAGAGGATACCCTACCTCTCTTGGATGGTGTAGGAGATGCAGATGAAGCACCCGTCTTCTCTGCAGGGTCATGGCGGCGTTTGCTTCTTCTCTCAGGGGAGGCGCTTCAATAGCAGCCTCCATGGTAGTTGCCCTAGCTCGGGCGCCTCGACGAGGAGTGTGCTTAGGAGGCATCGTCCAGGAAAGAGATAAAACAGAGATGGCGGAGATGATGAGAGGAGGATGGAGACAGAAATTGTGGGAAGAGGGAAGAAAGATGAAATCTCTTGTCGTATGCAAAGTTCGTGGCGGCTATGGGTCGCCTGGGAAATAAAAGGGGTTTTAGGGTAAAATAACCCGCAGGAACACCAAGTCCCAAACCGGTGCCCAAGACTTGAACCGCCCGAACAGCCTATGTGTCGACACATGAGATGGGTGTGTCGACCTGGGCTATGACTGTGTCGACACATAAGGAAGACTGTGTCGACCTGGCCTAAAGAAATATTGAGGATAAGAGCATGAGGAAAATTTGTAAATTATGGGAAATCTTTAAAATGATGAAATATGGATGGAATCAATGGACAAGGATTTTTAAGGTTAAAGAATTCATTTGTCATATTTTTACAAAAATCCAACAATACTCAAGTTTTACACAACACCTACATGATATATTCATTAAGTGACTTGAGCCATTAAAATGATAGTTTGAGTGATATAGGACATCCAACAGCCAATAACAAACTACCATATTCTCCAAATCCAAAGAAATAAAAATGTCTTTTAGATTGAAATCAATGTGATGAAGTGAAACAACTTTAAGCAAACTGATGGAAGACAAAAAAAATATTTATTTTAAGCAATTCTCCTTTGGACACACATTTTTTTTAATCAAACTATCAAATGTAGTAAATCTTTTTCACTCAAGAACTAATGCTTTTTACACACCATAGTCCCTGGTTACTAAAGATTTGCTCATTATCCAGTTTCAAGAGGCAAATGACAACCTTTTGACATGAAAATATACGTTTATCAGATGCATATTTCCAGTTACTCAGTCTCATCAAAATGTATAGAACATCTTTTGTTTTTATTTTTGATTTGTTGAACCCCTTTGAACAGAGATAGTAATAAATACCTCATGACATACATGGCACTTCATTCATTGTGAAGGTTTTATTTTCTCAGCATTTGTGCCATTGCTCTGTTGAGAAATAAATGTAAGAGAATTTTAAAAATTGAGATCATTATCTCACATCAGTTGCAAAAGAGGTGTTTAAGTTCAAAGCACACATTATCCTTCAGTCTTTGAAAGACATTTAAATTTCTGTAGTGTTGAAGAGTATAGTTGAGAGTTGACTGTAAAAATGTAGTAGATCAATCAAAAAGTCATTTTGAGGTTCTAGACAACTTAATGAGCACATCATGAGTGGAAGTTGATTAACTCAAGAGGAATCTTGAATTTTGTAAAAGATGGTAGTGAATTCATTAGCTCCCCCTGAAATGATGATTCCAAAATTATTCATCAGTATAAAGATATGCAAAAATAGGAAAACTGAAATGTTTCTTTTTGAAGAACAAAAACTCCCCCTCAACAATTGCATATTTAATTCTTGATACTTGGCGGAGACACATACTCTCGCATAGTGAAAGTGTCCAGACAAGCAGAACTTGTCCTTCTTCAAATCACAATTTGATATACCAAAATTTCAACACAATGTGAGTTGAAGAATTATTGACAAAAAGAAATGAAGTTGATTTGTGAGAGATGTGAACAACATGAATCAAGGAAACAAAGAGAAATGATGGATCAGTGACTCCCCCTCAGAACATGCCTAAACACTCAACCAATGAGAGATATCAAGAAGATGGACATTTGCATACACCAAGCTCCTCCTCAAGGATGAAAATCTGCTGTCAGGAAGAGGATTAGTGAAGATGTCAGCAATTTGTTTTTCAGTTTCAATAAAGAGGAGTTCAAAAGATTTCTTTGCTACTTCATCTCTCAAGAAATGATGCCTAATTTCAATGTGTGTTTGTTCTAGAATGCTGAATTGAGTTTTTAGACAGATTTATGGCACTTGTGTTATCACAAAGAATGGGAACCACCTAACTCTTGGTTATAATCAAGAAGCTGATGTTTCACCCAAAGAATTTGAGTGCCACATCGACCAGCTGCAACATACTCAGCCTCTGCAGTTGATAGAGCAACTGAGTGTTGCTTTTTGGAAGCCCAAGAGATTAGGCATCCACCTAAGTACAAATACAAGCCACTTGTGCTTTTTCTATCAAGTTTACACCAGCATAATCAGCATCACAATAGGCAATCAAATCTAATTTACAACCAGCAAGATACCAAATACCAAGATCACATGTTCCAACAAGATATTTAAAGATTCTTTTAACAGCTAACATGTGACTTTCTTTAGGATTTGCTTGAAATCTAGCACACAAGCATACACTGAATTGTATATCAGGTCTAGAAGTGGTGAGATAGAGTAGAGAACCAATATGCTCTGTATGTCTTTGGGTCTACTGACTTACCAATTGAATCTTCTTCTAGTTTCACATTAATTGCAATGGGTGTGCTTGAGTGCTTGAGGTTCTGGAAGTCAAACCTTTTCAGAAGTTCCTTGACATACTTGGTTTGGCTTATGAAGATTCCCTCACTGGTTTGGTTAACCTGCAATCCCAAGAAAAATTGTAAGTCTCCCATCAAGCTCATTTCAAATTCAGTTTTCATTTGATTTGCAAATTCAGTGCACAGCTTTTATTTGTGGATCCAAAAATTATGTCATCAACAATTTGGACTGTAAATTTATTTATTTACAGTTTTTGTGAACAAAGTTTGATCAACATTACCTGTAGAGTATCCTTTTTCAAGCAGAAAAGAGCTCAAACAATCATACCAAGCTCTTGGAGCTTGCTTAAGACCATAAAGAGCCTTATGAAGTTTAAAAACATGATCATTATTTTTCATTTTAAAGCCTGGAGGTTGTTCAACAAAAACATTTTCTTTTATGTATCCAGTAGTACCCCGAAATTTTAATACATAAAAATTCAAAATAAAGGAAATAAATAATTCCTAATATCGGAGTATTTACACATACGTATCATTATCATATGGCTAAAACACATCGAAAAAATCCGTAAAAATTATAAATCAACCCCAACATTTTTACTAAAATTTCACAAAGAAATTTATGCCAAGAAAAATGGATTAGCAAGTTTAAAGTGTTTTACGACTTATTATCGTAATTCATGAATAAGTCAGAAAATCATTATCACACGTACTTGGATGTTTCAGAACATTAAATAAAAATCATATATGGGCTTAAATAATATCTTCTAATGACCCATCAATAAATTTGGGTCAATAAAATCATTTGGACTAGGTTGAAGAGTTATCGTGACCGATTATCCAAATAAGGAAACAAGTCGGAAAACGTTAACACGAAAATACGACGCAACCAAAAAATTAAATAAAAATGTTGGAGAGACTTTCAACATTATAAATTAATGACCCAATATCATAATTGGGCCAATGGACCACATATGTCCCAAAAATCAAATGATGCAAGAAAATGCATGGAAATTCGTAACCATAAATAAGCTGAAATTGGAAAGTGGTAATTGGGTTTAATTGGTATGCAATCATGCATTCTTGGCAACCCAAATTCGTGCCTACCCACCCATGGAGGTTGCTTGATGGCCAAGACTCTCTAATGGAGGGAGAGATCTTCAAATTATGGAAAGACACAAGCCAATCCCGCAACCCTTCTTTCCTTGTTGCATTAGGACTCTTAAAACCCATAGATGCTTAAATACTCTTCACCCAAACCCTAGGGACGAGTTTAGAACTTGCTGGGGTCGTGTGGAGGAGCTCTTGGTGGCTGGGGAGATGTGGATCAACCACAAGAAGCTCATCTTCTTCCCCCGTTCGTCTGCTACGACCTGCACAAACCGTCCACTTGAAGTCGGTCAAAGGTAGGCCAAACCTAAACCAAACATTGCAAGGCTTATACCCGTGGAAAGAGGGTCAAGTCTACGTCCTAACCCAAGTGGAATGCCCAAATTCCATGCAGTACACAGAGTATTAAGCGTTCTCCTGCGAGTGGTCTGAACATGGGTTTTCTGGAAGAATGGGACTTCTTCAACCCATAAGGTAGGTTTTCTAGGGCCAAACCTTAACATATCCTATACAATGTGTAGAGCATAAAGTAAATTTCGTTTCCCACTGGTTTCATCGAATTTCAATGAGTATATTTTGAATTATAAGCATTTTTCCAAAGTCACGCACTGTTAGGGATTTTTCCGTTCTTTATATGTTGCACGTGATTCAGGACCGAATTAGAGAAAACCCACAACATGAAAGTTTTTCTACTAGTTGTCCTCGTCATGTCTTGTGATGAACGTTTTGTCTAAATGTCAATATTTAGATAGTTATAAGCGTGGTAAGAGGGTTGCTGCATGAAACTATGTTTTCAGGTTGCACTTGGTTTTACGTTTGTGTTTGACTTGATTAAAGCCTGTCGAAACCATCCTTGTTTTCTAATTCCGATTTACTAGAAGCACCCTTGCATGTCTAAGTTGGTTTAAAACTAGTTTCATTATTTTTCATGCACTGTACAATTTGTTCTTAATTTTAGAACAACCATGTGTCGAAGTAGGGAAAGTCTGGTCCGCAATCAAAGCATTATCCTTTCTCTGTCGGATTCAGGTGCAGACCCTGTGAACGCGACGGCCCGATAGGCCGCATTCTGAGTCTTGTCGTGACAGCACACCCATCGCTTTCTGAACGCGACGAGCACACCGTCGCTATCTCGCTGCCTGATCTGACTGCCCCGTCGTGTTCTTCACAAAGCATTGTCGCGTTCTGTTCCCGACCCGTCGTGACCCTTACTGGGGTCCATCGCGACCTGCCTCCGGGTCTGACCGCCCTGTCGCCTTCTTCATAAGCACCCATCACGATCTGCCTGCCTGATCAGACAAGCCTGTCGCAATCCTTACAAGGCACTGTCGCGTTCTGATCTGACCCCGTCGCGACCCTTACTGGTGTCCGTCGCGATCTCAGGATTTTTACATGAAACCACATGTTTTCTTGCAAATCTTACCGCATATACCCGAGGTCTGTTTAACGTGATATTTATTGTGTAAGTTGCATGTCTTGGGTCTGATCATTACATGATGTTCTATTTAATGGCTTAAAAGTGTTTAACCCATTTAAAAAGCCTTAATTACATGAATATATTCTAATTGCTTTCTTAATGATATGATCATTCATGAAACTTGTGATTGACTATTGTTACCGTTCTAGCTGATTAAATGATAATTATTATCCTTAAATCTTGCAAACCCATGTATAGTTAAACGCATTGTCATCGCATGCCATCATGTTAAGTGGTTTCCGCGAGTTTGAGACGATGGATTGAGAATTGAGACGTGTACGTCACTACACACTTGCACATCTAGGCAGCCCTTACTTGGGAATTTGGAAACTCTCTACGGTCATTCCGAATCGGTAGACTAGTGACCTTTTCTCCAAGGCCTCCGTAAATCTCCTCTGACCATGGATTCCCACATGGCCGACGAGTTGGTTGTACCATTGAAGTTCCCTGGAGATAGCGTGCACTTCCTCTCTCATCTTGTTCTCGTGAGTGTGAATTACATCTAGATTAAAGCCATTAATGTAAATATTGAACTAAAGTATAAATCATAGTTATGCTGTCAAATTTATCTCTTGACCATTGTTATCATGAAATCATGTTCAATTGCTTATTACTTGTTCTCATCATCATCATGAACATGATATTACACATGCTTACATCTTGAAACTCTCATTGGCCATTATTAATGACTGTGGGTATCTACATTTGAAAATTTAAGTGAGATGCTGACTGGGCACGGCGTGTGTCCAAGGGCTCCAGTCTAGCCCCAATGACGGAGAGTCATAAATATATTGTTAACCATGGGGTATAATGATTACTGGCGTTGCATCTGCGCTGGGAGTCGTGCGTGTCATGTTGAATGATAGATACAATAACCACATACACCTGTCCTGGTGTACATTCTTGATGGATCTTTTCTTGGTGTACATTAGTGTCTACGTGCCTGATTAGTGTTACATGATCGTGCTCGTGCGTGCTTGCTTGCTTGCGTGATATGGCCATCCTGCATTTAATGCAATTAGTGATATCTTGCGTTCTTGACATCAAGTGAAATCTTGCGTGCTTGTACCAAAGTGATATATTGCTCGTTCTATCTCGTTATATCCTTCTAGATCTTGTTCTATCACGATCACTCTATCTAGCTTGTTTCATGTATCGTGTTTTAATGAGTTTTATTCGTACATGCATATCATGACATTCATCGTGCTTACCTAGTTCTAAATTGCTAATCACTTATATCATTGCCGCACATTGAGATATAAATCCTACTGGGCTAGTTTGCTCATCCCCTACTTTTACCCAATCTAGGTGACTATGAAGTTCAAGAGGAAGAGCAAAACGAGGATGGGAATGCGTCTGAGTGAAGAGCGTCCCAACTATGAGTCTAGTATAGTAGTTTGCTTTGAGTGATAGATTCATGTAGTAGGAAGTGAGGTATTATGTACTTTTGCTTTATTGAGTCTTAGTCCTGTATTAGTTCATCTGAGACAATATGAGATTTGAATACAATTTCCATTAAGTTCAACATTTGGGCCCTATGATAATGTATGTTATTATACATTAGTGCGTGCTAGCTAGAGGCTTATTTGCTGACTGTTCACGTCTCGAATTATCGACTCGAATTCTTGAAATAATATTCGCTGCGTAATTTTTGGGACGTGACAGTTAATGGTATCATAGACTAGAAAGTCCAAATAGGATATATGTCTCAGGATTAGGAGATACCTATGGAACCTAGGTCATGGAACTTAAATATAGTACCTAGTGAGAATGGGTAAGACTGGAATATGATAGAATAAACAAACACTCCTACCCATTGACTCTTATAATGTATCTAGAGACCAATTGGTTTCCACCCTTTTCTCAGGAACTCTCATACTCTCTCACTACACTGTAATGGCTCGCAATCGTGGCAAGCTATGCAAGAAATCGTGGCTAGATTGACTCAGGATTTACAAAATGTGGTTCAGGCTGGAAATCAGCTGCTGCAGTTAGAAACGGAGCCGTGATCTGCACTGCAATTTTAGGAGTTTGAACCCTCCTCGTTTCTCCGGATCCCCTGATCCGAACGAAGCAGAGAACTGGCAGGAGGAGATAGAAAGATCTTCCAAGTCATGCAATGCACCAACAGGGAGAAGGTGGTACTGGCCACTTTTCAATTCACTAAGGATGCCCGCACATGGTGGAAGGCCACATCGGCCCACCTGCCTAACGTTGGCGAACTGGAGTGGGCCGGATTCCTGGAGATATTTCGGGGAAAGTATTTCTCTGAGAGAGTCAAGGAGAAGAAGGCAGCGGAGTTTGCCGCACTAAAACAAAGGAATGTCTGTGGCTGAGTATGAGGCTCACAAGACCAGGTATACCATTCATCCTGGAACTACCAAAATGTATCAAGATTTGAAAAGAAGCTTTTGGTGGCCTAATATGAAGAGAGAGGTGGCAGAATATGTCGCTCGATGCTTAACATGTCAAGGGTCAAGGAAGAACACTTGTGACCCGCAGGTAAACTCAAACCCCTAGAAATCTCGGCATGGAATGGGAAGGTATAGGGATGGACTTTATTTTCGGACTACCCAATCTAGGGTGGATTCGATGGTATCTGGGTTATTGTCGACCGCTTAACTAAGTCGGCTCACTTCTTACCAGTGAAAAATAAGTGGTCAGTAGATGTTCTGGCTACATAATATGTGAAGGAATAGTCAGATTACATGGAGTACCGGTGTCTATCGTATCTGATAGAGACCCTAGGTTTACATCCCCCTTTTGGAAAGGACTGCACTACTCCTTGGGATCTAAACTAAACTTTAGCACGACTTTCCATCCACAGACAGATGGTCAGACGGAGAGAACCAACCAGGTGATTGAAGATATGCTTAGAGCATGTGTCCTAGATTTTTGAGGTAACTGGCACGAACACTTACTCTTGTGAGTTCGCCTACAATAATAGCTATCAAGCTAGCATTCAAATGGCACCATTTAAAGCACTCTAGGCAGGAGTGCCGATCTCCATTATGCTGGTATGAAGTTGGCGAAAAACAAATGCTAGGACCAGAGATGATAAGGGAAACCACAGAGAAGGTAAATCTTGTTAAAGAAAGAATGGCAGTGGCGCAGCAAAGACAAAAGGCATATGCAGATAATAGAAGAAGAGACCTAGAGTTTCAGGTTGGGGAACATGTATTCTTAAAAGTGTCTCCAGGCCGTGGAATCAAGCGTTTTGGCATTAAAGGCAAATTATCACCAAGGTTTGTCGGGCCTTTCGAAATCCTTGAAAGAATCGGCGAGGGACATATCGTCTCGCTTTACCACCACAAATGGATGGAATACACGATGTGTTCCACATATCCATGTTGAAAAAGTATGTACGGGATCCGTGGCATGTCATAGAGTATAAGCTCCTGGAATTCAACAAAGACAGAACATATTAAGAGAAGCAATTAAGATCGTGGACCGTGAACTGCACCAATTAAGGAACAAGGTCATCCCATTAGTAAGGGTTAGATGGAATCAATGCATGGATGAAGACGACACGTGGGAAACCGAGGAAGCATGCGCAAAAGATACCCGGAGCTATTCACAAGTAAGTACACCTCACTTGTACAATAACTTCTATACATGAATTTGGGGACCAAATACTCTTAAGTGGGGGAGGTGGTAGCACCCCGGAAATTTTAATTACATAAAAATTCAAAATAAATGGAAATAAATAATTCCATAATATCAGAGTATTTAAACATACGTATCATATCCTATGAGCTAAAACACATCGAAAAATCTGTAAAAATTATAATCAACCCCAAACATTTTTACTAAAAGT
This sequence comes from Colocasia esculenta, assembly GCA_014218235.1. NCBI lineage: Eukaryota > Viridiplantae > Streptophyta > Magnoliopsida > Alismatales > Araceae > Colocasia > Colocasia esculenta. The sequence goes on along the minus strand of CM024756.1, from coordinate 116,082,450 downwards.
TTCACAAAGAAATTTATGCCAAGAAAAATGGATTAGCCAAGTTTAAAGTGTTTCACGACTTATTATCGTAATTCATGAATAAGTCGGAAAATCATTATCACACGTACTTGGATGAGTCAAAAAATTAATAAAAATCATATATGGGCTTTAAATAATATCTTCTAATGACCCATCAAGAAATTTGGGTCAATAAAAATCATATGGACTAGGTTTAAGAGTTATCGTGACGATTATCCAAATAAGGAACAAGTCGGAAAACCATTAACACGAAAATACGACGCAACCAAAAAATTAAATAAAAATGTTGGAGAGACTTTCACACATTATAAATTAATGACCCAATATCATAATTGGGCCAATGGACCACATATGTCCCAAAAATCAATGAAGCAAGAAAATGCATGGAAATTCGTAACCATAAATAAGCTGAAATTGGAAAGTGGTAATTGGGTTTAATTGGGATGCAATCATGCATTCTTGGCAACCCAAATTCGTGCCTACCCACCCATGGAGGTTGCTTGATGGCCAAGACTCTCTAATGGAGGGAGAGATCTTCAAATTATGGAAAGACACAAGCCAATCCCGCAACCCTTCTTTCCTTGTTGCATTAGGACTCCTAAACCCATAGATGCTTAAATACTCTTCACCCAAACCCTAGGGATGAGTTTAGAACTTGTTGGGGTCGTGTAGAGGAGCTCTTGGTGGCTGGGGAGCTGTGGATCAACCACAAGAAGCTCATCTTCTTCCCCCGTTCGTCTGCTACGACCTGCACAAACCGTCCACTTGAAGCCGATCAAAGGTAGGCCAAACCTAAACCAAACCTTGCAAGGCTTATACCCCTGGAAATAGGGTCAATTCTACGTCCTAACCCAAGTGGAATGCCCAAATTCCATGCAGTATACACAGAGTATTAAGCGTTCTCCTGCAAGTGGTCTGAACACGGGTTTTCTGGAAGAACGAGACTTCTTCAACCCAGAAGGTAGGTTTTCTTCTGGTCAAACCTTAACATATCCTATACCAATGTGTAGAGCATCAGGTTAGCTTTCGTTTCCACTGGTTTCATCGAATTTCAATGAGTATATTTTGAATTATAAGCGTTTTGCCAAAGTCGCGCACTGTTAGTGCTTTTCCTTTCTTTATATGTTGCACGTGATTCAAGACCGAATTAGAGCACCCCACAACATGAAAGTTTTTATACTAGTTGTCCTTGTCATGTCTTGTGTTGAATGTTTTGTCTAAATGTCAATATGTAGATAGTTATAAGTGTGGTAAGAGGGTTGCTGCATGAACTACGTTTTCAGGTTGCACTTGGTTTTACGTTTGTGTTTGACTTGATTAAAGCTGTCGAAACCATCCTTGTTTTCTAATTCCAATTTACTGGAAGCACCCTTGCATGTCTAGGTTGGTTTAAAACTAGTTTCGTTATTTTTCATGCACTGTACAATTGTTCTTAATTTTAGAAAAACCCTGTGTTGAAGTAGGGAAAGTCTGGTCCGCAATCCAAAGCACTGTCCTTTCTCTGTCATTCAGGCGCAGACCCTGTGAACGCGATGGCCCGATAGGTCGCGTTCTGAGTCTTGTCGCGACAGCACACCCGTCGCGTTCTGAACGCGACGAGCACACCGTCGCTATCTCCTCTGCCTGATCTGACTGCCCCGTCGCGTTCTTCACATAACATTGTCGTGTTCTGTTCCAGACCCGTCGCGACCCTTACTGGGGTCTGTCGCGACCTGACCTCCAGGTCTGACCGCCCTGTCGCCTTCTTCATAAGCACCCGTCGTGATCTGCCTGCCTGATCAGACAAGCCTGTCGCAATCCTTACAGGCACTGTTGCGTTCTGATCTGACCCCGTCGCGACCCTTACGGGTGTCCGTCGCGATCTCAGGATTTTTACATGAAACCACATATTTTCTTGGCAAATCTTACCGCATATACCCGAGGTCGGTTTAACGTGATATTTATTGTGTAAGTTGCATGTCTTGGGTCTGATCATTACATGATGTCTATTTAATGGCTTAAAAGTTTAAACCCATTTAAAAAGCCTTAATTACATGAATATTATTCTAATTGCTTTCTTAATGATATGATCATTCATGAAACTTGTGATTGACTCTTGTTACCGTTCTAGCTTGATTAAATGATAATTATTATCCTTAAATCTTGCAAACCCATGTATAGTTAAACGCATTGTCATCGCATGCCATCATGTTAAGTGGTTTTCGCGAGTTTGAGACCGATGGATTGAGAATTGAGACGTGTACGTCACTACACACTTGCACATCTAGGCAGCCCTTTCTTGGAAATTTGGAAACTCTCTACCGGTCATTCCGAATCGGTAGACTAGTGACCTTTTCTCCAAGGCCTCCGTAAATCTCCTCTGACCATGGATTCCCACATGGCCGACGAGTTGGTTGTACCATTGAAGTTCCCTGGAGATAGCGTGCACTTCCTCTCTCGTCTTGTTCTCGTGAGTGTGATTACAATCTAGATTAAAGCCATTAATGTAAGATGAACTAAAGTATAAATCGTACTGTTATGCTGCCAAATTTATCTCTTGACCATTGTTATCATGAAATCATGTTCAATTGCTTATTACTTGTTCTCATCATCATCATGAACATGATACACATGCTTACATCTTGAAACTCTCATTGGCCATTATAATGACTGTGGGTATCTACATTTAAAATTTAATGAGATGCTGACCGGGCACGTCGTGTGTCCAAGGGCTCCAGTCTAGCCCCAATGACGGAGAGTCATAATATACTATTAACCATGGGTTTAATGATTACTGGCGTTGCATCTGCGCTGGGAGTCGTGCGTGTCGTGTTGAATGATAGATACAATAACCACATACACCTGTCCTGGTGTACATTCTTGATGGATCTTTTCTTGGTGTACATTAGTGTCTACGTGCCTGATTAGTGTACATGATCGTGCTCGTGCGTGCTTGCTTGCTTGCGTGATATGGCCATCCTGCATTTAATGCAATTAGTGATATCTTGCGTTCTTGACATCAAGTGAAATCTTGCGTGCTTGTACAAAGTGATCTATTGCTCGTTCTATCCTTGTATCCTTCTAGATCTTGTTCTATCACGATCATTCTATCTAGCTTGTTTCATGTATCGTGTTTTAATGAGTTTTATTCGTACATGCATATCATGACATTCATCGTGCTTACCTAGTTCTAATTGCTAATCACTTATATCATTGCCCACACATTGAGATATAAATCCTACTGGGCTAGTTTGCTCATCCCCTACTTTTACCCAATCTAGGTGACTATGAAGTTCAGAGGAAGAGCAAGACGAGGATGGGAATGCGTCGAGTGAAGAGCGTCCAACTATGAGTCTAGTTATAGTAGTTTGCTTTGAGTGATAGATTCATGTAGTAGGAAGTGAGGTATTATGTACTTTTGCTTTTATTGAGTCTTAGTCCTGTATTAGTTCATCTGAGACAAATATGAGATTGAATACATTCCATTAGTTCAACATTTGGGCCCTATGATAATGTATGTTATTATACATTTAGTGCGTGCTAGCTAGAGGCTTATTTGCGACTGTTCACGTCTTGAATTATCGACTAGAATTTTCGAATAAAATCGCTGAGTAATTCTCGAGAGTGACATATCCATCAAAAATGCACTTTTGACATCCATTTGATAAACTTTAAACTTCAATGAAGATGCAAAAGCAAGGAAATTCTTACAGCTTCTAGTCTAGCTACAGGGGATATGACTCTTCAAAATCAATTCCAAATTCTTGGTTGTACCCTTGGCAACTAGTTTGGCTTTATTCCTTATGACTTGACCATTTTCATTCAATTTATTTCTGAATACCCATCTAGTGCCAATGACAGATTGGTCACTAGGTCTAGGTACTAATTCCCACACTTGATTTCTTTCAATTGATGAAGTTCATCATGCATTGCATTTATCCAGTCTGAATCATTAGAGCTTCATCAATGATTTGGGTTCAGTTTGGGAAATTAGTGCTAGTGGGTCTTCATGAATGGCATTCAAGAATGATGATCTTGTTCTAACCCTATCATGCACATTGCCAACAACATTTTCTATTGGGTGATCTCTCAAAAATCTGTGTTCAGGAATTACTGTTGAGGTGCATTTATTGGAACAACATTACCTGATCCACTTGGAGTAGGTGAGTGATTGTTCAAATTTTCACCAAGGTCTTCATTCTCCTCAACAGTTGGTGAAGAATCAACAATGAGTCATCCTCTTCATTATCTGGACAGTCCCTGCAAGATTTAGAATAATGAGTTGAAAAGGAATTTTCATCAAAAACTACATGTGGAGATTCTTCAACAGTTTTGTTTTGAGAGAGTAGACTCTAAATGCTCTTGAAATTTCAGAATAGCCAAGAAAGATGGCTTCCTGACTTTTAGCATCGAATTTATCAAGATTTTCTTTATTGTTGTTATGCACAAACATTACACCCAAAGACTTTGAAATAAGACAAGGTTGCTTTTTGTTTTTCAACAATTCATAAGGGGTTTTTCTGATTTTTGGTCTGACCAATGCTCTATTGAGAATATGATTTGCTGTATTTACAGCTTCAACCAAAAGGATTTGGGCAATTTGCTTTCCAAGAGCATGGATCTTGCCATTTCCACAAGTGTTTTATTCTTTCTTTCCACAACCCCATTTTGTTCTGGAGTTCTTGGTGAAGAAAACTTGTGAAAAATGTGAAGTTCAGCACATAAATCAGAGAAAGATTTATTTTCAAATTCACCCCCATGATCAGTAAAATTTTTGATTTTATAAGGAAAACTTGTTAAGGCAGTGTACAGAAATTTCTGAATTCAGGGCAAGCATCACTTTTGTGGGATAAAAAGATAACCCATGTAAATCTAGTAAAATCATCAATAATGATAAAACCATATCTTTTGCCACTAAGACTTAGAATTCTTGTTGGGCCAAAGAGGTCCATATGAAGCAATTCTAGTGGTTTAGATGTGAGTACATCATTGAAGGTTTTAAAAGATTTCTGGTTTGTTTTCCTTGGGCACAAATCCCACAAAGTTGATTCTCTACATTTTGAAAAGATTCAGGAAGACCTTTGACCAAGTTTAGCCTTAACAGTTTATTTATTGTTCTAAACTTGCATGACCAAGTCTTTTGTGCCAAGTCCATGCAATTTCATTTTTATTTGCAACAAGACAAATGTTTTCAGAAAAGTTTTTATCAAGGTTGATCATGTAAACATTGTTTTCTCTTTTCCAAAGAATTTTATTTATCAGTTGAAGAGTCAATTATTCTGTAAAATCTGATTCAAACACAACTTTGTGACCTTTGTCACATAGTTGGCTAATGCTCAGAAATTATAATTCAGACCATCAACTAATAAACATTTTCAATGAGTTTGAGGAAGATTGACCAACCTTTCCAGATCCAATGATTTTCCTTTATTTTTACCTCCAAATGTCACAGAACCTCCCTCCTTTTCGATCAGGAATGAAAATTTTGCTTTATCTCCTGTCATGTGTCGTGAACACCCACTATCAAGAAACCACACATTTGAATTGGGTGCACGACCTTTCTGCAAAATCAATCAGTGAAGAGAAGATTTTGGTACCCAAACATTGTTGGGACCATCAGATTGTTTGAACATTGACAGCAAATTTTCTAATCCAAATCTGATTGTTTTTTGCTTTTGTTTTGTTTCAGTGGTGTTTTTTGCCTTTTTCAATTTATCCTTCCTTTTGGAATAAAAAACCAGTGTTCTTTTTCTCATTAGGATGAGAGTTATGCATTTGGACATGATTGTTCATTTGTGGAGGTCCAAACCAGGATTTTGTTGGTACATAAAAAAGTTTGGATGAAAAAATTGAGAGTGGTACCAAAAAGGATTGTGATACCATTGGTTCCAAGAATTAATCCAATCAGCTTGATGTGTTGTCTTGGAAGTCCAAGGTTTATCATGAATGTTTTCTTTTGTGTTTTCTTATTTTTCAAGTTTTTATTTTTTTTTGGTTGACTGGTTGGTGTTTTTGAGGTTGAGCAGGTCGACCTATCTTTGATTGGTGTCGACTCAACAGTCACAGATTTCATCTTTTTGTTGACTGGTGTCGACCTGTCAGGTGAGTGTGTCGACCTGTTTGGTTTCTTTGTTCTGGTTTTTCAAATTTTTTGTTGTGTTGTTTGACACTTGCTTGTTTTTGTTTTTCTCAGGACTAGGACTTTTGAAAATTTTTATAAAGGTGATTTTTCCCTCATTTCACCAGATTTGTCTTTCTTGGAGTTTTGTGTGAAAATCCTAGTCCATGTGTTACAGATTTCATTCTTGTTCCTAACAAGGCATCCAGATTATCTTTTTTTTTGTAAAGGTTTCAATGACTTGTTCTTTTTCTTTCAACTGGTTTTCTAAAGTTTTGATTTCATCATCACTTTGTTGTTTTTCTTTTTGTTGCAATTCCAGTTTTTCAGACAGTTTCTTAAAGTCATTGTTGCCTTTTGGGATGCAAGCTTGAGCTCATCAATTTCATTTAGAAGGCTTTCCTTTTTCTTCATTTAGCTCAGACACTTCATTTCCAATTCAGAGATTCTTCTGTTTGAGATGGTTATCAAGATGTTTTCAATTTTCTTTTTAGATGCTTATTTCTTTTCTTGTTTCAGAATAGTTTTCAACTAATTCAGCATAAGCATCTTGCCAATCATCAATTGTATAATCTTCAAAGGATGTACTTACCTTTCCATCAGAACTGTTTGCCATAAAGCAGATTTCCTCACTTTCAGAGCTTGAGGACCTTTCTTCTTCATTTTCTTGGATCTTCATCTGACCAAGTGGCAACCATTGCTTTAGGCTTCTTGAATTTTTGATCTTCTTGTATTTTTCCTTCTTGTTCTCAGGACATTCTCCTTTCATGTGTCCTGGTTTGTTGCACCTGTAACAAATAACAACTTCATCAGTTTTCTGATTTCTATTTGAATTGGCATTTGAAAAGGAAGTATTTCTTTTCCCAGATGAGAATTTCTTTTTCCCAGTGAATTTTCCCTTTCTAGATTTTAGAATTTTCTGAATTGCCTGGTCATGAGGGCAAGTCATCCTCATTGGACTCAGACTCATCAGAACTTGTTTTCTCTTAATTTTTGTTGTGTACTAGATGAAGCTTTAAGTGCTAGTGGTTTGGTTTTGATTATGTGCTCTTCATTTCTCTTCAAGTTTATTTCATAAGTCATCAAAGATCCTATGAGTTCATCCAAAGAGATTTTGGATAAATCTTTAGAATCTTCAATACTGTGGCCTTAGTGTGCCAAATTGAAGAAGAGAGCGCAAGATTTTTCTTACCAAATCAGCATCAATGTAGTCCTTACCTAGAGCCTTCAGTCCATTACAATAATCATGAACCTAGCAAACATTTCAGAAATGACTCATCAGATTTCATCATGAATAATCATATTCAGAAACAAATATTTGCTTTGGTTTCTTTAACTTGGGATGTTCCCTCATAAAGTAACTCAAGCTTATCCCACATCTCCTTAGCAGATTTGCACATGGAGATTCTTGAGTACTCTTTTGTAGACTGCACATTGAACCATGTTCATGGCACTGTAGTTTAGGGTGGCCCTCCTAATTTGTTCCTTTGTCCAGGTTTCCTCTTCTCCTGGTTCTCATAAGACCTACCTCAACTACCCTCCAAATCTCATAGTTCTGGGCTCTAAGGAAGACTTGCATGCGATTCTTCCAATAGGAATAGTCAGTCCCATTGAAGAAGGGTGGCCTATTGATGGAATGGCCTTCAATAATAAACCCTCGAGAATCCATTGATCAAACTGAAGTATAGTTAAAGAAACACTTAACAAACAAGCAAGTGAAACACACAGAACAAACAGAAACACTCAGATCAGATATGAACCCACTCTGATACCAATTGTAGGATCGAAAATAGAATGGACTAGATCTAGAAGGGGGGGGGGGTTGAATAGATCTAGGCCAAAACTGCGGAAGCTTAGCCAATTTAAATAGATGTTTTGAATCAGAGTCAACTTAGAAAGCAATTCACAGATCTGATTAGTGATTGTGAATTAAGTGATTAAGTGTGTGATCAGTTGATT